>VDFB02281492.1:250157914-250184554 GCA_007258455.2 Sequoia sempervirens
CCATAATTGCTATATCACATATGCATCGTTTGCTGTAGAAGATCCTCCTACATAATTAGTTATCGATCTCATTTCTAAGAATGCTTTCTTCTCCCTCAGCACACCTGCACATCTACCAAATTACTTTTTGTCATTGCAGATAGTAGCTATATGAGCAATATATGTTATTTACTTGAAGCTCTCATAGTCATACCATTGTAATTGTTCCGCTTTCTATGTTAATGGAGGCAATTTTTAATCACAACACAATATAAATTCTCACCAAATCAACCAGGCCCCCGTCATGGATCACTATAATGATCTAATCACAGATAGTTACTAAAGAAAGGTAATTTAAATCTCGATTCTGAAACCCATGACGTGGAACTATCTTCATGTGCAATCAACATCTAGCTCAAGGTTTTCCCTCCCGGGCTTGACAATCAGGTCATGCGAGCCCTGAATCCGAAGGCACAAAGATAACATGGAAACACATACATTGAAGGGCACAACTAATTGTATGACTTAGCAATAGTTGACATCAAATGCAGTAACGGTGAAGGGCTGCTCGTAGTCATTAATCAACACGGGATCTTCGAATTCCAACTCCACAAACAGGCCCTCATCCAACTACAAACGCAGCAAAACCATATTAGAAAAAAAATCAAACCCAACACAATGATACAAACCAATAGCGAAAGCATATACACTAATAGCGAAAGCATACACACTCTGGGATAGCGGAGGATATGATGCGTAGGATTCAATCTCTAGAGTTCTGGATGCATACTCTCAGCAACCTGTGCGACATTCTACTTCCCTGTTCCTTCCTTTCTTCCCTTTGTCCTCCTCCACAATGGGCGACCGATCCTCTTTTAAAGAGCAAGGGAGGTGTTTTATTACTGTCCCACTACATAGAGAAACACAATCCACTGCTGCTGATAAATGGCGAGTACAGAAATGCGATCCGCGAAGGATGAAAAATGGCGAGTAGAGAGTAGCCCAAGCTCACCTCCACTCAAATTTCCGCCCACGCAATACACCAGACCACCTGTAGAAATAAGTAAACACCACACATCACAACCGTTGCCAAACCTTCTGTAATAAAGACTCCCTGTCAGAAAGGAGAATCTATCGCCAGCATGAGGGAATGAAATACAAAGAACAAAACTGTATCAAATGAAATGTCTATCAGCAGTCGCTGATCAGGAAAAGTAGGTAATAAATCCCCTTTCTCTTACTAAATAAGACGCCCAACATAAGTGCTCTCATAATCAGCTGATATTCAGGCAACGTCTCCACCATTCTTTTAAACTGACCACACAAATCTTTCACTGCATTTCGTTTCATCGTGAGGATATTCCGCTCCCATCGGTTATTAATGGGAGCCGATGCATGACAGCTGCTATCCTCCACATTGAACTACAGCTAATCGACATGGAAGACGAGAGGGAGTTATTCTTGTATATAACGCTCACCCATCCAGGCCTATTCCACTGTCACTTCAGACCAGTCACTATGCCAGCCACCTGCACGTCAAATTAAACCGAAAAGAGTTTTTATGTACTCAGGTCTTTTGATCCATTATGCCACTGATAGAACGCCTCTCGGGGTAAAAAGTTATTCTGACGGAAAATCATGAAATCGTTGCATACATATTACTACCACGGCATATACCTGGCTGTGCAAGCTCTACTGGATCGGCATGAAGAAAAGAAAGTCCAGTTCATTGAACTAAAAGCAAACAACTCTATAACAAATTGCTGGAGCTCAAAGGAAGCATTAATCTTCTGTAGGTTCTGCCCATTGAGTGCCGAAGAGTTTGTGCAAGGAGTTGTTTAGAGTTTGATGCTGCCAAAGAGGGATCTCAAAATGGTCTTCAGATTTGATTCAGTTTTTCTAAAATAACTCTAAAGACTCCCAAACAGTGCAACAAAATGAAAATGAATGCCCTGGTTCCTGTAGATTTGAAGCACAGCCAGAACACAATAACAGGGACATAGACAAACTAAAAATCAGAGCAAAATCATATACACATAAATCTTTAGCTTTTATTCATCTTCCATAATGAATTACATTGTTCAAAACTGAATATAAAACAACTCACTACAGCAATACTTTATAGAGGTTGTGTTGAGATAACTGTTTGTCTCAACCTGTTTGCATGAATGGTAGATGACTAAAACATGTGATTGCATGGAGTCAATCTATTTCTAGCGGTGCATGAGATGGTGACAGTGGAGTTAATTGAAACTATCGATCATGCATAAGGAGATAAGATGAAAACAGTCAGCGATGAATGCAATAAGATGAATACAATTAGCAATGGATGAGTTAAGTCGGTGGAGACTTTGAGCTAACTGTTAGAACAGAATGCATGAAACAAATTAGCGGTGGAGCTATTTACGAAGGTGGTTGCATGGTCTTGGAACTACCGTAGACAACAGTTAACACATTCATGCGAGCTTGCTACTTCGGTGAAGATTTTTATTTCTCCACAATTGGGTGCGATCAGTTGTGAAGTTCAGTTTACACTTTCAATGTGTTACGAATATTGCATGAGAGATAAAAATCTAGTTTGCTGTTGTAGATAATATACTATAAAATAGTGTATTGAGTGCAGATTGAGTGACTTGATAATTTCTGAGACGTTATGCTGCCAGAATAATTCCTGTTTTTTGTCGAAGATTGGTGAACACTTGGAGAAGCATAGTGCTGCTATTGTATTGTAATTCTTGGTTACTGATAATACAAAGTATCGTGCTTTTGGTGTGGGGTTTTTTACCTGCAAAGGTTTTCCCCAGTAAATTTGTGCGTTATGGTATTAATATTTTATTGTAACAGTTTAAGATTTGTTTGAATCTGCTTAATCTCTCTCACATAGATTAGTGTTGGAAGCACGTTCCGCACCTTTGCTTCCTTTCAGTTGGTATCAGAGCTTGGCCAGTTTGGGTCCCGTTGTTTGGTAGCAGGTTTTTTGTACTGATCTTTGTTTGAGTGGGAGTCTTTGCAGAAGTATTTTTAAAATCTTGTTGCAGAAATAAAGATGGCAAGCACATCCAGTAGAATCGAGATGGATAAGTTTAATGGCAGCAACTTCGAGTTATGGAAGTTAAAGATGGAGGATATGCTCGTGGATAGAGATCTGTGGGCTGCAATATCCATTACAAAACCAACCACTATGACTCAAGAAGAGTGGGATTTGAAGGATCGAAAAGCCAAGGGTTTGGTTAGACTTTGTTTGGCTGATTCAGTGCTCTTGAATGTCCATGAAGAGAAAACTGCAAAATCTCTTTGGAAGAAGCTTGGAGATGTTTATCAGGCTAAATCTCTGGTAAACAAGTTATTCCTGCGAAAGAAATTGTATTCTCTGAAGATGGAAGATGGAGGATCCATTGCAGATCACCTGAATGCATTTAACATGTTGATTGCTCAGTTGGGTTCTGTTGGTGACAAGATTGAAGATGAGGATCGTTGCATGCTTCTATTATGTTCTTTGCCAGACTCATGGGATCACCTGGTTATGGCTATTGGAAGTACCACCACCAGTTTCAAAATGGATGATGTGGTTCCATCACTCTTGTCTGAAGAGATGCGGAGAAAATCTTCTGAGATGGCCAAAGAAGCACTTGCTATTCGTGGCAGACCTAAAGACAAAGGCAATAAAAAAGACAAGAAGTTTAGATCAAAATCTTCAGGGAGATCTAAGTCTCCTGGAAAGTTCAAAGCGAAATGTTGGAATTGCGGCAAACCTGGTCATTTACGTAAAGATTGCAAGGAGGAGAAGAGAAAGAAAGGTAAAAAGAATTTTTCTGATTCTGACTCTGAAAAATCCTCTCAAGATGATGCAGATGCTTTTGTCGCAGCCTTGACAACACATGCATCAGAAGATGTGTGGTTAATAGACTCAGGTGCCTCTTTCCACATGACCTCGCATAGGGGTTGGTTCTCAAAGTATGAAGAGTATGATGGTGGGAAGGTGTATCTGGGTGATGACTCTCATCTGAAGATAGTTGGCCGTGGAAGAATCAAGATTAGATTCCCTGATGGTAGAGTGAAGGGGATTGATGGTGTATTGCATATCCCGGGTTTGGCACGAAACCTACTTTCTGTAAGTAAGTTAAGTAATATGGGTGTGCAGGTTGTTTTCTCAAATGGAGGATGCAAGATGACAAGAGGATCTATGGTGTTGGCTAAGGGTGTTCAGATCGGCACTCTGTACAAGTTGGATGCATGCACTATTCAGTGCAATAGTTCTTCTGATATTTCAAAGAAAAGGCCTTTGGATTCTTCATCCTCACCATTAGATCTAGCAGTGAAGAAGTCTATTGTTTGTACATCTGATGGTCATGCTTTCTGGGTACCTAAGGGTGCAAATGCTTTGGAGATGAAGCTTCCAGCAGAAAAGACAATGTTATGGCACCAAAGACTCGGTCATATTGGTGAGAAGGGTCTTAGAACCCTGAAAAATAAAAGCCTTGTTGAAGGCCTTGATGATTGTAATCTCGAGTTCGACTTTTGCGAACATTGTGTATATGGTAAACAAAACCGAGTTTCTTTCTATTCCAGTTCTCATAAGTCTTCTGGGGTGTTGGACTATATTCATGCAGATGTGTTTGGTCCTGTGAATGTTCCTTCATTAAGAAAATCTGTATATTTTTTGTCTTTCATAGATGATTACAGTAGAAGGACATTTGTTTATTTTCTCAGGAGTAAATTTGAAGTCTTTAATCGGTTTAAGGAGTTTAAGGTTTTGGTTGAAAATCAAACTGATAGAAAGATTAAATGTTTAAGAACTGACAACGGTGGTGAGTTTTGTTCGGCAGAATTTGATAAGTTCTGTAAGGAGCATGGGATTGAAAGACATAAGACAACTCCATACACTCCACAACAAAATGGAGTTGCAGAGAGAATGAATAGGACGCTGATGGAGAGGGCTAGGAGTATGTTGAGTGCTGTGGGCCTTGAGCAGAAGTTTTGGGCTGAAGCTGTAGCCACTGCATGTTATCTAATCAACAGATCTCCTACATCAGCTCTTACTGAAAAGACACCCATGGAGGCGTGGTCTGGTAAGAAGCCTTCATTGAGACATCTCAGAGTTTTTGGTTGCGAAGCTTATGCTCATGTTCCGAGTGTAACGAGGTCTAAGTTGGAGAACAAGGCAGTAAAGTGTATCCTTATTGGCTATGGTGTCGGTGTGAAGGGGTACAAGCTTTGGGATCCAGTGTCAGAGAAGGTTCTCCATAGCAAAAGTGTAATATTTCGAGAGTTGAAACCTTCTACAGTTGAGATGCAGCCAGAGAAAGAGGAGAAGCAGAATAAGGAGGTAGTTCAAGTTCCACTTACTCCGATGAAAAGTGAACTACGTACTCCTATTGAACCTGGTGATGATGAGAGCCCTAGAAGCTCTGAAAGTTTTGAAGAAGAACCACAACCTCAACTATATAGGAGGTCTACACGTGATAGGAGGCCACCAGAGAGGTTTGATTATTCACCGGAAAGGTTTGGTTACTCACTTTTGGATTCCAGTTGTGTTTTTGCTTTGATTGCTAACACTGATGAGCCTAGGACTGTCAGAGAGGCTATGGGTATGAGTGATGCAGATTCCTGGATGAAAGCCATGGATGAAGAAATGGCTGCGTTGAAGAAAAATAGTACATGGGATCTAGAACCTTTGCCTAAAGGACGAAAAGTTGTTGGATGCAAATGGGTGTTCAAGAAGAAATATTGTCTTGATGGTAGTATTGAAAAGCACAAGGCACGGTTGGTTGCAAAAGGGTATTCTCAGGTGGAGGGAATTGACTATGGTGAGATATTCTCTCCTGTTGCGAAGCTGACATCTATTCGATTCTTGTTATCACTTGCAGCAGCGTATGATTTAGAAGTGGAACAGATGGATGTGAAGACAGCGTTCCTTCATGGTGATTTGGAGGAAGAGATCTATATGTCACAACCAGAGCATTTCGTGGTAAAAGGTAAAGAAAATCTGGTTTGCAAGTTGAAGAAGTCTTTATATGGTCTTAAGCAATCTCCTAGAATGTGGTACCAGAAATTTGACACCTTTGTGTTGTCTTTGGGATTTCTGAGATCTAAATCTGACCATTGTGTATATTACAAGTCTGATAATGGTCGCATTCTCATAATTACATTGTACGTAGATGATATGTTATTTTTTGGGAATGGTATGAATTTGATTTCAGATTTGAAGTCTCAGTTGTCAACACAGTTCGAGATGAAGGATCTAGGTGCAGCAAGGTATATTCTAGGGATGGAGATCAGAAGAGATAGAGCTTGCAGAAAGCTTTGGTTAAGCCAAAGCAACTATGTGAATTCAGTGTTAAAGAGATTCAACATGGTAGATTGTAGGCAGTTAGTTGTTCCAGTGATGCAAGGGACGAAGCTTTCTGTGGAGGATTGTCCAAAATCTCCTACTGAGATGGAGGACATGACCAGAGTACCATATGCGAGAGCTGTTGGCAGTTTAATGTATGCGATGGTTTGTACGAGGCCAGACATTGCCCAAGCAGTGGGAGTCCTTAGTCGTTATATGGCTAATCCTGGACGAGTACATTGGGATGCGGTAAAGAGTGTTTAGATATCTGCGGGGTACTTCCGAGTACTCTTTATGTTATCATGGTTATCCTACTGGTTCTCAGCATTCTGTAAGTATTCAAGGATATGTGGATTCAGATTGGGCAGGTGACATTGACAGCAGAAGATCCACCAGTGGATATGTGTTCACGATGAATGGTGGTGCTATTAGTTGGATGAGTAAGCGGCAGGCTGTAGTCGCTTTGTCTACGACTGAAGCAGAGTACATGGCAGCTACTCATGCTTGCAAGGAAGCCATTTGGCTTAAGAGGTTGTGTTCAGATATTGGTTTTGATGCAGGACAGATTACTATCTGTTGTGATAGTCAGAGTGCCATTTGCTTAGCAAAGAATCCCACTTTCCATGCCAGAACAAAGCACATTGATGTTCAATTTCATTTTGTTCGTGATATGGTAGAAGATGGAAAGGTAAATTTGGAGAAGGTTGACACTTTGAGAAATGTTGCAGATGCACTGACAAAGCCAGTGAGCACAGAGAAGTTTAGATGGTGTGTTGTTTCAATGGGCCTTGGGGCCCTAAGTAATTGATACAGATGTCTTCATGACAGGTCTTCGACAAGTGGGAGATTGTTGAGATAACTGTTTGTCTCAACCTGTTTGCATGAATGGTAGATGACTAAAACATGTGATTGCATGGAGTCAATCTATTTCTAGCGGTGCATGAGATGGTGACAGTGGAGTTAATTGAAACTATCGATCATGCATAAGGAGATAAGATGAAAACAGTCAGCGATGAATGCAATAAGATGAATACAATTAGCAATGGATGAGTTAAGTCGGTGGAGACTTTGAGCTAACTGTTAGAACAGAATGCATGAAACAAATTAGCGGTGGAGCTATTTACGAAGGTGGTTGCATGGTCTTGGAACTACCGTAGACAACAGTTAACACATTCATGCGAGCTTGCTACTTCGGTGAAGATTTTTATTTCTCCACAATTGGGTGCGATCAGTTGTGAAGTTCAGTTTACACTTTCAATGTGTTACGAATATTGCATGAGAGATAAAAATCTAGTTTGCTGTTGTAGATAATATAATATAAAATAGTGTATTGAGTGCAGATTGAGTGACTTGATAATTTCTGAGACGTTATGCTGCCAGAATAATTCCTGTTTTTGTCGAAGATTGGTGAACACTTGGAGAAGCATAGTGCTGCTATTGTATTGTAATTCTTGGTTACTGATAATACAAAGTATCTGCTTTTGGTGTGGGGTTTTTTACCTGCAAAGGTTTTCCCCAGTAAATTTGTGCGTTATGGTATTAATATTTTATTGTAACAGTTTAAGATTTGTTTGAATCTGCTTAATCTCTCTCACATAGATTAGTGTTGGAAGCGCGTTCCACACCTTTGCTTCCTTTCAGGTTGCAGCCTCTAAAATATAATAGTTAACAACTGTTCAATACATCTAAAAAACTAACAGTAGCTCATTCACCCGTTGTTTTCCTTACATGCAGGGGATACATGCAGTTACAAACAGTTTGTTCAATATGCATGGTATACTCAATGAATTGCATGACGGTGAGTGGCGGTGCATAGTAGCGCAGATGCAGAACTGAATGATCAGCATCACTTCTCAACAGTTCCATCATATCACCGCCTGCAGATTGCGATGGGTAGTGCAGATGCTTTGGCATATCACCCCATTATTCACCGAGACGTTAAATCATCTGGCATTCTTCTGGGCAATAGCGTCAGCGTCACTCTTTGGAATGTCTCGGCTGGTGGGTGGGAATCATAAGCACCTCACCACCAATGTTATGAGCACCTGTGGTTACATGGATCCGGAGTACTCATCGCTTCTCAACAGTTCCATCGGCCTTGAATGTAAGGTGTGCAGTGTTTTTTTTTTTCTGAATTTCTTCTAAGGGTCGCCATGGCGTGGACACCCTCCTCTTGACTCCCACCTTTTCCTGCAGTAATCTGTTGAGCGGAAGCATTCCACCAGAGTTGAGTTCCTTGCATAACTTGCAGAAACTCAACATCTCCTTCAATAAATTCAGTGGTATCATCCCTCAAGGCTTAAAACACTAGATCTCGAGTGTTTTATCTGTCTTGAAGGACCAATTCCATCCGAGATATTAACAACATTGACCAGATTACAATATTTGTATCTCATCGGTAGAATCTCTTATGGAGACTGAAAAATAAATCCATTGTGATCAAAATTGAATAATTGCGCTTGACTGAAAATTAAATCCATTGTGATCAAAACTGACAAATAAATGGAAAAAATACAAACTCCTACTAAAAAGGTACTAGTGCAGATCAACATTCTTGAAAGGTAAAACGACTCCCAAATTGTCTGAAGTACATAGTTGTTTTTCGTTACTATCCGTGGACAGATGGTGGGGATAGTTGTTTTTCGTTACTATCCGTGGACAGATGGTGGGGCAGGCTTAACGGGCACACTCTAAGGGTACACTCCCTTAGGTGGCCTGGCCCGTGGGTCCCATGAAGTGACATTTCCGTTCTCTATCCTTTCCACATTTCCGTTTTCGCCCCTCGCCCCTCGCCCCTCGCCCCTCTCCCCTCTCCCCTCAGCCGTAGAGATACCTGCGAAGGCACATGGCTGTCCGCGTTAGAATACATCATAAACTAATGTACCAGATAGGGAAACTGCGGAGTATAAACAGATCAACGTACTGATTCCATTTAAATCGCAACGATTGATTTGATTACCATTGAAAGGGCCTGAAATCTGAAGCTGCAAATGCCCAAGCTTTGAAAGAGGGCATTTATAGGAATGTAGAAGTACATAGGAGATCTTTCCGCGTGCCAAGTTAAACATAATGTATTATTTTGTGAAAACCAACATGATCGAACATTATTTTATCTGTATACAAATAGAAATATTCTGTTTACTCAGAGTTCTAAAGCAAGTCCTCTCTATAGAAACCTTTACTATGTTGAATGACCATTAAATTGTTGACTCCAAAGCACTGGAAAATTTGTGTTATGGGTAATCATTTCTACTTCTACCCAGCCTAGTAAACGCAAAATCTGCACTATATTTGATACTATACAGTAAATACCTACAATTAATTTATTTTGGATATCGATCATAACTAAACAGTTTTTTTCCTAAATATTAGTCATTTTACAAGATAGCGTCGATATTGTGACATCATGTTCATTTGGTGGTATGTAATCATGTATATTTATCACTTCCATTTTTGCATTTCCGACTCTTTCTTATTATTAATAATATTTATAATTTTTTAAATATTTTTTTATCAATAAGTTGATTTCTAGATATTGGCTCCTTCTAGCTTAAAAAAAATATTACATAGTTTTATGACATTAAATTGGAGACAATATAATTCATTTGTCGGATTCATAGCCCTCCCAATTAATACAATATAGAAAAAATAAAAAAAACCTTTAATAAACTCATTAGTTCTCTCACTCTATTGTGCAGTGAACATAGAGGGGTTATCTTTAGCATAATCATAGAGCTCCACAAGTTACATTTCATTATACCCTCTCTAAGGATGCCTAATAAGCTCATTAATTCTCTCTAAATCAAATTGGTAGAATATATTAAAGAATATGACAAAATCAAAGAGACATTAGAAAGAGGCCTTGAGAGCTATAGCGCCCAAAGAGGGTGTGGAATCCGGGGTCTCTTACCATTTGAAATTTTATTTCAATAGCCTCATTCTAGAACTAAACTTTCAAATATAAGGGTCACAATCATTGATGGGTTTAAGGGTTTATTAACCACATTTACACAACTAAAAACTTTGAAGTTTGGTGTAGAATATTTGGATAGGGTATTAAGAAAAAGTGTGGGATTGTGAAGAGATAATATGATGAGAGATTGCAAATAGAGAGGAAAAAAGAATGCAATAAAATATGAGTTAAAAGATATGTTTAATAGCCTAGCCATCAAACAATCAAGATATTTGAGGAGGAATGGAATATCCTTATATCATTTGATAAAATATGATTAACTAATGAAAGATTATCTCCTAATTTGAAATGACATCATGAAGAGGTGAACCCCTAGCCTGGGATTCATCCACTATGCCACTTAAGAAAATAATTGGTTTTAAGGATATATTTATTGAATCACTTTGAATAGAGGAAGAAACAAAAAGAGAAGAATTTATCATTGAATATGACAAGATATTGGGAAGAGATTTATTTTAGATAAAGTTTCCATGAGATTTAAAAGGAAAGATAAGAAAAACAATAAATTAGAAGAAAGTTGAGAAGTGTGACAATAAAGCCAAGAATTTTAAGGATAAGGAGTATAAGGATCTAAGGATGGAGGAAAGAGATAGAAATCTAAGTGCAAGAGAAAAATCATGAAACAAAAATAAGTTAAAGGCACCAACCACTCACAAAATAGATCACAATAAAACCAAACTATATTGTCTTCGAAAGGATACAAAAGAAGCATTTAAACACATATTTACATCATAGAATCCTTGTGGAAAAGAAATGCAACAAGGGATAACCAAGCTAAACTTTACAAATTTGTGGGAACTTTAAGATATTGGGCTATCAAATGGTACATAAAAGTATGTCAAAAACATAGCTATGGCTTTACCAAATAAAATGACGAAAGCAATTTGCAACGGTCATGGCGAACTGCAACGGTCTGGTGTTGGTTGTTGTTTAGGAAGAGGATAGGATGCCCACAGAGATTCCCATTAGGTGAATTTTGAAGGCATCTAACATCGGGATAGATGGGCTTGCCTCACGAATGATCATTTCGACCCTAGGGTAGAAGACCGTGGTCGTGATGGGTGATGTTTAAGAAAGGAAGAGCCAAATTTTAGGGGTCACTAAGGTAGAGGGGGTTATCGAAATGCTGCCTTTCAAAGAAGTCATCAATAAGATGGTGGAATAGAGCTTTTGGTGGCCTTCCATGGATGGAAGGAACAAGTCAGAGTCAAAACCCTAATCGGAGAAATGGCCCTAATAGGATGGTCTAGTAGAGGAAAAAAGTGGAATGAGAATGGGAGGAGGACAGGGAAGATGAGCAAAGTGGTGATTCCTGTTAGGGCACTCTTCAGAATGGTTATGTAATTCTAGGTGGTTGGGTTACTTTAGTGGTCAGCTTTGTGAAGCTCCTAGCTGAGGTTTTGAGGTTAGAAAATCTGGGGTTGACTGGAAAATGGTATGGCGCGACTCTTAACTGGGATTATTTGGTTAACTGGTGGAAAGATCGTTGGGGATAGGAACTCTAGTTTAAAACCCTCCAAAATGGATTTTTCTTGATAATTTGTCCGTCTAGAGATCTAAGGGATGAGATTGTGAATGGTGTTTTGGTTCTGGATGGTTGTGGCTTTTATCTGAGGCATTGGAAGGTTGGCTTTAACCCTGCAATGCATGTCTTGGAGACTCTTCAAGACTATCCTAATCTTTCTTCAGAATATTGGGCACCAACCATTCTTGAGGAGATTGGGAATCGTTTGGGGACTTTTGTTTGTGTTGAAGAAAGAAACAAGGTGGAAGAGTCCCAATCCTATGTGAGGATCTATGTTGAGAACAAATCGATGCATCATATTTGGGAAGAGATTGAACTCATCACCGACTATGGGAATTGGGTTCAGAAACTGGAACATGACTCTTTCACTTGTAGCAGTCTAGTGCACCCCTTGGGTTGTAGAGTGTCCTTAAATAAGGCAGGGAAATCTAGACCTACCTCGGTGATTGAGAGTCCCCAAAGGAGGGAGACAATTGTGCTTTTGAGTAATCCTTTCAAAAATATTTCAGATCCCAATGGTGTTGACACAAAAGTTCTTATTAAGGCCTTACAATTTAATAAGGAGAAGAAGCAAGGTGTTGGCCCTGGGTTCCCTGGTAGACCTATGCAGATTGATTCAATCCCACAAGCTATGAAAAAAAAGCCCAGGGAGGAGGAGCAGTGGGTAGCATAGAATTTGGCTTTGGAAGGTAAGATTTCTGAGGCTTTGGATTTATTAGGAGGAGATTACAGAAATGTGGAGCTGGACTCCCTGATAGAAGTTGGTAAGGACTTGGTGGATTTGGTGGAGGAAGCCAAAGAAAGTTCTTGGGATTTAGTGGAAGAAGGTGTGCCAAAAGGAATAGATTATAATGAGTTTCAGGAAGGGGTTGAAGCAGGCATGGAGATTTTTAGTCCTCAATCAAGGAAAAAAAAGGGAAAATAACACAAGGTCTGGTAGAAGCTAGAGATAAATTGGGAATTCATCAGAAGGATATGGTAAAAACAATGCCAAATTGTGGCAAGAATAAGAAGAGAGGAAGGATTTCAAATCAAGAAAAAAATTATAGCTGGGATGGAGACGCTAACGGTCAAAAGAAAATTGACTCAATGATGAAAGTAGGGAAGAGCGATGCTCTTCCTAAATAGTAATGAAGCTCTTAACTTTGAATGTTATGGGCTTAATTGCCCCTAACAAATGGTACCTTATTAGGCATCATCTGGACATTTGTTAGGAAGATATTTATCTTTTTCAGGAAACAAAATTAGGGGATTAGGACTTGGTAGCCTTCAACAAAAATTTGAAGTAATGGAAATGGCTGGGTGTTGGTGCTGAGGGGACTTCAGGTGGTTTGTTAATCATCTGGAAGCCCCAAGCTATTTTGGTGAAAGAACTTGTCTCTCGTCAACATTGGCTAGCCTACAGGGTAAAAAGATTGATATCAAATATTCAATTCTTGCTTATAAATGTTTATGGTCCCTCTTTGTGTGTTCATAAAAGGATTGTTTGGCAAGAGCTGGATGAGGTTCTTAATAGGTTTAGCCAAGATTTTTGAATTTTGGGAGGTGATTTTAATGCACTATTTTGTGTTGGAAAGATAAAAGAGGTGGTGTGGGTCGAGCTCTCCAATCACAAATTGACTTTCAATTTGTTTTTGAGAGAAACATGTTGATGGAGATTCAAACAGGTAATGTTTGTTTTATGTGGACGAATTGTATAAAGGGGTTTTGTAGTATAGCAGAAAAACTTGACAAATTTTTCTTCAAATTTAATTTGAGTTCTTTTCCCTTTAATATGGACAAAAAAATAAATTTAGGGGCTGGTTTAGATCATTTTCCAGTTCAACTTCAAATTGATGGGGAAAATGGGCATGTTCGGTGTCCCTTCAAGTTTGAAATGATGTAGTTTAAGGATCCTAACATTATGAATGTATTAGAGTCTTGGTGGAAGGAATACATCCTGGGTGGATCTAAAATGTTTAATCTAGTCACTAAGTTGAAATATGTAAAGAAAAAGTTAAAGCAACATAACAAGGATAGTTTCAAGAACATCTTTGAGGAGAGGCTTAAAGTGGAAGAAGAGTTAGATGCTTTCTCAGAAGATATTTTTAAGAATGGGATGGATGATGTCTATTTTTTGAGAGAAAAGGAGTTGAAAAAGAAGCTAAATGATGCTTTGGAAAAATAGGAATTTTTTTGGAGGCAAAAATCAAGGGAGGTGTGGCTGCGTGTAGGGGATAGGAACACACAATTCTTTCATAATTCAACTAAGGCTCGGTAGGAGGTAAATAGGGTGTCTTGTATAAAGGATGTAGATGGGAATTTAATTGAGGACCCATTAGAGATCAAAGCTTCTATGGTTTCCTTCTTTCAAAATATCCTCAATGACTAGGATGGTTCTAATTTGGAGGCTCAGAAGGCGTCATTAGGAATATTCCAAAATTGATCTCTCCTTCTCAATTAGAATATTTGAATATCAAATTCTCAAAGGAAGAGATAAAGGTTGCAACTTTTGACTTGTAGCATGAAAAGGCTCCTGGGCTAGATGGCTTCTCGGCTGCATTTTTTTAGAAGTGTTGGGCATTTATGGGTAAGGAAGTTTCTTAAGCAATTGAAGATTCTAGAAGTCAGGTAAGGTTCTCAAGGAGATAAATAATACTTTAATTGCCCTTATTCCCAAAAAAATAAAAGCTAAAGTCTTGGGATGAATTTTTCCCTATTTCACTTTACAATACGCTTTATAAAATTCTTGCAAAGGAAGTGGCCAATAGGCTTAAGATGATTCTCCCGTCAATAATCTTCGATGAACAAACCAGTTTTGTCCCTAGAAGATCAATTCTAGATGGGGTGATAATTGCTCAGGAGGTAATCTATTCAATTAAAAAAACAAAAACATCTGCAATGCTCTTGAAATTGGATATCAAGAAAGCGTATGCCTGGGTAAATTGGCACTTTATTTTCAAAGTAATGGAGGCTTTTGGTTTTTAGAGAAATTGGTTGGATTGGATTTTTGGCTGGGTGGCAAGTCCGCGGTACTCTATTTTATAAATGGGTCACCAAAAGTATTTTTCACGGCTTCTAGGGGTTTAAGGCAAGGTGATCCTATGTCACCATTCCTATTTATAATCATGGAAGAAGCGTTGGGGTGTTCTTTGGAAGAAGCAAGAAGGACTAGTTGGGTGGATGGGCTTTAGGTCACAAGTGGCCTTCCATCTATCATGCATCAACAATTTTCTGATGATACAATGTTGTTTGGTGTGGCCTCAATTAGGGAAGCTATAACATTGAAAGGAATTGTTGATAAATATTTTCTTGCTTTGGGTCAAGAGGTTAGTGTTGCAAATTCATAAGTTTTTTTCTTTCATACTAATTGCTTAAGTGAAATGTAGGTCCTGAGAGTACTGGGTTTCAAGAAGGATCAAATTCCATGCAAATATTTGGATTTTTCTCTTGGTAAGGGTGTTCAAAATGGGAGTATTTGGAACTCCATGTATGAAAGGTGTAAGGAGCGTCTCTCCTCTTGGAAAAATAGGTGGTTGTCTTGGGCTAGTCGGCTAACAATGCTTAAATCGGTTATTTCTCCTCTTCCTATTTTCATGATGTCTTCTTTGCCGATGTTCGTAGGTACTAGCAAACTTCTTTGAATAGAACTATGAAATATTTATTTTGGAAAGGAAATTTGGATCAGAAGAAATTTCCCCTTGTCAAATGGTAGAAGCTTTGTGAAAGAAGGGAGATAGATGGGGCTGGTCTTAAAAATCCCCTATTGCAGAATAAGGCATTAGGGGTGAAACTGGCATGGGTGATTCATTCCCAACTTGAACTCAAATGGGTGAAATTGGTTTGGGATAAGTATTTGGATATTGATTCAATTTTTTTTTTACTGCTAAGTCCCTTCCTAATGGGTCTTGTATCAGGAATTTCATTAAAAACTCAAGAGATCTTATTTTGGATTACTTAACTTGGGAGATAAAAGATGGAGGTTAGGCGTTGTTTTGGGAGGACTCTTGAAAAGGTTTTCCTATTTGGGCAGAGGATCCTGCACTGGCTCTTGTTCGAGTTCAAGGACAATTCAAGTTTGGGGAATAAAGGTAAGAGATTACTTTGATGACCCTTCTTCTAGTGAGGAGGGCGTTTATAAATAGAAGTCTATCAGATAGCTAGGTCTGCAAGAGCAAGAAGTGGAAGCTTTTGAGCAAGTGATGAAGAAAAGTCACGTTTGGCAAAGGTAGGGATGAGATAGGTTGAGGTGGAATGCTTCTTCAAATGGGGTTTACTCTACTAAAATTGGTTATGTTGTTATGACTTCTGAATGGGTGGTTGTTCCAAGTTTGCCAATTGACTTGTGTTGGAATAAGGTCTATCTTCCCAAGGCACAAAGTTTTACTTGGGCAGCGACATAGGGTAGAGTTCTTACAGGGGATAGATTTTCCAAATTGGGTTATTATGGTCCATCTAGATTCCTATTATGTCATGAAGCTGAAGAGACTGTTGATCATTTGTTCTTGAATTATGAATTTTCAAAGGGTATTTGGAGGTGGTTATGTGCAAAACTTCATTGGAAAACAACTCTTCCTAATAAGTTGATTGATTTGTTAAAGGCCTGGCCTTCTCCATTGAATAATTTAGTTTTTGGCGATTTATGGGTGTCGAGTCCATTGTTAGTGCTATGGGAGGTATGGGAGGTATGGAAGGAGCACAATAGGAACATTTTTTAGGATAAAGAGATGTCGATTCCCAGGCTACAATGTAAAATTGAGGCCTCCATTGTGGAACTCTTTAATGCTAGAGTGGATGAGTTGAATTCAAAAAAAGGTAATTTTTCAGTTTGGCATTCGTGGATCTTAAAGCAATGGTTTGGAATCAAAGCCCCCTCTTGTGGGGGAACTGGGTGTGTAGCTTCTTCGGAGGAGCGAAGTAAGGTTGTTTAGTCTCCTCCGGATCCTAGTTGAGTAAAACTAAATTTTGATGGAGCTTCGCAAGAGAATCTTGGCCCCTCTAGGGCGGGATGTATTGTTAGAGATTGGAAAGGGTTGATTTTGGGGAAATTAGCAAGATCTCTCCTAGAAGGCACAAATAATGATGCTGAATTTCAAGCCCTTCTTCTTGGTTTGGAATTCTGTAAAGAATTGGGGGTGAAGAGATTAATAATAGAAGGGGATTCTTTGTTGGTGATTAATGCTTTAAGGTCTAAACAAATTCAAAATTGGAAGCTAGGGGAGATGTTGGATGTAGGTTTGGAGTTGACTGAGAATTTTGAGCAAGTAATGTTCAATCATACTTTGAGAGAAGGGAATTCAGAGGCAAGTTTTCTTTCTAATTTGGGTATTGTGGGCACATATTTAAAAGAAACAGGTGTAATTCAGGCCTAAGACTTGTGGGAGGTAGGGTGGGTGCCCCTCCAACTTGGTGGAGGGGACGTGGCAGATGTGCCATGTTTTTTGGTGAGTTGGGTCAGGTGGATGACGTGGGAGGGATTTCATGAGTTTGAGTTGGTAGGAAATGTCATGTCCTACTAGTACGAGTATTGATGGCAAGGTGATGTTTCCCTTTCTGAGGCCAACTAGAGTGCATTGGCTTGATGGACTTAGTCCTTTCGGTAGGTTTTCAACAGGTTTGGAGGTGCCTCATTTGTGGAGGTGGCAGTTGCTAAGTACTTGGAATCAATCCATGTTGGGTTGGCTTTAAAACCAATTAAGGTGTGCTTTCTTTCTCATTTTATTTTCTTTGGTTACAGATGGCGCTCAATTTCTTTTTAGTAGTGTGTGGTCTATGCTTTGGTGTCGATGGCCAAGTGCTCAAGGTTTGTGATAGAGGTGTCAGTGGATGGCTTGGAAATATTTTGGGTGGATACCCCAATTTCATTGAAGTCATTGGCTCGAAAAGCTTCTTTCAAAGAAATAACGAATTAACCACTAAAAAGGATCTTTCTCAATAAGGATCCTTTGGTGGTGGTGGCAACCAAAATGATCCTAGGTGTCAGGAATTTGATGAAAAAGGAATATGGAAGGGATAATATGCATATTTCATCTAGGTTTTTGGCTTCTCTCCTAGATAACAAGGTCGATAAAGTTGAGACAAAATTTCTGCTCGAAAAAATGTTCAGGGAAGATTTGGTGGAAGGGGTTGAAGAAGTTTTGAGTGAGCTATGGTTGTTGGAATAGGAATTCCACGTCCCTACGACTTGGAGCTCTGGTGGGGTTCAGACGAGGCTATCAAATTGTACCCATTTCTTCTCAACTTGAGCGAATCTTCTTGAAGCATAGGATGGTAGTGGTGGTGGCAGTGGAGTTCCTAAAGAAATTCTTTAGGTTGTTGGAAGTTGGGGGTGTGGAGTGGAAAAAAATATTTCAAGGAATTTGTAGAGATGGACCATTTTTTGTAAGTTTGGTTAGGTTGGGCCCTGGTTTAGTAGGTTAAGTTTTTTTGCTTTTAAAAGCTGGGAATATATTTTGCTTATGGCATTGTCCATGGTGGCCATTTTGGTATAAATTTGGTTTTAGATAGTTTAATTGGATGGGCTGGTTGTTGGGTGGACTTCATGGTAGTTATCTAGTTTTTTTAGCATAATTGCTTGGTGGTTGAAGGTGAATATTTTATCCTACATTGGTAGTTGTTTGTAGTCTAAACTTTTTTAATATAATATAAATCTATACTTGCATATCAAAAAGAAAAAAAGTATGTCTAAAACATGATAAAGAATGGGATGAACTAAAAGAACAATTATTGAACAAATTTTAGTCCCCTAAAATCCCTTCAAAGAATGTGAGCAAGATGAGGGAAATGCTACAAAAAGGGAGAGCAATAAAGGAATTTGATCAATGATTTGAAGAGATTTTTAGGAAAGTCTAGAGGAACCTTTATTAGAAAAATAACGAGTAGAATGGTTTGTCTTCATATTGCTACCTATAATTATTATATCAATAGATGAAAGAGTTTTTGAAACCTATGGAAAAGTGGTAGAATTATCTTTGATGATTGAAGAATTCAAGCCTAGATCAGGGGAAATGGGAAAGAAGAAAATACTAAGATGAACAAGCTAAAACTAGAATTGGAGTAATTGAATATTAATCAAAATATTTTGGCAATGGTCCAAAAAACAACTAAGACATGACATCTGGTAGAGGGAAGAATATTAAATGGTGTTCTTACTATTCAATTGAAGGACACCTAAGGAATGACTACCCAATCCAAAAAGGGAAAATATGAGTTGCATCAATAAGAGTGGACTTTATAGAGCCTCCAAGGAGGTTCAAAGGTTATTTTTTATTGTATGTAGAGAGAGTGGGATGATCGCGAGATAGATTATTTTCCCTCACTAATATTCTAGTTAAGAGATGAAGAGGAGCATGAACTTTAGTGCAACCATAAATGTGAAAATATTGAACCTTTCTATAGGGGTATTGCATGGGCTAAAGGATTGGATAAATGATCCCTTCAAAGATAGAATTATGTTTGAAACATAGAAAAATAGGGTTAACCTCTAAGATGAATGGATCAAGGTGATAAACCAACTAATTTTCACTGTGAAACATTCAATTACGAGGGCCCAAACATGCAAGTAAAAATAAGAAATGATACCTAATTTTTATAGCAACTATGAGGGGAGTTTATAGAGCATAAAAAGCTGTGTACCTTGTCAAATTTTTTTTTTTAGGCTACAAAGGACTCATTCGTCTTCAGTGGTGAATGGGTCCCTATTAGGGTTTCTGAAACTAAGATCAATGTCCTATTTCTTGATTTTGACACTCTCAAAATAATCGTTGTCAACTTTTGGAAGTCTATAGGTAGTTCTGTAGCTTCAAATCTTTGATTTTTTACTTTATATGATGACTTTTGCAACTTGACAAATTTGAAATTTTTTCTCCAAACTTGTTCCACTTGATCCTCAACCTATAAATCTGCAATCACACATTCAAGGGAAGAAAAACTTGTCAATTGTTAGTGGATAGGGGTTTGCCTTGGTCAAACCCCTTGTAGGTAATTAAACTGGGTCAATTGATGAAATAAGGAAATTGAAGCATGAAACATGAAATGATTTAATGTAGATACCTTGGATGATGTCTTGTAATGTATATCTACAAACTAACATGAAGTGGTCATGATGAATGTAGATCTTGATCTTTGAATATGATGTGAAACAATGCTTGCAATAGATCTTTAATGCTACACTTATAATCTTAGCTCAACAACATGCATGAATGCAACAAACTCTTGACATGATGAAATGACCTTGAATTGCTGCAATAAACCTTAATAATTTCCCTTGAAATGCTTTATGAATACTCTTGCAATACTCTTGTGAGCTCTAGTTTTCCATAATGAATGAGTGCTTGAAAGTCTAGGATGATACCGTACCATAAAAAAATGGCTCTTGGACATTTTCATGGAGTTTTAGGTCTTTCTGTCATGATGTTTGCTCTGTTGTGCTTTGATTTAATCTTGTAATGTGACTTTTTCATTCACATTAGGTCCTAAAAATTCAAATTATGACATCTCGTGAAGGTGTTGTAACAAATTTCTACACTTTTCTAGACTATTTTCATTACAATTCACCTAAAAATCACCTTTTTCATCACTTAGCAAGTCCTATTTTGAAGTGTTGTAAAGTCTTGTAACAAGATTTCACACTTTTCTAGGCTTAATTTCATTATTTACACCTTTCTTATGCTTTATTTGATCCCTTTATGCACTCATAAGGCTTAATTATGTGTATTTTTGAATGTAAACCCAAAAAATAACATTAAATGTGACTTAATTCCTAAAACCCACCTACAAGTCCAAGGTGGGACCCATTCTCCAAGGGTGGCGAATGAGTCCCTCTTCGCTCCAAATTCAAAATATTTCAAATTTTCTTTTGGGTTTTTATTCAAAATTACGTTAGGTCAGCCTGTGATGTTGTATTGTTGGGTTATTAAGGCACAATTGTGTATAAATAAGTGTTGTTCTCCTCATTTTACATCTCCTAATCTCATAATTTATTCAAGCATTTAATCATCCATTCAAGCACTTTGCATCATTCAATCAATCATCAATGAAGCATCTTGGAGCAACCATTGACATATCTTCAGATTTCTTCAACAAGGTTGTGGTGAGTTCAGGACATTTGCATGTTTTTTATTCATCTTTCCTTGCTTATTTAATTCCATTTCTTCATTAAGGGTTTGATTACCAAAGTGGGATTTGACCAAGGAAAATCCCTATACTCTAACCCTTAACCATTTCCCCCCTTTTCAATGTGTGTTTGTAGACTTGTGTATGCAAATATGTCAAGAAAATAGGTGTTTAAAGGCGGTCAAGAAGTCAAAAAAGTGTATCAAGTCAACTATAACCTATTTCAAGCTTGGAGACAACCTATAGTCCATTTTCTACACATTTGACTCTGTCAACCCGATAAGAAGACAAGTAAAGAATTGGTGCTACAAGATTAGTCCCTGATTTCATAGAATTTTGGGAGAGGACTGATTCACCATCAGTGGTGAATGAGTCCCACCTTAAGGTTGGAAAACTAGATTTTGTCAGATTTCAGATCTTGACAGTCAGAAACTAGTTTTTAGGAGTTTTTACTAGTAGCAGGATTGATTTGCCATCGATGGCGAATGAGTCTCACTTGTTATTTTCACTGATTTCTACCAGCATTAAGATCACTCCAGATTCAACATTCATTACCTAGGTGCACTCTACTCAACCTTCTTTCAATTCTATTTTGCATTTGTTCATGTCTAGTTCATGCTTGCATATCACATTGTGTTTTCAAGCATTAGATATTTCTTAGGTTTTTCTTTTGTAATCAGTCAATTACATTGCTTAGTTGAAATTTAGATCATCTCATTTAGCCTTAATCACATCATACATATATTAGATTGAGTGAACCACATTGATTTTGAGGGTTTATCTCTCTTCTTTTAGGTGAAAAACCCTAAAAGTGCAAGAGTAGCCTATAGACCTCATCAAAATCAATGGTTTAGAAACTATGTGAATTAACTCCTTATTTATATTAATTCTAGAGATTAACCCCAAAATTGAAATAACTCAAGTTGATATTAGATCTAGGTATTAAAATTATAAGGATCCCACCACAATTAAATTCAAAAGAGGGGCCTATTAAGGGAGGACCCATTTTCCACTAAAGGAGAATGGGTCATAGCACAAATTTCTAGGACCGTGCTTCGGGGGGATGAAATAACATAAAAAATTCACCTCAAAAATGCATAAAAGGGGGTGTCCCAAAAAGGAAAATGGGTCTTGGTACAATTTCTAGGACCATGCTTCATGGAGGTGAAATAACATAAAAAACCCACCTCAAAAATGCAAAGGGTTGTCCTATGTGGAGATGACACCTTGCACTAGTAAAGGTGAATGGGTCCTAGTAGCACTTTTTAGGACACCAAATTTTCCAAATTCAATGTCATAGAATATCATTATTGGGTGTTGGGATGGATCCTTGAAAGGGCTTGAATTTGAATTAAAAGGGCCAATTAACTCTAATAAAACACAATTAATTAATACCACCTTAGATAAATGTGAAAGTGTGTTACAACACTTTGCAACACCTAAATAAGGTACAAGTTAAATATATTTTGGGCCCATTATGGTTAATTAATTAAATAAACCTTAGAAAAGTGTGAAAGTGTGTTACAACACTTTACAATACTCTTGCAAAGGACAATTTGAGGTAAATTTTAGTGAAATAAAGATCCTAGAATGATGTGAATGTGTACAACACATTACAACACTCACTTTAGTGAGGGGATGACCCCATGTCAAAATAACACTAAAGTAGAAATTCAAGAGGCTGTAGTATGCAAAAATAACAAAGATACATAACCATACCTTGTCAAAGGCCTTGAAAGATAAAGAAAAACAAAAGGATCAAGCACAAATATTCCAACACGATGTGAAATGGGGCTATTTTTCCATAACGTATGTTGCTCACTCTGGGGTAGTGGAACCTCTGTTTGTCCACTAGGTGAGTTGTCCTAAAATATGGATATGCTCACTCTAGGCTAGTGGAACCTTAGTCTATCCATTAGGTGAGTTATCCCAAGAAGGTGGAAAATGAGATAATCACATTAGCCTCTCATACCATACCAAAGTTATCCTTTGATCCTGACAACTTTGTTAAGGCACCACAATGTAATGCTTTTGTAAAATGCTTTTTGTCATGTAAAATTTTGTTAAAGGGGATTTTTCTTTGTTCATATTTGGTCTCATCTTAGGGAACAACGTGCCTAATGTCTCCAAGAGAGGAAAATTTAAAGAAATATCACACTCTTGGAGGAAATAAATCCTAATACACCACCAAGAAAAGGACAGATCACAAGAATAAAGAAAACCGCACAGTGAAACATGAGTGCCAATGTATGCCACCACTTTAAAGTGGTTGATAACACCATTGTTGTGAGTAATTGCTTTAAAGTAGAAGAAGACATGAGAAATTTCCTCAAAAAACCCTATGCCAAGTCATATGTTTCTGAAATAAGTTGTGTCATGCAATAGGAGGGAAGGGTTGTCCCCAAAAATACAATGCTAAAGATAACTTAGTATGTCACATGTGAGCCAACTTAAGGCATGTCAGGCACATTCCAAGCTTGCTCTTATACGTACATGAAAGGTGGTCAACTAGCCAAAAGAGACAACAAGTGACATATGAGGACAAGGCTACCTAATCCCTTTCCCCCACTTAGTGCAAGAAAAGGATTCAAGCCAAAATGATTGATGAGAGGCATGCTAGAGTGAAAATCAGTATCAATTATAGGAATTAGGTGCCCCCACATAATAAAGAGCACCAAACTCCTTAAGATGTTGTATTTTACTACTCAAAGCCTTGCATTCATTAGTAGAATGAACATAAACTCTATGATATACACAAAATTAATTCTTTTTGTAGTTAAATTCCTTTTGTGTTCTTGGAGGGAGGGATATCAAACAATCTTGGAGGAGTCTTGACAAGATACCCTCTTGATCTAAAGTAGAAGATGTTCCTTTATTTTGTGAAAAAGATATCTTGTGCTTAGTACATGATGTCATACTTACACAAGACTCTTTAGATTGCAAGATTTTGTACTCTCCTTTACAGGAGGGTGTAAAATCTAACAAAACTCCAATCATTACTTAAGAAATTTCCTAGAAGTGCTTTGCATGATGACATTGATGTTAAGCAAAGAATTCTTTGTTTATTTTGTTTCTTTTGAAGGACAATAATCAAAACTACTAGTGTCTATCAGTTCAAGATGTACGAACTTTAAAGTTGGTTTAGGAGAATCTTTTGTAAGAGTGTTGATATTAAGTGAAACGTTTTTTGATGCTTGTATTTCTATTAAAGGAAAATAACCAATACCATGAGTTGTTTCTTGCGTGTTAGGCTCTATAGGTCCACACAGATACCTTGTTCTCTAGCACCACATCCTTTTCCACTATAACCAAGTTGCTTCATAAGTTTGTAATCTCTCCCATAAAGCTTTTTCATTTATTTCAGATTTGGTGGTTGGTCATAATTAGCTTCATAAAAGTTTGTTGTGTAGTTTATTTCTTCTAAATTCATTGAGGTGGATGTTTTTGATTTTTTTGTTGAATCTTGTGTCGACATCACCACTTTTGATTTTCCCTCTTTAGACTCTTTTGTTATGATCTTGTATTTTCCCATGAATGTAGGTGTGAAATCCAAGGACCCCCAATCATCTTCCAACAACTTACTAGGTTCATCAATGTTTGTTTCCTGTTCTCTTTCCTTTTCTATTGCGGCTTGTGGTGTATAGGATTCCAATGCTTCCAAAGGATTATGTCCTCTTTTGGCCATCAAACAACTTTTAGGTTCAGGATCAACTTTTAGTATGTAGAATTTGTTGTGATAGACATACTTCATGACATGATGCAAAGTAGAAGACACACCCTTCATTTTATGAATCAACGGTCTCCCTAAAAGGAGGTTGTGAGAAAGATCATCAGGCATAACATGGACCAAAGCTTGTATTATTACTTCCCCAACTCTGATAGGTAATGTGATGACTCCGAGTGGTTTTTTCCTATGTGTTCAAATCCTTGAACAGATAAAGAATTAGGTTTAATATCGTTTAATCATTCTAAGTTTTTTCAAAAGGCCTACACTACACACATTCAAGGTTAAAGCATTTTCAACAAGACTCCTTTTTATCACAATTTTGTTGATGAAGACTATCATGTTGAACGATTCAAACTTATTTTGGATTTACAAGGGAGGTAACTCACTTTGGAAAAAGACTATTTCCATGTTCATTTCATTCATTCCTTGGAAAAGTGTTTCCACATCATTTTAATTAGTGTTAGGAAGAATTGTAACTTGTTGCAAGGCCTCTTGGAGTATGCTATGATTAATAGGCAATGCATGAAGTAGTTCCCATATGAAAATCTTAGCAGGAGTATTCTTAAGGTGTTCAAAAAAATTATATTCCTTTCCATTGTTTGTCATAAAATGAGGAGCACTAGGAAAGATAGGATTAGGCAATGGTAGGGATGTTAAAGGTATTTCTTTTGGTTGTGGATTGTTCCTAGTATTATATGTATGAGCAATGGTATTGTAACTCGGTTGCTGCAAAACATTATCGTCATCATATTGCCTTTTAGTTGGTTCTAAGATAAGCATGGGTTCCTTTTGACCTTATGGTTTCTATGAGGGTGGATAAATAAATAGAGGATACTTAGGATGTCCCACAGGGTATTTAGAAGGTCCAAGAATCAAGGGGGATTTAACAAACACTTGTACATTCATAACCTCAACAGTTTTGGTTTGATGTATTTCTAATGAAGGGGAGTCTAGTTTCATCTCTTCACCATCATCTAAGGAAGTCACATCACTATGTTTTTCATTTTATTTTACCATGATATCCTCCCTAGGAGGAGTTGTTTTAGGAGAACTACAAGCTAGATGTTCATGACATTCAAAGGTTGGTTCTTCTAAAATGACATGATTGCAAGTAAGGGAGTTGTCAATCGTTGAATCTTCTTATTCAATAAGCATTTCCCTATGAGAAGGGGGACAAATAAAATTCTCATGACTCATTGATTGGATTTTCTATCAAAATATCTTCTTTAGAGATATTAGGAGAAGGTCCAATTTGATTGTTATGATTTTCCATGATTTCATCATTTTTTTCTAAGGTCTCATTCTCTTGTACCATAACTTCTACCCTAGTAGGAGAGATTTTGAGAGGTTGATCACATTCCATGATTGTATTTTGTAAAGTAGCTTCATAACAAATAGGGGAGGAATCAAGAGAAGGAGAATCATGCATGAGTACCAATGATTGAATCCTTTTGTTTGAATAGGTCTTTCCAAATGTTAGGGATATTAGGAAGGAGAGAAATAATGCTATAACTTTCAATCCACATGTCCTCCTCATAAATGTGATTTTCATGATCTTTCTCTATTGTATCCCATTTCACTAGAGAATTCTCACAATAATATCTTCCCAAGGGGTAGGAGGGGAAGGGAAATAAATATTTTCATGATTCTGAATGTTTGCATCTTCCTTCACCAAGATACCTTTGTCACTAATAGGAGAGGTATTGGGAGAAGAATAAATATGATTTTCATGGTTATCTATGCTTGTATCCTCTTCTATCACATCATTCCCACAAATAGGAGAGGTAGGGATGGGTGTAAATTTATGGAAAGTGTCAAAATTTTCACTCTTGGGTGATCCCATAATAGTGGTTTACAATTTTTGGCCAAACTAGACACTGAAATTATTATTTTTAACTGAATCTTCACATTCGGGCACCTATAGCGGCTAAACTATGAGGAATTTGAAGATGGTGCAAACTAGAGTCTCATCAAATTTTGTCTGTAGATTCTAAAAATATTTTTTTCAAAAT
>VDFB02281492.1:250192523-250270504 GCA_007258455.2 Sequoia sempervirens
TAAAATCAAAGGTTCACTGAAGGATAAAACCTTTGGCATAATGTCTGGCCAAAGAGGTGATGTTACAGTGACAACATGGGCCGACAAAAGGTTGTCATTTCGGCAGGAGGTCTTACTGAACGCCAGAGTCTCGTCGACACAAGGGAGAAAACAAAAGCTCACCATAGGTCTTTTCGAAGGGTCAGTCTTCAGTATGACATGAGGGGATCGATATAAGGACTCGTCGATCGAGGGAAGTCTCAGCGAAATGAAGAGGCATCGGCATAGTAGTTGGAGCTCGCTAAGAAGTCTTGGCGACCTTGCAGTGTCTTGCCGATGGAATCAAGCGAGCTCGGGGAAGAAAGAAATCGAGAAGAAGAAAGGAGTTCGGGGTAGGGTCTCCTCGAAGTATTAATTCTCCCTGACATCAAAGAGGAGCTCACCCGAGAAGTCTGGCATTGCCATGATTCTTGCCGACAGAATAAGTTCGGGGAGAAAACAAAAGCTCGTCATAAAGTTTGGGCGACTACGGAGAGCTTCAATGAAACAGAATGGAATTGACAAGAAACAAAAGGGTCGCTATGATATCTCCCCAACCTCAGAATGTCCTGCCAACTAGTGAGTAACTCGGCAAAAGAAGAAGACCTCGATATAAGGTCTCATTGAAGAGGAAAAGTCTTGCCGACATGAAGTAATATTAGCATAATCTTTTGCCGATTCAATAGGGTCTGCCTAAAATGAAACAAAATCACCGAAGGATATGGGACTCGGTGTAATGTCTCATTGACTCATGGGGGTCACGCCAAAACAAAGGGAAATTGGGGAGACTTCGGAAGCATAAAGGGGTTCGATGAAAGGTCTCCCCAAGATTGAAGGGTCTTGCTGATGCAAAATATGCTCGAGGAGAGGAAAGACGTGCACCAAGAGGTCTCGACGGAATGAAGGGGTCTTGCCAATGGGTTTTGCAGACTCGATATGACTTCTACTACTCGCCAAAACATCTTGCCGACTGTCTAGTGTCATGTCGATAACTTCACAATGGTGAAATCGCATCAGGGAGACACCAATGGTGTCTCACCGACATGCGATACTGTTCAGACCATTTTTGACCCCTGATAAAGCTCGCGTGGTGTACGCCCGACCAATCACAAGAGGCTAAGAGGACTGACTGGCGACAATTGACTCATTGACAACCCCTATGTAAGGAGACTAACCATAATGTAAGCAAGATGAATTCCTTCTAAGAACAAGTGATGATGGATTAGCTTGGGTGAAATGTTCAGATGTGCAAGGAGGGTCGACAGTGATTCCAGAAGGTGGTCAACGAACAGAGAAGTCCAGAATAGAGGGGGAGTTGAAGGAAAGAGGATCTGTGACTCAGAGGGATAGCTGTGGTGACTACTGGCAAAGAGGTAGATCAATATTAATGAAGATATTTTGAGAATTCAAGGCACCCCAATAGAGTTTGAAGATGGAAATGCACACAAGAGAGTAAAGGCTACAGCTGCAAAAGATCTAAGGTAGTCCTTGAAACAACTTTTCAACATGGACAGTAGGGCTTCACATTGAATGTAGTTTTGACTTTCCTCATAAAGATCTGAGAGCCAACTCTCCTGGATGTAGATATTTTGTAAACCCTTGTATAGGGGACAACACATTCCTGTTGGAACATTCTGTATATAAGGCATTTTTTCCTCTTTGTAAAGGTTAGATCTTCCAAGGATAACACTTCTAGATTAGAACTTCAAAGGTTAGAGAACTTTTAGATTGAGAACTGTTTAGAGTTAGAACTGTTAGGAGTTAGTCAGTTAACAAAAGGAGAGAGAGTTGCATCTTGATTCTCAGTAACGAGAGCATCTTTTTTCCTTCTTGGTTAGCAGTAAGGTTTTAGTACAGACTGTACTGTATTTTCTAAGTTCTCTTAGTGTAGTTGGAAACAATCTGGAGACGCAAATTCTCTGTACACTAGTGATTGTGCTAGTTTTGTAAATATTGCTTATTTGTTTTACTGACAGTAGAAGCAATCAGAGTTTAATCTACTTCATGTTGTGTTCTTGAATGATATTTGTCTAAAATTGATCATTTGATTTGTGAAGTCTTCAAGGAATGAAATATTATTTTGTGTTTTATTTAAATGGTAATTAAAAAAATCTGGTATGCGAATTAGCACTGTGAATGAAGGAGGCTGTGTATCAATCACAAGTTTACTTTGTTCTGCAGTTTTGGTTTACAAATTCCTTGAAGTTAATAAGTGTGGTTAAGGTTGGATGAACTATTGTTCTTTTCTGTTTCAAAACTCTGACTTATCTTTTTATATTTCTTTAAAAACCCCTGTTAGAGTAGGTTTTATTACATGCTTGATCTTAGAACAATCTAGAAGATCAACACTAGCAGGCCCCTTGAATATTACTATTGCATTGACCACTGAGTAACATCAACATTGTTGAGACCCAACTATAAAGACCTTGGGAGCTAAGGCATCCATGTATTGCCTTTCTCTTTCAGGAGAAGCAAAATAGCAATATTTTGTTTGTATTGTTGTGGTGCCAAAATCGCCATCAACAGGACTCATTTGCCACCTTGGGTGAATTAGTCCCAGATCAGGATGGTTTGACACAAAAACTATTTTCTGTCAGTTGGGAACTTAGATTTTTCATCTGACTCAAATATGCACCTCAGGAGGGACTGATTCGCCATGCATGGTGAATCAATCCACTTTTAGATTTCTACAATTTTAAAGTTCTGTCTTGCACCTTGACACCTGTACAATAATTTTTGATGGAAACTTGACTTGGGATCTTGATAAATTCCTAAAAAATAGCATCAAATTGTTTTTCTAATAGGGGTTTTTCCTTGGTCAAACCCCTAGTTGGGTAATTAAACCTTGAATAGAGAAACATCTACATAAACCCTAGCCTTAGATGTGTTAAAGACTTGGAAATGCTAAAAGATGACAAAGGACCAATTCTATTGCTCTAGAATAAGAAATGCAAAGATGAATGATATGATGCAAGATCTCAACCATAGAAACCTTAAACCATATGAAAAATGGGAATGAAATGACATGCAAGTGATAAACAAATAAAATCCAAACCTTAATATGAAGATAGAGTGAAAATGGAAGATGGAATCAATATGAAACCATGTCCTTAGGTGTGATTTGGTGGCTAGTTGCACCTCTTCACCCTAGATTTCTTCATGATTCGGGTATGTGCAGGATCATCATGGAAAAATATAGGCCCTTAAGTGGCAATTTTTTTAGAAAAATCAGAGTTAGGAAACTTGACGTAAAAATTTGAATAAGTTATCCATATTATTTCAATAATATGTAAGAATAGAATTTGTAGAAAATTGAATGTAGTTTCTAAACTATTAGGTTTATTTATTTTTAAAAAAATCTATTTGATGAAAATTTAAAATTTCAATGCATTAATTACTTAAATTTTAGGAAAAAATAAAGAAGTAGGAATTAACATTCTAACCACCCTAACCACCCAATGAAAATGATAATATTTTTTATAAGTTTTTGGAGCATGGTGAGGAATCATGTTGAGGATGTGATGCATATTTTTGTAATTTTTTTCCAAGTAAATAATTAATTATGATTTTTTTTATTAAAACTTTTTAAAAATGTAAAAATCATTATGTCTAACCACATAACTTGGTCAAAACTTCATGGAATTCAATTTTTCTTTTGTTAATCCTATAGTATGTGAAGCATAGAATGTGAGGCATGTTTTGGAATAAAAAAATGTGATACCATTTGAAAGCTATTTAAATTTTTTTCAATTAGCCTATCAATCAACACTTTAGTCATAATTCAAATAGAAAATGAATAATAATTATTTATTAAATTCAAAGTAAAGCATAATTTATATTGGTGGAAAGCTAAGAATCTCCTTTAAAAACCCTTTTCATTTCATCAATTTTGGGTTAAAAAAAGTCGTCAGCCACATACCCTACAAATACCCATCATATTGCCACTTTTTGGCCCATCATGATCCTGCACATACCCATTCACCATAGGAATCCATCATCAACCCTTTGCAATGTTGTATCTTGACAAGAAGAGTGAGCTTCAAGACCTATAAAACCCCTAGTTTTCTACCCTAAAACTTCAACTTTTGCTAATGAGACTTGTTGTGAAAGACTTGACTTTTAGGAATTTCTCTTGAGAAATTACAAAAAGATAAAAATATGATAAAAAGATGTGTGAAATGACTTGAAATGAGTATTGATAAGCAACATCACCTTATTTTCCTGTTATTTAGACTTGAGAGGCCAACATTCACCATAAATTAAAGTTAGATTGATCAAATTCCTACTTCAATTTGAACTTTCCCTCAAAGGGGACTCATTCGCCCAAGGTGGCGATGGGTCCCACTATTGCTGTTTGAAGGTGGTTTTTTGGGGTATGAGATAATCAAATGTTATTTTTCAAGTTTTATGTGATGTCTCAGGTAAAACAGACCTCTAGATCAAAAATAATGGGTCTAAGGGGCCTATAAATGTTGTTTTGAAGGGGAAATGATGTGAAGGGACTCAAAAGTGGGTCCAATTATGCGTGAAATTGTCTCTTTTCTCAAGAGGGTCCAATTTTCTATGACACATTTAGCCCCCACTTTAGTGCCCATATGAATCTATGTGCATATGTAAGCTAAAGGACTCTAAATGATGCACTTTACTACATAAAAGGATACTGATTCAAAAAGATAGGAGAACGAAGCCTCCAATGTAGTTATCTTCAAAACCACAACATTAGGAACCACATCCTACAACACACATTCGTTAAATTCCAAAAAATCCTTTTATCTAACTCCTAGGAATCCAATTTGAGGGTAGATGTATGCCCCCCTTGATTTTGCTTGCTTTATAGAGGTGGAATCAAGGTAGCAATCTAGCCACATCGAATAAGAAACATCATATCATAGGGAAGTTCCAAGTACCATTCCACATAATGATAGATGGGTGATGATGTCAAGTGCAGAATCATGATTATAACACATCAAACAACGTCAAAAATGGATTACCCTAGCTCTTGTTATGTTTATTTGAAGAATGTCTATGTTATGAGTTCTTGAAAAGATGATAACCTTATGTTAATGTGTAAAAGTGAAAAGAGATGAAAAGTGATTAAAAGGAGAAGAAAGTAACTTATCACTCACTATTTATTTTACCTTTGTGTAGCTTGAGAGTGATGAGTAAGAGAAGAACATGCTGAGCATATGGGATTACACACCTTTGCAGTCAGATGATCTTCATGAGCAGGTGGCATGCAATGAATTGTATCATGAGGTGAGTCGATTTTGCAACTTTATCCTTGTGAGTTTGTAATAATTTAATGATTTTAATGCATGGATAGGTTAATTTAGGGTTCTGGGAAAAAGTTTACAATGTGTCCTCTTTTTTCGTAAAGTGTTCTTTTTTGTTCGCAAAGTGTCTCTTTTCTTTGCGATGTGTCCTATTTCTTTGCGAAGTCTCCTAAAAGGGTTTTAAAGTGTTTAGGGCCATTAGAAAATCACACTAGATCAACTTTAGCACACTTTCATGATGAATAATTTGAGATTTGAAGATATTAGATGAAATTTAGAGTATTTTGTGATGGTTTTGATAGGTTCCCACCCAGTTGTGACAACGGCTAGGGGTTTTAGACAACTCACATTTCTGAGAGATCATGTGCCCATGCTATTAGTTGTAGAGGTAGAGCATTTACAGTTAGTGGGTATCTATTGGGAATATTTGATGCCACCTATGAGATACAATGAAACCATGCTGATGGATTTGTGCGAGCGTTGGGATGATGATACTTATACCTTTCATCTTCCCACCAAGGAAATGACTATCACTCTCAAAGACATACACTGCATTCTCTGAGTTCCCATTTAGGGAGAGTAGGTATATTTCTGGGCGTATCGGTCATTTCGGGAGAAGAAGAGAGATATGCAGTATTTTTTAGGTGGACTTGTAAATGATGAGAGGGTTAGAGCGCAAATCAGGCTTCCCATGTTGTATTTGTGAGCTCTTGTGGTTAGATGGATTATGATGCATATAGTTGCATTGGTTCTCAATCCAGATGGATGAGCAACACACTTAGATGGAGGATTGATACACTTGATACAAGGTATGTACAAGTAGAGGACGACATATGCTTGGGGTCACTGAATTTTAGCACACTTGTATTATGATCTTGGTAGATTTGTATTTCAAGAGATCGATAATATGGTCTATTGTACACTTTTATAGGTGTGGTTCCTTGAGAAAATCACATGTACCTGACCTGTTAGATTCCCTTGTACTATAGTAGCAGGATACCCATGATTGACTATTCTTTGTGATGCTTGTGGCAGTATGGGGATTTACACTTTTGGAGGGTGATATTTGACCAATTGGAGGAGGAAGAGATCCTTTGGAGACCTTATCTACTCACTTTACAGTGGCTAGATCCCACAGGATAGTTACGAAGGATGTAGATGGATAGGTATCTAGCATGGAGGCATGACGATGTTGTATGACCTTTCTATTATAGGTGAGACATGCGATAGTTTGGATAGGTGAAAACACCACTGAGGGCGTGCCCATTCATTAGATGATCAGTGTGAAGTGCCTAGAGGCTAGGTAATACTGTTTGATTGACTATAGATCATGTTCATGAGAGTTATTTTGATGATTTTGATCATGACTAGCCACCAACATTTGACGCTAATGATGTCAGTATCACAGATGAGCACAAGGAGTGGTGGTCATATGCATGACAAGATACTATATTCCCCATGGATTTCCCTATAGGTGATGCGGGACCAACACCAAATGAGGGTGATGAGGCAGAGGATAGAGTAGAGGAGGTATGATATAGATCAAAAAATATTTTTACAAATGTGATTGATGAGGAGTACTTGTTCTAGGATCATTGTGGTTATGAGGACCAGGATGAAGGAGAGGATGAGGATGAGGAAGAGGATTATGAGGATGATGATTTTTATGATGAGGAGCCACCCTTGAGAGAGAGTGATGAGGTAGCTATTGAGGATCAATACAAGCATGGAGAGTCCTCACATACTTATAAGACTAGATCATGGGCAGTATCTACAATAGACATCAACACCCAGAGTTAGAGAGAGGCTAGAAAATCCTTGATGCTCCCTAGAGAGGATGAGGTTGACATTCCTTTTCCATTTGGAGACATAGGTGATGATATTTAATTTTACGTATGTCCTTTAGTGATTTATGGTTTATATTTTTATATATATATATCATGATGATGTGTTACTAATTATGTACATTTTCTATCTTGTAGGAGCAATGAGAGACTAGTGAGAGTTCTATCATTAGGCTACCATAAAGATAGTGCATGCATCCATTGACGAGGAGGAGATGGATTTGACTAGGTGCCCCCACTGATCATGGAGGAAGAGCCAGAGTCACTCAGAACTTTAGCAAGGCTATGAGAAAGATATGAGAGCATGAGGAGATGACTTCATTGAGCTGAGAATGCACTACAATCAGCAAAAACCTCAGCAAAGGTAGAGAGAATGCATGTAGAGCTGACACAAACAAAAGCGAAGAGGGATCAAATGGTAGAGGAGCGACTTGTAGCTGTTGGTCAAGTACAAGGTCTGGAGTATGCACTTAGACTCAAAAGGTCATGATCACGGTCACACATGACCATCTCATGACGACTAGGGACCGGATCACAAGCACCAGATCCTAAGGGGTCTAGATCTCACATACCACTATGAATTTGTATATAATATTGAGATGTATATAAAACTTTGATATATATTTAGACACGTGCATTTGATGTCATGATGATGTATCTCTTTTATGTGAATGTTAAATGCTCCGTGATTAATTAAATTACTTATGGTAAAAGTATTTAATTAATGGCTACATGATTTAACATGATTGATGTGATCTAGTGTAAAACATATTTCAGTTTTAACATAGATACAACATTGATAATGAGAAAGGAATATGTTAAATTAAATACATTGATAAGGATCTAACTTAACACAACAAGAATGTGAATAATATGAAGCCTAAAACAATTATAAAATGAACTTAAATAATTACCTTAGTGTTCAAGATAAACAAAAAATGAGTTGTCAAGAACAAAGCAATGTGAAAGTTATTTAGAATAACATCAAATAACTTTAAACAACATTGTTGTATCATTCATAAATACTAGTAGCGAATACAAGAGCCAAACATTATTTTTCAATTGGTGAATATCATGTTTCATAATCAATTAAGGTTTGGCTAATGTAATAAATAAGGTGTTCTTTACCATGATCATCATTTTGAGCTAACAATGCTACAAGAGCATGGGTTGATATGGCGATGTACAAGATAAAAGGTCTATATGGCACAACAAGCTGGAAAACAAGTGGAGTGGCTAGGTATTCCTTTAGACTCTCAAAATCCTTTTTACAATTCTCATTCCAATCAAAAGGGGCACCCTTTTCAAGGAGATGTGTGAAATGTAATATGCGATGGGCTAAAGATGCAACACAATGATAGATAGCTTGAATTTGACCTTGTAATGTTCACAACTAAGAAATATTCCTAGGGGGTGGCATGTTAATGATTCCATCGATTTTCTTTGTGTCTACCTCAATGCCTCTGTGAGATATGACAAATCCAAAAGTTGACCACTATCTACACCAAAGACACACTTTTGGATTCAATCGCATATTGTATTGTCGTATTTGTTCAAATATTTTGTGTAGGACGTTTACATTGTCTTGTCGTGTTAACAATTTAGCCAGGATATTGTCGACATAATCTTCCAAAATTTTGTGAATGTAATAATGAAATATTAATGTCATTGAATGTTGGTAAGTTGCACTGACATTATTTAGACCAAAGGGCATCACAACCCAATAAAATGTTCCCCAAATAGTTGTAAAGGTAGTTTTATATTAATCTTGAGGGTTAATAAGGATTTTATTATAACCAAAAAATCCATCACTGAATGACAACAAAGCATGTCCGGCAGTTGAATCCACGATCATGTCTATATTAAGAAGAAAAAAATTTTCTTTTAAAGAGGCTTTATTCAAGTCTCAAAAATTTGTGCATATCCTAATATGATTATTGAGTTTTGCAACTGCGACAATTTTTGAGATCCAAGGAGAATAATCAATAGGTCTAATAAAGCCTGCATCAAGAAGGTTTTTTGAGCTCCTCTTTAACACACAAGGCTATGTTATGATGCATTTTTCTGATCTTTTGATGAATGGGTTTAGCATTTGCAGCAAGGACAATGTTATGGATCACAATTTTCGGGTCAATTCCGGGCATCAAAATATTTCCAAGATTTTTTTTTAGGAAAATCATGAAGTAAAGTGGTAGTATCTTCTTGTTCTTCATCATCAAGGCACTTCCCAATCTTAATAACTTTATCTTTTTCATTAATGTCCATTTGCACATCAATTGTATCTCCTAAAGGGAGTGCATTGGATTTAGGACTTTCAGATTTAGAAAATTCTTCAGTGATATCACTAGCTTCTTCCTCGGTAAGGTTCATGGCACGAGTAATGTTTTTCATGTGAGTATGCAAAGATGGGTTATCATAAACACCTAACATTTGTTTCAAAGCCTCTTTGCTATCAACATACTTGCATGAAGGTGGTAAGGTTATATCAAGCAAATTATTATGTTTGATTGTGAGTTTGTGTTGTGGTTGACATGTTATAATGTTAATGTTCAAAGATGGTCATTGAGTAGATTTGGTTGTTTTAGAAAAAAATATCCCAATCTAGTTTTCATATCTTACGTATTAGGTTCAATAGGGACACAAATACCTTGCTCATGTTTTCCACACCCTTTTCTAGTATAGCCTAATTGTTTTACAAATTTATAGCCTTTTCCATAAAATATTTCCATTTTGTGTGGAGTAGGTGGGGATTGATAATGTATCTCATCAAAATTGGTTGTGTATGTTGCATTGTCATCCAAATTATAGGAGATATATGTTTGAGACAATTGTTCCGAATCTTGAGTGGACATGATTGTTGGTTGTTCTTATTTCACATCTTTCTTTTGCGTGAGTATGTATTCACCCATAAACGAGGGTGTGAATTCTAAGGATCCCCAATCATCACCAAATAATTTAGAGACCATTTCCTTATCACTTTTCTCAATTTTAAGAGGGTTTATGTTGGATGTTGGAATTAATTCTTTCAAAGGACTCGTAACCCTTTTTGAAAGGTGCGGGAAACTTTCAGGCTTGGGGTATATTTTAACTTGATAGATATGATTGTTATAAACATATTTCATGATACAATGAAGGGTAGATGGCACTGCATTCATCTCATGAATCCATGGTCGACCTAAAATAATATTATATGAAATATCATAAGGCATGACATGGATAGGAGTCTACAAAGTAGCCACCCCTACCGTGATAGGAAAAGTAATTATCCCAAGAGGTTGCTTTTTTGAATTATCAAATCCTCAAATGGAGATGGAATCAGGTATTATTTGTGACCTATCAACATATAATCAATCAAGGAGAGTCACACTACACACATTAAGGGAAAAACCATTATCTATGAGAGTGTGTTTGATACCTATGCAATTGAATCGATCAATTATCATAAAGGCATCATGTTGTTTATGCAAATCCAAAGGAGGGAGCTCATGTTGATGGAAAGTGATGTCAAAATTATTTTTGTAGATGAGAGCTTTCACATCATTCAAAGTGGTACCAGGAGGAATTGTTATTTTTTTAAGGCGGTTTGAAGAATGTTGTGATAATTTGGTAAGTTTTGAAGCAAATCCCAAAGGGAAATTTTGGCAAGAGTATTCTTATTACTCAAAAAGATCATACTCCTCTGTGTGTGGGCTATAGCGAGGAGTACTAGGTGGATTAGGTAAGGGTAAAGAGGGTGGTGTTGGTTGTGGCAGTTGTGGGTTATTTCAGGTGTTATATGTATGAGCAACAATATCATTACTAGATTGCTGCGATACATTGGTTTTAGGTGGGTAAAGGGTGTACCAGGGTCAGTTAGATGGGTGAAGTTTATGTGAGGGTGGGTAAGGGACAAGTTTAGGTTGAATTACATTAACATCCTTGATTTTAGAGTTCTCACAACAAACCAAAGTAGAAGAGTTGGGTGAGATGAAGTCTTGAAGAGACTCATCTATCAAATGCAAATCATAATGACTAAAAGCTTTGAGGGGTAAATTATCATCAAATGGTTTAAGATGTTCAATAGTTCAACATTAGAGGTTGTAACATTTTGTATCATGAGTTGATCACCACAAAACTTAGTGGATGGCTTATGCGAGATGAAGTCTTGGAGGGATTCATCTAAAAAATCAAAGTCATCACAAGAAAAAGGTTTGAGAGGGACTTTATCATTAAGGGGGTTAAGTTTCTCATTGGAAGCATTAGAGGATGAAGTGAGTGAAAGGAAGTTCTGAAGAACTTCATCTAACTTGTCAAAATCATCACTACTAAGAGGCTTGGATGAGATGTTGTTTCTGATTTGAATCATGTGTTTGAAGGGATGGTTTGATGTTTTAGTTTTTGTGTCTTTATGTATTGTTGAATCTGATCTAAAAGAACTAGGAATGAAAATGGAAAAGGAAATTTTGAAAGATCTAAAACTATTCATGAATGCCATGAAAAGAAATAAAATTTATGCTAAGAAAACAAAAAAACTAAACTATAATAGAAAGGTAATTACAAAAAATAGAAAGATGCAATGCAGGAAACTGAAATATGGAAATGCTGACGCAAAACTGTAGTGGGACTGATTCACCCTAGGTGGAAAATGAGTCCCAAGAGATGATTTTTTAAAAATTTTTCTAATTTTTTTTGTGTTTTCTAGAGATTTTCAAGTCTGTACAATGAAAATGTAGAAAGTTGAAATGATTGAATGAAATGTAATGATGGAATCTAAAAAATGCTTTCACTAATGCAATGTGTAAGAAACCGGGAGATGCAAAATAATGTAAAATGATGAAGTAATGAAGACCTAAGATGCAAATAGAAATGTAAATCAGAATTATATTATGTCCAAAAGTCGGGTTCACCAAAATGAATCATTGATTTTTGGCTCTTAGGACTCTAGCTCTTCTAGGACTTTTCACCTAAAAGGAGAGAGTTAGGCCAAAAATGCTATAGGTTTCATTCAAATTATGTTATGTATGATGTTTTCTAAGCTAAATAAAGTAAAATAAATGCAATTAAGTGATCTATATGATAGATTATGAAAGAAAAACTAAGATCTATGCTATGTTTGAAAACACAGTGTTGTTTGCAAAAATCTTTAAAGAATGAACAAAAATGCAAATTAAACTAAATAGAAGGTGGTTTATCAGAATGTGTACACTTGGGATACTGTCAATGACTGGAAAAAAATATGGAAAATTGATGAATTTTGAATTTGAACTGATTGGGACTCTTTCGCCACCTTGGGTGAATCAGTCCCAGGTCAGGGCTTTTCTACATAGAAACTATTTTCTATTAGTCAGGAACTTGGATTTGCATTTGACTCAAATATACACCTCAGGAGGGACTCATTCACCATGCATGGTGAATAAGTTCACTTTTAGATTTCTATAGTTTCAAGGTTTTGTCCTACACCATGACACCTATACAATAATTTTTGATGGAAACCTGACTCAGGATCTCAAAAAATTCCTACAAAATAGCTTAAAATTGTTTGTCTAATGGGGGGTTTTCCTTGGTCAAACCCCTATTTAGGTAATTAAACCTTTAATAGAGAAAAATATACATAAACCCTAGCGTTAAATGGGTTAAAGACTAGGAAAAGCTGAAATATGACAAAGGTCCTATTCTATTGCTCTAGAATAAGAAATGCAAAGATGAATGATATGATGGAAGATATCAACCCTAGAAACCTTAAAACACATAAAAATGGGAACGAAATGGCATGTAAGTGATAAACAAACAAAATGCAAAAACCATTTACAATGTTGTATCTTGACAAGAAGAGTGAGCTTCAAGACCTACAAAAACCATAGTTTACTGCCCTAAAACTTCAACTTTTGCTAATGAGACTTGTTGTGAGAGACTTGAATTTTAGGAATTGCTCTTGAGAAATGAAAAAAAGATAAAAAGATGATAAAAAGATGTGTGAAATGACTTGAAATGAGTATTTATAAGCAAAACCACCTTATTCTCTCGTTATTTAGAGCTAAGAGGCTAACATTCACCAGAAATTAAAGTTAAATTGATTAAATTCCCACTTAAATTTGAACTTTCCCTCAAAGGGAACTCATTCACCACCCTTGGAAAATGGGTCCCACCAGAGGGGACTCATTTGCTCAAGGTGGAGAGTGGGTCCCACTACTATTGTTTGAAGGTGGGTTTTTGAGGTATGAGATAATTATATGTTGTTTGTCAGGATTTATGTGATTTCTCAAGTAAAACAAGCCTCTAGATAAAAAATAATGGGTCTAAGGGGCCTATAAGTGTTGGTTTGAAGGGGAAATGATGTGAAGGGACTCAAAAGTGGGTCCAATTATGCATGAAAATATGTCTTTTCTCAAGAGGGTCCAATTTTCTACGGCATAGACAAATGGATTAAGTCATGATTTATATAGAAAAACCTAAAAGGAATGACCTAATGCCTCAAGGGCACATCAAAAAATGGCCTTGCGTACATCCAGTCATAGAGGAAACATAGTTTGAAAAATGACAAAGACTGACAAGTGCGACTGTCTTTGACTCTATTTTTTTTGGATTTTTGACATGTTTTAAATTTTTTGTCTTTTTGAAATTTTCTAATGTTTTTGGATTTTCTTCAAGACTTTTTGTGATGTTTTTGGATTTTTTCAATGGTTTTACACCCTTAGAACAACCAATATAAGAACCAAATGATGTAAGTCAAGTGCCTACCCCCAGTCTGTTATAAGACCAATTGATTATGTATAGGAAGGAAGAGGGATACAAAGTGTACTCGATGTCAATCATTCCAAGTTATGGAAAAGACAACCATTTATTATGAATCATATGTACAAGCGATGGATGTGAAAGATACATGATATGTATAGGGATATAGATAAGAAATATAGGTGGTATGTACAAGGAAGTCAGATTGGAATGATGGTAGACAAAGGAGTAGAGTCGACTACACATGGCATCTGTTTTCTAGGTTTTCACCATGGTACGTATGAAAAGAGCCACTAAAGTGGTTTTCACTATTGGACAACTTATTTCTCTTTACTATTTTCTTGATTTTTTTTATTTTTATTTTTTTGATGTTACCAAGATGCTTGTTTGCTAGATTTTCCCCTAGGTAACGATTTTTTTGTATTTTTGATTATTCAGACAAGGATCCTAGATGTTATGCATAGAAATTCTTTAGATGAAGGTTATTGATTGGTGCTAATAATGGCTCCCCTTCAGGAGTAGAGAGTTGGTATGCTCTTGATCTAAAGGATTCTGTGACAATGTAAGGCCCTAACTAGTTAGGTTGAAACTTTCCCGGTTTTTCTCTTTTAGCTTGATTCTTTGGATTTTCCATTAAGACTAGGTCACCAATGTAAAATTTTTGATTCAAGACCTTCCTATTGTAGCTGTGACAAAGACGATTTTGATATGCTTGGAGATTATCTAATGCCTTTTGTCTTCATTCATCTAGGAATTCTAGCTCATGTAGTCTTGACACATGGTACTCTTCATTGTCAATATTCCCTTTCAAAGATACCCTTAGGGGAGGAATCTTGACCTTATAGGCAAGATGGCCTCAGAACCAAATACCACAGAATATGGAGTGGTGCTAGTGGGAGTACATATGCTTGTACTGTAGGCCCATAAGGTTGGGTTAAGCTATAGATGCCAATCATGACCAACATCATTGACAGTATTTTTGAGGATTTTGATGATTGTTTTATTAGATGCCCCAGCTTGGCCATTACCTTGTGGAACTAATATGGGGTGAAAAAGTGGTGCTGGATATGAAATTCTTCACAAAGATGATGGACTTCTTGGTTCTTAAATGGACAACCATTATCTGTGATTATGGACTAAGAGACACCATACCGAATTATGATATAGTTAAGGATAAACTTAGGAATTTGTGTGTCGGTGATATAGGTCATAGGAATAGCTTCAATCCACTTGGTAAAGTACTCAATCATTGTAATAATGAACTTATGGCCATTAGAGGATGTGGGATGTATCTTACCTATGAGATCAAGTCCCCATTGGGAAAAGGGCCATCGTGACGTTATTGGATGGAGCTCCTATGTTGGTGCATGTATCAAGTCTCCGTGTACCTGACATTGTCGACATTTCTTGACAAAGACATATGAGTCATTTTCCATTGTAGTCCAATAATAACCTAATATTATAATCTTCTTGGCTAAGGTAGGACTACTAGAATGGGATCCACATATACCCTCATGTACCCCGCACAAGGTTGCTTGTGCTTCTTTAGTATCGATACATCTCAATAGGGTATTGTCTAGGGCACGCCTACAAAGGGTGTCTCTGATGATGGTGTACTTGGGTGACTTATAGATAAATGTCCTACATTGGTTGTTTGAAAGGTCAGCAGGTAGAATTTTGGCATGAAGGTGGTCATATATGTCTTTATACCATGGGGAATTGAGACTAACAATGTCACACATGATCTTCAAATCTGGGATGTCGAAGGAAAGGACCAAAAGTTGTTCTACCAAAAACTCAAATTTAGGCACGTTGCTAGGTATGTCCAAGAGTAAAGCAATAGTTGTCATGGTGTTTGCTGCCCTGTTTAGAACGTGAGGTATTTGATGAAATTCAACCTTATCAAAATATTCTTTGAAACTATCTGTCATGCATTTTATGGAGCTAGATTTTCATCTTTAGTTTCATAGTCATCATTAACCTATTAGATTACCGGTTGTGAATCACCATAAACTTGTAGGTTCTTGATCTTCCATTTAATTGCCATGCGTAATCTTGTTACAAGAGCCTCATATTCTACTATGTTATTAGTACATGGAAAGGAAATCCTAAATGAATTAGGAATAGAGTCACCATGTGCTGTGATAAACAATATGCTAACCCTTGAGCCATGATTTGTGTGGGACCCATCAAATTAAAAATTCCATGTCATTATCATGTCAAGAGTGAAGATGAACTCATCAGGAAAATATGCAACTAGAGGATGATCTAACTTTATCGATTCATCAACCAATTGGTTAGCAATGACTTGTCCTTTTATAGCTTCTCTTTCTACATATTGGATATCATACTCACTGAGTACCATTACCCCTTTGGCTAGTCATCCTGCTAATGTTGCTTTGCTAAGGAGATACTTTAGAGGATCTATCTTTGTGACCAACATCATTTGGTGGTTGAGCATGTAGTGCCTAAGTTTTTGAGTAGCGAATACTACCACAAGACAAGCATGTTCAATGGTATTGTAATTTAGCTCATAACCTACCAAAGTGTGACTAATATAACATACTTCCCTTTTATGACCCCCATTGTCATTATGTGCAAGCAAGGCTCCTAGTAGTAATGTGGTTGCTGAAATGTAGAGAATTAATGATTTTCCTTCTGTAGGTGGCATTAACACTGGTGGTGTGAGTAGGTAATCATTGATTAGTTGAAAAGCTTCTTGGCACTTACCTGTCCATACAAATGGTACCCATTTTTTGAGTAAATACTAGAAGGGATGTTTTTTATCTGCTAACTACACTATGAATCTTCTGATAGATTGCAGTCTCCCTTGGAGTGTCCTTAGTTGGCTGATATTGGCTAGTGGGGGCATGTCCATTAAGATTTCACTTTTTTGGGTCCACTTCAATGCCTTGTCTAGAAATGATGTACCCCAGAAGTTTTCCTAATTTCATTCCAAATACATGTTTCTTTGGTTTTAGCCTCACTTTGTACTCTTCTAGTCTTTGATAAATCATATCTAAGACCAGTAAATGATCAAACCTTGTCAATGATTTAGCTATCAGATCATCCACATAGTCCTCCATGAGAGTGTGTATGAGGTCATGAAAGATAGTTGTTATGGCATGTTGATAGGTTTCTCCAACATTTTTAAGTCCAAAGGGAATGACGTTCCAACAATAAGTTCCCCATGGACAAGTGAAAGTTGTCTTAGGTTGGTCTTCAGTTATGATTATGATCTTATTATTCCCTGAAAATCCATCCATAAGGGATAACATTTCATATCTTATTGTTAAGTCCACAATCATGTCAATGTTCACTAGAGGAAATTAATTTTTAGGACATGCTTTGTTTATATCTATGAAGTTTGTACAAATGTGGATTCTCCCTATTGGATTTGTTACTACTACAAGATTGGGAATCCAATCTGCATAGTCAATTGATCTGATAATGCTGACATCCAATAGTTTCTTTAGTTCAACCTTGACTAATAAGGCAATTTGTGGGTGCATTTTCTTAACTTCTGCTTCATGGGTTTAACACTTGGTTGTAAGGGAAAATGATATAATACCAGTTTAGGATCCAATCCAGGCATGTCATCATATGACCATGGAAATTTGGTCTACCTTTGTGTGAAGAAGTTGTGGAATTCAAGCTACTCTATTTCTATCAAGGATGTTGCAAAATAGACTAGCCAGGGATTCTCTTTAGTACCAATGTTGATCTCTATAGATTCTTCAACATGGGCGATTTTTCCTGAGCAATGGGGAGAATGTTCCAACCTCCATCCTTGGGTGCCTCAGAGAGGTTTTCACCCTTAGATACATCCTTATTTTTGGATTTTTCATCTTCCAAAGGTGTCTTTCGATTTTCACCTAGGGACTTTTAATTTTTACTTTTTTCATTTTTTTTCTTATATTTGTGACTGGACGGTTGAATAGATTCCCCAAAATAGGTCATATTATCCAAGTCCATGATAAATAAAACCTTATGATCACAACTAGGTATGACTTCTCGTAGTCCTAGGAACTCAGTGATCGCTTTGTCATTCTCAATGATATCTAAGATGGGGGTATCTTGTTGATCCCAATCAATAAGTTGGGGATATACTAGTGGCATGTAATTATTAGAGGTATCAAAGTTCAAAGGAGTCAAGGTAAACGCTGAGTTGTTCACATAGTCACAAAAGTTTCTTACCAAATCCTCTTTGTTCTTTTTCTTGGGCATAGATGGATTCTGAGGTGGGCCTAATGCCAAGGTTTGGTTATCTAAAATGGATTTTTCAGTTTCCCAAGAGATAAGATCAACACATTCCCAATAGTAATGTTTAAACCATTCCTCTTTTTTCAAAGTCATTTTTGGATAGAAATTATGTGGATTTTGTGAGGATTTAAGCATTAGGTCAAGTTCTCTAAATAGTTTATCAAGGTCCATGACAGAGGTGTAAGATAGGGAATCCCACACATATTTGTTAGAGTCGGGGGAATCACGGCAGGGTAGGTCAAATGACTCATTGGATGTCTCAATGATTTCAAAAGAACTTACTACCTCTAGTAAAGGTGATGCAATACTAGAACTTCCAATTTGGAGTGGTTGGAACCCAAGCCCTAGGCCTTTCGACCATTTAGAAACAATGATAGGTTCAATCCTCCCATTCTAATGCAATCCTAAGCAACTATGCCCATTATATCCTTTGCTCTGCATTATCATGAAACCTTTTCGATATTGGTCTATAGGTATCTGAGTAAGTGGAGGAGGTTATTCATTTTCTTCTTTGTATAACCAGGAGGTCACATCTTCTTTGTTTATGGCTTCTTTACTTAATTCTCCCCATTTTGCAAAAGTTGTGGGAGAAATGTGAATGGTGACCACTGACTATCTCCTATCTATTTTTGGTAAACTATATGATTTTGGAGGAACAAAATGGTTGACACAATAAGATTCCTTCATATGATACTCTCCACAACCCTTATCTTGGATCTTGACCTTAGGAGTGGATGTATCAACATAATGAGATGAATTGGATGATGAAGCTTCCTGGTTTACAAGAACCTGGCGTTGGGGTATCTCTTGCAAGTTAGTACAATATTGGAAAGGATCTTGGTCACCATCTATTGTAATATCAATCCCATTGTAGGGAATTTTAGAAATTGATGATAAATAGAAGGGACTACCTTCATAGCATGAATCCATGGTCTGCCTAGCAAAAGGTTATATGGGAGGATGATATCCAAGACTTGGAAGTTTGTTTCCATAACTGCAGGACCAATTTTGATGGGGAGGGTTACAACTCCATTTGATTTTCATTCTTCATCATCATAATCCTTAATGACAATGCTTTTGGGGGTGTCCACACATGCCTCTAAGAAACCTAAAGCCTTAACTAGTTTCAAGGTGCAAAGATTCAACCATGCTCCTCTGTCTACCAAGACTCATCTAACTTTCATTTTATGAACAAGGACTTCAAGATGCAAAGGGTCATTATGGTTTATATTTTCGGTTGCATAATCTTGTTCAAAGAAGGTAGCATGATGATTTTTGGTTAGGTAACATACCATCTCTTGGAAATGATTGACATCAAGGTTGTTGGGGATAGTCATGCTTTGTAAAGCCTTTGATAGAATAGAATGATGATCAGGGGAGATACACAATAGTTCTAAGATAGAGATTTGGGCTAGGGTCTTCCCCAACTGGTCAAGTACAAGTTATATTGAGGCTTGGAGGTTTGTGATGGTTGTTGTGATTGAGGGCCTTGGATGGTTATTTTGGTTTGGCAAGTGTTGATAGCGCACTTGAGAGTTTTGTTTATGGTAATGGTATTGACATGCTCATCGATAGATCAGATATGATTTATGATTGGGCCACTATAATCATTCTTGACACCAGCTTAGCTGGCCAAATTATTGGTCTTATTTCCCAAATTAGGGGATTTTCCTTTCCCATGGTCATGTAATGGATCAGAAAAGACCTTGTGATCAGTGTTTGAAGATTTTTTTTTTTGTCCACCAAATTTAATAGTTTTGTTCTTGACAAAATATTATATGATATTCTTCAATTATTGGAAATTTTGTAGGCTATGTCCCTTAGTTCAATGGAAATAAAAAAAGGAATTGTCATACCACCAAAAGGATTTGAATTTTCCTGGATCATACTTTCTTGGCTCTTGAAGCTACATGAGGTTATGTTGCAATAGTTGTTTCAAGACCGATTCGATTGGTTCCCCTAGGGGAGTAAACTCACATTTTGGAAACCTCATTTGTTGTTGTAGTCGTTGGGTATTTTGGATAGTGTTAGGAGTTTTTTTGATGGTGTTGAGTGTATTGGTAGAGGAGATATGTCCTCTAAGTGTAATGACTTGTCCTTCTTTTAGGGTTTTAGCATCAACGACCCCATCATTGGTAACACTTTTTTTTCTGAGACCAAAACCTGTTTCTATCATTAGGGGTGTTCTGCACATTTGGATTTATGGTTGGCATCTTGAGTTCACCCTTTTCTATGAGACATTTTTCTAGTATGAGGCCCTTTTCCACTAGTTCGACAAATGAAGTACAACAATGTACTCTCAAGTCACTTCTAAATTTTGAGTTGAGGTTTTTTTGGAATATAGTGACCTTTTGTTTCTTAGGTATTTCCACAAGACATCGACTGGCTATACTTCTCCATCTCTAGAAGAAGGTGATAAAAGTTTCCCCTTCATCTTGTGTTGTGTGACACAAGGTTGCTATGGTAATTTTGTTGTCAATATTAAAGGAGAAATGTTTGATGATTTTTTTGGCTAGTTCACCCCATGATTTTATGCCATATTGAAGCCCTAAAAACCATTCGAGTGCAATTCCAATAAGACTTCCTAGAAACAGTCTCATAAGATAGGTGGGGTCGTATGCGACATCTATGCACATCATGGAAAATTCCCTTATGTGTTCAATTGGATTACACTTTCTGGTATACTTGAGAAAATTTGGTATAACATACCCATGTGGGAAAGGTGTCATGTATAATGATTTTTTGAAGGGAAATAGGCATAAGTCCTTTGCTAAAAAGGATTTCTTGTTAGAGACCGCCATATTATCCATCTATGTTTGAAGGGCTTGCATTTGTGTCAACAAGACACCAACTTGAGTTAATGATGTGTTAGTTGGATTGTTTGGGTCTATGTACATGCTTTGGAATCCAACGTTTTGTGATGGGTTTTGGTTAAGTGTTGGTATGTAAAGTGGATTTTGATTTGGAATGTTAGTGAATGGGTTATGATTTGGAATTTGAGTGAATGGGTTTTGATTTATAATCTATGATAAAGTGTTTTGATTTGGAATTTGTGTGAATGGGTTTTGACTTGACATTGATTGATTAAGAAAGGAGATGTTTTGTGAAGGTATGGGTCGACTTCCATATTGAAAGGAGGGTATGTTTCCTTGTTGTGAAACCCCACTCTAAGGTATAGTACTTGCAACATTGACACTGGGTATAGTTTTTATCTGTGGTATGGTACTAGTGACATTAATACTCGGTATGGTAGCTATTTGTGGTATTGTACTAGTGGCATTGACACTTGGTATAGGAGTTCACATTTTAGGTCTTTTGTTCCCAACAAGAGGATCAAAGGGATTGGACGATGGTGGCCCTATGGTAAAATTTAGACCCTATTTCATACTAGATGCACAAAATTGAGATGTGTGTATTATTGGGGCACTTTGTGTAGGTAATCCAAATGGTATAGTGGTAGTTACTTGAGGTATAGTGGCACTAGTAGTTGTTGTGTTTGTCCCTTGGGTAGAAGTAGTTTGTAAGGTATTGATATCAAATCTAGGAGGTAATTTGGCACCTTCTGCTAGAAATTTGGCTAAGTATCATTGAGGATCCTTTGCTAGGTAGTCATCTACAAAGGAGGAAAAATCAAGGTCCTATGCAACATCATCTATTTCTTCCACTACAATGTGTCCTTGTGAGTCTCTAGTGACAATTTTTTCTAACAAAGTTTAGTGAGGTCTCGATGAGGACGTCCCTTGAAAGGGGTTTGAGAATGGATTGATGAATTCATTTGGGTCAACCATTTGTTCTCTTTCTTTCCTTTTAGACCTTGTTTCAACCATGTAAGATAAGCTCAAAGTGCAAGTGATGCAAAAACTAATTCTATGGAATGTATGAATTTGGTCTATGTTTTTGGGATTTTTGGATATAAAGAATGAATGCAACTATTTTTTTGGTATTTTTCGTGAAAATAAGGAATGTTTAAAATGATTTTATCCTAGGATGACATCTAAATATACAAAAGTCTATGTAATCAATTTTGGAAGATTCTAAAAAGAGGTTACCTACCACCTAAAGGTTAACCTAGGTTTCAATTTAGTTTTGACAAGGAACCTTTGTAGGACTAGGACCAAAAGAAAATGTGAGCTCCCAAACTAGACTGATGAGTTGGAAGGACCTGCATATCAGAAAAAAGGTATGATAACATGACTAGGTTCAATGATAGTTTTGTTGAAGCAAGGGTTTATCCAAAGCATGGAAAGTTGACCTATCCTAAAGTCCGTAAAAGTGATTTTCCTAAAAGCTTGATTGATATGATGGTAATAAAGAATCCTAAGATAAAAGTAAGATCTACAAGTAGGATACCTATTACTATGACTAAATGATACCTAAAGGATGCAATTGTGAAAAGTATGTGCAAACTTTCTAGTTTTTGTCCAAGAATCATTGTGAAAGGATAAATCAGAGACTGGTATGACTGTTTGGTTTTTGTTTGTGACAGTCAATTTTGGTTTTTTGGTAATCAGACAATTGCAGTTCAAAAAGGTAGATGTGTTGCAAAAATTAGCAAATGCGTTTCTCTAGATCATATGCAATTTTCTGGTAAACTATGTCTTGGGTCTATATTAGGTAGATGTGACACACTGTATCAGATACGACTCAAATGTGACTCACTATATCAAATGCGACTTAGACGGTTTCAAATGTAGTTTTCTAGTATCTAAGGTGTTACCAAACTAGACATATGTGACTTAGGATATTAGATGTGGTTTGAAAATTGTTAGATGCAACTCTTGGTAACAGATGTAGCTAACAGGTAAATAAATGCAACTCAGTATTTGGTAAATGATAGTTTGGACTTAGTTTGACAGATGTGACCAACTGGTAAATAGATGTGACTCTAGCTAATAGATGCATTTCTTTGGTTCAAACAAATGCAACTTTGTTTGAAAATTAGAGTTTCTAGTGAACAATTGTGGTTTTCTAGTAAATGACAGTTTAGACTGACTCTGTCTGTGATCAATCTTTAGCAAATAAATATAATAGAAAACTAGTGTGTTTCAAGTTTGACGAACATGAACATGTATAAATACAAAAGACAAGTACAATCCTAAGGTTGGCAGTGACAATATTTGTTGAATTCTCACTTGGGTTTCCCCAGCTACGCTTATTCAGAGTAGATGATTAGAAGCTTGACCGCACTGGCTCCCCTCCTTGACACTCACTTCTTCAAGGCAGCCAAGCTTTAGTACCCATGAAACTCCCATGGCATACTTTTCATCTTTACTAAGAACCTATGAATGTGGGATGGATTTAGAGGTTTGACCTCTTGTACCAACAAATGGAAGGTTTTTGGCTTAACTAAAAACAATTAGCTTTTTAATCAGGGCATCCATTCGGTAGAGATTACACATACAACAAGTGACCATTATTGCTCATCTCGTCGGTGTAACCCCTCACAATACTTGAGATTTCCTCAGGCATCCATTTTATATAGTAGTTGGAAGAGGCTTGGATTTATCCTGTTACCAATTTGAGTCATCTTGGGGTGAGTACTTTTTCCCACCAAGGCAAGCCTAATTCTAAAAATTTAATAATGGGTTCTCTTCCACCCAGGATCACACAAGTATGCAAGGGGAGAGGATACTTCTATTATTGAATTTGGGTTATAATCTAACAAATTATACAAATGAACCAAACACAGTAGACAATGATTAATTTTAAAGCCCAAATCACAATTATCTAATCTACTTAGATAATTTGTTTCAAAATAGTCTTCGAAAAGCATTCTGCAAAACAATTCATCAGTAGTTTCAAATTTTTCTTAATCGATCATCCTGTAAAAAGGTTTGAATACTTGTATTCTAGGATATGTCCTACAAACACTATGTTAACTCCTCAAAAACACATGTTGCAAACTGAAAATTAGTCATAGTGAAAAGCACAATGAAAACTTCAAATTCAGAATTTGGACTCAAAAATTATACCAGTTAGATACGTCATGCAAGGTAGCAAATGAATCATATCTTTTTACTTCTCAATTGCATCACAGTTTGTCAGATGCATTACTTTACTCATCATATGCGAATCATAGTGTCAATTGCATTGTTTTGTGCATCAAATGCGTTAGACCATATGATACTTGCAAAAAGGAATAAATTTTCTATGGATTTGCATAGAGCATGTCTTTACATCGGATTCACCAAATGTAACATTAGGAAAACAAAGGAGATCAAAGTAACACAATATGCAAATAAAATTGAATGAAAACTAAGCTAACCAACAAAGAACAATGGAAAGATAAAAATGCAAATAAACAAGACAACCTCACCAAATATCTATGCAATTCCATGCATAACCTTGATTATCTTTCTCCATTTTGTCGTTGTAGTATAATTTCCCTCATATTTCTCTGTGCAAGTATAGCCTATGATAGTGATTCAACAAAACATCAAAGATTTAGATAATAGATTGCTTCCTAAAGTCATAAGATTTTGGGATGATAGTCATAATGATGAAGGTCAGGCCAATTTATAGAAAATAGGGTTTTCGAATGACAGGCTCAAATTGAAAGATAGAAAGATGATTAAGATTGAAAGATTCAACATGCATTGAGATTAGTGTTAGTAGTAATGCGAGTGATAAAACCTGAAAGGTGAAGATTAAGATTAGATAATAATTTAATCTTTAGTTGAAAGTATTTGAAACTTAGAAGAATAATGATTTCATGTAAAGGATAAAGATAGAATAAAGAGAACGATTTGTTCAAACACATGAATGAATTAATGAATTAAATAAAGCTATTTAATTAATAAATGTTTGCACACAAAAGAATTAAAATGAGATAACTGATTGGTTAAGACAGGGAGTCTATTCGTTAGAGACAATCACACATTAATCAAGAGATAACTGATTGATTTAATTAAATCTCAACTTAAGTGGTAAGTGAATAATTATATAACTTAAAGAATTATATAAATATAGAAGAATATGCCAAGAATAATTTATTTTATGAATTAAATGATTATTTAATTCAACATTTAAAATTTGAAGATTAAATGGGGGTAGGGGCCCTAGCTCAGTTGGATAAATATTTCCTATTGTAGGAGGTTGGTCATGAGGTCTAGTCTCCCCCACCCCCATAGTACCAGAGGGCATGTTGCGCCAGCACTGTTGGTCATGTTAAAAAGTTTACTTGGCGCACTGTAGTTTATAGGGGGTCATGCTACCTGATTCTTGTAGTCTAAAAAAAAAAAATTGAGGAGAAAAAGTTAAAGAATAATTAAATAATTAAATGATTATTTAATTATAGTTGAAAGTGTGATGATAATAAATTAAATAACAATTTATTTAATTTTAGAAAGATAGATAAAGTTAATTAGCGACATAATTAAATAAATAATATTTATTTAATTAATCAAGAAGAATAAAGATAAGAATAAATTAATTAAATAATTAAAGTTATTTAATTAATAGAGGATTGCATGTAGAAGATAAGATTGACATAGATAAAACTGTGTGTTAGAGAAATCAAATCTTATCTAGACTTAAGTGATTAATGACTAATTAAATAATAAAGATATTATTTAATTATTAAAGATTGCGATAAGGAGGAATCATCATTTTGAATTAAATAATGGTTTTAATTCAAAATTTGAGGATATTGGATTAAATTAAATAACTAAAGATTTATTTAATTAAAGATAGAAAAGGCCAATGAATAATTAAATAATTAAAATAATTATTTAATTATAGTGGGAAGTGATCAAAATTAAATAAATAAACATTTATTTAATTTTAGAAAGAAAATAAGTTTAATTAATGACATAATTAAATAATATTTATTTAATTAGTCAATGGGAAATAAAGATGGGAATGGATTAATTAAATTATTGAAATTATTTAATTAATAGAGGATATATGATTTTAAAAAATAATTAAACAAATAAAATTATTTAATTATGAAAATGAAGATTAGAATTATGATGAAAATTAGAGTCGCAGTCCCAGGACAATTTTCAGTGTATGCAAAATCCATGGATAGACAAGGAATCAGTTTGAATTTCTGATTTATCCACATGCAACCTATCCAAAATATTTACACCACACACATTAAGGGATAATCCATTGTCAACAAGGGTTCACTTTATCCCTATTCTTTTGTATTCAGATAGTATTATGAAAGCAACATTTTGTTTTTGCACTTCCAAAGGGGGGAGTTCACTTTGGTGGAAAACAATGTCAGAATTCAATCCTTGACTTAGGGCTACTATTTTAGTCAGTTGTTCATTAGAAGGGGTAGAAACTTGTTGTAAGGCCGTTTGAAGCATAGTGTGATAGTTAGGTGAATTTTGAATTAAATCCCATAGGGATATCTTTACAAGAGTATTCTTAAGTTGTTCAATGGGATCATACGAAGTTAATGAGGAGCATGAGGCAAGATGGGAATAGGAAAAGCTAATGGTTTTTGGGTGGGTTGTGGTGGTTGCTGATTATTTCTAGTGTTATATATATGAGCAATGGTATTATGAATCAATTGTTGTGACACATTATTCTTAGGTGGGTAGAGGATGAATTCAGGTTTGTTTTGAGTTTGAGGTTTGTGTGATGGTGGGTAAAGAATTAGAGGATTCTTAGGATGTCCTACGGGGTATGTAGGAGGTCCATTAATCAAGGCAGATCTAATGGACATTTGCACATTCATAACTTCAGTAGTCTTGGTTTAATATATCTTTAATAAAGGGAAATCTAGAATCACCTTTTTATTGTTATCTAAGGAATAAACATTAGTATTGTTTCAATAATCTAGCACCATGATATTCTCCCTAGGAGGAGAGTTTTTAGGAGAACTATGAACAAAATGTTCTTGACATTCATGGATTGATTCTTCTAAAATGACTTCATTGCAAGTAGAATGATCAATGGTTGAATTATCTTGCTCAATAAGGGTTTCCTTAGGTGAAATGGGACAAGAGTATCGTGACTCTCATTGGTTACATTTTCTAACATCAAAGCATCTTCCTTACAAATAGGGAAGATACTAGGAGATGAAAAAGTATGATTATCATGATCATTTATGACTTCATTCCTTTGTTCCCTAATATCTTCCAAAATATGAGAGGTAGGGGAAGGATCATAAAGAGGGTTGTTATAGATTAACATATCCTCATCATTTATAATCTCATCACTCTCAAAAGCCAAAGGAGAATGGAAATTAGGTAAGGTGATATTTAGGAATGTGTCTATGATTTCATTTTCTTGTGCTAAAACATCTTCCCAAAGGGTATGAGGAGAAGGAAAAACAAGATCCTCATGATTCTCAACAATTGTACCTTCTTTCACCAAGATACCATTATCATTAAAAGAAGTGGTATCTTGAGAAGAACAAATATGATCATTATGGTTATCTATGTTTGCATGCTCTTCTATCACATCATCCACACAAATAGGAGAGATAGGATGAGGTGTAAATTTAAGGAAATTATTACCATTTTCACTCTCTTACACTCAGAGACTCTCATAACTAGAGGATGTATTGAATGAATGACTATCATGTTTATTCACTAACTTGTTCTTTAAAAACTTGGAGAAGATTGAAACTAACATTTGGAAAAAGTAATTTATGCAAACTTGAAATGCAATGTAAGGATGTAAAAGGAAATGCAATTTTTAGTTTTCAAGTAGATAATTTTCTTTTACACGATGCAATGATCTGAAAATGAAATGTTGTAGATGCAAAATTGAATTGGAGAAATGCATGAAATGAGCTAATTTAAGCTAGATCTAATGAAATGCATGTTACAAAAACTCAACAAACTAATATAGATAGGTAATGGCAACAAACTGAAGCTTAAAAACATGCTTTTCAATTTAGTAAATGAAAGTTTTAGGGGCACAAAGACACTAAGTTGCCCAAGGTGGCGAATGAGTCTTGGTGGGGATTTTTTTTCAGAATTTTCAGAATTTTTTGATTGGTTTTATAATTTTTGTTCTATATGATGTAGAACTAAGATGCAAATGCAAAATTTCAAAAAAAATAATGATTTGAGATGGAAAAATGCAACCTATATGCACTTTCACTAATGCAAAATTCAAAACCCTAGAATGCCACTTAACTAATACAAAGTGCAATGCAAGCTAATTCTGGGATAATGATGGAATCCAAATTAGATAAGAAGGTTTTTGAAAAGCAGGTTCACCAAAATGAACCATAGATTTTTTGGGGATAAGGGCTCTCTTACACTTCTAGGGTTTTGCACCTAAAAGGAGAAAGGTATCCCAAAAACCTAGGTGGCTCACTCAAGATTAATGTAAATATGATTGAAATCTATCAAAAGAGAATGACCTAAATTCTGAAAACTGATAAAAGATATTGACTAATGGATGAAAACTAAAGAAATGTAAAGTGTTTGAAAACACAGTGTAGTATGCAAACATATGATAAAATGGCCTAGAAACACTTATGAAACTAAATAGAAAACTATACAACTGAAGAGGTGTATTTTAAAATGTGTTGCAAAATGGAATGAAGACTAGAAATGCTACTAATTCTGGAATTTTGACCTATTGGGACACTTATGCCATTTTGGGTGACTTAGTCCCACAAGGGCTCTTTTACTAGTTGGATTGTCGGGGAATGAAGAATTTTAGTTTTTATGTTGATTTTATCAGGTCTTGATCAAAATTGGCCTTGGGATGCACAATATGGGGTCATTGGGCCTATTAATGATGGTGTAAAGGGTAATTAGGGCTAGGAACACAATGTAAAATGTGAAAGTGTGATTAAATACACTTTACAACATAAAAATGAGGTCCACATAGCCTAGAAAGGTACAACATCCAATGTGATTGTGTAAAACACATTATAACACTAGATTAAAGTTACGTTAATGTGAGAATGCAATTAAATATATTTTATAACATTGAGAAAAATAGGTCCATTAAACTTAGATGATTAATAAGAGTCTAGAAAAGTGTGAAAGTCATTCACAAAACTTTACAACACCTTTACAAGACATCAATAGATGCATTTTATTTTGTTTGCAAGGGTGCAAGACCTAATGTGGATGTGTAAAACACCTCTCAACACTAGAACAAGGCGTCATTAAGTCTAATTTATCATCAATTATTTCCAAATCAAACAAGAATTACATTTTTCTATGCTACAACTAATATGCAAACACTATGCAAAATCAATGTAATATGCATTTTTTTTTTTCCAAATTTAAACAATGCAAGAATGAAAATTTAAACCCATATATGCAATGTTCACTAATGCACAATGGAGAAACCCTAAATGCAATGAAAATATAATGCAAACTAGGATCTAGGGTTTTAATGCACTCCAAATGAGAAATTAAGATGTTCAAGGGGATCGGGTTCACCAAAATGAGACATAGAAAAATAGGGTTAACCACCAAGATGAATGGATAAAGGTGATAAACCAACTATTTCACAATAAAACATTCAATTACAAGGGAAAAAAACATGCAAATAACAATCATAAATGATAACTAAATTTTATAATAATACTCTTGCAATGCTCTTGTGAACTCCAATTTTCTATAATGCTTGAGTGCTTGAAAGTCTAGGATGAAACTATGTGAATTAACCCTTTTGTTTATATTAATTCTAGAGATTATTCCCAAAATTAAAATAATTCAAGTTGACTTTAGATCTCGGTATTAAAATTATAAGGATCTTGCCACAATTATATTCAAAAAGAGGGATCCTATTAAGGGAGGACCCATTTGACACTAAAGTAGAATGGGTCCTAACACAACTTTCTAGGACCGTGCTTTATGGAAATGAAATAATATCACCTCAAAAATGCATAGAAAGGGGGTGTCCCAAAAAGGCGAATGGGTCTTGGCACAATTTATAGGATCAAGCTTTGGGGATGTGAAATAGCATAAAAAACCCACCTCAAAAATGCAAAGAAAGGGGTATCGTATGTGGAGAGGACACCTTGCACTAGTAAAGGTGAATAGGTCTTAACAACACTTTTTAGGACACCAAATTTTTCAATTTAAATGTCATACAACATCATTATTCAGTGTCGAGATTGATCCTTGAAAGGAGGGCTTGAATTTGTATTAAAAGAACCAATTAACTCTAATAAACCACAATTAATTAATACCACCTTAGATAAATGTGAAAGTGTGTTACAACACCTTACAACACCAAAATAAGGTACAAGTTAAATATATTTTGGGACTATTAGGCTTAAATAATTAAATAACCCTTACAAAAGTGTGAAAGTGTGTTACAAAACTTTACAACACTCTTGCAAATGACAATTTAAGGTATATTTTAGTCAAATAAAGATCCTAGAATGATGTGAATGTGTACAACACATTACAACACCACTCCAAGACACGATTAATTCAAATTTATGTCAATTATCCAAACTAAGTGTGAAAAAGGATTACTTTTTTTTGACACTACAATGTTTAAAAACAACCTAAATGGAGAGATCAAAGAAATATAAATTCATTTAAAAATATCACAGCCCAAATCCCCAAAGAAAAACATTCCACTAGTCATAGAGAAGATTGTAATGATAATACATCCTACTACGATGAATTTAGAGGAGGATGTGGTAGAGGAAGAGGATGAGGTCAAATAATAAAGGATGACGATATCTATTAAAAGTGTGACAAACTAGGACATTATGTAAATGACTATAAGGAAGAATGGCATAATTTTTTTGGATTATATGGTAATATCAACCATCAAATATTTAATGCCCCAACAATTTCTCAATAGTATGAGAACAATCAAACTACTACAAATATAAAAAAATTATCCATATCAAATACACCAAAAGGGGCTAAAGTTATAATGAAAATACCCAAATAAAATCCCTTCAATACTCATATATTTCAAAATGAAGAAAGATAATAATGAACATAAAGGAGAAAAATACTTGATAATATAATATCAATTAGAAAGAGATTAATCAAAAAGGGAGTTGGTGAGAAAGAAAGATAATGAAAACAAGAATGAGATAGTGATAGTAACAAGGGATGGTACAAACATTGGAAAATAAAAAATAGTAATGGATGAATAAGAGGAAAATAGTGTGAAAGAGTTCCCCACAAAGAAGGGTCATGATTTAATAGTAGAGAAAGATAAAAGTATCATCATATATAGTAAGAAAAAAGGAAGATTATCATATGGCTTTCTTTTTCGAGAAAGAAGCATTGATAGTAAAGGATTTGATCACCTTTGTAGAAGAAGATAACATATGAGAAAAACTAAAATAATTCACCAAATATTGGAATAAGTGTTGAGAAACTAACACAACACAAAAATTGAGAAGTGTAGCCAAAACTACAAGAAGATGGAATAGACATCATTTCTTGATGAAATAAAATATTTTGTAGATGGTTGAGAAAAATATTGATAGATCTAAGCTCTAATGTAACTATGATGCTTAGAAATATTTTGGAATATCTAATAAGACCAATGTTAATTGAATCCCCTTGCAAAATTTCATTATTAGACGATTCACTTATAATAATCATAGGATTTTGTAGGAATGTAGAAGAAAAATTATTAGGACTAAAGAGACCAATAGATTTTAAAGTCATAAAAATAAAAGAACCCCTTAATATGTTTAGTAAAATACTAAACTTGGAATGGTTTATAAATTATGATGGATTATAAAAGTCTTCAAAGGAAGATATTATATTTCTAGTGAGGATATGGTAGTACTTGTTGGCACCCATAATTTTAATGAGCTTATAGTGCTTTGTGTTGTCACTTTGTGCCACCCTCTTGTGATTCCAATCAATTATAACCAATCAGAGAAATATTAATGGTGTATCATGCTCAAGTGCCTCTAATAGTTGAATTTCCCCTTGCCAAGTCGTAGCCAAAAGCCCATTTGCAAAAAGTCCCAACAACAGCTAAGTTCTAAACTTTTTAGGATTTCTACTATCTACATACTTGCATGCCATCTCTCTTATTTCTGATTTCTTCCCTTTTTTCCCTTCTTTCCATCACTTGCCTAAATTTTTCAAATTTCTTCTTATCCTTACTATTTTCTTTTCTAAGTCATAAATCTTCCATCCAATGGATAGTTATATTTTTTAAAGGTTGTCAAAACCTTGTCAAGCCTCAATGAAGGTTTTGAAATTGGGCTTATGGGCCAATGCATAAAAATTCAAAGTATTTTCACACCTTTGAAATGTTTTGAGAACCTTGTTACACTTTGATGTGGTTTTCAAAAACTTTTTGGATTCTGAAATTGTTTTCAAAAATGGATATGTTGACTGATGCTTGAGAAATATACTCTAGAAAGCTTCAAAACATACTCTAGAAAGATACGAAACATAATGTTTTGTTATAATTTTCAGGGGTTTTGGAAACCTTATGGGATTATGATAGACATTTCAAAACCATTTTCAGACCCCAACAAAGTTTTCAAAACCATCATTATCTTCGATCTTCAATGATCAGATCTTTCTTCTATATGCTTTCTTATTGTTATGATAAAACAAATTCCTTCCTTTTGATCCTTGATCCTCAATGTTTTATCTTCATCGTTCAACAATTGGGTCTCCTTCTTATCCTTTATCATAATTTTGTAATAAGGGTTAAGTATTCCTTCCAATCCTCGATCCTTGATGTCATCTCTTCCACCTTGGATGACTTGGTCTCCCTTTTATCTTTGTCTTCGTATTATGATAAGACACAATCCTTCTCCTTGATCCTCAATCCCTAATGTTATAGTTTTCAATCCTTTTGGAATCGACCATTCTCCTTAACTTTTATTGCTATTTTGAGATAAGTCTTATACCTTCCTAGCGACTCCCGACTCCTGACACCTTACTAAGTAGCTCTCTTAATATTATACAACCATTTATTATCTTTCTAAATGAATATGCAGAGCCAAACTTGCCTATGCATTTTTAAAGGAATAGTCTTTTGTGGTGACTCGATTAAGGAATCACCTTGATTTTAGTTGTACTGAATGTTAGTTAAATTTAGAGACTCTATTTCATAATGCATAAAAGCACCAATATGTGATTGGATTTCTATCATATCATCCTCAAAACACTCCAAATACATTAAATCAAACACCTTTTAAGTTTTATTTTGAGTTATACTACCATGTTTGGATGAATATAAAAATCTAAGGGTGTATCATAAAATAATTCTCACACTTTTATGGTAGATTATTTGTTAAAAATGTGCTCATCCTTGTCCAAGCTAGCGCATATAGGTATATTCTAACACTAGTATTGGGATGCACTATGCGATGGGTTAGTTTGTTATAAGATATTGTTTAGTATTTTAGTCATCAATTTGACACTTTAGGAAGAACCCACTTGGTCTTGCAAAGATAAAAGTAAATGAAGCCTTACCTTCCTTAGCCATTTTCCATTATCTACCCAATGTAAAGATAGGTTTGTGGTAATTTTTTTTAGGTTTTCCAACCCTTGGCACTTGGAATATTACCAGATCTTAGGGATTTGGAGCCTACAGCTTTAGTCACAAACTGTACTCATACCCTTGTATATTAATATTGATGATACAAACCTAAAATAAATAGTGCAAGAAGATGGTACATATGATGGAGATGATAATGTGTTATATTCCTTAAGATGAATTCCCAAGGGGAAGTAGATGAAAACTTGAACTTGAAGGGATATTAAAATAAATAACAACCATTATAGCAATAGTAGTGAATATGTGATAGAAGCATGGATTTTTAATGAGCTAAATGTAATAGAAAAGATATTTTGGGAGATATGAAGGTGTATAGCCTTAGAAAATTCAACAAAATTGTAATGATAGAAAAGAGTTCCCCTTTTCCTTTCTTAATTTTAGAATAATTAATGATAAGTTGGACTTGATATTTCCTTGATCTAGTGAACATTGTGATGTGTTTTACGCATCCACATTAGGTCTTGGGCTCTTTTAAGAGCTAAATAAACTTAAATTTTCCCTAATTTAGTGTTGTAAAGTGTATTTTTTGACACTTTCAAGTTGAATTTAGGAGGCTTGTAAACCAAGTGTACCTAATCTAGTGTTTTAATGTGTTTTACACATTCACATGGGATTTAGGGCCCTTTTGAGCTAAATAGACCCAAATTTTCCTTAATTTAGTGTTGTAAAGTGTATTTATTTACACTTTCACATTGTATTTTGGTCCCTATTGCATTGATGACCTTTATATCATCATTAATAGGCCCTTAAGATCTTATATTATGCATACAAAGGAGTATTTCAATGAAAAACCTAATAATATCAACATATAAACTTAATTTACACACTCCTTGAAACTTTAGCAATCTAAATAGGCCCCATGGGACCCATTCACCACTTTGGGAAAATGAGTCCCATCTAGGTGGGACCCATTTTTCAAGCTTGGCGAATGAGTCCCATTAGGCCTATTTTCAAGGTTTTGAGCAGGGAAAAATTTAGTTTTAAGTTCAAATTTTATGTATGTCAGCCTTTGGGATCTAATACACAAGATCTTAGATGGATTTCCTATATAAATGAGGTCTCAAATTTTTTTTTTTTCAAGCATTCATGATATCAAGTCAAGTACTCAAGAGTTAGGCATTCCAAGACTTCACTAGATCTTCAAGAGAGCATTCAAGGTCAATTTTAAAGCATTCAAGGGTAGAATTCTCCATCAATTATTGTAGCAATGAAAGGTCCATCATCATGTCAAGTTCATAAAGCATCAAACATGTTATTGAGCTAGTATAGTGATGTAGCATTGAAGATCCAAGATCAAGCATTATTTTGCACCTATTGCCAAGATCAAGATCTACATCCTTCATGGTCATTTCATGTTGAGTTGCAAATTTACAAGATTGGAGAATTTTTTTGGAGTTATCCCCCCATTTGCAAGGTTGTAATATTCACTAAAAAGTCACCTATAGCCTCGAAATCAGAGATTCAAATCCATAAACAAAGAGGAATAGAAAGAGAAGACCTTGAAGAGCAGATTTAGACTTTGAAGTTCTAGAAAACCCTAACTAGACTCATTCACCACCTTGGGCGAATGAGTCCTAGTTTTAGTCAATTTTGAGATTTTTTATAGTTTCAAATACCCTTTTTTTCTAGAAACTTGTTCTTGTATAGAAACATAGATATGGGACTGATTCACCTAGACTAGCGAATGAATCCTAGTAGGCCTAAATTTTAGGTTATTAAGCATTTCAAGTCTCCATTCAAGCTCTCTCATGTTTCTAGGTACTCCTCTGTACTTTTCCACTTTGTTGTTCTAATTTATTTGCATTTATAGGTCATTCATTCAAGTTTGATGCATCGCTAGGTTATGTCATTAAATATTGCATTACATTTATCTTTCCAAGTCTTAACTTAGTGGTGAACCCCTCATTCAGCCTCAATTAATCTCTAAACATACCCTAGGACAATCCCTTAGTAGATCTCTTTCTTCCCTTATCATCATTTGATTGAGATATCTGGGGCATCCTTGAATGTGGATTATATAAAGTTTGTTTCCCTAGGTCCTAAAACCATAGTGGAGACAAATTTCTATCCTAAAAAAATATATATGGATAATACTAAAAATAATAAAGTTGCATTGTAATTGATAAAAAATAATGGGGTAAGCAATATCAAGGTACACTAAAAAACCCTAGGATTCATCACATCACAAGGGAATAACCTCAAATTAAGTTACCTAATTATTCTAAAGTAAATTACTATGATAACAACTAAATAAATGCAATGTAAATTTAAATTATAATAAAATTATGTTGTAATTGACCATAATATAAATGTGCAAAAGTTTCATATTGATTTTTAAAAAACTAGATAAAAGATTGCACACCCAAGGAGATGTTAAAGTTTGAGAATCAAAGTTTTTTCTTGACACCTACTAGGGAGTTATTGAAGATCAAGGATTGGGCATGTAGCTTGACTCATGCCAAAAATTTACCAAGCATCAAGGCTCAAAGATACCGCTTGACCCATGCCAAGGACTTGTCGAAAGTTGGGGATTAAGGTTTATATATGACACACACCAAGTCAAAAGGAAGGATAAACTCTTAACCTCCAATGGAAAAGTTTGTAATCCTTATAAGGCCGACCTGTGATGTAGCTTGTGGAAATAAAATTTGGGCCTTGGTGCCTTTTTTGGTCTATGCTAACTAGTTTTATCTTTTGGGTGGGTAGCATATAAAACTAGGAAAACATTTTGATTGTAAGGATCATGTTATGTTATTGTATCTTATGGGAATTTTATGTTCAATTGATCTATGGATGGAAACCCATAGAAGATTGATATTAGTGGAGGGAAACTTGTTGATTGTTCGAATCAAAGGATGAAAACCATTTTATTCTTGAAGGCATTCTCACTCAGGGAGTGCATTTGAGCTTCAAGTTTACAATATAGTTTAGTTTTTTGTGAGTGCATCATTTAATACAGATTTGTAAGTGCTATTTGTTGCTATTGTAATGACTTTCATAACAATTCTTTGGTTGTACAAATTTGATCATAACCAATATCAATATCCTTTGATTGTGAATCTTTTAGTTATTTGATTATTTTGAGTCACTTACCAATATTTTGAATGTCCTTGAAAGTCAATGATTGTGCGATTTTCTATCCTTTGACTATTTTGGGTAGATTTAAAAATAAATAAATAAAATATAAATAAATTTATTTTTGGTCCTTTTATTTTTAATGAACTACACATATTAATCTAACTAACCAATAATAGTAAAATAGTTAATAAATCAAGTCAAAAGATATTTTTTAACTTGGATAAATTGACTAATCTATTAAGATTAATTAATGAATGAAATATTAATTTATTCCAAGTAGAAGAAGGTTTTTTTTTGTATATTGTATTTTTTAATACAAATACTTAGTAGCGAATTTCAATTTACTTGAACAAATATAAAAATCTATTGGAAAGGTGAATCTAATTTGTATCAATGGATTTCTTTTAGGATTAGATTCAAGTTATCAAATCAATATAAAAGACAAAAACCCAAAGTGATTACAAAGTGCAAAGGAAGCAAACGTAAATGAACAAGTATACCTGATAATTGCTAAAGCTTCCATGACTCACCTTCGTAACACCTTCTTATTTGCTGGATAATGCTTTTCCCTCAAATTCGTCATGCGAGCAATTTGTAAATATATGCCTATGTCCTACACCAAGCTTTGAAGGATTTGCATAAATGTCCAAATGCCTATGCCTAAATGACTATGAGTGACAATGCCTAAACATGCTAAGATTTGATCAAATAAAAACAATAAATGTCTCAATTTCTATGGAAATCTAAGTGTGCCAATGAGTAAATATGCAATGCGCCTATAATATGTCTACTTGTGTATGTGTGTAATCGAAAAGTGAGAGGAAAATGGCATTTTATAGAAAATGTCATTTTGAATGGACGGGTGAGATTGATTTATGACTAAGACCTAAAATGAGAGGCCCAGATTAAATTTGATAATCCCTAATTAGGGTTAGGGAAAAATTATTGAGTGGTCAAGATGTCACCTAAGAGAATCGAATCAGCGATGAAGAATAAATGAGATAAACTAATTAGAAAATAAGAATTTTCAAAAATCAAGAAGATAAAGACTGCCTGATTTGTGAGATTTGAAAATTCAAGAAGATAAGAGTTGGACTGAAGATCAGATTTGGAAAATCAAGAATCTACCTGATTACTTGATTTTTGGAAGATTAGTTACCATTTTGAATTAAATTAATTCAAAATAATGATTTTGTGAGACAATAAATAATCTTTTTCAGATTATTTACCAAAATGGACTGACAGTTAAGAAAGTGATGACATTTTAAATAATTTCATTATTTAAAATGAGAGGAATATTAATTTTGACAAGTAAATAATTAAAGATAATTATTTAATTTAGCAGATAAGATTAATTAATTAAATAAATTAATCAATTCGTTTAATTATGACAGTTAGTGACATATTAAATAAATAAATAAAACTTATTTATTTAATAATCAAGAAGAAATATATGACAAAGGGTAATTAAATAAATTAAGAAATTTATTTACTTAAGGGAAGACTTAGACAATTAATGACGTATTTAATAAATAAATAAAATTTATTTATTTAATAATCATGAAGAATACAAAGACATGAATTAATTAAACAATTATAAATTATTTAATTAATAGTCGAATGTGGACCAAGGACATAATTAAATGTATTAATTATGCTAGGACGAAAGTGGTAAAAATGAAGCTTGTAGGCCTAGGTCATTTTTAAGTGTCTACATAATTATGAAAGCTTGCAATGAGAAATTTCCCTTTCTTTTTTGAAAAAAAAGGCACAAGAACAAGAATGATGCTTTTCTATTTATAAATAAGGAACAAACAAGAAATGTTAAAATACCCTTTTAAACACCTTTTCAAAAATTCATCAAGCAAGAGGAAAGCAAATAATGAATGATTTTACTTTATGAAATCAATAATATAAGAAGTAACAAATAAATTCTTTTCTTTAAATTTCTTTATTTGTTTGATTGATATATTAAGTCTTTAGTATTCATGGTTTCCATAGTCCTTTAAGATGAGTAGAAAATGCTTTGTAAATAACTATGCAAACTTATTTTGCTATCACATTAAATCTTTAATTCAGCTATTTGTAAAGATGCATAACAAGTTTAATAGTTAGTTCTAAAATCTCTTTTACAATTTGCATGCATAGACTTAAAATAATATCCTATTTTCATAATAAAGCTTGAGATTTAATTTTAATATTTTTAAATACATTTGAAGTGAAAAGAGAAAAACTTTGATCTAATATTTTTAATATTCTTTGATGAAAGAATAATGGAAATCTTTTCCTAACTTAAACAAAAATAAATTAATTTTAAAACACTTAAAAGTAGATTTCCATCTAAAATTAGGATTGAGAGAGGTAGAGATCAAGAGCTCGATGAAAGATGAATAATCATTCTTTGTTGATGCTCTTGGAGCTCTACTATCTCCTACAATTTAATTGGATTGGTTCTCTTCATCATTTTGTGTTTCTCAATATTTGTCTTCTTAATGTCTTAGGGCCAGTTTGTGTGTATTTCTACAATTTTATTTATTTTAGCTATATTTCTAATTACTTTATGATCATGATTGCTTAATATTGATAGGTTATTTTCTTTCAAAATTTATGTTTTATTGATTCTTGCATGTTTGATATGGTATTATCTCCACATATCATCTCATTCATAATATTTATTAAAATTTATTTTTGGTTTTGTTTTGGAGGTGGTTGTAGCTATACGTGTCTTTAAGAATATTTTTTTGTTCAAAAAGAAAAAATATTTAAACAAATAGAAGAAATAAATGGGCACATTATTCCAATCAACTTGGATGTAGCTACTTTTGAACAACAACAAAAAATGTAATTAGAATGGTCAAAACTAATTGTAAGGGAGGAAATATATTGGAGATAGAAGTCATGGGACCTTTGGTTAAGGGAAGGTGAGTGAAATACAAAATTATTTCTTATTTTTTCCTAGATAAAAAGGTCCATGAATTCCATATTCTCAATTCAAGATAGTCAAACATGTGTAACTCTCACTAAGGAGTATGATATTCAAATGGAAGGAGACAATCATTTTTCAAAAAAAAATTCTACCCCAATAAATCAACAAGCTCAATAGAATCAAGATAGATTGAATTTATTGGAGGCAGTGCCCAAATTAATTCTAGAGGAGGATAATGATGAGCTAATGAAACCTTTAAAATTAGAAGAAGTAAGGTAAGTGATTGTTTCCTAACCACTGGATAAGGTACCAGGTCTTGGTGGATTCACAATATTTTTTTTACAAAAATGATGGAACTTTATAGGAATTGATATTCTAATGGCCATGAAGGAATCAAGAAGGATAGGAACAATGCTAAAACAATTCAATGTAACAAATATAGCTATAATTCCAAAGGTCAAATATCCTAATACTTTATCATAATTCATGCTTATATCTTTTTCCAATACAATATATAAGATTTTCACGAAGGCTATTTATCTAAGGCTCCACACTTTCATTCCTAAAATAATTTTAGAAGAGCAAAGGGGTTTTCTGCCAAGTAGAGAAATAATTGAGGGAGCCTTAGTAGCACATGATATATTAAACTCCATCAAATCCAACAACTTGTCTTTTTTTATTATGAAATTGGACATGATGAAGGCATATATCAAGGTAGACTTATCTTTCTTGATACAAGTATTGCAAAAATTTGTCTTTAGTAATAAATACTATAAATGGATTCTCTTTGCTTATCGGGGGTAAAATTTTTAGTGCTCCTTAACGGATCTCTTTCTATTTTTTCAGCTCATCATAGGGGGTTAGACATGAGGAACCACTCTCTCCATTTTTATTTATAATACCTCCAGAAGCATTGAGTAGATTGATTAAAAAGGCTCATTTAGCAAGACTTATGGCAAGGTGTATCAATCCATTTCACTAACATATCTATTACACATTAGTTATTTGCAAATGAAATAGTATTGTTTGGTAAAACTACTATCACAAAGGCAAACCAAATAAAACAAACATTAGATAAACATTTTTTTGCATTTGGGAATAAAATTAATGCTAATAAATCTAAGATTTACCTGTTCAATACTAGAGCTGGCATAAAAAGAAAGTTAGTGAAACTATTGGGTTTTCAAGAAGCAGAGTGTCCTTGCACATACTTAGGAATACCTTTCTTTATTGGTGCAAAAAAAATTTCATATTAGAGAAAGATAATAAAAAGTATAAAAACAATTTTTTTTTATTGGAAGTGTAGATGGATTTCTCTATAACTACATGGAAATTTTGAAAGCTCCCAAATCAGTCATTGTAGAATAGAGAAACTCAATAAAACTTTCTTGTGGAAGGGAAATATACGAGAAAAAAGATTCCATTAATCTCACTAGAAAATATGTATTCTGAAAAGTTCAAAGGTGGGGTAGGTATTCATAATATTTCTACAAGAAACATGGCTCTTGGAGCAAAGTTAGTATGACATTTATACACAAAACCAAGTTGGAAATGGTCTTAAATAATGCAAACTAAGTATTTGGACAATGTACTACTAGAAAGAATTCTTACCATATCAAATCCTCTGTGGGATCCGCAATGTGGAATTTGTTGGCAAAAAAAGGACAGACAACTAAGAGGAGGGGTGAATCAGTTGTCACAAAATATTAAACTTTTCAAACTTTACTTAACTTAAAATAATATTTGATGAAAGAATAATAAACCATAAACAATCAACACATCAAAAACATAGAGAACACCAAGATTTTTATGTGGAATCCTTGTTAGGGGAAAAACCATAGTGGATGTTAGTCCATAATATTATACCCTGTTAAAATTATAATGAGAACAATAATGGGAATGCACATGCATTCAGGCACACTGCCTAGAGCTCACTGCTCAAATACAAAGGGGCTCATTTCCCAACAATGCAAAGAAAATTGGATAAAATTTGGAGGGTATGAACTGAGAAAATAGCTTCTTCACAAGCCTGATTATAGTTCCAATTAAGCACAGAAAAACTCCTTCACTCCTCGCTCTCACTCTGCTCAACAATCAAATTAATAGACCAATGTTCGCACAGTTGCACCATCTTTTCTTTTCTCACTTCACACACACCAACACGCACACAAACCTTCACTCTAAAAATCACTCTTATATATCCACATCATGGATTACATCAACAACTTAGTCAACCAAAAAATATAAAACATGTTTGCAATGTCAACCCAAATTAACAAATAAATGTTCAATACGAATCAAACACTGTCGGCTAATATTATGATGAGACCCAAAATAATATCCATGAGCATGCCAAACATTCAAATTTTACTCTTGAAGGATCTGCAACATGCTACCACCATCATGTCAGCCATGAACATGGAAAATAAAACATACACAAGAAAAATCTTCGACCACGAGCATACTGATCAATGCAGATGTACAAAAATGATAGAGAATGATCTAGAAGCATCCAAAAGTAGTAGGAACTAATAGAGAAGTATCTACAACAACTGAGATTACCATAATTACATAAACTTCAATTAAGAACACTGACAAAGACTATAGAAACATTGTCAGACTGCAACACGATCAAATCTTCACGTGGACCTCTAAAACTTCTGGTAGATGAACTAGATACTCTGAACATTAAACCCTTTAGTCTACAACAACTAATATTCAATGTACAAAATGAAACACCTTCATGACCTTCACTCTTCCACTAGCAGCCAACAACTTTATAACCCTTCTTTCAACAATTTTCTCAATATCTTCGACATATATAGCCTTCAATACAATAATGCTTAATAGTGTTGACATCAATGACAACCACATATCAGAAACACAACCACAACATCTAAAAATTTCCCAACAATCTCCCCCTTTGGCATTGATGGCAACACATGATGTGAAAAAAACCATCAACCCAACACACTTACTCCCCCTTAGATTTTGACTCTTCTTCTCAATTGCTCTTCTCCCAAAAATATTTTTCACATTTCTCTTCTCCCCCTTTAACATCAATGACAAAGGTAAGCATTACCTTTCCACATACAAGCTCTGAACCACATATCTGCATATCTAACTACTCCCCCTGAGTAGTAGCCATATAAACATCAATCCAAATCAAAATATAGCAATTAAGCATAGGGATTGATGAAAGTAAATGCATCTTTAGTTATTATTAGGAAGGGTAATCACCCCTAGCATTTCTCTAAGATACTCAAAAGTATCCTTTGACAACTACTTAGTGAAAAATTCTACAATCTACTCCTTGGTAGGCACATACTCCAGTCTGACTTCTTTCTCACTCACTTTCTCCCTCAAGAAGTGAAAATTGATTGATATATGTTTGGTATTAGAGTGTAGCACCAGATTCTTCGATATATTTATTGCACTTGAATTGCCACAGTATATGGCAATAGGCTCTTCATATACCACCTTGATATCTTTCAACATTTGTTTCATCCACATCACTTGAGTACAATTATTTGTAGCAAAAATATACTCTTCTTCAACAGTATATAGAGAAATGGAATTCTATTTTTTGCTCAACCAAAACACTAGCTTCTTCCCTAGGAAGAAGGCACCACCACTAGTAATTTTCCTATCATCTACATCTCCTGCCCAATCTGCATCAGTATATGCACTCAAAGTAAGATCATCATCCTTTGGATACTAAAGTACAAAATCAATTGTTCCTATAAGATATCTAAAGATTCTCTTAACAACAATCACATATGATTCTTTTGGATCAGCCTAAAATCTAGCAACCATACATACAACCTTAATTATGTCTGGTCTAGTCTTAGTTAAGTAGAGCAATCTGCCAATCATTTACATGTAACTTATTTGATTTTCCTTGGGAGAATCATCATTTTGTGTTAACTTGCATCTAATTACCATGGGAGTACCGACTGGTTTTGAGTCTTCCATGCCAAACTTCTTCAACAAATCTCTCACATATTTGGATTGAGATATGAAAATCCCATTGTCTAATTAAGTAACTTGCAATCCCAGAAAGAAATTCATCTCTCCAATCATACTCATCTCAAATTCACTCTTCATTTGATCATCAAACTTCATACATAGATTATCATCTCCTCCAAAAATAATTTCATCAACAAAGACCTCAATAATTAACTCTTTATCATGATCCAACTTGAAATATAAGTTTCTATCAGCAATACCCTTATTGAATCCAAGCTTCAGTAAGTATTTGTCTAGTCTAGCATACTAGGCTCTGGGGGCTTGCTTGAGTCCATGTATAAAGCTTTCTTTAGTCAATAAACCATATCTTCCTTGTCAATCAGTTGAAAGCCATCCGACTATTCAATATATACTTCTTCTAACTCACAATTCAGAAAGGCTAACTTCACATCCATTTGATATAATTTATAGTTCTTATATGCAACATAAGCAAGAAATAGTCTATCAACTTCAATTCTGGAAACAAAGGCAAAGGTTTCTTCAAAATTAATACCTTCCATTTGTGAATACCCTTTACATACCAGTCTTGCTTTATTCTGGACCACTTCACCTTATTCATTCAACTTATTTTGAAATACCCATTTAGTACCAATCACATTTTTGTCTTTAGGTCTAGGAACACTTATCCATGTATTATTCTTTTCAATCTATTTCAGCTCTTCCTTCATAGCTTCCATCTAGTGTTCATCTTGGCAGGCTTCAGTGACATCTTTAGGTTCAATCTTGGAAATTAGGCAATAATCTTCTCCAATATTTCTTTTAGTCTACACACCTTTATTCTTGTCTCCTATAATTTTATTTTCAAAATGATTCATCTTTACATACCTTGGAACTTTGGGAATCTCTCAAGCTTTGGGTTCTTCTATTCTTTCCTCTACACTTGCACTTATCTCTACTTCCTGGCTTACTTGATTTACAGGAACAAATTGAGGTTGTTTTATCGAAACATATGGAGTAATATGAAGTTGATTATGTGTCTTAGTATTCTTTCCCTGGTTTGTACTATCTTCATATGAATCATATCCACAATATCTGGATGATCTAGCAAATTCCTCATCAACTATAACATTTGCACTCTCAACCATTTTTCTTAGTCTTTTGTTATATAGCACTAGTAGGCCTTTATTTTAGTAGAGTAACCTATAAATATTCCTTCATTGCTTCTTGCATTAAACTTGCATATGTCTTCATCTCTCTTCATATAACACTTGCTTCCAAAGATATTGAAATATTTAATAGTAGGCTTATAACCATACCATAACTTAAAAGGAGTCTTACTAGAATTACTATTAATATTTACCCAGTTCAACGTGTATACAACAATGCTTACAGTTTCACTCCAATAGATGTGAGACACATTCCCTTCTATCATCATTATTCTAGGAACATCCAGAATTGTTTTTTTCTTTCTCTCTACAACTCCATTCTATTGAGGGGTTTGGGGAGTAGATAACTATCTTTTGATTCCATGTTCTTCACAAAAGGAATTGAACTCCCTAGAGGTGAACTCACCACCTTTGTTTGACCTTAAGCTTTTAATTTTTAGACCTTTCTCATTCTCTGCCATAGCTTTAAAACTTTTGAACTTCTCCAATGTTCCACATTTTTCTCTTAAGAAAGAAACCCATATCATCCTAGAGTAATCATTAATGAGCAATGTATAAAGTACCTTTCTCCATAAAGACTTTTGACTTTGGAGGGAACACATAGATTAGTATGTACCATCTCTAGTAATCCATTTGAATGATGTTGTTTGCTCTAGAAAGAGACTCTAGTCTATTTTCCCATCTGACATTCCTTACAAATTGTGTTAACAGGATTCACTAGCTTAGCTAGATCTCTCACTACTTGAGTGGAACTTACCTTGAAAATGTTATCAAAATTCACATGACACAACCTCCTATTCCCTAACCATCTTTCATCTACTTGAGCAATTAAACAACTTTCACTAGCAACATTCAGGTGAAAAACATTACCTTCTGTGTTTTTACTTGAAGCAAGTACTTTTCCTGAACTTCCATGTATCTTGCATCTTCCATCTTTGAACTGAATATCATAACCCTTTTCCACCATCTGTCCAACACTTAACAAGTTGTTCTTCGAGCCTTCAACATAAAGAATATCATTAGTGTTATGCTTACCACCAAGACAAATAGATCTTCTGCCATGAATCACACCAACATTGTTATCTCCAAATCACCCCACCATCATACTTCTATAGACTTACAAATTTGCTTTTGTCACATGTCATATGATGTGAGCATCCACTTCCAATAAACCACTCATCCTTTTCTTCAACTTGGGCTGCAAGAGATTTCTCAACCTTAGTAGATTTAGTAGCCACCAAACCATTTTCCTTCATAGCAAGGAACACCCATTCATCCTCATTTCCATTGTATTTAACAAAATCATCATTAGTCACTTCTTCTTCAGCATAGTAACATTTCTTTTGGAATCTAGATTTATTAGGTTTAGATATAGGAACTCTTTTAGGACCCCTTGATGCAAAATGACATATTTCACTACAAGAAAAACATTTAATAGGCAACACTCTTTTATACTTACCTTGTCCTCTGCCTTCTTTCTTCACAATTAGTGCTTCCAATTCTTCTACCTCTCTTTCTTCATCTTCAAATTGTTTCAATTCTTCATCATACTTGGATGAATTCTGGAACACTCTCCCAGATCATATCTTTTCTTGTTTCTTCTGGATACAGTAGCCTTAAATGTAGATTAAGTCTTTGGAACAGATTCACCAAATTCACTCAACTCAAAGGCAACAAGTTTACCAATCAATATATCTCTTGTCATATTTGTCACTGATCTAAGTTCTTCAATAGCACGAGCCTTCACTTTGTAGGAGGGAGGCAATGATCTAAGTATTTTAGCTACAATTTCATCATCTTTGAGGGTACCACCAGTACACCTAATATGCATCACTATTTCATTTACTCTTTGCATAAAGGAAGTGATATTTTCATCTTCACCCATCTTCAAAATTTCATACTTTCCCTTTAAACTCTGTAGCTTAGCCATCTTCACATGTGCATATCCTTCATACAAAGTTTCTAGATTCATCCAAATATCATGGGTTGTCTTTAGACCTATCACATTTTTCGTCTCAAAATCTGTCAGAGCACTCACCAAAGCTTCAATAGCCTTGATGTTATTCACAACCTCTTTAATCTCATTAGTAGTGGAAGGACCATTCATAGGAATACCATATGGATTCTTAGTAATCTTCCAGAAGGCTTCACCAATACACCTCAAATGACATTCCATCCCGACTTTCCACAGTGAGTAGTTTGTTCCATCGAATCTAGGAATGTCCTTCTTGTATGATGTCATCTCATATCACCTCAAGCTTTTAAAATTCTTTAGAGAAACCTGATCTAATACCAATTGTTGGAAAAACAAGGATAAACAACTAAGAGGGGGGTGAATCAATTGTCACAAAATATTAAAATTTTCAAACTTTACTTAACTTAATCTCAGATCTAATGAAATAATAATAAACCATAAACAATCAACACATCAGAAACATAAAGAACACCATGATTTTTATGTGGAAACCCTATTAGGGGAAAAACCATGGTGGATGTTAGTCCACAATATTATACCCTATTAAAAGTATAATGAGAATAATAATGGGACTGCACATGCATTTAGGCACACTGCCTAGAGCTCACTGCTCAAATACAAAGGGGATCAATACCCAAAAATACAAAGAAATTTGGATTAAATCCATAGGGTATGAATTGAGAAAATAGCTTCTTCACAAGCTTGATTATAGTTCTAGTTAAGCATAGAAAAACTCCTTCACTCTTCACTCTCACTCTGCTCAACAATCGAATGAATAGACCAATATTCAAACACTTGCAATATCTTTGGATTTTCTCACTTCACACACACCAACACACACACAAAACTTCACTCAAACAATCACTCTTATAGTTGTATCATCGATTACATCAACAACTTAGTTAGCTAGAAAATATAAAACATGTTTGCAATGTTGGCCCAAATTAACAAATACATTTTCAATGTGAATCAAACACCATCGGCTAATATTATGATGAGACCCAAAATAATATCCATGAGTATGCCAATTATTCAAATTTTACTCTTCAAGGAATCAGAACACACTACCACCATCATTTCGGCTAGGAACATGGAAACCCAAACATGCACATTAAAAATCTTCATCCACGAGCACACTGATCAATGCGGACATGCAAAATTGATAGTGAATGATATAGAAGCATCAACAAGCAACAAGAACTAACAAAGAAGTATCCACAACAGCTGAGATTACCAGAATTACACAAAATTCAATCAAGAACACTGACAGAGACCACATAAACACTGTCAGACCACAACATAATCAAATCTTCACGTTGACCTCTGAAACTTTTGGTAGATGAACTAGATACTCTCAACAATAAACCCTTTAGTCCACAACAACTGATCTTCAACATACAAAACAAAACACCTTCATGACCTTTACTATTCTACTGGAAGCCAACAACTCTATAACTCTTCTTTCAACAATTTTCTTAATATCTTCAACATATATAGCCTTCAATACAATAATGCTTAGTAGTGTTGACATTAATGGCAACCACATATCAGCAACACAACCACAATATCTGAAAATTTCCCAACATAATTTTTTATTAGCATGTAGAAAATTCATAACTCCATATATATCATGAGAAGTGAATCATGGAGAAAAATAGCTTTTCTAGAAACACTGATGGAATGGTCTTCCCCCCTTACAAATAAATCAATAGCTACAATTAGTAGAGATAAAATTTTATCGAATATATGGGGTCCTAAAGTCAGAGATTATGTTCAAGGTATAAAGGACCTAATAGGGAAAGTCATATGATTTTTTTTTTCAAATACTCCAATATCTAACAAACAAAAATCATTATTGACTAATATGCTAAAAGAGAGGCTTGTTTTTAAATCAGATTTGGAGGATAGGTTAATTTGGGCACCTTCAAAAACACGTGGGTATATAGTTAAATAGGACTACAAAGTAATGGAATGGATGCTCAAGCACACAAAGCATATTCTTTTTGTTGGAACTCTATGGTGCTACCAAAGGCAAGTAGTTTTTCTTGGTTGGCCTTAAGAAATAGAATTCTAACAAGTGATAGGTTGTTCAAGTTGGGAATTGTAGAAGATTTCAAATGTGTATTATTTAAAGTATTTTTTGAAGATGTTTATATTTTTTTTTACATTTTTTTTATGCGCAAGCTTGTTGTTCATTTGTAAAAGTGAAGCTTATTTTGTTTTTTCATTGCCTAAAATTATTTGGGATCTTTTCTAAATATGGCCTGTGCTATAAAAAAATTATTTATTTTCCCCTGCTTTGGTCATATGGAATATATGGTGGATAAGAAATAAGCATATTTTTAGGGAAGAAGTTCCATCCATAGATCACTTACTATTAAAATTTGAGAAAGAAGTTTCAAAGGTAGTAAGCTATTTTTTTCAAAATAATAAAACTATATCTTCTATTTTTACAACATGGGATGCAAGAATATTAACAAAGTAGAGCTTGCTAGTCCTACCATTCAAAGGTAGTTTACATCAACCTTCAAAGCAATAGTTATAGAGAAATTTTATACTATAGCTACCTCTCTCCACAAAATTTTATAAATCAAAATTTTGTAAACTAATGTAGGGTTTTTATTAATTATTTGGGCTTCTTTATGCTTTAATTGGCCTTATTTTGCATCTACAAGCCTTAATTAATGCATATTTCTGAGCATAACCCCAACATAAACCAACATCCAATCATAATTCAGGTATTTTTGGAGTGTATGGCCCAGATTTAGTGATCTAAGACTCATACACTACCTTGGGTGTATGAGTCACACCTAGGTTTTGGGGCCTCGATCCTGATTTGCACCATTCTAAGCATTTTTGAAAAATGTGTCTCATAGCTTCGCCTAATGAGACTCATATGCCACTTCTAGTGTATGAGTCTTGTGCAACTTAAAATTAAATTTAATTCAAAATTTTGGTGGGATTTTATTCTCCTAGATATGATGTTGGCTTGTAGTGTTGTAATTTTAAGGAATTAGGCATAAATAAGTATAAATACAAGTTTCTTCCACTCATTTTCACCCCAAGCTTTCAAATATTCATGAATTATAGAAAATTTATGATATGATCATTTAAGAGAATTCAAGTGTCTACAAGACATTAGAAGAGAATTCAAGAGTCTTCAAGAGCTGATTATCAAGTGTTTTGGAGCATTATTCAAGTATCAAGCATCATGTCGAAGTCTTCATGCATCATGTTTGTTTTTGAGCTAACAATTGTGATGCAGGGTTTTATGATTCAAGCAAGTTTTCAAGTCAAGATCCATCTCATTCAAATAAAATTCAAGATCTACATCCATTGGATCCACTTCGTACATGTTGCAACACTTTATTTCTAGGTTTGGTGAGTTGCAACATTACATTTTATTCATTCATCATTCCTTTATTCTATTTCATTCTATTTCAAGGTTTTATTACCAAAATGGGGCTTGAACAAGGAAAACCCCCTTTCTACTAACAAAACAACATTTCCCCCTCTCTTTAGTGTGTGATTTGTAGATCTAGGTTGAAGAAACATTGGGGAGAAAGATTGGAGAAAATTTGTCAAGTTTCCAAAGTTGTCATCTTGCTTGGAAGATCATAAAAATACATCTACAGGTTGCAAATCAAAGTTTTAGACCTAGAAATCAAGTGGAGTAGATAGAGAGGACATTGAAGAAAGGAATATGAATTCAAATTACTAAAAAAGTAGATTGTGACTGATATGCTAGAAGTGGTGTATGATTCCCACTACAGGCAACTTTCCAAATTTTTGCAAATCCTGAATCATCATTGTCAAATCCTTGTTCTAGACCGGAAACCCTAGTCTAAGACTAATACACCCAGAGTGGTTTATGAGTCCTTGTGTGACCTAATTTTAGTATATTAATCATTTCAATACTTCATTAAAGCCTCTATAGGTTTCCAAGTGCACACTTATGATTTCTAAGCCTCATGTTATGATTTATATGCATTTCTAGGTCATTCATTCAAGTTTCATGGATCATTAAGTTTCATAATTAGGTCTTGTATTTCATTAGTCTTTACAAGCCCTAACTTGGTGTTGAAACATCCTTTAGTCATAAATTAAACTTTAGGATACCCCTAATGCATATCTCTTTCTTCCATTCCTATCATTAGATTGAGATATCTAGGGTTTTCCTTGAATGATATTAGGTGAAACTTGTTCGATGTGTTGCAAGTATGAGAAAGTTTGGTGGTGTTGTCATTAATGTTGTCATTGATGTCAACATATTTTTAGTATGTTGAAGATTTTCCATGTATAGTTTAGATGTTGTGAGTACATGGAGCTATCCTTATGATGTTGCAAATGTCTTGAAATGATGAGTTTCCAAGTGCTTTTGAGAAAATTAATAAAGAGTGAAATCAAAGTTATATATGGGTTCAAAATGTGCTTTGGTATGTGCTCCATGTTTCTTTTGTGTCTATCCCATGCTTGTGTAGATCTAAAGGGTTGTTTTTGATGATATAATAGTGATATATCCTAATTTGTAGCTTTTGGTTTGATGGTGTGTGAAAGTTGTGTTCACAAATGTGTGAATTGGTTTGGCCTAGTTGTTTGTCTATGGACTGGGAGAAATTTTTCTGTTCTACAGTCCTCCACTATTTTGTTTTAGATCTTGAAAATTTGGAATATTTCTTATAATGGTGTTCTCTAAGTTTTGGAAAAGATGTTTGTGGGTTGGTGATTCAAAATTTTAGTTTTAGAGTTGTATGTATTTGCATAGTCTGGATGGACTAAAAGAAGATGTTTTTTGTTCGAAGGTTTTTGCACTTACTACAAATGAATCTGAAGGAACCTGAGAAGTGTTCTCATGCATAATGAAGCATGTTGCATTGTCTGCATGTTATATTCTTGTTGGTAAGTGTGTACTTTAATGTTCACTTGTGTTTTCATTAGGTATGGCCAACCTGGTGTTTACACTTCATATGAAGAATTAAAATTTAATTAAGGAAGCATGTGGTTGATCCAATAAATTATTTTCGGTCGTAGTTAAGTGTTTAATTTGTCCACTCTCATTCCTTTCCATCATAGGAATGTTGAGTTGCTGATCTAATTTGAATTTATGAGATGAAGCATATGTGGTTGGCCTTGGAGAAAGTTTCTAAGGTTGAAAATGGTATAAATTCAAGTTGAGATGTGAAGGATTAAGATATACACAAGTAATGAAGTAAGCCACAAGTAAAGAGTAGAAGTGTGAGAAAGTGAGTTGAGGCAATAGTACTTCATTGTGTTAGATTTCTAAAATCATTGAGTTGAAGGTTTTTGCAATCTTTTATTTAATGCTACGGATGTGTGTAAATTGCTATGGTGGGTATTTATGTTATCTTTTGTATGTATAGGTAGTGAGCCTCCCTATTGGAAAGTGAGTCCTTTCTATAGGTAGTGAGCCTTTGTATTTGGACAGTGAGTCCTATTCTGGGCAATGAGCCCTTGGCAGTGAGCCTTTTGTATTCAACTTTTCTATCACTTTATACTATGAGTTAATCCTCATAGTGGTTTTTCCCTCATTGGGTTTTCCACATAAAATATAGTGCTCATTGTGTTGATTTTCCCATTAGACTAGGCTATGGGACACATTTTTCTAGAAATTCTTAGTTTTGTGTGAAATTAGGATTGTGGCCCTGAAACTTAGGTGGGACTCATATGCCCAAGGTGGCATATGAGTCCTAGATCACTAAATTTGTACCATACAATATAATTTTTTTTTTGGATTGGTCATTATATATATGTCAGGATTATCCTCAGAAAGATGCATTAATTAAGGCTTGTGGATGATAAATAAGGTCAAATAAGGCATAAAGAAGCCCAATTTATTAATGCAGACCTAGATTAGTGTGAAAGTGTAAAGGTACACTTTACAACACCCTAAATAAAGAAAAACTAAGCTCATTTAGTTTACAAGGGCCCAAGACCTAATGTGAATGTGGTAAACACATTACAACACTAAATCAAGGCCACATTAAGCTTAGTCTAATAGGGAGGGCCTAAGAAAGAGGGAAAATACAAGGGGATACATTTTCTATTGCCACATTTAGCCCCCACTTCAATGAGAGGAGGAACTTCCTTCAAATTCATACTAAAGTAGACATTCAAGAGGGGTCCAAGTGTACCAATGTGGATGAAATAGGATGAAAAAGATAAAAGGAGGTGGCCAAGCCCCTAGGATCCAAGATCCTACATTAAACCAACATAAGCACAAAGGGAAACACACAAGGTGTACGATATGCAACATCAAGATAAACAAACATGCAATGTTAATGACTAAAAGAAAGAAAGATAAAAATAAGAAAAAATAAAAAGAGGTGGATCAAGCCTCGACTATTTTTCAGGCACGTTGTGAATCAGATCTATGGTGTTTTTCCAAAAATTCACACTCACTCTGAGGCAACGAAACATTATTCTATGCATTGGGTGAGTACCCAAAGGGTGGCTTAGTGAGAGAGTCATTCCTCTGTATCAACTTCACACCATATAATGAGAAAGTCATGCCCATATTTAGGCTTTTCATCATATGCTAACCATACTAAAGCTATACCTCCTAATAACTTTGACAAGGTGCCACATAACAATGAACTTTGAGCTCCATGAGACAATCAAAGATTTGTATGCTTTAAAATCACGAACAAATAGGATGGCTCCATAGGCAAGCAAAGTGTATTATGCTAGGTGGATATATAACAAATGTTGTAAATGCAAAATAGTGTAAGGTGTGTTGAAAGGGATTTTCCTTAGTTCATGTAAGGTCTCATCTTAGGGAACATCATGCTTAATGTCTCCAAGAGAAGACAAGTCAAAGAAATAGAAGACTCTTGGAGGAAATCAAACCCAATGACACCACCAAGAAAAGGACACATCACAAGAATAAAGAAAATCACATAGTGAAACATGTGTGTCAATGTATTCCCCCACTTTAAAGTAGTTGCTAACACCATGTTGCTTTGAGAAATTTTTTTAAAGTAGAAGAAAACATGAGAGCTTATTCAGAAAGCCCTATGCCAAGTCTTATGTTTCCAAATGAAACTACGTCATAGATTAGTATGCCACATACAAGCCAACTTAAGGCATGTCATCCACATCCCAAGATTTCTATTATATGTACATGAAAGGCAATCAATTAGCCAAAAGAGACAATGCCAAGTGACATACAAGGATAAGGCTTCCTAATCCCTTCTCCCCACTTAGTGCAAGACAAGGATGAGCCGTATAGGATGAAAATAAGTGTCAATTAGAGGAACCAAGTACTTCAGCACAAAGGAAGAGAAACACACTCCTTAAGCTATTGAATTGTGTTACACAAAGCCTTACATTCATTAGTATAATGGCCATGAACTCTACAATATGAAAAAATTGAACTCTTGTAGTAAAATTTATTTTATGTTCTTGGAGGGAGAGATATCAAATGATCTTGGAGGAGTCACATCAAGATACTCTCTTGATCAAAAGTAGAGGATTTTTTATTTTATTTTGCAACAAAGATATCTCTTGCTTAGTACAAGGTGTCATAGCTACACAAGACTTTAAATTTTGAGATTTTGTTCTCTCCTTGAAAGGAGGATGCAAAATCTATTGGATTTGAATCATTAGTGTTTTGTGTGATCACATTTATGTTAAGTGAAGATTTCTCTATTTCTTTCATTTCTTTCAAAGGTTAACAATCAAGACCACTAGTGTCTATCAGTTCTGGATGCACTAATGTTAGAGTTGGCTTGGAAGAATATTTTGTAATAGTGTTTATATTAAGTGAAGGATTTCTTATTTCTTTTGAGGGACAATAACTAAGAACACTAGTATTTTTTTTCATGTTTGGCTCTATAGGGACATGGATACCTTGTTCTCTACCACCACATCCTTTTCCACTATATCCTAGTTGTTTCATAAGTTCATAACCTCTTCCATAAATATTTTTCATTTCTTTTGGATTTAGTGGTTGTTGATAATCTATCTCATCAAAGTTTGTTGTATATTTTTCTCCTTCTTTTAAAGTGTTGGAGGTGGATGATTTCGAAGGGTGTTTCAAATTTTGTATTAACATTACTACTTATTCTTTTTCCTTTTCAAATTAAAGTTGTTTATGATCTCGTATTTTCCCATGAATGATTTGAAATCTAAGGAACCCCAATCATCTTCTAATAGTTTCATGACTTCCTCAATTTTTTTCTTTATCTCCTTGTTGCATGGGTTCTACTTGTGTAGTTGGTGTGAATATTTTCAGTGGATTTTCCTTATTTTTCTCAATGTTTAAACAACTATTTGGTTCAAGGTCAAATTTGAGTGTGTACACTTTGTTGTTTTAGACATACTTCATTACATGATGAAGAGTAGAAGTCAGCCCATTCATTGCATGAATCCATGGTCTTCCTAAAGGAAGATTATATGAAAGATCATGAGGCATAACATGGATTGGTGCTTCTAATGTGGCCTTTCCAACTATAATATCATGAAAGAATCATTTTCATTTTGCACTTCCAAAGGAGGTAGATCACTTTGGTGAAAATAGTGTCAGGATTCACTTCTTGAATCAAGGCTACTATGTCATTCAATTTCACATTAGGATGGTTAGAAACTTATTGTAAGGAACTTTGAATCATGTAATGATAATGAAGGGATTCTTGAATAAGGTCCCATCATGATATCTTAGGAGGATTATTCTTGAGTTGTTCAATGAGATAATACTCCTTTACATTTTGTGATGGTAAACAAGGAGGACTAACTAGGGCAGGGTTAGGAAATATGAGGATAGTTGAAGGTGTTAGTCTTGGTTGTAGATTATTTCTAGTGTTATATGTATGAGCAATAGTATTATAATTTTACTATTGTGAAACATCATTCTTAGGTGGGTAAAGGATAAGTTCAGGTATGTTTTGAGTTTGTGGTCATTGCGATGGTGGGTAAAGGATTAGAGGATTATTAGGATGTCCCACAGGGTATGTAGGAGGTCCAATAGTTGAAGGGGATCTAACAAACACTTGTGCATTCATAACATCAATGATTTTAGTTTGATGTATTTCTAATAAAGGAGAGTCTAGTGTCATGTTTTCACCATAATTTAAGGAAGTCACAATGGTCTCATCCTCCATCATGATATCTTCCTTAATAGGATATTTTAGGAGAACTAAAAATGATATGCTTATGACATTCAAAGGTTGGTTGTTCTAAAATGATTTCATCACAAGTAAGGGATATATCAATGGCTATATTGTCTTGTTTAATAAGGTTTTCCCTAGGGGAAGAGAGGAAACTAAGATTCTCACGAATCTCATTTATTTGATATTCTAACATCATAGTTTCTTCTTCAGAACTAGGAGAGATACTAGGAGAAGGAAAAATGTGATTGTCATCATTGTCCATAATTTCATTCCCTTGTCCCATAATGTCTTCCAAAATAGGATAGGTAGGGAAAGGAACATAAAGAGGGTGTTGCAAATATGAATGAATATGGTGGTGTTGTCATTAATGTTGTCATGATGTCAACATAGTATAGATTATTGCAGATAAATGAAATAAGTGATTATAGGTTGTACATGTATAGTTGAGATACTGTAGAGATGTTTTGAGTACATGGAGCTATCTTTTTGGTATTGAAAGTGTGCTGATATGATGAGCTTCTAGGCACTTTTGATAAAATTAATAAATAGTAAAGTGAGAATTATGTGTGTGTTCAAAATGCGCTCTCCATTTCTTCTGTGTTGATCCTATGCTTGTGTGGATCTAAATTGTTGTTTAAGGACATCATTTCGTGATATATCCTAGTTTATAGCTTCTAGTTTGTGTTGGTATGTGGTGACTAATCATGCTATACTGTATAGCCTATGGTATGCTGTACACCCTTTCCCCTATCCTTGCTGGGGTTCGGGGCTGGGCTAGGCCCTGGTGAGGGTTTGGGGGCGGCAGCCCCCGAGAAAAAATTTCTTCCTACTTTTTCGCGTGATCACCGAAAAAGGGAAAAATCAATGAAAAAGGAAAAATCCAATTTTGTAGAACCCTAAATCTGGAATCTTCTAAGCTTGTTAAAAAAGGGGTTTAGATGGGTATTTCAGTATGATGAAAAACATGATTATTCGCAAGATTGTAATAAGGTTTTACACTAGATAATAAAAGTATTGGATGGCTGCGGTTTGGTGGATATAGCCCGGATTAGGTGAACCACGTTAAATTTTTGTGTTATGATTTAATCTGTGTGTGCGTTTTAGTTTCTCTATTTATTAATTAAATCTGCATTTGATTGTTAGATATCTGCCATCTCTAACCCTAACAAGTGGTATCAGAGCAGGTTGTGTTTCGATTATCATCTATAGGAAAGATCTCACGGTTGAGTGGGAGCAATGGCAGACGAGGGTAAGAAGGTTGAGAAGTTTAATGGGTAGAACTATCAGTTATGGAAGATGCAGATGGAGGACTATCTCTATTAGAATGATTTATGGCGGCCATTGGAAGGGAAAACCAAGAAACCTGTAGCAATGTCAAATGAGGACTAGGAGATCTTGGATAGAAAGGATCTTGGCAGTATTCGTTTGTGCCTAGCACAAACAGTGGCATTTAATATTACAAAAGCAAAGACTCAAGAGTTGATGGAAACCTTGGAAAAGTTATATGAAAAGCCTTCCGCTTCGAATAAGGTATTTCTCACGAAGCGTTTATTTAATATGAAAATGGTAGAAGGTGGGTCAGTTACTGATCATTTAAATGAGTTTAACACGGTCACTAGTATATTAACTTTGGTAAAAGTAAACTTTGATGAAGAAGTTAGGGCTCTTTTGATTCTGTATTCTTTGCTTGAAAGTTGGAATAGTTTGGTAATGGCGGTTAGCAATTCTGTTTCTAGTTTGAATACATTGAAATTTGATGATGTTGTTGGTGTTATTTTGAGTGAGGAAATTCATAGGAAAAGCTCAGGTGGAATATCCACATTAGGCAATGTTTTGAATGTAGAAAGCAGGGGAAGAACAAAGGAGAGAGGAAACAATTATGGAAATCGTGGGAAGTCACGAGGAAAATCAAAGGACAAAAGGTCTCAATCTAGAGACAAGAGGGATTGTTGGTACTGTGGTAAGCCGGGTCATCTAAAGAAAGATTGCTGGTCTCAGAAAAATAAAGAAGGAGACAGAAAGGAAGGAATTAAAGAGGCAAATTTGGTAAGTAATAAATATGATGAGGATGCTTTGATTCTTTCCCTTGATAATGCTGATGATTCTTGGGTGTTAGATTCAGGGGCTTCATTTCATGCTACTCCCCATAGAAGTTATTTTCTTGATTATGTCCAAGGGGATTTTGGGCTAGTTTATTTAGGAGATAACGAACCCTGTCAGATTGTTGGAAAGGGAAGAATCAAGATTAAGTTGCAAAATGGGAATCATTGGCTACTACGTGAGGTAAGGCATATTCCAAAGTTAAGCAAAAATTAATTTCAGCAGGGCAACTAGATGATGAAGGTTGTGTTGTTACTTTTAGTGATAAAAATTGGAGGGTCACAAAGGGTGCCTTAGTGGTAGCAAAAGGTGTGAAAGTAGGCACCTTATATCTTTGTACAGGTCATATTGTTCCTTCTACTTTAATTGTTATAGAAAAAGGTCAATGTTTAGGAACAGTTGCTGCAGTTCAGCAGGTAGAAGATCATACAGTTGCTATGGACTCTGAATCAACACTGTGGCATAATAGACTTGGGCATATGAGTGCAAAAGGTATGAAAGTACTTCATTCAAATAATGTTTTACCAGGTCTAAAATGTGTTAATATGGATTTTGTGAAAGTTGTGTGTATGGAAAACAAAAGAGAGTAAGTTTTCTCAAGGATGGGAAGCAAAAGAAAGATGAGAAATTAGAGCTTGTGCATACGAGATGTATGGGGACCAGCTCAGGTATCTCTCATGGTTTCTCTGTATTATAACATCATTGATGATGGAACTAGAAAGGTATGGATTTATTTCCTTAGGTAGAAATCTGAAGTATTTGAAACTTTTAAAAAATGGAGAAGCTTTTGATCGAGACAGGAAAAAGGTTAAAATATCTCGATCCGATAATGGTGGTGAGTATTGCAGCAAAGAGTTTGAAGATTATTGTTCCTCTAATGGTATTCATAGGCAGAAAATGGTTCCAAGGACTCCACGGGAAAATGGAGTGGTTGAGCACATGAATAGAACAATAATGGAGCATGCATGGACTATGAGATTGCATGTTGGGCTGCCTTTAAAATTGTGGGAAGAGACTATAAACACTACTATTTATTTAATTAATAGAGGTCCCTCTAATCCTTTGGGTTGTGGTATTCCAGAGGAAGCATGGAAAGGTAAGAAGGTGCTATTCTTTTCTCAAAACCTTGGTTGTGAAGCACGGTAATACGTAGATTCTGAAAATAGAACCAAGCTTGATGCAAAATCAGAAATGTGTATTTGTTGGATATGGCATTGATGAATTTGGTTATAGGCTTTGGGATTTTGAAAATCAGAAAATTGTGAGAAGTAGGGATGTCATATTCAATGAGAAAGTGTTGTACAAATATGTGTTGTTGCAACATGAGAAGAAAGAAAATGATTATGTAGTGTTGGATGATATTCCAAACAATGATGTTTCGGTGGTTCCTCATGCTAGGCAACAATAGCAACAACAAATACCACAAACTCTTGTTAGATGATCTTCAAGGTTAAGTAGACCTCTAAAAAGATTCTCTTCCTCTTTGTATACTATTTTGTTAATTGATGTTGGTGAACCAAAATATTATGATGAAACTATGCAGGTGGATACCAAAGTTCAGTGGGAGCATGGAATGGAAGAAGAAATGGACTCCTTGCTGAAAAATTAGACTTGGAAATTATGCAAGTTGCTTGCAGGTAAAAAGGTTTTACCAAACAAATGGGTTTATAGGCTGAAAGAGGAGGATGGAGGTAAGAAGAGATTTCAATCCAAATTAGTTGTAAAGGGATTTACACAGAAAAAGGGTATTGATTTTGGATGAGATTTTTTCTCCCTGTTAAAAATGGCTTCTATTCATTACTTTTAAGTATTGTGGTTGCTAAATATTTTCATTTAGAATAGCTTGATCTTAAAACAACCTTTCTCCATGGTGATTTGGAAAAGGAAATATATATGGAACAACCACACGGATTTGAGGTCAAAGGTAAGGAAAAACAAGTGTGTAGATTGAAGAAAAGTTTATATGGGGTTTGAAGTTAAAGCACCCTCGGCAATGGTACTCTGAAATCGATAGTTTTATGGTCGAAAGGCTACAACCAGTGCGGTAATTTTTGACCATTGTGTTTATTTTAAGAGGTTGATAATGACAGCCTACATTATTTTGTGTTTATATGTTGATGACATGCTTGTAGCTGGGTCTAACATGGATCACATAAGTGAGCTAAAACAATAGTTAGCAAAATCTTTTGCTATGAAGGATTTGGGGGTAGCAAAATAAATCCTTGGTATGAAAATTTGTAGAGATAGGAAAAATAGAAAATTGTTTTTATCTCAGGCTAATTATGTTGAAAAGGTGTTGTAGAGATTTCATATGGAGAATGCAAAATCTGTCAGCACACCTTTTTCTAGTCATGTTAAATTGACTAAGGATATGTGTCCAAAGACACAAGAGGAGGAAAAAAAATGTCCAAGGTACCATATGCTTCAGCTGTAGGCAGTTTGATGTATGCCATGGTATGCACAAGACCGAATATTGCACATGCTGTAGGAGTTGTTAGCAGGTATTTGAGTCATCCCAGAGTTGAGCATTGGAATGCAGTAAAATGGATTCTCAGGTATTTGAGAGGTACATCCAATAATTGTGTATGTTTTGGGGGCTTTAATACTGATTTAAAAGGCTATGTTGACTCAGATTTAGTAGGGGATATAGATACCAGGTGGAGTACCATAGGTTATGTATTTACAGTTGGTGGGACAATAGTGAGTTGGATTTCTCACTTGCAAAAGGTGGTTGCTTTATCCACCATAGAGGCAGAGTATGTTGCTGCAACAGAGGCAGCAAAGGAGATGATATGGCTGCAATTTTTCATGGAGGAGTTGGGAAAACAACAGGCTGGAAATCACTTGTTTACAGACAGTCAGAGTGCTATACATCTTGCAAAGAATTCTGCTTTGTATTCTAAAACAAAACACATATAGTTGAGATATCATTTCATTCGGTCAGTGTTGGAGGATGGACAGGTCAAGTTGGACAAGTTACATATAGATGACAATCCAGCGGATATGTTTACGAAGGAGGTGACAAGGGAGAAGCTGAGATCCTCTTCAGCTTCGGTTGGTCTTCAAGGTTGAATTCAAGTATAATAGAGCAGTAGGGTCCAAGGTACTTATTTCAAGTGGGAGCTATAATTGTAGCAGTGTCGTCCAGAATTAGTCTCCAAGTGGGAGATTATGTTGGTGTGGAGCTTGATCAGTCTCCAAGTGGGAGATTGTTGGTATGTGGTGACTGATCATGATATACTGTATAGCCCATGGTATACTGTACACCCTTTCCCCTATCCTTGCCGGGGTTCGGGGCCAGGCCAGGCCCCGAGCAAGGGTTTGGGGGCGACAGCCCCCGAGAAAAAAATTCTTCCTACTTTTTTGCGTGATCACTGAAAAAGGGAAAAATCAATGAAAAAGGAAAACATGATTTTGTAGAACCCTAAATTTGGAAGCTTCTAAGCTTTTTAAAAAGGGGGTTCGGATGGGTATTTCAGTATGATGAAAAACATGATTATTCGCAAGATTGTAATAAGGTTTTACACTGGATAATAAAAGTATTGGATGGCTACAGTTTGGTGGATGTAGCCCGGATTGGGTGAACCACATTAAATTTATGTGTTATGATTTAATTTGTGTGTGTGTTTTAGTTTCTCTGTTTATTAATTAAATCTGCATTTAATTGTTAGATATCTTCCATCTCTAACCCTAACAGTTTGATGAAAAGTGAAAGTTTTATTCACCAATTTGTGAACTAGTTTGGCAAAGTTGTTTGTTTGTGGATTGGGAGAAATGTTTATGCTCTGTAGTCCTCTATTGGTTTGGTTCTAGTCTTGTGGATCTAGAAGAAGGCTTGTAATGGTGTTATCTATGTTTCATCAAATGTGTTCATGGTTTGGTGCTTTGGAAGACTAGTTTCAGAGTTGCTATGTGTGTCTGTGTAGTCTAGATGGACTGATAGGAAGTATTTTGTGTATAAATTTTGACACATTTATTGTAGATGAATCTAAAGGTATCTAAGATGTCTTCCAATGCATGGTGAATCATGTTATGTTTTCCCCATGTTATCTTCTTTTTGTGGAAGCATGTACTTCAAAATTCATTGGAGTTTCCATTAGGTTTGGCCAACCTGGTGTTTACACATCATGCAAAGAATAAGTATTAATAAAGGAAGCATGTGATTGATCCAAGATGTTGTTTTGGGTCTTGGTTAAGAGTTAGTTCATTCCACCCCATTCTCTTACACTTCAGAAATGTTGAGTTGCCGACCTAATTTGCATTTGTAAAATGAAGCATGTGTAGCTGACCTTGGAGACAATTTTTAAGGTTGAGGATGTTATAAATACAAGGAAAGATGTTAAGAATTGTATGCCACAAGTTTGAGAATCAAGATATATGTGAGAGATTGTGTGAAAGTGAATTGAGACAGTGAAGAACTTCTATGTGTTATATTCTTGAAAGAAGTAAGTTGATGGTGTCTGAAATTATTTGATCAAGGTGATGGATGTGTGGGAGTTGTTGTGGTGGATCTTCTATTCCATTGAGATAATGTTCTTTGTGTAACATTCTTCTTTCTATCTTTGTTTACCTATAGGTAGTGAGCCTCCTTTGTGGATAGTGAGTCCTATCTTGGGTAGTGAGCCCTCTCGCTATGAGCCTTTTTGTAATCAATTTTCCAATTACTCTTATAAATTGTGATTTAATCCCTCACCGTGGTTTTTCCCTTATTGGGTTTTCCACGTAAATTTGGTGATTTTTGTGTTTACTTTCTTTAATTTTAACTTCATTCTCATACTTAATAACATATTAAAGTGGATGTGAAATTATTTAATTACTTTGGTGGGTGTGATTTGTTACAACTGATTCACCCCCCCTCTCAGTTGTCTTGTGCATTTCAACAATTGGCATTAGAGCCTTGGTTCCTTGGAGAAGAGTTTAACAACTTGAGGTAGATATAGATGGCACAAAAATTGAAAATCCTTATATTTGATGGATCTAACTATAGTTTCTGGAAAGTGCAGATGAGAGGTTACTTGATCTCTCTTGGTTACAAGACTTGGAAAGTTGTTGTGACAAAATATGTTTAGCCAACTAGTGGTCCTTCTTCTGTAGATGAGATTTCCACCTATGAAGAAAATAAAAAAGAAAGGTATGCAATCTATAGTGCTTTATCTAAGATTAAGTCAACAAAAGTTGTTTCATTACCCATTGCTTATGAATTTTGGGAAAAGTTGAAAGATATCTATGAAGGAAACGATAGAGTCAAATTATCAAAGAAGTTAATAGCTAAGTGAAGATATGAGAACTTGAATATGGAATAAGGTAAAAAAATTGCAAGATAATTTCAGAGGGTTGATATTGTAGTAAATGATTTCAAAAATCAAGATGGTATTTTGACAAATGAAGATGTAATGGAGAAGATTCTAATGACCCTACCAGAGAGTTACAGTGACAAGGTCTCAACAATTGAGGAAGTTTACGATCCTAAGAAATTCACTAAAGAAAAGCTATTTGGAACCTTGGCTGCATTTGAAATTAGAAAGTTTGTAAAAGATAAAAAGAAAATAGAAACAACCTTCAAAGCCACAAAGTCAGAAGATGATCTAGATGATGAAAGTTTAAAGGAGCTGGAAGTAAATTTTACAAGGAAGTTGAAGAAAGGTATCGGTAAGTACAAAGGTATGTTACCTTTTAAATGCTTCAGTTGTGAAAATATTGGTCACTATGCTTCAATATTTCCTAATAATGCTATGTTTGATAATATGTTGGAATTTTTGATGATGAATTTGATAATGAGGATGATAAAAATGAATTATTTTTTCTAGCCTTTAAGAATAAATCATTGTCTTTAACCATGAAAGATGTGCAAGGGAAAGTGGTCCGGAAAGCAAGAAGGAAGAGGTGGAAAGTAATTTGTTTTCTACATTTCATGCTACATAGGATGAAGAATATTGGGTGATTGATACTAGCTGCTCAAATCATATGATTGGAGACAAAAATTAAGTTCACTAAAATTGAAAAAGTATGATGGAGGATTAGTCATGTTTGGTGATGATTTTGGTGCAAAAATTGTTGGAAAATGAATAGTTAGTTTTGATTCAAAACAAAATAATGCTAATGTCTATTATGTTAAGGGATTAAGGAATAATCTCTTAAGTGTTGGAAGTAGCAAAGGATTTAAGCTTGTGTTTCAATATAATACTTGTGAGATCAAAAAAGGGTCTATAACTGCGATAGCTGCAGGAAGAAGAACACATGGAAACATTTATCAGCTTAAGTGTGTTGATGCTTAGTGTTTTATGACTCAAGTTAATGAAAGCTGGCTATGGCACTAGAGGATGGGACATGTAAAATCTTACAACCTAATCAGGATTAGTTCAAGAGAAGTTTTTAGAGATCTACCAAGAATCACAAAGCCTACCAATGTTGTTTGCAAAAGTTGTTAGTTGGGAAAACAAACAAGGTACAACTTTAAAGGAAAAGAACAATCAACTACTAGAAAGTTGGAATTGATTCATATAAACCTTTTTGGTATTACAAGAATAGAAAGTATTAATGGTGAAAGGTATTTCATGCTTTTAATTGATGATTATTCTAGAATGACATGGGTTAATTTTCTTAGGGAGAAAGCTCAAGCTCTAGATAGATTCAAAATGTTCAAAGATATGGTAGAGAATGAAGTGAACCTGAAAATCAAATATTTAAGGTCTGATAGAGGTGGAGAATTTACCTCCAATGAGTTCAATATGTTTTGTGAAGAGCATGGTATAAAGAGAATTTTTTTTCTCCTAGAACCCCTCAACATAATGGAGTTGTTGAAAGAAAGAACCAAACTGTTCAAGAAGTTGCAAGGACTATGAAGAAAGAGGCAAATGAACTTGATGTACACTTGAGAGAAGAAATACACACTACTGTTTATATGCTTAACAAAATTTAGATCAAAGGAAACAACACAAAGACTCCTTACGAGCTATGACATGATAAAGTTCCTACTGTTAAGTACTTCAAGGTATTTGGAAGCAAATGTTACATTAAAAGAGATGATGAGAAACTAGGAAATTTTTATTCAAGATGTGATTAAGGTATCTTCCTGGGATATTCAACCAAAAACAAATTATACAAATGCTACAATAAAAGATTGAGAAAGATTGTTGAAAGTGAAAATGTAAAAGTTGATGAAGATATGGATAGATAAGATGAGAAAAGAGAAATTGAACTAGATGAAACTATTTGTGAACATGAGAAAGAGAAGGATGAGGAAGAAGAACATATTGAAGAAGAAGCTCTGAAACCTAATCCTAATACTCCAAAATATGTATAGAAGAATCACCTGAAAGAACAGATAATTAGAGACAAGGGAAAAGGTGTAATGATAAGAAGTAAAGTGGTAGCAGCTGAGGTAAATCTATGTTTACTTTCTAAGATGGAACCTTAAAAAATGAGTGAAGCATGCAAAGATGAATATTGGGTTAGAGAAATGAAAGAGCAATTATAGAAAATAGAGAAAAATCAGACATGGGAGTTGGTTCCTAGACCATTAAACAAGAATGTAATTGGTAAAAAATGGGTATTCAAGAATAAGTTGAATGAGAATGGTGAAGTGGTAAGAAAAAAAGAAAGGCTTGTGTGCAAAGGTTATTCGCAGGTTGAAGGAATAGAGTTTGAGGAGACATATGACCGGTAGCAAGAATGGAGGCCATTTAGATATTTTCTGGCATTCTTTGCTCACAAAGATTTCAAGGTTTACTAGATGGATGTTAAGTCCACATTCCTGAATGGAGAATTGGAAGAATAGGTCTACATGGAACAACTAGAGGGATTTCAGTTATCAAAACAACTGAGCATGGTCTGCAAGTTGAAAAAGGAGCTATATGGACTGAAACAGGCTCCCAGAGCATGGTATGCAAGGTTGGACAAATATTTTACTCAACAAAGGTTCTATAAAGGCTCTGTAGATAGTAATCTTTATTTCAAGATTGAAGAAACAAAATTATTATAGTAGTAGTGTATGTTGATGATATTATCTTTGGAGGAAATGAGAGTATATGCAAGAAATTTGCAGAGATGGAAAAAGAGTTTGAAATCTCTATGATTGGTGAGTTGAATTTCTTTCTTGGACTTCAAGTGAATCAAACCAATAAGGGCATATTCATTTCACAATCAAAGTATGTTAAAGAGTTGTTGAGGAAGTTTGGAATGGATGACTCCAAACCAGTCTATGCCCCTATGGTGATTGGATGCAAACTACACAAGGATGATGATTCTCCTAAAGTTGATTAGAGAAAATATAGATCTATAATTGGTGGACTGCTAAATCTTATTGCTACTAGGCCGAATATCATGTATGCAGTATGTTTGGTTTCAAGATTTCAAGTTGAACCCAAAGAAACACATGTTGTAGCTATAAAAATAATATTTAGATATCTAAAAGACACTATGGATTATGGTTTGTGGTATCTTAAGGATACTGATTTTACTTTTAGTGTTTACACTAATGTAGATTGGGCTGGCTATGTAGATGACTAGAAGAGTACAAGTGGTGGTGCATTCTTTCTTTGAGGCAGGTTGGTTTCATGGATAAGCAAGAAACGAGATTTAGTCTCTTTATCCACTGTTGAGGTTGAATACATTGCAACATCTTGTTTCACACTGGATGAAGCAAACATTGAAGGATATATAAGTAATGTGTGATGAGCCTATCTCTATTTTATATTATAATACAAGTGCAATAAACATTTGAAAGAATATGGTAACATATTCAAGGAAAAATCATATCTATTAGATATCATTTCTTAAGAGAGAAGGTACTAGAGAATGACATCAAGCTTGAGTATGTGCCTACGAAGGATTAGATTGCAGATATATTTACTAAGGCTCTTCCTAAGGATACTTTTGAGTATCTTAAGGAGAAGTTGGGGGTTACTACCCCTCCTTCTTTAACCTAGGTGCACATAGAGGTGCATCAGTCCAGTGGATATACAAATTCTTCATTTTTTTGGACTAATGACTTGGTTCTACTCCTTAGGGGGAGTAGGAAGTATCATTGTTGCAGTATGAGTTGTGTGTTATCATAGGTACACTCCTAATGGAGAGTGATCAAAATTATGAATGGTCACTACCATTGATGTCAAAGGGGGAGAGAGAGTCATGTGAAAAAGGATATTGTTGTCTTTGATTGTTTTTCACATCATGTGTTGCCAACAATGACAAAGGGGGAGATTGTTGCAAGTATGAATGAATATGGTGGTATTGTCAATAATATTGTCATTGATATCAACATGGTATAGGTTGTTACAAAAAAAGGAAACAAGTGATTGCAGGTTGTGCATGTATAGTTGATATACTCTGTAGATTTTGTGAGATGGAGCTATTGTTATGGTGTTACAGGTGTGTTGATATGATGATTTTCCAAGTGCTTTTGAGAAAATTAATAAATATTAAAGTCAAAATTGTGTGTGTGTTCAGAATGTGCTCTGATATGTTCTCTACATTTCTTTGGTGTTGATCCTATACTTGTGTGGATTTGAAGTGTTGTTTAAGGACATCATTAGGTGATATACATTGGTTTATAACTTTTGGTTTGATGAAGAGTGAAAGTTGTGTTCACCGATTTGTGAACTAATTTGGTAGAATTATTTTTCTATGGATTGAGAGAATGCTTCTTCTTCATAGTCCTCCATTGGTTTAGTTATGGTCTTGTGGATAAAGAAGAAGGCTTGTAATGGTGTTATCTATGTTTCATTAAAGGTGTTTGTGGTTTGGTACTTTGGAAGACTAGTTTCAAAGTTTTTTGTGTGTATGTGTAGTCTGGATGGACTGATGGGAAGTGTCAACTTTGTATGAAGGTTAATGAAATTTTTGTGAATGAATTTGAAGGTATCTAAGTGTACTATAGATTTTTGGCACCCTAATCCTTTCTAGCACTTTTAGGTTTTTTCACCTTAAAGGAGAAAGTGGATCCAAAAGTCTAGCTAGGTTCACTCAAATTATGCAATGTATTATGTTATTTAGGAGAAATGAGATGAACTTAGTGAAATTAAGTGATCTATATGACTGATTATGTATGCAAAACCTAAGAATGATGTTATGTTTAAAAACACAATGTTGTTTGCAAAAATCTTAAAAGAATGAACCAAAATACAAATTAAACCAAACATAAGGTTGTTTTTCGAAATGTGTACAACTATGAATTTGAAGAGGATCAGATTAAATTTTGGAAAACTAACAGAATAATTTTGGGCTGATTGGGACTCATTCGCCACCCCAGGTGAGTCAGTCCTAGGTCAGGTTTTTTCTGCACATAAGCTATTTTATGTCAACTGGGTGTCAGGATTTGAATCTAACTCAAATTTTCATCTCAGAAGGGACTCATTCACCATGCATGGTGAATCAATCCACTTTCGAATTTCTACAACTTCAAATCTTTGTTCTGCGCATTGACACCTATACACTACTTTCTGACAAAAACCCGAGTCAGGATCTCAGAATATTTCTACAAAATAGCTTAAAATTGTTTGGCTAATGGGGGGTTTTCCATGGTCAAACCCATAGTTGGGTAATTAAACATTGAATGGAAAAAAATATTCGTAAAACCCTAGCCTTAGATGTGTTAAAGACTAGAACAGTTTGAAATATGAAAAAATCCCTATTCTATTATGTTAGACTAAGAAATGAAAATATGATTTGTGTGGTGCAAGATATCAACCCTAGAAACCCAACAACACATAAAAAATGGAAATGAAATGATATGCAAATAAAAATTAGACAAAATGCAAACCTTAATTTGAAGATAGAGTGAGAATGGAAGATGGAATCACTTTGAAATAGAGTCTTTAGGTGTGATTTGATGGCTAGTTGCATCTCCTAAACCTAGATTTCTTCATGATTCACCATAGAAATCCATCATCAACCCTTTCTAATGCTGAATATTGACCTAAAGAGTGAGCTCCAATACCTACAAAAACCCTAGTTTGCTGCCCTAAAACTTCAACTTTTTGCTAATGAGACTTGTTGTAGAAGACTTGACTTTAGGAATTGCTTTTGTGAAAATGACTAAAAGATGTGTAAAATGACTTAAAATGAGTATTTATAAGGAAAAAAACCTAATTTTCCTATTACTTAGACCTAAGAGGTCGACATTCACTAGAAATTTAAGTTGAATTAATTAAATTCCCACTCAAAATTGAATTTTTCCTCAAAAGGGACTCATTTGCCACCCTTGGCGAATGGGTCCCACTAGAGCGGACTCATTCACCCAAGGTAGAGAATGGGTCCCACTATTTATTTTTGAAGGTGGGATTTTAGGATATGAAAAAATTAAATGTTGTTTTGTGGGATTTAGGTGATTTCTCAGGTGAAACGAGCCTCTAGATAAAAAATAATGGGTCTTAGGGACCTATAAATATCATTTTGAAGGATAAATGATGCAAGGGGACTCAAAATTAGATCAAATTATGTGTGAAATTGTCTTTTGTTAAGAGGGTCCAATTTTCTATGGTTCATTTAGCCCCCACTTTAGTGCCCATATGACTCTACGTGCGTATGTAAGCTAAAGGACTCTAAATGATACATTTCATTATATAAAAGGATACTCATTCAAAAGATAGGAGAACAGATCCACCGATGCATTTATTTGCAAAACCACAACATTAGGAACCACATCCTACAACACACATTCGTTAATTGTCCAAAAATCCTTTTATCTAACTCCTAGGAATCTAATTTGAGGGTAGATGTATGCCCCCCTTGATTTTGCTTGCTTTATGAAGGTGAAATCAAGGTACCAATTTAACATCGAATAAGAAACATCATATTATAGGGAATTTCCAAGTACCACGCCTCATAATGATAGACAAAGGATGATTTTGGTTGAGGAATCATGATTTCAATGCATCAAATGTCAAAAATAGATCACCCTAGCTCTTGTTATGTTGATTTGAAGAAGAGACTTTATTAATTCTTAAAAGATAGTAACCCTAATGCATAAGAGTGGAAAGAGATGAAAAGGGATTAAAAGAAGTAGAAGAAAGTAACTTGTCACTTACTATTCATTTTACCTTCTTGTAGCTTAGAGTGATGAGTGAGAAAAGAAAATGCCTAGCAGATGGGATTACATACCTTCACAGTTGGATGAGCTTCATGATCAGCTAGCATGCGATGAGTTGTATTATGCATTGAGTAGATTCTACAACTTTCACCTTGTGATTTTGTAATAATTTAATGATTTTAATGCATGGATAGGTTAATTTATGATCTTGGGAAAAAAGTTCGCAAAGTGTCCCATTTCTTTGTGCATTGTCATGTTTCTTTGCGAAATTCCCTAAAAGGGTTCTAAAGTGTCTAGGGCCATTAGAAAAGCATACTATATTTAATTTAGCACACTTGCATGATAAATATGTGAAAATTAAAGAAATTAGAAGGGTTTTAGAGCATTTTGTGAAGATTTTGATAGGTCCCTGCCCGGTCATGCTCCAACGCTATCAACATCAAATATGGAGCATTTACAGTCAATAGGTATCTATTGGGAATATCTTATTCCACATATGAGATACCATGACATCATGCTTATGGCCCTGTGTGAGCGTTGGGATGCTGATACTTGTACATTTCATCTTCCTACTAGGGAGATGACCATCATGCTTAAGGATGTACACTACATTCTCTGTGTTCCTATCCGAGGAGAGCGGGTATATTTCTAGGGGGATCGGTCATTCCATGAGAAGAAGAGGGACATGCAACATTATCTAGTTGGACCTGTTCATGATGAGCAGGTTAGAGCATGGATCAAGGTTCCCATGTTATATTCATGAGCTCCTATTATTAGATGGATTATGATGGACACAGTGGCTCTGGTTCTCAATCTAGATGGACAAGTGTGCCAAATGGAGGACTGGTACACTTGATACGAGGGTTGTATGAGCAGAGGATATTCTATGCTTGGGGTCATTGCATTTTAGCAAACTTATATTATGATCTTGGCCATATTGTTTTTTGAGAGATCAATAGTATAGTGCATTGTAGAATTCTGTAGTTGTGGTGCCTTGACCATATCACATGCACTAGGCCTATCAAATTCCCTTATGCTATAGCTACGTGATATCCATGAGAATTCAACTATCCTTTGTGATGCTTGTGGCAGTACGAGGATTTACACTTTTGGAGGGTGAGATTTGACCGGCTTGAGGAGGATGAGATTTTATGGAGACCCTATCAACTCACTCTATAGTGGATAGATCCCATAAGACAACTATGGAGGATGTAGAGAATAGGTATCTAGTTGGGAGGCATGAATATGCTATACAACCATTCTACTATGGGTGAGTCATGCAATAGTTTGGATAGGTGCAGACACCACTAAGGGTGTGCCCCTTCATTACACGATCAGTGCAGAGCACTTGGAGGCCAGGTGATACTATTTGGCTTATGATAGATCATGTTCGTGAGAGTGATTTCAATGATTTAGATCATGACTAGCCACCAACATTCGACACTAATGATGTCAGTAGCACAGATGAGCATTAGGAGTGGTGGTCATATGCATGACCAACTCTTGTGTTCCCCATGGATTTTCCTATAGGTGATGCAACACCAACACTAGATGAGGGGGATGAGCTAGAGGAGAGAGAAGAGGAGGTACGATATAGGCCAGCATATATTTTTACTGATGTTATTGATGATGAGTACCAGTCCGATGCTGATCCTAATTATGAGGACCAGGATGGGGGAGAGGATGAGGAAGAGGAGGATTATGAGGATCCACCCTTGATAGAGGGTGATGAGGTAGCTATTTAGGATTGATACAAGCATGGAGAGTCTTCACACACTTACAAGACCAGATTACGTGCAGTAGTTACAACAGATATTGGCACCTAGAGTTAGAGAGATGCTAGCTCATCCTTGATGCCCCTTAGAGAGGACGAGGTTGACATTCCTCATCCAACTAGAGACATAGGTTATGGCATTTGATTTTACGCATGTACTTTAGTAGTTTATGCTTTGTTTATATATATATATCATGATGATGATTACTGATTGCGTACATTATCTATCTTGTATGAGCAATGAGAAACTGGTCGGAGTTCTATTGTCAGGCTACCATAGAGATAGTATCTGCATCCATCAATGAGGAGGAGATGGATCCTAACTATGTGCCCCCATTGATCATGGAGGAGGATCAAGAGTCACTTAGACCTTTCATGAGGTAATGGAAAACATATGAGAGCGTGTGGAGACAACTTTGTCAAGCTGAGAGTGTAGTACAAACATCATAGACATCAATAGAGGTTGAGAGACTATATGTAGAGCTAGCACAAACATGAGAAGAGAGGGATTAGATGGCAAAGGAGCGGCTTGTGGTTGTTGGTCGAGTAAAGGGTCTGGAGTATGCATTTAGACTCGATATTTTGTGACCATGGTCAAACAATATTGTCTCATGATGTCTAGGTACCTGATCACGAGCACCAGATCTTGAGGGGTGTAGTCTCACTGAGCTTTATGACTTTGTATATGATATTGAGATGTATATAAAACTTTGATATGTATATAGACATATGCATCTGGTGTTATTATGATGTCTCTTTGTGTGGATTTTAAATGCAATGTGATTAATTAAATTACTTTTGCTAAAAGTATTGAATTAATATCTACATGATTTAATAGGATTAATGTGATTTAGTTTAAAACATATTGCAGTTTTATTGTAAATACAACATTGTTAATTAGTAGAGAATATGTTAAATTAAATACACATATAACTCATATAAGGATTTAACTTAACATAAAAAAGGTAAATAATATGAATCCTTAAGTAATTATAAAATGAACTTAAATAATTACCTTAGCGTTCAAGACAAATACAAAATTAGTTGTCAAGAATGAGGCAATGTGAAAGTTATTTAGAATGACATCAAATAACTTAAAAAAACACTGCTTTATCAATCACACTATTCAAAGAGGTCATAGATAATATTGATGCAAATGCGTGGAATTAATAGGTTACTTAAGGGGTGTTCCATCAAGTTGATTTAAGACATAAGCACCAGACCCATAATTGGTATAAACTATGTAAGGTCCTAACCAATTAGAGCTGAATTTATCGTTATCTTCATTGTCAACACTAGTATTGCGTTGATTTTCAATAAGAAAAAAATATTCCTTACAAAATGATCTAGGGATGACTTGTGTACCATGTCTTCCTTGTAATTGTTTGATGTGAGTGTGGAGATGTTTAAGAGCTTTAATACACTATTTTTTGAGCATCTCAAGTTGATGTAATTGTTGATCCTTTTAAGTGTCATCACTGATAAGGTCTTGGAGAGCAACTTGTAATGTAGGAATTTCTAACTCCAAGGGCATGATCGCATAAGTTTCATAAACAAGGTTATAAGGTGTAGTTCCTGTGGATGGTCTAAAACTTGTTTGATAAGCCCAAAGCACATAGTATAATTATGTATTCCAATCTTTATGATGTTTGTTGACAATTTTCTTGAGGATTTGTTCCAGAATATGATTAGTATTTTTAGCTTATCCATTGGATTGCGGATAATATGGTGTGGAAAAGTGATGTTGAATATGGAACATTTCAAGAATTTTCTTAACTTTGCTATTCTTAAACAAAGTTCTATTGTTTGAAATGATTGCAGAATGGAGTCTAAAACAAGCAATTATGTGTTTCAATATGAATGAAAAATTACTTCAATAGTTGTAGAATGGAGAGGAATTGGTTCCACCCATTTCATGAAATATTCTGTTGTGGTTATGATAAATGTATGTGTAGCACAAGAGGGAGGTGAAATTTTACCAATAATATCCAATCCCCATACTGAAAAATGGCCAAATGGGAACTTGGGAACACAATTTAGCAGTAGGATCATGGATCAAATGGCTATGTTCTTGACATTTTTGACATTGTTTAATGTAAGTGAAGCAATCCTTCTTCATATGTTTCCAATAAAAATCCACACGGATAAGTTTTTGCACTAATGACCGACTTCCAAAATGACCTCCACAAGCACCAGCATGTGCTTCTTCAAGTGCTACGGGGATTTCAAAATCCTTAAGACATCATAATAAGAGACCATTGAAAGATCTTCTATACAATGCACAATTTGCAAGAATCACATATTTAGCTACTAATTTGCATAAACATTTTCGAGTGTCTATTGTTGTAGGTTTGGGAATGGTATCTTCTTTTAAATAGTTGTATATTGTATCATACCATTTGCATGAGGCATCTTGAGTTATTTCCAAAATGTCTTCTAATGGAGTATCAATCGAAGGTTTCATGATGGGATGGATAATAAAGGTGAAATTTGTGGAAGGATCATGTGGGGATATAAGAGAAGTTGCACTCGCCATTGCATCTGCATGTCTATTGTCTTTTCATGGGATGTTACCAATGGTAGATGATTCAAACTTTTCTAACAGCGTCATTATTAGGTCCTTGTATTTTGATAACTTTTCATGTTTAGTTTGATATGTACCATTAATTTGTTTGATGACGAATTGTGAATCGCCAAAGATCTTGATATGTTTAGCATTCATTGTTAAAGTAGCTCACAAACCTGTGATCAATGCCTTATACTCTGTAGTGTTATTTGTGCATAGGAAATTTAATCGATAGGACAAGGGAATAGGTTTTTCGTCTGGTGGAATTAATACTACTCCACAATAGAAACCTATTCTACACTTAGATCCATTGAAATACAATTCCCATGGTTTAATGTCAGTGGTCAAGACATTATCATCAGGAAAGGAGTCATGATTAGGTAAAGCAAAAGGGAAGGATCATTAGCTAAGTGACTAGTTAAGGCTTATCCTTTGATTGCTTTTTGTGAAATGAATTTAAGGTCAAACTCAGTTAACAACATCACCCACTTAGCTAAGCATCCAAAAAGATCTGTTTTGTTGAAAAGATGTTTGGGAGGATCAAATTTTGTGATGACTTGTATTTTAGCATTTAGTAAATATTGTCACAACTTACTAGTAGAGAATAAGAGAGCCAAGCATTGTTTTTCAATTAGTGAATATCAAGTTTCGTAATTAATTAAGGTCTGACTAATGTAATAAATAGGGTTTTCTTTTCCATGATCATCTTGTTGAGCCAACAATGTTGCAAGAGCATGGGCAAATGTTATGATGTACAAGATAAATGGTCTGTTTGGCATGGCGGGTTGTAAAATTGGTGGATTTGCAAGTTATTCTTTCAAACTCTAAAAAGCTTGTTTACAATCCTCATCAAAATAAAAAGGTATACCCATTTTAAGGAGATGCGTGAAAGGTAATGTGCGATCGACTAAAGATGCAACGAAATGACGAATAGATTGAATTCGACCTTGTAACGTGTGCAACTGAGAAATATTCCTAGGAGGTGATATGTTAATGATTGCATCAATTTTCTTCGTGTCCACCTCAATACCTCTGTGAGATATGAGAAACCCCAAAAGTTTACCACTATCGACGCCAAAGACACTTTTTTGGATTTAATCGCATATTGTATTTACGTATTCGTTTGAAGATTTTGCGATGGGAATTTACATTGTCTTGTGGTGTTAAAGTTCTAGCTAGGATATCATTGAAATAATCTTCCAAAATTTTGTGAATGTAATGGGCAAATGCACCAAGATGGTTCCCAAAAAGAGGGCATAAGTGGCCACTTTTTTTTTGAAATCAGGAAATACTGACCTTGGACTTGAAATTGAGGATACTTACACTCAAAATTTTTAGATGGAACAAAAATGAGGATTCAAGTGCTTTGAGTCTACTTTCTAAAATACTAACTTATTTTGAAAATGGTTGAGATTAAGGGGTTCAAACAATGGACGTACACAAATTGGTGTTATTTTTTTTCAGAAAAAACATAACATAGAAACTCTTGTATGACCCTCGTATGGTGAACTTTTTTTTAGTATTTTTAAAATCGCTATAGTCAGAAGTTAGCTAACAATATGTAGTTGTTGCACAATTTTTCTGATAAATTTTTAATGAATATTTTATTTTTTAATAATTTTCAAAGAGGACACTTCTTGACAAACAAAATTTTGGCTGTGCTACCCCTACAAATTTTGGAAACTAATTGAATTTCTCTTTTTAAATTTGTAGAATAGAGTCTAGTTTCTAAAAAAGTAATTTATTTGAAAATTCAATGAATGGTTGATTTATAATGAAAAAACCAAACGCTGTGTTTTTCCAAAAAAGAGACATACAAATTGTGATATCCAAATGTTTTACCTATTCTAAACAACTAAAATGCAATGGAAAAACACAAAGAAACACCTCAAGATTAGCCTAAGGAATTTGTTAATGCAAAGAGAAAAAGTGTAAAATGATTGCAAGTGGTTATACCTTCTCTTTACAACTAAAACTCCTTGGTTGGCCCTTGATTTTGGATTACTTTGTATGCTCCTTGGATGGCTCTTGATGTGGCTAAATGTAAGATTTAACTATATGCTTGGATGAAAATGCAAATAGATGAAATGGATGGCTAGATGAATGCACATAATGATAAAATTTTGTTGCAAAATGACTAAGTGTTTCCCAAAAATGCCTTAGAGGAGGGGGTATTTATAGAAGAATTGGAATTCTCTAGAGAATTCAATGGTTGAGATTTATCCAACAGGGCCAAGATGGAGGGCTAAGGTGAGTTGAGGACTTACAAGCCCTCACATTTTGACATGTATAATGTGAGATGGCTAAGGGTTAGATGATGTGTAGGTGATGTGGAAGGAGAGGCACATGATGTGGAGGAAGGACATGTACCTTGGAAGTACATTGGGAGATGAGAAGATTCCTTGGAGGAATAAATGTGAATTAAAAATTCACATGCTTGAGAGAATCTAGTGGATAAGAGAGGGTGTCCAAAAAGGTTGGAGTTTGTCACATGTGACTTGATGTGACAAGTTAAAGATTCTAGAAGATGCATGGGAAAAGGGGATTCTAGGAGAAATAAAAGTGAATTAAAAATTCACATGGGGAAGAGAGGAGCCTTGGATGAATAAAAGGGAATTAAAAATTCCTTGGGGGATGGGGAGAGTTGACCAAGGTATTAATTAGGTTTAACTAATTAGTAATTAGAGGATAGTTAGGGGTTAATGAGGATTATAAGCCAACTTGTAAAAGTTGGAGGATGTAACACATCCTAATCAAGGACTAGGCATGCGCACATCCTTAATGCAAAGATTAGGAGATGGATTAGGATTAGATGAAAATGACATGTGAGGAATTAAATAAATTTAATATTTATTTAATTCATTTGATGAAAAGGGGATTAAGGAGGGTAAGGTATTTAATTATTAATTAAATACCTTAGGGATTTGGCAGAATTAAGGATATTAATTAAATAATAGTAATATTACTTAATTAACTCGGATAAGAGGATGTTTAGAAGAAAAGTGACAAATTTGGATAAATTAGGTGTCCAAATTTGGATGTATACACAAACAAAATAAATTATGGATTAACAGCTTAACATTGTTAGAAAGTGAAAAAAAATTACATCATTGGATAGCTAAGAGAGAACCTAACATTACCCAAATGTTCGATTTGTTTGATATTGAACCATGTGAAATCCTGGTGGTGAGCACGAACCTGATTATGTGAAATATTGTAGAAATTTGGGTTGGTATTCCAAGGAAAATACCAATCCCAAGGCTTGGGGATTCCCAAAACAAGATATACGGTGAGTGCATTATAACGTGCCCACGTTATATGTTAGTTTTGGCATGGTTTTTTTGTTTTTTGGGAGCATGTCTAACAAGACATACCATGCTCGCGTTATGTATTGCTTTATGTTAAATACATATTGAATGTATTTTTATATATTTGTATGTTTTTACACACATGTATGCTTGTATGTCATGTATGTATGTATGTATACTTGTATGTATCAATGCATGTATATTGTATGTATGCCTACTTGTATGTAATATTGTATGTATATATGTATTATGCTTTTATGTATGCAATTATGTATTTCTTTAGAGGGGGGGAGAATTTTAAGAGAGAGATCTAGAGTTTTCTAGGTAGGTTGGGAGAGGGAGAGGGAGAGAGAGTGAGTGTGGAGAGAGGAAGAGGGGGTGGAAGTGATATTTTAAGAGAGAGGGAGTGG
>VDFB02281492.1:250270604-250287789 GCA_007258455.2 Sequoia sempervirens
TGTCGTGAAGTGTGCATCCATGTTTTTCACATTCCACCACCTCTTTCATGATTTTTCTACCACCTCTGCATGAAATAGCAGAGTTTTTACGTAGAAAGACATATAATATCAATTCAAGTTTTAATTCCATTGAAAACTGATATACAATTGAATTTTGGTGGGGAACAAGATTCTGAAAAAGTAAAATTGTTGAGTTTGAAGAGAAAAGAAGCTAAGGCTACATAATTGGGTTGAAATCCTTTATTTGAAACTCTAGTTTTTTAGGTATGTGAAGTATTTACACATTTTCTTTTATTATATAATGGCTTTCTTTCATTTTTGTTATTTTGCATATTCCATGTTGATCATTGTTTGTTTTTCATGATAACCTTAGGTTGTCAATGCACATTTTAAATTACACAATTCTATACACTTGCTAATTACATTTTAAACCACATCTCTTAGAGGAAATTTGTTATTTAACAATTGACTTACCTTGTGTATGCTTCCACATTTTGCATACACATATATATGACATACATTTTAAGAAAGTAAAATAAAACATCATTTATCAATCCTTTATTATGGAAATGTATACCACTCTCTGAAGCTTTCATTGAGGTATTTTTTCAAACAATTATATTCCATGTTGATCATTGTTTGTTTGTCATTATAAACTTAGGTTGTCATCAAAATGGAAGCATAGACAAAGAATTTGAATTGTGATGCAACCAGGGGAGGTCCTTCAACATAATTAAACACAAAAATTCAACCAACAACAACAATTCACAAGTCACAATTCTCAAAACTCTTCACTTTTCACAAAATCAACACTCTTCATTGTACCATTGCCAACTCATTCAATTGAGTATTTATTGTCGATAAGATTCTTTCAGACCAAGAATTGAACCATTTCAAGGACCCTTCAGGGTACACAATCACATGCCAACAAACCACTATTGGTTACTTTGTAACAACTTTCTCAAATTAGGCTTTCTACACTAGCTAGGCCTCAAATTAGGACACTTTAGGAAAGAAACTTATCTTAAAACTTGACCAAAACCTCAAAAAACATGTGGAAAACAATTTATATGTATTTAAACTAAAAAATTCATAATTACTTCTCATAAATTCATCCACAAAGATTCCAAAACCAAAAACCCTCTTTTTAAGGCAAATAACCTAGGGTTATTGGAAAACACACTTCCCAAAATTATCAAAACATGCCACAACCTCAAATAGGTCTAAAATGGCCTAAAAAAAGTCAATTCAACAAGAAACAACACTTCCATAACACAATACTCACTTTAGCATGTCAAAACCTCTCAAATTCACATGGAAAACACCAAATTTCACTCTAGGGCTTCATGTCCAACTCAACTGTTGACCTTCCCTGTACACACTCAACATTCCCACACCTTTTTATTGTTTTTAGATATGAATGAAACTCATTTTTTTCATAAATTTCAAATGGATTATCCTCAAATTAGTATTTTTCAAAGATTTTTTGAAATGCTTAAACCTTTTTATGTCAAGATAAATCACACACACACTACTTGTTGGTGTAGACTACATATTGAATTCTCTAACCATTATGATGTTTATCGTTCTATATGTTGTGATTTGCATACTAACAATGTTTTGCAGGATTGTGGCATAGAAGCCCCACAAAATCCTCAACAGAGTTCTTATCAAAAAAATTATGTGAAATAGACGATGGCCAAATATTCTACATGACAACATGCTTGGATGGTTCATTTGAGCATTGCAGTGGCTTGCATCGTATGCCAGTATGTCAACATATGGAAAGCACAAATGAGGTGGGATATAAACTAGTAGAGTTCGAAAGTATAAAATGGTGGCATATGCTATAAAAGATGGGTCTCAAGCAAAAAGGTGTGATTTGGTTATTCAAAACATTCCAATGTATCAGTTTATGTCCATGTTTTGCAACAATATAGTGTATGAGTATGCAAGGAATACCTATAGAGCCCCATGGTTGGACACACAATTCAAGCTATTCAAGGACACTTTTCCAATTGGTAGCATAGTATCAGTGGTTGACTTTGTAGAGAACTACACTCTACAGCGACAACGTGAGGTGCAGTCACAGTATTACAACTCCACACAAGTTTTGATATTTGTGCAAATAGCATTCATTTATGCTACCAATAGTACAAAGGACCAAAGGAAGGTATTGAGGGAGTATCACTTTTATATTAGTGATGATCGCACACATTATCCAGAGTTCATGCAAGGTTGCTTCTTGTATACACCTAAAAACGGTCATCATATTCAATTAATTAAATACAACCTATTTGATTAATACTTCAACTACATATAAATAAGGTCTTACTTTATTTATATTGTTTACTTTCCTTTTAATTCTCCTAATTCACATTCTTCTAAATTAAATAAACTAAAAACCCTAAATGTGTTTATTTAATTAATCTTCCCTAATCTTGATTAAGAATTAGAGCACATTTCTACAACTTTTTGTGTGCCACCTCATAAAGGTCACATGAAAATAAATAAGCCTAATTATTAATTAGAATTATCCTCACACACTTCCACCAATGAGAAAAGACACATGTCTTTATTCCCCCACACTTCCAAAAAATTTGGAGCACATGGGTCTTTGTTTCACACACTTAGAATCCCATACATTTAGCATGTTTCCAATTGGTCAAAGGATTATCTCCACACACATGGCATGTTGTCCTTGGTCAAGGAGACAACATCCTGATTCCTTTCATTTCCATCGTCTATCATTTCTCCTTCGAATCTAGACCGTTGATGGGTGCCACATCACAAAATGCTTGAGAAACCCTATAAATACACCATCTTTCTTTATCATTTGTCATCCACCTTTTGAGTAATGTTATATTGCTATTTTGAGATACAAATTGGAATAGTGCTATAATGCAATTTTTCATCCAAACTTTAAGTATTGTTACCATGCAGGTTTTTCGTAGGAGCTTGGAGCTTTCATGGAGTCTTATACTTAGTTTTCATATCATGTGTTACTTTTCATTTTCATCTTAGATTAATTAATTGCTTCATAGTTACATTTTATCATCCCCATTGCATCATAGTTACATTTTAGGTTACTTTGTTTTATGTTTGCATTTGAGCATATGCATAATCATGGATAGTTCACTATAGTTGCATATCATCTCACTCATCTCCACTTGTTCCTCTATCATCACCATCATCCTTCATTTATCATTGCATCCATTATCCTTTCCATCATTTTGTTTCATTTCAGAGCATACCACTAATCATTCTAACACACATTTGCATACCACTAATCCTTCCACCACACATTTGCACATAGAAATCATCTTAGCTTGCATATTAATCATCAAATCTCGTTTTCTAGGTAGTCATTTTAACAAACTTTGTGCCCATAGAAATCTGAGGGCCAAACAGTTTAATAAATCCCTAGAAATAGAGGACAATGATAAATATTTGAAAGGTTTGGTTGTATTACGAATAGAGTAGTTTTACTTGCTTCAAACTTTGAATGTAAACCATCTCATTAAGGTTTGTGTTGAAATTATATATACCCCTCCACATTCGACACACACACAAAATGGCACCCACTGTGGGGCCTTCTCCTCACTTATTACTAACATTTTTGATGATTTCATGAATATAGGTTCAAGGTTTATGACTTGGGAACGTTTTGCACATGTTTGGAGGCAATTTTGAGTTGTTTTGAGGCATTTCTAGGCTGTTTTTAGAGTTTTGGCGCCTCTTGTCTTTGTTTTGGCACCTCTTGCAAGCAACGTAGAGACCATTTTCAGTTGTTTTGAAACCATCTGGCTTGTTCTGAGAGTTTTGGTGCCTCTTGTACCTGTTTGGGCGCCTCTTGCAAGTTGTCCCGAGACTATTTTCACCTATTCTGAGACCATTTTGGGACAATTTTAGAGTTTTGGCGCCTCTTGCACCTATTTTGGCACCTCTTGTGAGAGTTTTGGCACCTCTTGCAAGCAACTCAAAGACTGTTTTCACCTATTTTGGGATCATTTTGGGCCACTTTTAGAGTTTTGGTGCCTCTAGCACCTGTTTTGGCATCTCTTGCATCTTGTTCCAGGACCCTTTTCGCCTGTTTTGAAACCATTCTGGATTGTTTTTAGAGTTTTGGCACCTCTTGTCTCTGTTCTAGCACCTCTTGCAGTTTTTCACCAAAATCAAAAACTCACATTTAGTGTTGTGCATTTGTAGGTTTTCCTAGATTCACTATGAAAGGCTCAAAACATAAACTACTAACATATTGTAGGGGTTGGACGTTATTTGCTTGTTTCCTTTGGTTAAGGTAGGAACATAGCTTAAGTAAAGGGATAATGGAGATCATAGCTTAATTAATGGGTTAATGAACACCATGTCTTTTGTATGTGATGGATGGTAGGCATATACTCTCCCCTTAATTGGGTGATCCAAAAAGCTAGACCCATTCTTGTTTATGTGCGAGTATAAGTGGAGTATATGGCACAAGTTCTCTGTTTATTCATGCGAAATAAAGATCAATCGAACTATGGGTATACTTGCTTTTGTTTATCCTAGAGGGCCTACCTTGTGGGAAAAAGTAATCACCCTAGGGAATGACCCAACTGGTAACACGCTAAAGCCAAGCGACTTCCAATTGGGATAGAAATGGGGATACTTGAGGAAAGTTCAAGTATCAAGAGGATAATTTTGATGAGATCAATCAAAAGGGACTCTCGCCATATGTATTATCCCCCATGAATGAAATTATCGCATTAAAACCTTTGTTGTAGATTTTCCAAAATCCTTTATCTATTCTTTGGTGCAACAATTATCGTTGCCAAGGCATCCACATTCTTGCAGTTTTTAGTAGAGGTGATCAGTTCACGATGAGAGTTTCAGGGGGACTGGAAGCTTGGTTGGCCTGAGAAGAGAGTGCACTATAAGGGGGAGCCCATGCAACCAAGCTTCTGAATTCATTGGCTAAAGATAGTGTGGTTGGGGTAAAAGCCATGTGAAATCTAAAAGAATACAATCTTACACAACCTTAGGAGTGTATATTCTGCTTGATGTGTGTTGTGCAGTTTTCACACACATGCCCCGCTGAAAGCAGGGATCCTTTTTCACTTTGGTTTTTTTGGTGTCTTGGCCCTTTCATTTTGAGGATTTATCTTGCTTTGGCATGTGCTTAAATTTTTATCTTGCTGGCCTAAGTGATTTCCCTAAGTTGCACATCGAAGATCTTTAGTTTTGAGCTAAGTTTGGGTTTTCATTGATGTTCAAGATTTTCCACCCCGACGGATTTTCCTGGATCCTGCTTAGATTCTGACTGAATGCTATGGTTTAGATATTTTCATTCTTCGTGGAATTCCATGTGATCCGGATATTTCTGAATTTCGTCTTGTCGTCAGGTTCCCATATTTTCCTAGTTGTCTTGTCGGCAACATTAATGTCATTTGTACAATTGGCGAGGGATGCATTTAACTATTCTCTGATGAATTTTATGCCATTGTGCTTTATTGTTTTTCATCGATTGAACTGAGGAGTTTTTTCTTTGAGTGTTGGATTTGATTTTGGGCGACTGATTGTGAATTATTTGATTTGGTAAAGACTTCCTATGCATTTCATTACTGTTCTTTGTTGGACACCATTAAACTGGTATTTGTTGTGTCATTCAATTTCTGTTGCATCAAATGGTATGTATTCGATTTCCCTGCTTTTGATTGATGACTAGGGATAACAATTTGATATTATAGAGTTTATTAGGGTCCAAATTCTTGAATGTTTGATCATTTCATGTCTAGGGTTGCATAACATTGTTTGATTTATAGTCTTCCAAGTGATTTATGAGCTTGTTTGTTTCTTTGCATTATGAGGAGTCTTGCTTGAGAGTTGTGATTTCCCCTAGTAAAGACTTAGCAGTTGAAATGATTGAGTCCTGAGCTTGCTTGTTCATGAGTTAATGGCAGACCTATCAAGTTTGATTTAGGGCATCACCATTTGAATTTACTCTGCTTTCGAATTGGCCTAGAATTCTAAAAAAACCTATGGAAGGCCCATATCAAACTTGTCTCAAGCATAGATACTTGAAATTTATGTTTGATCTATCAATCTAGGCGAAATTGTCATTTAGTGTCGAAGTTCGGGTTTCATCCTCAGTTCAGGATTTTCAGGCCCTGGAGGATTTTTCGGCTCTGGCAAATTTTCCTGATCCCCTTCATTTTCCTAGAATTCACATACACTCAGAGTTTTACCTTATCCGTGGATTTCCTTCGGATCAAGATTTCCTCGAAATCCTTGATTCCCTTTGTTTTTCCTAATTTTGCAAAGTGTCTCCTCCTTCGCGGAAATCTGTCCCTAGCGGATTTTCCTGGAATTTGATGAAATATGAAGGAATATGGAATAGGATGATGTGTTAATGAGTGATGGTGAATTTTATGATTAGTTTATGCTATTTTTGAGATCCCATATGCTGTTTATTGATTGATAATGATCAGATTGAGTTGCTAATAGGTGCTTTCATGTTCATTCTGCTGGAATCCGTCTGGCCCAAAATTCTCCAGAATTCCTCCCTAGCTTGGATTCCGCAGATGGTCTTGAAACCTGAAGTTTAATATGATCATTTTATTTGAGATTTAATGATGCATTGCGCCTATGGGATCCATTTTAATGGTGATTTTCATTGATTAACATTGGTTTCCTGTGATCTTTATTATGTTTCCTTTGTTAAGTGCAGGTTGAATCTAGCAAGGTAATAGTTGGAAAGGCTAAAGGTGATATGGTGGGATCCTCCATATCTGAAGCAAAAATAATTAAGATGGACATCAAGAGAAAGATCCTGGAGAGTAAGATCACTTCTATCTAGTTAGAAGTAATAAATACCAATTTTGGGAAATGGGACTATGAGGAGTTCAAGGGAAAAATTGTAGCACAGGATCTTCCTCTGGTGGCTAAGAGAATGTTAGAATCAGGATTGGCACATGTAGCTAGTTTCCCCTCTACAGTGTAGTGTTATGAGTTGGTCCTTGAGTGTGGTAGGCATTACGACAGTGATAAATAGAGAATAATTGGTCCCCAAGGGAGGATTGTGGTGAATTTGAATCTTGTTTCCATAGCTCATACTTTTGATATGCCAAATAGGTCTCACATGGTGGCATTCAACATGGAAGTAGCCAAGGAGTACTATGAAGAACAAATTGTTAAATCTTAGTAGCTCATCAATTCCTGGCTGGAGAAGCCCAAGTCTCATTATTCTAAACTGCCTAAATAGTTATTCAAGGCAAAATTCAAGAAGGAATATTATGATGCCATCACTCTTCTTAGCAGGGTGGGTGGATTAAAAGATGTTGGCATGTTTGAGAATAGGATGTGCCATGTTATTGTGAGGATGGAATAGGAGAAGACTGACTATCATTGGGCAGGTGTCATAAGTAGAGTGATTCATGAGCAATTGTCCAATGTGCTGCAAACCAAGACCTTCACAATGACCTCGTATTTAGTCTATGCACTTGCAAGATTTCATCCATACAAGGGATTAAGTACCAAGGGTGTCTTTGGGGAGGATGTTATTTATGAGGTGTACCCTCAATTTCACTTGGGAAGCTCAAACTATAGGAGGGTGAATGATACATTCACCATGCATATTACCAGATTGCTTCAGGGAGCAGAACACACAAGAATTTCTAACCAAGCCAAGGAGCTCATCAAGAAATATGGTGCTTGGTTCATTCAATTCCCAACCTTCTCATACATCTAGGTTGATGGCTGTTAGAGGGCTCCATACAGGCTTCCAAGGTATCGCACTAATCATATCATACTTCTGGAGGTTACTCGATAGATATTTGATTTTGATGCTATTGTTAAAAGAGACAAACATAAGACTGGTTTTGGTGGAGACTTCCCTTTGAGGATAGGTACTTGAGAGGCATGCCCTTCCATTATTTTAGCCCAAGCTTTAGAAGAGGAAATGAGTACTCTTGGTTTATCTTTCCATTCCAAGAGGTCTAGATTTGATATAACAGTTGAAGCCAAAAAGAGGGTGCCAATAGAGAGTATAGCCATAAGGTTGATTTGGAAGACTATTGAGATAATAAAGTGATGAATAGGAGGTAAGGAAGAAGAAGTTTTCTCAGCTTCCAGTTGAATCAGCCTGTTTGTATAATGTGAAGGTAGTTCTTGATCAACTCAAAGATGATGGGGAATTGATTCAAGGTCATACTTATGAGGTAGTTAAGGACAAACTAATTGGTGATGTGGATTGGATAGAGGAAGAAAAGACATAATTAAAATAGTTAATGGATCTAGTCACCAAGTTCACCAAAATGTGGCTAAAGCATAAAATGTGGGAGTTGGAAAATGAAGGTGTACAGTGCACCTGTGATTTGATGAGAGATTTAGACCCTCACTCCACTTCTAAGGAATCAACTGAGCAAGATCCTAAGGGAAAATGAAAGATGGATTCCCCTTTTAAAATTGAGATAAAAGGTGTTTAGGTGGAGGAAGCCCAAGAAACAGAAAAATAAAGAAAGCCAATTGCCAAAAAGAGGGGACATACTTCAAGGACTAAGAAGTCTGGAAAGAAATAAACTGAAAAGAAGAGTCCTGAAGTTGATGTTCCTATGCCTAAAAGAAGGAAAATTGTGAGATTATCCCAAAAGGAAGGTTCCAAGGATGGAGTGGAAGTGGGTCCACCTATGGTAAATGTAGAGAGTTCTTTAGGAGAAAATACACATGTATATACAAGGAAGTCAAGGACTCCTTCTCCCAAGGATAGTGTGCCCAAGGCGGATCTTCCTCTAGTTACTTCTCATGATGAGCAACATGATGATTTTCCTTCTTCCCATGAAGCTCAAAACAAACTAGGTGAATCAAAGAAAGTTGAAGATCATCAAGAGACTGAAGGAGAGGAATTTAATGAGGGTGACCTTTATAGTGCTGAAGTAGAAGTTGAAAAGGTGATGTAGTCTCCCCTGGTTGCATATGAGGAGTCACCTATTAGAACTGAAGAGGTCAAATCCCCTCATAGAGAGGAAGAAGCGGTGAAGATTCCATCCCCTGAGCACAAGGAGGAACATTTTGAAGAAAAGGAGAATATGACAAATGAGACTCCTAAGAAGTAGGGCGTGAATGAGGAAGCACTTAAAGATCAACAGGAGGAAGTGAGGCAAAGCAGAGTGCAGTTAGAGTCCATTGTCCCATATTGGTTGGACAAGGAAATAAAGAGAAAGCAAGTTGTTGTGGAGGTTACTTCACCTAACTGGGATGAGTTGCTGGCCAAGATTGGAAAGGATAAAGGCAAGAAGAAGGCCAGGGTCATCTCAAAGATTGAAAGAGATGAGGCAAGTAATAGAGTGGTCCACATTGCAACTCCTACTCTGGACAAGAATAGAGATGAGGTAACTGCAAAATATTATAATGTGCGGAATTTCAATTTAGGGCCCACTTCCATTGAACAAGACATTGAAGATTATCAAGCTTCTAGTGCAGTTATCTTGGGCAGATTGAGAAAGGAAATGAAGACTAAACAGGAGATGAAGAAGGAGATTGAGGGACTCAATAAATGATTGGAAGATCTGATGAAACCCCTGCAATCTATTAACCCCTCATCCTCTGCTGCAAATCCCTTACTCGAAGAGACTATCACTAAGCTTGAGAGAATGAAGGCTTTGACTCTTGCTACTGCAAATTGGTTGCAAGGGGTGCAAAATAAAGGAAATGATGCTATCAGGGACATTCTATCATCTGGAAAAGATGCTATGAGGGAAATTGATTGGTTGAAGGAAGTACTTGATCAAGATAAGGAAGATACAGATCTCCTACTACAGAAAACTAAAACCATCATGGATTACACTATGGAGAAACTTATAAGTGATAAAATTCTCGCTTCCTCTAGAGCTGGTGAACCTTGGGAATGGTTTGAAGCATTGCAGATTAGGCAGAAGGTTCTAAAGAAGATGTACAAGCAAAGGAGGCAAATTGATGATACCCTAACTGGTGTTTATAATGGATGTATTGCTTTCTTTGAGATTATGATAGGGATAAGGAATATATCACCTAAATATTTGAGTTTAGAACAGTTGAGAAAGTGGTGGCATGATGTTTATGCTCTAGTCAGTGATAATCTTGTTATTGAACACTAGTTAGATGATGCGGCCACCTACATTTCTGTTATTGATAAATATCTAAAATATAAGGTTGAGTGGGATAAGTCGGTGAAATGATCAAGGGAAGAAATTACATCAATTGAGAGTTGACTTAAGGTTTTTCCTTTACCACTTGTGGCCAACTTGGATAGGGTGCTTTTGAAGGTGGATGAAATTTTGGATCAAAATAAAGACAAAGGGGAAGGTAGTTAATGATGGGCTACATCAAGATTTGTGCTTCCCTATTATTTTTGCATGCATTGTTCCGAGCTACATTGGAGATCCCAGGATGACCTGGATGAAGTTCATAAATTTAATGCATATTTTATTTCATTTTGAATTTCTCTTGGCCAACTTGTTGTGGCCAATTATTATTGTAAAATCCTAACTAGGCCGACATGTTTTGGGGGTTTCTATTAATATGGCATTTTTCCTCATTTGTAAGGGTTAAGTATAGACATAGATGAATAGAGAGATAGCTAGTGTAGAAGTGAATCAAGTAGAGCAAGAGTTAGCCAGTAGTTGTTCCCAAGAATATATTGTAACAAAAAGCTGGAATTGTTGCTGCAGTGGATAATTTGATGCAAGTAATGACATTGTGATTTGGTGCCATACTTTTGTTCTTCTTATCTTGCATGGTTCTTGTTATTCTATCTTTAGAATTGCTTTGAGGAAAGTTGATATTTAGAATTAGATTTGATTCAATGATGTTTATGGTTTGATATTTGAAGTGTTGCAACAATCCCTAGTCCATACTTTTCACAACTAACTGATTGTTAGTTGCTTTGCAAAGTTATCCTGAACTTTATATTCATTGTGCTTAGTTCAATTGTGAGGGTTTATTCATTTCAATTGCAATAGGTTTGTTTGAATGAATGTTCATGATTTGAAAATCCTAACACCTTAGAAGATTGCACTATTTCTATAAGATTGCAAATCCATCTGGGTCAAGTAGAAATCGGTTTCAAGGGATTGGTCCATTTCGAGTGTTTTTCATTTGCATTGTTAATCTTATGTTTAGTGTTAAATTTAGAAATATCTTTCAAACCTTATATCTTTTGTCATTTCTTTTATCATTAGGGTTAAATTTAGGATTGAAGTATCATTATATTGCTAGATCTGATAATTAGAGATTCAGTATTTTGCTTGTAGTAAGGTCCCATTGTGATTACTAGCATTTTCACATTTATCACTGAGTTTATGCATTGTCAAGACTTGACATTAGAGACCTTGGGGTTATCTCTTGAGGCTTGTTGATAGAGATTTACCTTTCAAGAGAGATAGGATTTCCATATTCTATCTGAGTTGTTACTCTGCAGAAAACATCGTCAACAATGTGTCTTCAAAATGAAACTCAAATGAAACACCATAAAAAACATTACATTTTGAAAGTGGAAACCTTGATTCAGAACTACATTCATTGAGGTAGACAAGTCAGCAACTTAGGTCCATCCATCTTCAGAAAATCGGTCCTTCCACCAAGGTTCAACCATTCCTTAGACAAAATGCAGTCAAAATATGTTGTTTACATGATGATTTCATGAAAGGTCAAGATTAGAAAACCAAAGATGAAACCTCTTAGTCCAAAACAACATCAAAGATGTTTGTTTATGCTTTACGATTTTTGAGAAAGGTTAACCTTCAATTTTTAGAAGTAATCTTGTAAAAAAAATCTAGAGTTATACATGATGTACTATTGTCAAAATCCAAGACTTTTCCAACATTTTGAGTACCTTAATTACGTTTCTTGAGTCAAAACTTTGAGTCCAAGATCATTCCTTAGATACCTTAGAAGCCTAAAAATTGTCGAAACATACCTATACAAGTGAAACTTTTCAAATTAAACCTAGATCTAAACATTTCAAGGTGCCTAAATCATTAATATCCATCACATCTTTGCTTGTACAACTTAGTTTCATCTTCGAGATTTTCCATCCTTTAATCACAAAACTATGTCGTGCAACCAAATCAAACTTGGTCCAATCAATAGAATTTATCATTCTATTTGACTTAGTTGTAATCCTTGGCACTATTTCAAAATTAGATCAAAGCTTAGTCTAAATCATAACTCTTGTATGCCCGTCCAAACAAGATCACAATAAAGGAGACTCAAGGACAAGGAACTTGGAACACCCAACTTTGAAACAAAAAACATAGGAAGTCTGAGTAGTGAAGCTTTCGATATCAAAACTTCCAACATTGAACCTAAAAATAGTGATATCCCTAGCAACATGGCTGATGCAGAAGAAATCCCTATTCTTGGACTCAACAACACTCAAGGGGAAGAAATAAGTGATGAGGATATCTGACAAGCACAACAAGACCCCAATTTCCATAAGCTTTTGGAAAGGATTTTTGAAAGAGATGGGGAAAAATACCTATTGATGTTATCCAATCAAGGAGTTAAACTTCCTCCTGATTTTGATATCAATATCTTAAAAACATCTCTCCAAAAGACTGAAAAGGAAATGTAACAAATAGTTACTTTAACTCACCAAATGAAAAAACTTCAACAACAAGTTCTAGACATGAAAAGGGGAACTTTAAAATGATACTTGATCAAGGAAATTTTTCCTTATCCCTTTAATCAATCCATCAACACAATTCCTTTCCCTAAACATAGTGAATTTCCAAAGTATGATAAATACAATGGTACAACTAATCCATTAGATTATGTAAGGGAATTTTGAACTATGAGTTTAGAATTTGCGCATGAGGAAACTTATTTGATGACACTGTTTCCACGAAGTCTAGGAGGGACTTTCCTTGAATGGTTTTCAAAGATTACACCACCCATCAACACATTTGAAGAGTTGGTCAATAGATTTCTCACTCGATACTCTTACAATATCCAACATGATATCACCATGAAAGACCTTTGCAACTTGAAATAGAAAAAGGGTGAGTCCTTCCTCATTTTCTTGCAACAATGGAGGAGATTGTTTACAAGGTATTCTCGTCCCATGCCTGAAAAGGAAAAGATAGAAATTTTCATTAATAACCTAAACGATGAGATGAGTTATAGGTTGGAATTACAATGTCCCACTACCTTAGAAAAATTGGTTGAAAACAAAATTAAAATCAAAGAAGCCTTAGTCAAAAGAGGGGTCATTAAGGTATACAATGAAAATAACTCATCCACTTCCTCTAACAACTACAACAGTGCGGACAAACCTAAATGTTGGCAATGAAACAAGAACATTGGTAACAATGAGGTCATAGCTGAAAATCAAAATACCAAACCCGTATTCAACCTAACAAAAATTGCCACCAAGACCAATCAAACCAACAATCCTCCCAACACTCCAAATGTTAGCCAAAACAACAATCAAACTAATCCAGGGACTAAAGCAACACCATTTCGAAAACCTTCCAATTGAAAAAAATTCACACCATTGGGACAATCCTTAATTCCACCTTAAAGGAACTTACAAAGGCTAGGCTTATCATAGTGCTAGAAGCACAAAACTAGGATCCACAAGTCAAGCCCTTTTGGTGGAACGATGGTCATTACTATGATTATCATCAAAAAAAGGGTCATATGATGAAATATTGTTGAAAATTAAAACATGCAATCCAAGATCTCATTGATAACAAAAAGGTACACATTGAAGGACCCCAAACAAACAATGATTAGGGAGTGTTCAAGAACCCTTTACCCAAATATGAAAAGGGAGAGTCCTCTACATCGAATACCAAAGGCAAGAATATAAACTATGTTTATGATTCTACTATTCATTGTATTGAGATGGTTGGGAATTCCATCCAAGACATTGAAATTGGAAGCCAAGGGAAGGATGCCACTACTGAAATCCAACAGAATTTTGACACTATTAACCATCAAATCAATGACCTTGAACCTATAAATCTGAGCACTAACATTGACACGAATGACAATTGAATTAACGTCATCAAAATCATAGACGATCAATACAATACACCTATTAATGGGATTACAAGAGGACAAGCCAAGGTAGCATTGAAAGGAGCTACCCCTTCCACGTCCAAAACAATTTTTTTTCCTGTAACTCAATATAACATCGTTTAACAGTTCTAGAAGATACCCGCTCAAATATCCATATTGGAACTTCTCAAGATTTCACTGGTGCACAAAGAAATCCTGGAACAAGCTTTAGTTGCCACCATAGTACCAAAAAATCTAGAAGTCTGTACATTTCAAGCTATGGTGGGGCATTTTACTGCACCTCATTGATTATCATTCTTTGAACATGATGATTTCTCCACCACCTATCCACATAATTTTGCTCTCCACATTGAAGTCCTAATCCATAAACATCATGTCAAATGTGTCCTTATAGATGGAGGAGTAGGCCTAAATATCTACACTCTGAAGCTTGTTCGTGCATTAGGATATTCTAAAAATGCTATTGATCGTAGAAGGAAAATCACCATAAAAGCATATGATGATGAAGAAAGATCCTCCCAAGGATTGATCATCTTACCCATTCAAGTGGGACCAATCGTCAAAGACATAGTGTGTCAAGTGTTAGACAAGGAATTGACATATAACATACTCTTGGGACCACCCTGGATTCATGAAATGCAAGCGGTACCATCAACCTATCATCAATTGTTGAAATTTCCTTTCAATGGATAGGATATCACCATTGCTACCGATTCTAACAATCCCCACTATTGCAATGCACTAAGAACAAGTCAAGATACCTTTGTACCACATAATAGAGAAGTCATCAGCTCTGATCCATCAAACAAAGAGAGTCCAATGGGTTCTTCATCAAGACAATATGAGGAAAGGGCTCAATAAAAAGACAAAGGGGTCGTTGACTCTATTTCATGCAACAATGGAAGTCAATTTGATGCCTTATCAAAATAGTTGGAAAAGATCCAAATAAAAGACAAGGGCATGGGGGAAATACTCATTTGAGCAATCTTCATACTTATCACAACTTTCATCTTCTCCTAAGTCACATGGACAACTGTCTACCTCAAGACAAAAATATTCACAACCCATCACACTCATTGATGGGAAGATTATAAAAGAAAACACCCAAGCGGAGGAATTAGAAGACAAGGATGTCCTAAACTGGTTATTCAAAGATGAAGAAACTTCATAGGTATCAATGTCCAATATATGCACATATAAGTATGGAAAAGGTTAGACAATCCTGACAAAAATGGGATATGAGGGAAATGGTCCTTTGGGTAAAAGAAAAGAAGGCATCAGTGAACCAATACAACTTGTCACAATGAATCCCAAAGACAAAACAAAACTAGGCTACAAAGAAGACTCAAAAGATTAAGCTACTCAAAGAGCTGTTGAAAGAATCTTACAGCTAAAGGCTAGTGAGGATCATGAAACATATTCCAATGAATATGAATGGGAATCTCTCTCTAAGGAATCTTTTCATGACAAGGAGATTGATGTAATCCAAAAGTATACCCAAATATGTATGAAAGGACAAAGTTCTGGTTCTAGAACCCTTGAATATGGATCATAGTATGTTGTTGACTCAAGTGATGACAATCATTCTTTGAGCGAGATAGACACTTCAGAAGAAAGTAACATCTTAGACCTCATTGGACAATTTGAAAACATGGCTATCTTGATGATTACATCTTATGACCTTGGCCAATCTAATGATTCCTTGTCCTTAGTGCATCTTGAACTAATTGATTGGGATCAAAATGAGCCATTTGACATACCCACCTTTTCAAATGATGATGCCCTCATGAACTTCCTATGTTTTGATAATATTGACACATGTTCTACCAATGAATCTTAGAACAAAGCTCCCGATGAAGGGAGTGTCAAACCTTTCAGCTACAAAATGAAAAATATAAGAAATGGGTCTAATAGTGAAAACCATTTGGTGGCACTATTAAATCAGGAAAAAGTAAAAACAAAGAGTGTATCTCAAGGTGAAAACCTCTCTGAGACACCAAGAGATGGAAGGTTTGACACTCTCCTAGAACACTATCAAGAGAGATCTTCAATGCTAATAGAACCTACACAATCCATCAATGTTGGTACAACTGAGATGGTGAAGACCCTGCATTTAGCAGAATCCATGATAGAAGAGGAGAAACCTTGTTTCACCAAATTCTTTAAGGAGAGGCAAATCGACTTTTCTTGGTCATATGCTAATATGCTAGACATAGATCCAAAACTCATTATGCATCATCTATCCTTACCACCCGACACAAAAGCAGTAAAACAAAAACTAAGAAAGATGTATCCCCATATCACCCTTCTAGTGAAAGCTGAGTTGAAAAAGCTATTAGATGCAGGATTCATAAGATCTATTGACTATGCCGAATGGATACCAAACATTGTTCTGGTATCCAAACTAGATAAGAGCATCAGGATATGCACAAAATTTAGGGACCTTAACAAAGCCTGTCCAAAAGATGATTTTCCCCTAGATTTGACTACTGGGCATGAAATGTTATCACTAATGGATGGATTTTTAGGATACAACCAAATAAAGATAGCAGCTGAAGATCAAGATAAAACAACCTTCACATGTCCTTGGGGCACTTTTTTCTAGAATTTGATTCCTTTCAGGTTCAAAAATGCTGGAGCTACATATTAGAGAGCTATGACTACCATCTTCCATGACATGATGCATACTTTTATGGAAGACTATGTAGATGATCTGTTGGAAAAATCCTACACTAGAGAAGGACACTTAGATATTCTAGACAAAATCTTCACAAGATTGGAAAAATTCAAGGTGAGGTTAAATCCCAAGAAATGTGTGTTCAGTGTAACATCACCTAAACTTTTGGGATACATTATCTCAGCTAAAGGCGTTAAGGTGGATCTTGCAAAGGTCAAAGCCATCATGGAAGTTCCTCCTCCTAAAAACATCAGCCAACTTAGATCATTACAAAGAAGGTTCTAGTCCATCAGGATATTTATTGCACAACTAGCTGATAAAACTCATTCTTTCAATCACTTATTACACAAAAATGTCTCTTTCAAGTGGGATGAAAAATGCGAAGCTGCCTTCAATCAACTAAAACAATACCTGATGACACCAACTGTGTTGATACCACCAGTCAAGGGAAAACCACTGTTACTATACATT
>VDFB02281492.1:250287889-250301857 GCA_007258455.2 Sequoia sempervirens
GGCGTTATATTTTTCTTTAGGAATCCCCAAGCCTTAGCTTTGGTATTTGCCTTGGAATACCAACCCAAAGGTTTGGAAGGCATTCCCAATGACCAGAAACGTGTTTTTTTGCAAATTCTACATTTTTTCACATAATCGAGTTCGTGCTCACTGTCAGGATTGCATTTGGTTCAATATTGACAAAATCGAACACATGGGTAATGTTAAGTTCTCTCTTAACTTTCCAACGATATAATTTTTTTCACTTTCTGACAATGTTAGGCCTTTAATACATAATTTCTTTTGTTTGTATGTCTATTTTTTTGTCAAAAAGTAGTGTTTGGTTTTTTTTCGTTATAAATTAACCATTCATCAAAATTTCAAATAAATTACATTTTTAGAAACTAGATTCCATTCTACAATTTTTTAAAAATAAAAAATTAAAAAAATCTATTACTTTCCAAAAATTTTAGGGGGAGAACGGCCAAAATTCTGCTTTTTAGGAAGTGCCCACTTAGAAAATTAGTAAAAAATCAAATATTCATTAAAAAATTATCAAAAAATTGTGCATCAACTAGATGATGTTAGCTAACTTCTGACCATAGCAATTTTAAAAATACTAAAAAAAATTTCATCATGCTTAGGTTGTACAAGAGTTGCTATGTTATGTTTTCCTGACAAAAACAACACCAATTTGTGTACATCCCTCTGTTGAACCCCTTAATCTCAACCATTTTCAAAATAAATTAGTAGTTTAGAAAGTAGACTTAGAGCACTTCGATCCTTGTTTTTGTTCCCTCTCAAAATTTTGAGTGTAACTATCCTCAATTTCACGTCCAAGGTCAACATTTCTTGATTTCAGAAAAAAAGTGGCCACTTAAGCCCCCTTTTTGGGAACCATCTTGGTGCACTTACCCTTCAACTAGATTGATTCCTTAAGAGTCCAAAGTGCAAAATGGCTGCAAACTTTAGCATCTTGTTACTCGGATATTGTGATGCTTTGAAACTTCTCATCTAATCCTATAGGATCACGTTGGGCCCCACTACAAAAAAATTTCTCAATTTTTTCTATCTCATGGTGGTTTTTCCATGGCAAAGGATTTTCACTTGATGAAAAAGTGTCAAATGCAAGCAGTGCAAAGTTGCAAAGTGGTGCAAATTTTGTTCTACAACTTGTGTGACCAAATGAACTGTTCCAACATGTCGAAATAGGTATATTTATGCTAGGCATGGTCCTCTTTCACACCCAAACACACATAATCACTCTAAGCTATGTTCAACCAGATCGATCCCTTAAGGGTCCAAAGTGCAAAAGGGAAGCAAACTTTGACGGGCTATTACTCATAAAATGTCATGCTTATGAACTCTCTGTTTGAGCCTACGAGATCATGTTGAGCCCCTCTACAATAACCTCTCTCAATTTTTGTTATCTCGGAGTCAATTTCCTATGGTGTCCAGTTTTCACTTGATGGAAAAAGTGTCAAATGGAAGCAGTGTAAAGTTGCAAAGTGGTGCAACTTTTGTTTTACAATTTGTTTGACCAAACTAACTGCTCCAACACATCCCGATAGGTAGGTTTACGCTAGGCATGGTCCTCTTTCACACCCAAACATGTGGAATTGATTTGAGCTACGTTCAACCGTCTTGATCCCTTTTGATGGCATGCAAAACAATGGAAAAGAGAAACATACACACGATGGTTGAGAAGTCTAAGTATTCCACAGAAAAAGTGTATGATCATTGGTGTAGAGCACTTTGTTCCTCCATTTGATGAAGAAGGTCTAGTTCAGTGGTTTTAGTCATTATAATATCAAATAAGGCCATGATAGTGTTGGCATATGGCTTTGAAAGATTGTTTTTGGCTATGTGTGTTTTCATTGATGGCAACTGGAGTCAGTGGTAAGGTCCATAGTATCGGTATTGCTCCTAGTGAAAAGTAAGGTAAGATTTTGTATTCTACCAGTAGAACTAGTGAAGAATAGGATATCCGGTTGATAAGATGATATGATCACTTTATCGGATCACTATTTTGTTTTGTAGATCTCCAAGGAAGCTTGATTAGAATGTATTCTATCCTACTGATGAATTTTGTGGTGCAGCATTAGTCAGAGGTTTAGTACTATGATTCATGGTTTATTCTCTCATTTTGGCCGACATGCTTGATATGGCATATTGCGGATTATGTGGAGTATGTATTTTTTTATTTGAAAACTTAGTGTGGGTCCCTAGCATGATTCTAGCTAACTTGTGTAGGTATGCATAAATTATACCTTATGATTTGGGCCAACATAAGCAAGAATATTTTATTTTGTTGTGAAGCCGACATGCATTGAATCTTTGTTTAGCAGATGTATAAAGATGATTGGTAGACCATTTTGGATATATACAATATGTAGAAAAAAAAATAGTGGTAGTTGTGGTTGTGATAGAAAAGAGTGAAAAGGGTAGATTAGTTATTTGAGGGCATAAAATCTTTTGACGAAAGAAGAAGTGCAACGCAAAGCAGAGTAGAAGTGTGATCCGGTTTAGGGATCAAGAATCTGATTATGTACTTCATTGGAACTGAATCCAAACATTTCTAGATGTTGTACTCTCAGTTCAATTTTTTTTTTAATTTCAATTTTACTTTGTAAGGAAGTGAGCCTTCTACTTTTGAGCAGTGAGCTCTAGGTAGTGCGCCTGAATGCAAATGCATTCTCCTTTTTCATACTTTTAATAGAGTATAATTTATGGATTAATCTCCACCATGGTTTCTCCCTTGACAGGGTTTCCACGTAAAAATATCTGGTGTTATGGTGTTCATTTATGTGGTTGCATGTTTCTATCTATTTATGTCTTGTGAATGAAATTAAAAGTTAAATTACTAATGTTGTTAAGTTAATATTTGTTTTGAAAATAAAATATTGTGGAACATTGATTCCCCCCCCCTCTTAGTGTTCGTTGTGTCCAACAATTGGTATCAGAACGGGTTGCTCTTTTGAAGTTTAATAGCTTGAGGTGGATCTTGAATTATAATGGACGTTGGTGGTCTTCAATAATAGCTTATGGTGGAACTTGATGATCTTGATCAGTCTAAAGCCGAAGTCATGGAGTTAAAAGAAAATTTTGTTGCTACCAAAAAAATCATCCAATCGTTGAAGGATAAGATAAATGAGTCTAGGTAAAAGAGGAATGAACTATGTGATTAGTTAAAACAAAAGGAAAGAAAAGGTCTAGATAATGTTCATCTAAATCAAACCCTAAAGGAAATAATAGAAGAATGTCAAAAGCTTGCTAATGACAATGCAACTCTAAAACTTGAAATGGAATCAATGGTGATGAAGTTTACTAAAGAAATTGAAGAAAGGAAGAAGAATGAGGAGAATCTAGCCCAATCCTTGAAGGATAAAATTGAGGAATGTAGCAGAGTTAACAGTAGATTCATTCAACTCGAGATGGAACTGCAATAATCCAAAAGCAATGAGCAAGAACTAGAGAGACAAATAGTAATTCTTGAAAATGAGTTGGCAACTGCAAATGAATTTAAAGAAAAAGTTCTGAATAAGCTCTACTAAGCTTGATGAGATAATCAAAATTCAAAAAAATAAAAATGATAAGCAAGGTCTTGGCTATGAGAAGGGTGAAAGCTCTAGATCAGAACAAAAGAATCCTAAAAAGAAGAATAAAGGAAAAATACATCTGGTAAGACAACCCAATGCTCAAAAATTTAATTGATACTGCTTTGTTTGGAATAAATTTGGACATATGGCTTCTCAGTGTAGAAGAAAGATAAATCTGAGCACTCCATCATTTTTTGGTCAATGTTTTAAATGAAAGAAGTCCAATCATAAGGATTTAGAATGCAAAAGTATGTCTTTTAGCTTAAGTAAAATTAAATTTTATACTTGTGGAAGACTTGGACATGTTGCTAATCAATGCAGGTTAGGTGGAAATCAATGGAATGGATGGAACAAACCAATATTCTTTAACTGTAACAAACTGGGGCACATTACAAAATTCTGTAGGAACATAAACATGAATAGAAGAGGTCCGGTCAACTGAGAAAGAAATTTACAAAAAGACACAAAAGGAAAGGAGAAAGCATCAGTGGAAGAGATCAAAGATCAGATGGAGAAAACATGGGTGAAGAAATGCGAATCTGATGAAGGAAATAAGGCTATACTGAAAGCCCCCTCCAGTAACTCTTCCAGAAACTAATCTCAGACCAGAGGTCTAGGGGGAGCTTTTCATGGAAATCTCTTGTCCCCCCTTGCATATTGTTGGCATTGATTTTTAGGATGATGTCAGTCATTGCATCAATCATTATTGGAAGTATAGGAAATCTTTTGTAAAATAGGATGGGATTGTACAAATCCACACATGATTTCTTCACTTGTTGTTTGAGTATGCAGCATAACCAAAAATCCTAGGGAAATGCATTTAAAGCGGTAAAAAGTAAAGTATGTAAAGTTATATAAGGGAATTTGGAACCTTAACTCACCATATTGCATTGAAGGAGAAAAATTCAAGAGCATTTTTTGCAAAATTTCAAAGGTGCAAAAGGTCATCTTAGTGGCGAAGGTATTTATGTTTCTCATTGATTTCATATCTATTTGATGATCGGTAGAATTCTGTTCAAGATGAAACTCGAAGCAAATCAAAGGAACCATAACTCTAGATGAGTATAGTAGTCAAAAGGTTAGAGATGAAAGAAATCTATTGTCACTCACCAAATTAAGGAGGCTTGAAAAATGAAAGCATAAGAATTTGGATATATGGAACTAATATCCTCACTTCGTCAATACGAAGATTGTACAATTTATCTTGAACAAATTGGATGGCGATGTTCTAACCCTGGATAAACCTTATGAAATTTCTAAGGATGTGATAAAAAATCTAATGGGCTTATGCAATATTGGTGATGTACCAAAGAAGAATTTGGATTCGTAATGTTGAGGTCGAAGCCCTAACCGTAATAAGGGGAGATTAGAGGGCTCTAATAATTTCATCGATTAAATATCCTTTAACAAGATATGTGGCAAATGGAATCTCATATAAGATCTACTTTAGAAACTAAGAAGGATCAACCTCAGTAGGTGCTGCATATATCGCTCATAAAATGATAATTGAAAATGAAGACTTTGACCTATGTAGACTAATGAAAGATCATTGATGGAGAATGTAGAGTTGACAAAGGATATTGACTACCGCTTCAGGTTTGGCACTCTGGCAATATGCATTATGATGTATTTTCTAAACAGTTTTCCTATGAAGGACAATGTGGTGTGGAGAGAAAATATGTCGATTTGTAAGAAAATCTTCAATCATTACAACTCTTTTGAAAATTGTGAACAAGTGTATGAATGCTTGTTTAGAAAGGTGTTAGAAAATTTTGGGGAAAGTGTTATCCCTCTTTCGATAAAGATAACTGAAGTTGGATCACCATCCAAAAAGGTAGAGAAAAAGAAGAGAGGAATAGATTTGTCTGGTTCACTCCTCTGATAACCAAGCCAACAAAGATTGAAGAAAAAGGGAAAGCACAGTTGGTTGTGGATATAATAGATGAAGATTCTGAAGAATATACTCCCAAAGAACAACGAAAACAAGGTGAACCAAAAGTAATAGTTGCAGAAGATAATGAAGAAGAAGATGCTCTATTCAAGACAAAGATAATGAAAATTATTCAGGATGAAGATGGAATGCATAAGATAACTGATATATGGTTAAATGGACCATCCTATGAGAAAGAATTCATTGAGAATGCCTTAGGAAGATATTGTGTTGACAATAACATTGATCTAGAAAGTCTGCAGGATGTTCTTCTAGAAGAACTAATTGAATGTGTTAAAGAAGCTATGGAATTCGTGCCTTTGGACATAAAAGAGGAGGAAATAATCTCTCATCTATAGATGCAATTTAGGCTATCTCTCTCAAAATTGAAGAAGAAAATAAACATGCTAAGATAGTGCATTGATTCAGCCAATAAGATCTTCAATTACTGTCTAAAGTGGCTTCATGTAGTCAGAAAGTACAAGGATAAGTTGGAGGAAATTGAAAATGAGCTTGTTAGGAACAAACAAGATTATAGCATGTTTTTGGACAAGGATGGAAGTGTTAAGAAGAAGGTCCATGATCTACAGGTTGAGCATGCAAAGACTCACTTTGCTAGGAATTCTTTGATTGATGCCTTCTAGAAAGTAAAAGACATAACTAAAGGAAGGTTGGAGCAAATGATTGAGATTCTCAAGTTAGGAGAGAAGCTAGAGAAACCAATGATCATTCTTGAATCTCTTGTTCAAGTTATCAACAAAACATCTGAGAATAACAACTTAATCATAGCTATTGGGATTGTGGTCGACTCTTAGAAGAAATTCCGTCCACAGATAAAAGCTAAGTATAAGATAATCTTATGATTTTTGCAACATTTTTCAAATTTTTGATCCAACTCTGTATTTTGCAAACAGGGAGAGAATAGGAAGAAAAGTGTAGAAGTAGATATTGTAGAAGCTTTTTCATTGATGTTAAAGGGGGAGAGAATGTAGTGAAAAATTTCCTTGTCATTCTAAGGGGGAGCTGCATCTCTACTTTTGAATTTTTTTTTGGTTTTTGACATAGCCAATTTTTCACTAAGTGTTGCCATCAATGCCAAAGGGGGAGATTGTTGGAATATGGATTTGAAAGATTTTTTTTGGCTACATGTGGTCATTGATGGAAACTAGAGTTAGTGGTAATGTCTGTAGCATCGGTATTGCTCCTACCAGCAAGTAAAGTAAGATTCTATATTCTACCGACCTAACTAGTGAAGAACAGGATATCCGATTGATAAGATGATATGATCACTTTATTGGATCACTATTTTTTTTGTGGATCTCCATGGAAGCTTTCTTAGCACGTATTCTATCCTACTAATGAATTTTGTGGTGCAACATTAGTCAGAGGTTCGGTAGTATGATTCATGGTTTATTATCTCATTTTGGCTGACATGCTTGATATGGCATATTGTGGATGTATGTGGAGTATCTATTTTTGTGTTTGAAACCTTGGTGTGGGTCCCTACTATGAGTCTAGCCGACTTGTGTAGGTACGCATAAATTATAGCTTATGATTTGTGCCGACATAAGAAAGAATATTGTATTTTTTTGTGAAGCCGACATGCATTGAATTTTTGTTTAGTGGATACATAAAGATGATTGGTAAATCATTTTGGATATATACAATATGTAGAAGCAAAAATAGTGGTTGTTGTGGCTGTGATAGAAAAGAGCGAAAAGGGAAAATCAATTATTTGAGTGCAAAAAATCTTTTGAGGAAAGCAAAAGTGCAAAGCAGAGCAGAGAAAAAGTGTGATCCGGTTTAGGGATTAGGAATCGAATTATGTGATTCATTGGAATTGAATCTTGGCATTTGTAGATGTTGTACTCTCAGTTCAATTTTTTTTTTAATTTCAATTTTACTTTGTAAGGTAGCGAGCCTTTTACTTTTGAGCAGTGAGCTCTAGGTAGTGCGCCTGAATGCAAGTGCATTCTCCTTTTTCATACTTTTAACAGAGTATACTTTGCGGATTAATCTCCATCATGGTTTTTCCCCTAATAGGGTTTCCACATAAAAATATTTGGTGTTATGGTGTTCATTTATGTGGTTGCATGTTTCTATCTATTTATGTCTTGTGAATGCAATTAAAAGTTCAATTACTATTGTTGTTAAGTTAAGGTTTGTTTTGAAAATCAAATATTGTGGAACACTGATTCCCCCCCCTCTTAGTGTTTGTTGTGTCCAATAGATAGCCCATTTTTTAATCTTTCTTTTAGTTTTGAGTTAGTGTGTGGTCATTTGAGTCAATTATGTACGTAAAAATAAGAAAATAGCATTGGTAAAGGCATTGGAAGAGATTACTTATGCTGCCCCTATTCAAAATTCAGAATTTAGGCCTTAAAGCAAGGCTAGACGAGGTGAAAAGAAGATTTTTTTTGAGAATAAGTTATAATAGGTTAAAAATAGGGTGAGGTTGTGGAGATTGATTTGTTCAAATTTTCTACAAGGACAAGGGAGGTCAAAAGCATATTATGGCATGATGCCTTAATTGGGAATGGAGGGGTTTTGAATTAAAAAGAGAGGTTTGAGGGAGTAAAAGTGGGTAAAGTCAATGGGTAGCATAATTTGGTGGTCAATTAAGTTTGTGCAGGTAGAATGAAGAGTGTTGGAAGAGGTTTTGAGGTTGTATGATGTTTGGATATTGGGTTTTCAATAAACCCTAGTGAAATTTGAGAAAAGTGAGGGTTGAGAGGATAGTGGTGTTAGAGAGCCAATTAGACCCTATAAATTATGGATTTTGTAGATTTGTAGACTAGTAAATGCTGCCCAATGGTGTTTTACAATTGGAAGAGTGATTGAGAGTGTATTTCTTTGTTAAATAGATCTATTTGGGGGTCTAGGACAATGTTGAGTCCATTTCTTATTTGTATTATAAATTATAACTTTCTTTCTTCTGAGTCCATTTCGTATACAAGAAATAATATTGCAAAAAGTTGACATAAATCTTTCAACATGTTTATATGGTGACACATCAAGAACATATTGGAATCTTTTTATGAATCATTTCATGGAATACCAATTGAAAATGTGTTTTTTTCTTTTAGATAAAGTTGTTTAGCATCAATCAATTAATATTCAAGACAAACCATGAAGGACAACAATGATCAATGCTAGGGTTGATCAATTAATAAGTATACACGTGAATAAGTCAAGCATGTACATGTGAATAAGGGAAGGACAAGTACTCAATAACACGTAAGCCTTGAATTATACACATGAATACATAGTATACACAAATTAATACAAAGTATATGCATGAATACAAGGTATATGCATGAAAACATGCAAGTTGTAACTTTAGTATACAGTGGAACACACATAAGTCACAAAGTATACACGTAAGTTGTAAATTATACACTTGAATACATGTAACTCATATCTATTGAATCATCAATTTAGAATGGAAATATGGACACCATCGATTAAAAATATTTATATTAACCAAATATCCATGTAGGAATACATCAATATATGTCGATATAAGTATGAAATATATGTACAAAATAGCCATATAGGCTTACAAGAATGCCATATAGGTATACAATGTCAAATATATCCAATACAAGAGTATGTGCAGGATCATGATGCGCCAAAAAGTGGCGATATGATGGGTATGTGTAGGGTATGTGGCTGCCAACTTTTTTTACCCTAAATTGATGAAACGAAAAGAGTTTTTAAAGGATGTTCTTAGCATTCCACCAATATATATTATTCTTTACTTTGAATTTAATAAATAATTATTATTCATTTTCTATTTGAATTACGACTAAAGTCTTGATTGATAAGCTGATTGAAAAACATCTATAGCTTTGAAACGGTATCACATTTTTTGAATTCAAAACATGTGTCACATTCTATGCTTCACATACTATAGGATTAAAAAAAAGAATTAAATTTCATGAAGTTTGTACCAAGTTAAGGTGGTCAAACATACAATTTTTAATACTTTTTAAAAGTTGTAATAAAAAATTCATAATTAATTATTTACTTGGAAAAAAATTATAAAAAAATATGCATCACATTGGGACACGAGTCCTCTACTTATGTCTTAAATATTATAAAAAATATTTATCATTTTATTGTGGTTAGGGTGGTCAGACAAACACCTACTTATTTTTTTCCTGAAATTTAAGTACTACTGCATTAAAATTTCAAATTTTCACCAAATAGATTTTTTTTCTTTAAAATAAACCTAATAATTTATAAACTACATTCAATTTGCTACAAATTCTATTCTTACATATTTTTGAAATAATATAGATAAATTATTCAAATATTTATGTCAAGTTGCCTAACTTTGATTTTTCTAAATTTTTTGCCACTTAAGGGCCTATTTTTTCCATGATGATCCTGCACATTCCCACAAAATATGTACAAAACTGCTATGTAGGCATACAACAAAGGGCTTTGGAATCTAAATTCATTGCTCTCCATGCTCTAGAAATAAATTATTTCACTTTGCTTGTCAATTAGATGGTGATATGTCTGTCACTCATTTGTTCTATGCTTGAGGAGTGCTCCTGTTGCTCCTCCTAGTGTTTAGTTCATGGTGAAGTTTTAAATGTTACAATTAGAAGTAAAGACATGAATATATAGAAATTACATTATAAAAAATGATATATTTAACAAAATAATCACTTAAAACCATCTCATGATCTCTCTCCACAAGGGAAATATTCACACACCCATGCTCATGTGTGCTCAAGCCCTATATAAACCATACAAATAGAAATTAAACTACGCATCAATAATGGTTTGATTTTTCACTAACATCTATAAAAATGAATGTAAATTGAAATTTACTAATTTGCCTCATAACTCCCCTGTTAGAGCCATTTAGGATTGCATAGCAGATGAAACACCAATCTCCATTGCCCTCATCACATGCGGAGGTGTTTCGGCTTGCAACATCTAAAAATAAAGCAACAAATTTTTCAATGTAATCAACAATGTACATATAAACTACACAAATCTATTAAGTAAAATTCATTAGTTAAACTCTTTATTCTATTACCTACGTGTAGGTTTGAGTAAATCCATTGGAACTGGGAGGTGTTCCCTCAAAACCTCCAATATTATCTTGTTCAACAACCAAAATCACATATTAAAATACCATTCGTAAAACAATGTTATTAACATGTAATAAATTTATAATTGTTTACTAGTTACATACCCCATTGTTAGGTGTACTGTAGAAATAAGTAGGTGGAGGGCTAATGTATCTAATCTCAACACTATGACCCTTCAATTTTATTAAAATCATAAAACTAAATTAGTTAATCCTTCATTTCAAAATTGAAATTTAATAAATTAAATTCAATTAACATGCTAACTTTTCCCTGACTATCAATGCCATACGCCTCATGCAAAATGTCAGTTTCCCTATGCATCTCCATAGCTATAGATGGATCCTATGTAGCAACTTCCTAAGTGTCGGTGGGGTCATATGAACAAGTCGCCTCGCAAGATTGACACACATGGGTTTGAAGGCCACCACTTGAAGAATCCCCTCGATGGCATTGTAGAATAGGGATAATATGATGGATGACACTCTGGTTCAAAGTGTTGATCACCTGCAATGTCTCTACATTGCCACTCTCCTTCACAAAGAAAGGCATAACAACATGCTCACGAGGTAGCCTAGCGAGATCTTGTCTCCCTTGCCACGTAGGATCCAGCTGTGCATCGGGTGTATCTTGAGCCAACCCCCCACCTCTCCCCTGGAAGTCCCTCATATCAAAAAAATTTGGGATTTTGTTCAATATGAATTGACTGTATAGTTTCCTAAGGAAATACTATGGGACTTCAAAATTGTTCCATGGTGGGTAATCAAAGACCATGTACCACTTATCATAAAAATGGTTCGTAATCTATTGGTGGTGGCACCAATGAATAGGAAACCTCTTCGCATTGAGGGTAAGATTTTTATTTGTGCGTGGATCAGTGAATAGTGAGTACAAATCACTTTTTGTAATTTTTAAATCCTTTACATCTTTATATGATAGTTTATCCGCATAATAAGCCCTAGCTACCTGCCTCATATCTTGCCATCCAATTATTTGTTTTCTAATTGAATCTACATTTTTAACATATCTTTCAATGAACTTGCTAGGGTCATTCTTTCTAAGGTTGAACCATTTGGATCACTCAACCTACTAATTAAATCCTCAAATTGCTTTTTTTTGTTCTCAATTTCACTCATTAAATTTTGTTGAGTTCCAGGAGGGTGCTGAGTGATTGGTGGAGGAGGTTGTTTTTGTGGTTGATTTTGTTCTTGAGGATTTGGAGGGTTTACGGGTTGATTTGCATCTCCTAAATATTCAAAAAAATATATATCAAATACAACCTAAAACTAACAAATTCAAAACAAAAAGCAAACAATCCTTACCTCTCATACATCCTCGTCATCGTGGCACCATCATATTGTGAAGAAATAACAACCATTGGTGAAGATTTTTGCACAATGCCTCCTCCTAGAATGTGAGCATGAAAAATGGGGTTTTTGGTCACAGGCACAACAAAAAACATAGACGAAATGAAGAATGAATGAGTTTCACTTTTTTTGAAAGTGACCACAAATTAGCTACCCATCTCCATGCACCCGCTATAATCGTGAAATATTAATTTCATTTCACGTTGATAAGTTGTGCCAACATTCTTTAGACTGAAGAGCATCACAACCCAACAAAATATTCCCCAAACAGTTGTAAAGGTAGTTTTGTATTGATCTTAAGGGTTAATAAGGATTTGATTATAACCAGAAAATCCATCCATGAATTTAAAAAAAGCATGTCCAACAGGTGAATCCATTATTATGTGTATATTAGGAAGTAAAAAGTCATCTTTTAAAGAAGCTTTATTCAAGTCACGAAAATACATACATATCCTAATACAATTATTGGGTTTTGCAACTGCAACAATGTTTGAGATCCAAGGAGAATAATCAATAGGTAGAATAAATCCCGCATCAAGGAATTTTTCAAGCTCTGCTTTAACATGCAAGGCTATGTTAGGATGTATTTTTCTTATCTTTTGATGAATTGGTTTAGAATTTTCAGCAAGGACAATGTTACGTGTCACAATTTTTTGGATCAATTCCTGACATATCATAATATTTCCAAGAAAAAAATTCAAGAAAAACATGAAGTAAAGTTGTAGTTTCTTCTTGTTCTTCACCACCAAGACACTTCCCAATCTTAATAACTTTTTATTTATCATCAATGTCCATTGGAACATCAATTGTATCTCCTAAAGGGAGTGCATTAGATTTAGGAACTTCATATTCATAGAGTTCTTCAGTGATGTCACTTTCTTCTTGCTTGGTAACAGTCATAGCATGAGAAATTTGTTTCATGGAAGGAAGTGAGGATGTGTTATCATAAAATCCTAACATTTGTTTCAAAGTTTCATCACTATCAACATACTTGCATGATGGTGGTAAGTTCATATCAAGAAATTCAGGATGTTTGATTGTGAGTTGGTGTTTTGGTTGAAATGTAATAGCGTTAATGTTCAAAGATGGTCATTGAGTAGCTTTTTTCATTTTAGAAAAAGAATATCCTAGTCTAGTTTTTGTCTCTTGCATATTAGGTTTTATAGGAACATGAATACCTTGCTCATGTTTTCCACACCCTTTTCTAGTATATCCTAATTGTTTTACAAGTTCATGGCCTTTTCTATAAAGTATTTCCATTTCTATTGGATTAGGTAGGGATTGATAATCTATCTCATCAAAATTTGTTGTGTATGTTGCATTTTCATCCAAAGTATAGGGGATAGTTGTTTAAGAAGATTGTTCAGAATTTTGAGTTGACATGATTGTTGGTTGTTCTTGTTTCTCATCTTTATTTTGTGTGATTATGTATTTACCCATAAATGAAGGTATCAATTCTAAGGATCCCCAATCATCACCAAATAATTTAGATACTGATTCCTCATTGTTTTGTTCAATTTCAAGAGGGTCTATGTTGGATGTGGGAATTAATGTTTTCAGAAGACTTGTAACTACTTTTTCAAGGTGCAAGCAACTTTCAGGATCAGGTTCTATTTCAACTTGATAAATGTGATTATTATGGACATATTTCATGATACGATGAAGGGTAAAAGGAACTGCATTATCTCATGAATCCATGGTCTTCCTAAAAGAAGATTATACGAAAGATCATAAGGCATGACATGGATAGGAATTTGCAAAGTAGCCACCCCAACCATAATAGGTAAATTAATTATCCCAATCAATTGCTTTGTTGTATTGTCAAATCCTCAAATGGATATGGAATCAGGTATTATTTGTGACTTGTCAACATGTAATCGATCAAGGAGATTCACACTACACACATTAAAAGTAGAACCATTATCAATGAGGGTTCGTTTGATACCTATGTGATTGAATTGAGCAATTATAATAAAGGATTCATT
>VDFB02281492.1:250301957-250424326 GCA_007258455.2 Sequoia sempervirens
GGTTATAAAGCTTGTAATAAGTCTTTAGAAAAAGGAAGTGAATATAGAAGAATAGTTTTAGATTCAAATTCGTAAAATTTTAGATCCCATTGAGGAGCGTGTTAGAATATTGTATGTGGGCATGTCAAATCAGGCCTGTGAGCTAAATTTGTAAGCTCGGATGTTGCTGGCCGATTGTAACTGAGATTTTTGTTAATGAGAATATTTGAATTTGCATTTACCTCCATATCTTGTGTTGCATTTTTTGTGTTAATCTTGCTACACGGTCCAAATTGTTCTCTTTGAGGACCCTCCTACCATGGTTGCACCAGCTACACTCTAAGACCAAGCACATATCAATCAAGTTTCACTTCCTGAGGGAGAAAGTGAGTGAGAAAGAAGTCAAACTCGAGTATGTGCCTACCAAAGAATGAATTGCAGACATTTTCACCAAGACATTGCCAAAGGATGCTTTTGAGTATCTCAGAGGGTTGCTAGGGGTGATTACCCCTCTTGATAAGAACTAAAGATGTATTTACTTACATCAATCTATGTGCTTAATAGCTATATTCTAATTCAGATTGATGTTTATGTGGTTACTACTCAGGGTGAGTAGTCAGATGTGCAAATATGTGGTTCAAAGCTTGTATGTGGGAAGATAATTCTTATCTTTTCCATTGATGTCAAAGGAGGAGAAGTGCAATGTGAAAAATATTTTTAGGGAGAAGAGCAATGTTGAGGAGAAGAGTTAGAATCTAAGGGGGAGTAAGTGTTGATTGTGAGTTGTGTTGATGGTATTTACCACACCATGTGTTGCCATCAATGAAAAAGGGGGAGATTGTTGGATGATGTGGTTGAGTTGCTGATATGTGGTTGTCATTGATGTCAACACTATTATCATTGAGGTATTGAAGGTTGTATATGTCAAGGATATTGAGAAAACTGTTAAAGAAAGAGTTGTAGGTTAACAATGGAATAGTGAAGGTCATGAACGCTTTTTTCTTAGTACATTGGTGATAAATAGTTGTCGATTGAAGAGTTAATTATTGTGTGTATCTGTTCTATCCACCAGAAGTTTCAAAGGTCCACATGAAGATTTGGTTGTGTTATGAACAATTGTGTTTTGACAGTGTTTATGTGGTTTCAATTTGTGTTCCTGATCAAATTTTATGTGATTCTGGTAATATTAGTTGTTATGGATGTTTGTATGATGTTTCTTGATGCCCTTGAATGGTTCTAGAGCCTACTCCATCTTTATTGTTGTTCTGTTTTGATTGGTGTGCTCGTGATCGAATATTTCTCTCTTGTTTGTTTGATTTTTGTGTTCTTGGCCGACATGGTGGTTGTAACGTGTTGTGGATCCTTGGAGATTAAAAATTGAATTTTTGGCATGCTCAAGGATGTTGTTTTAGGCTACAACATAATATTAGCTGGTAGTGTTTGATTCACATTAAAAATTTATTTGTAAATTTGGGACAACATTTTGTACATGTTTTATATTTTATTTTGGCTGATGAAGTTTTTGATGTAATTCATGATGCAGATATATAAGGGAAGTTGTTTGTGCAAAGTTTGAAGTGTGTGTGTGATATTCTAGTGAATTCCAAGTTTGTGTATGTGTGAATATCTCTTGAAGGAAGAGAAAAGTGTGTTGAAGTGTGTAGAAGAGTGAATAAATGTGCTTAACTGGAACTTTAATCAAGCTTTTGTAGAAGCCACTTTCTTAGTTCAAAATTTGGATGGTTGTAATCTGAATCTCTTTTTAATAAAGTGTGTCTTCCATTGTATTTGAGCAATGATCTCTAGGTAGTGTGCCTAAATGCATGTGCATTGCCATTATTAATCTTTATACTTTTAACAGGGTATAAATTGTGGACTAACCTCCACTGTGGTTTTCCCCTAATAGGGTTTTTACATAAGAAAATCTTGGTGTTCTCTATGTTTCTGATGTGTTGATTGTTTATGATTTATTGTTCATTCATTAGATCTGAGATTAAGGTAAGTTAACTTTGAATATTCTATGACAACAGATTCACCTACCCCCCTCTTAGATGGTTTTCATTGTTTTTACAACAGACCCCATGAGGGACCTAGGCCTTATGGACCCATTCTTTAAGCACACTTTTAGGTGGAGTCCTCCCCACAAAGTACCCAAAAAGGGTATGTTGCTCAAGCCATTTACAAGTAGAATAAAAATTAGGCAATGGTAGAATCACAGAAACTGGGGAGTCAAAATAATTACCTCGTGAAACACTTTTGAAATAATTTTTTGGGGTGGTTTTTTCAAAGGAGGAGCCATTGAGCAGAGTCGTTGAACTACCAACACCAACAAGAACTATTGGGTTAGAGCTAGTTGAAGGCATATTAAAATAGAAAACCACAGTAAATGTGGTCATACACATAGGAAAAGATAAAAATATTGTGGAAAGAGTGCAGTATGATGCAAGTGGGGCCAAGAACGACCACAGACAAAAGAAAACCCTAGCATAGATCATACACTAGTCTACTTTTTCCTGCACCTCTATTTTTTTAATAGAGCCTCTATATCATTATAATAGCATTGAAGTTTCACAATATCACTGCTCTATCAAAATGGTAGCACCAAAAATTCACAATAGCGCTACTTTTTCAAAAATAATAGCATCGAAGTTTCACAATAATGCCACTCTAATAAATTTCAATAGCATCGCTCTACCTCAAAACTTGGAAATCATGGAAAACTCAAACAATTTTTTTCAAATCCAATTAGTTTAGCTCTCTTTCTAGCACTAGAATGTGACCATGATAATAAACTAAGCTAAACCTACCATATCCATACTAAATAAACCAAGATTTAGCTAGTTAAGTCAAACTCCAAATGAAATACTTGAAAACATCAAATAAAGAAGCCATTAAAAATAAATAAATAAGAAATGCTCAAAGGAAACTAATATAATAACTCAAACTTCATAATATTGGGGATTGGTGCTACATTGATGTAGAATGTCAACCCTTTCTCAACACTTTAGTTGAAACAAGCTTTTAAATAGAATCCATTGATGAAGATTAATGGAAATGGATGAAATGTAAGCTAAAATGGATACAAAGCTAAGCTAGAATGATACTAAATAATAAACTTCTAAATACTAAAATGGCTCTTAAATTTAGTATAGTCTATTTTCTCTAAATGAATGTGGATCCATTTCTCATAGAAATGAGGAGTATTTATAGGATAAATGGTTGAATAAATGGTTAAGATTGATTTGATCAATTAATGGATGAGAAGAAATGAGAGGTGAAGGCATGGATGAAAGATTCTCATCAATGGATGAGAATGAAAGTTGATAAGTGATGCAGAGGAAGGAAAAAGTTTAATAAAACTTGATTGTTTCAAAGCCTTCCCTTAAGGACTTCATAGGAAGCAACATATGGGGCATCTTAGTACACCTTGGCACAATTGATGACTTGGTTTTTATGGTATTCATAGGAATGGAAAAAAACCAATACCAAGGTAGGACAACAAAAAATAATGGGACAACACTACTTCAATACATTTCACCACACTAGTTAACTCCATGCACCATGCCACAATGATAACACCCTAACAATGGCTTGTACTCAACAATGAAACTACCTAAAATCACAAAAAGAAAGGAACAATGTAACAAGGAACTATTTTGGGTTGTCTTAGGCTTGATATAACACAAGTAAATGGTTCTCAAAGTCTTAAGACTGAGGCTTGTAGGAGTCAAATTCCACCAATCTATAAGTTGTTTCCCCAAAGCATGCTTCAACATGGACATTCAACCAACTCAAGAAAGGATTAAAAAAATATCACTAGTGATTACCAAATCCTTGAACATGTCTATAAGACCTTCATACATACCCTCCACATCTTCTCCAATCACAAAACATACCAATGTTGCTTTGATGGCATACAAACTATCCTTTACAACCTTCACAGTCTGATACATATAGAATATTAGACTTAAAGTCCACTAGAAGCAAGTGCAAACCTCAATTTGAGCCCTTGAAAACTTGGAACAAGATAAATTACATGATTACAAACCTTTCCACTAATTGTGGTGATTTTCCACTAGTGGAAGGTTGAGCTACATCTTTATTTCCCCTCTCGGGTTACCCTAAGTAGGGTTTTGACGGTTTTTAGAGAAAATACAATAAATTTATAAATAATCAATCAAAATTGATACAAAAAAAATAAAAAGGAAGTGGATTCACATGCCAACATTGTTCAATCAGTTTCAAATCAACAAATAGACCATATAGGTTGTACACAATGAAAGAACAGGATTGCAATGTTAGAAAACTTAGAAAAAGCTTGCTTCTATTCACCAAAAACTACAAAATCAGTTATTCAACATCCCATTCAAATTTTTAGGGTGTGTTCATACACTTCCAAGATATGCCAACTATTTGCAATGGTTTCTTGCTTGCATGTAACTATTTTCTTGATTTTTGACTCCTTTCCAAAGTTGCTTGACAACTTTTTAGAAACATGACAACTTTTTTACACTTTTAAATCAAAGAACCTATTAGCACTCCATAATGGATTAACCTGATATGACATGGTCATAAATGACCTTATTAGACTCCAAAATACTTAAAAAACTTATAACTAAAAAATAAAAAAAATATGCTTAATGAGGCTCCTGATGCCCTTGCACCATACACCCAAGGGGAAGAAAAACTCAAGTCCCACTTGAGTGTAGGTCTACAACAGTGTATCCATGTTTGATAATATCATATTCAGATATCCAAGTAGCATCTTCCATAAGAAGACCCCTCATTTTACCAAGTATTTAAGATATGCTGTGTTTCTTGTCTTCTTGAGTTCCTTAGTATACAAGGATGCACTCCAACTCTAGAGGTTTGTTGGGAGGAAGGTCTTGGATCCATTTTTCATCTTCAAATGCTTGGGAACCTATTTCCCTACCTACAACAACATCCCCTTTGAAATGGTACTATATACACCTAAAAATGGTCACATCACATAGTCTAGTATTTAATTAAATATTTTTAATATTTAATTAAATCTTCGAATTCCATCTGCGTATAAATAAGTTTAAATAATTTATTTATATTTGTTCATTCTTTCATTTCAATTAAATAAATAAGTTTATTTAATCATCTTTTTGTATTCGTTTCTTAATTAATTAAATAAACATTATGATTTATTTATATTAATATAATCTTGGCTTGAATATTTTATTCAAATAAAGATTAAATATTCTTCTTTTCTAATTAATTCCTCTAAAAATCCTTTCACAATTAAATATTCCAAAATATTTAATTAAATTCTTCTAATATCTATTCACAATTAAATATCTCAAAATATTTAATTAATTCTTCTAAAGTCACATCATAATTAAATATTCTAAAATATTTAATTAAATCTTCCATAGTGCTAAAATCAAAAATCAAACTCAATAAATGAAATTAAATAAATTTATTTATTTAATAAATTTGGGGATTATCTTCAACAACTATGAAACAAACTGTCGAAACAAAAAAAATTAAATTCCTCTGTTCCTATGCAAGCTTGTTCTCGTGGGTTGAAGACAGGCTTCCATTCTTCTCTCCAACCTCCCAACCTCTTCCATCTTCTTCTCAACCTCTCCATCTCTCACCATTGAAACTTACCAGACAACCTCACAGCCGTTGATTCTTGCAAGCCAGGATTGTACCTGCAAAAAAACTATAAATAGGACTGTCGGGTCTTTGAAATCATATAGAAGCTTTCAATAGAATAACTATAGTCAAATAGCTCTCAAGCATCCATAGCATAGTCTTACAACATCCATAGTTTTTAATATCATAGCATATCATGGCCAATCATCCACATAGTTTAGTTTCAATTTACAGTCCCTGTGCATAATTCACAACCCCTGTGCATATCCGTTAGCATTCTCACCTCCACCAGCATATAGGATAGAGAACTTCCTTTGCATACTCATTCTGCAGATTGCCATTTGGAGAAGCCAAGCTTACACAATCTGAGAGCAACAGCTTCGAACAAATCTCTGGAGATAGAGAAAGATGGAACACCTCTAAAGAATTCCTGTTTATTTTAATTTCATTTCAATTTCATCAGTTTAAAGTTCTATTATTTGTGTTTATTGTTTTCATTTTGATTACATATTAATATTTACACATTTTTGGCGCCCACCGTGGGGCCTCTTGCCCCTATTCTAATATCTTTTTGCAGGTTTTTCTGATAGGTTACAGTCAAAAATAGTGGATTAGTGCAAGAAATATGCTTCAGCAAAAGTTATACCCAGTATAGCGCCCCTGAAGACTTCTGCAGTGCCCATGAATACTTTTGCAACATCCTTGAATACTTCTACAACACCCCTAAAGACTTCTACAATGCCCATGAATACTTCTGTAGCGCCTGTGAAGACTTCTGCAGCGCTCGTGAAGAATCTTACAGTGCCCGTGAAGACTATTACAGCGCCTGTGAAGAATCTTACAGCGCTCGTGAATATTTCTGCAGTGCCCATGAAGACTTTTGCAGTGCCCATAAAGAATCTTGCAACGCCCGTGAAGACTGTTATAGCGCATTTTTAGAAAACTTACAAACTGTAATTTGTAAGTTGAATACAGTTTAACTAAATCCGACGCAACTGCGGACAATTAATAATTTTAAATTGGAATGAAGCAATCCTAGGGTAGACACAGAAATTAAAACGAAGCAATCCTAGGGTAGACACATAAATTAAAATGAAGCAATCCTAGGGTAGGCACTTCATTATTTCACTTTGGGACTAAAATGAACTCTATGTTTGTGTGAAGCAACATCTTCACTTAGCATAGCAAAATTTTATTTTGGGCTTAAAATTCAATCCTTGTCTGCTTTGTTTAAATAGTGATAGGCCTATACTCTCCCCTTAACTGGGTGATCAAAATGCCAAACTCACCTATTTTACTTTATGCAATTTCCAGTTTTATTAAAACCTTGTAGAGAGCCTACTCTTATGGGAAAAAGTACTCACCCAAGAGGAACGACTCAAGTGGGTTCAAGCCAAAGCCAGGCTATTCCACCCCACTCTAAAATTTAAAGAAAAATTTGGGAAACCCTCTTTTGATGGTAGTGTGCATTGATAACCATCCCCAAAGCCTTTGTTCTAAAGATAGGGAGGTCTCTCGAGGGAGTCTATCATTTTCTGCACTGAACAGAAACCCTTACTAAGAACTTAGTGTAGTATCTTACCGAGTCAATTTTCGAACATCATAATAATCACAGTGCAGGGGAGGGAAGAATCTACCCCCAAGATACTCACCATATAACTGCCAAGGATTGTTTGCTCAGGGGTTCCGGTATCCACTTCCGTCACTCTGAGTATGCACCTAGAAAAGACAAAAACACGGGCACCCTTTCGGGGGTGACATGGCTGTGTGAGTCGACGCAGTTCTAAGATGTGGGCTATTGATTACTATGATGACCTACTTGTGAACTAAGAGTGAGTCTGTTTGAAATGTTTATCATGTGTAAAACCTGTGAAAACAATTTTTGAAAAACATTTTGGTCATACACTTGATGTTTAGCATAAGACTTAAGACAACTATTCGACAAATTGTTTGATGTGTTTTCAATACACTAATTCAGATAAGATCATCCAAAACTCAAGATCACATTGATTACTCCCATGTTACGAGATTGGAAATCTACAACCTTTGTTAAGAAGTCCATTCTCAAAAGAATCAAAAAGCCAAAGAAACCCCTTAGCTACAAGAAACTATTGAAGAAAAGACAATTCTTGTATCAAAGCCGAAAATTTTTACTCAAATATAGAACCTTTCTTCATAGGTATCATGATTGTGTTAGAGGTCTTTCTGATGATTATGCTATAGAACCTTTGTACTCACAAGCTTTCTTTCAAAGAAAAGCCCTTTCTCAAAGGCATAACCATAGTCAACGCATTCATTTCTGTTATATTCCCCAACCTGCAATTGAATATTCTACTCATCCAAATCAAATTTTGCTATAGAGAACTCAGATCACATTAGGCATTCATCACAAAATCCATCCTTTTACAAAGCTATGATCAAAACTTCATAAAGTGCAAAATCATCCTTTTCTCGATCTTTTGCTTAAATTCCCACCAACAGGATTTTCATCCTTTCAATTAGGGAACAACACAAGTTAAAGATTAGAAACCTTTGTAAGTCATAGAATTTTCATTCTATCCTAACTTTCATATCTATCACACAATTGCACTATTTCATTCTTTTGATCAAAAGTGAGTAGAATTTGAAATAAAACTTATGCCTATCTTCACGAGATCTCAAAAACACATGGAAAAAGATGAGGGAGAAACCACCGCAAGTAAAATGGGTGACCATACTAAGAAAGAAGAGGATACATTTAATGTTGACGAATTAACAGAAGAAAAGCTTCAAGAAGCAGAACAAGATCCCCAATTCCATACTCTTATGGAAAGGATTTTAGAACGAAACAAAGAAAGATATTTTCTTTCATTAGCTAATCAAGGAGCTAAATTACCTCACAATTTCGACATAGAAGGGATTAAACAGAATCTTGAAACTCCTCCTAATGACTTTAGTGCCCTTACTGAATAGATAAAAGAATTACAAGGGCAAATAAAAGAGATGCAAGGGGGCACAACAAAGAAGTATGTTTTGGAAGACATATCTCCTTATCCATTCGATAGGAGTCTTCAAATGATTCCCTTTCCAAAACATTGTGAAATCCCTAAATATGATAGGTACAATGGAAAAACTGATCCCATTGATCATGTGAGGGATTTCTGAAATATGAGTCTAGAATTTGCCTATGATGATACCTACTTAATGCGATTATTTCCATGAAGTCTAGGTGTACAATCTATGGAGTGGCTTTCAAAGATCACTCCACCCATCAAAACTTTTGAGGAGTTAATAAATTAGTTTATATCACAATACTCCTACAACATCCAACACCAGATAATAATGCTTGATCTTTGTAAAGTAAACAAAAAGTAGGAGAACCCTTCACTATGTTCTTGCAAAGATGGAGAAGGTTATTCGCACGATATTATCGTCCTATTCCTGAAAAGGAAAAGATGGATATCTTCATCAATAGCCTAGATCAAGAGTTAAGCTATAGGCTTAATCTTCATTGTCCACATAACTTTGAAAAGTTGATTGAAAACGCAATCACCATTGAAGGGGCCTTGTTTAAACGAGGAGTGATAAAACTTGATAATCCAAGTACATCAAACCAAAACAACAACGATAAAACAAGGTTTTGGAACAGAAACAAAAATGTTGTTAATGATGGTATAGTAGATGCAAATAATCTATGAACAAGACCATCTGTCTTTAATCTATCAAGTGCTCCACGAAACAATCAAAAAGCAAATACCAACCAACAAGGAAGAAGCAATCAACAAGGACAAACCTCTAAGCAAGAAAGCATGACCAATCAAAACACCAAGGATAATCATGTTAATTTCAATAACAATCTTGGCAATACCCAAACATCAAATCCGTCCAGACCTTCATTCTTCTCAAATCGGCGGAATTTTACCACTTTGGGTCAATCTCTTGAGTCTTCTCTCAAGGAGATTCTTGATAATAAGGTTATCACCTTACCACCACAAAGATATTATGAGCCATGAGTCAAACCACCATCATGGAATGACTCCTATTATTGCAATTATCATCAATGTAAAGGTCATAGAACGAATAATTGTCAAGCTTTGAAAAATCTAGTACAAGATTTAATTGACAATGGCACTATTACAATTTAAGGACACCATACCAATGACGATCATCAAGCATTCAAAGATCCTTTACCGAATTATCAAAAGGGGGAAACATCAGATGCAAAAGCTAAAAGCATAAATAATGTTGAAGACAATATAATCCGTCACATCTATGCAAATGATCAACGAGTTAATGTTATCAAAATCAAGGGAAAACAAAAATATCAACAAGTTAATGTGACTACGAGAGGACACGCAAAGGTTTTTTTAAAAGGAAGTTCATCTAAAATAACTATTTCCCCTCCAAGTCAATATAATCTGGTTGATCAATTGAGAAAAACATCAGCTCAAATTTCTATCCTTGAACTTCTCAAAATATCCCCCATACATAAGAATATTTTAGAAGAAGCTCTTGTAAACACAACTGTTGATACTAATTTGGATGTAAACAAATTTCAAGCCATGGTGGGACATTTGTCTTCCCCCACTTGTCTTTCATTTTCTGAAAAAGATGATGCCTCCATGACACATCCACATAATTCATCGCTCTATCTTGAAGTCATGATCCATAAACATCGAATTAGATGTGTCTTAATAGATGGAGGAGCTGGTTTAAACATTTGTACTTTAAAGCTAATAAATGCCTTGGGAATATTAGAAAATGAAATTGATCCACGAAGGAAAATAACTATCAAGGCATATGATGATGAAGAAAGAGCTTCTAAAGGATTAATAATGCTACCTATCAGAGTGGGACCTATTGTGAAAAATACTTTTTGTCAGGTTCTAGATCAGGATCTTTCCTATAACATACTTTTTGGTTGTCCATGGATTCATGATATGCAAGCAGTACCATCAATGTATCATCAATGCATCAAGTTTCCATATGATGGTCAGGAAATAACTATACAAGCTGATTACAATAGTACCCAAACTTGTTCAAATCTTCGAGCAACTCAAGATGCCTTTGTGCCACACAATAGGGAGGCCCTTGCTCTTTCTTCTTCCAATCTACAAGGACAATTGCAAGAATTGACAAAGAATCTTGACACTAACCTAAATTTTAAAGACAAAGGGGTAGGTGAATAGTCACTATCTCTTTCTACCTTACCTCCTTCTCCAAGGTCGCATGGGAAGCCTATCTTATCAAATCAAAAGATTGCAACAGCCTCTACATCCCGAGCTTTTGTGCCAATCACAAAGTTTGATAGAAAATTCATTAAAGCCAACACCACTGAAGAAGAAGCTGAAGATAGAGACATCCTAAATTGGCTATACAAAGATGAAGATGAATCTCTCTTGCACATTAAGTTACCTACAGAACAATATGGTAAGGGGTACGCTATCATGCAGAAAATGCGCTATGAAGGAAATGGTCCTATAGGAAAGAGAAGAGAAGGAATTGTAGAACCAATTCAACCTATTTTAATACATCCAAGTGCTAAAACAGGACTTGGATATGGTAAAGATAAAGAAGAATCTACTTCACAGCAAGCACAATCAACTCATGAAGGAGGATCAATGTCAGATAAATCTCATCAATCAGTTTTCCAATTGCAAAAAAGTTCAGATACTGATTCTAATGAATATGAATGGGACACCATTTATAATGATGAATTTTGGAGAGACAAACAAGTTGATACCATACACAAATATGCACCTGTTCTTATACAAGGAGAAGGTTCAAGGCCTCCACTTGATTATGTTTTACAAAGCGATCATGACTCAAGTGAGGATGAATCGGATTCTAACGAGATTGACAATCAATAGGAGAATGCCATCATAGACCTTGTCTGCCATGAAGATGATAGCCACATCATGACTTTGACAATTCAAAACCTTACTCAACCTAATGATCCCATGCCTTTAGTTTATCCAAAACTTATTGATTGGGACAATGATGCACCTATCCACATCCCTACATTTCATGATGATGAGGACATTATAAATTTCCTTTGTTCCTCTAATGAGGAAAACAATTGTTTCATCCAAGAATTTCATACTCATGATTTTGATAAGGAGGTTGTCAAGTCTCTTAGCTGCAAAATAAATGAAATAAAAGATGGATCTATTGGTGAAAACCGAAAAATGGCAGTGATAGATCACAACAAGAGAAAAACAAAGAGCGAATCCAACAGTGAAAACCTTTCTGAGGCACTGAAGGATGAGAAACTTGACACTCTTCCCAAGCATTATCATGAAAGATCTTCTATTTTGATCAAACCAAAAAAATCAATCAATATAAGTACAACAGAGTAGCCAAAAATTTGCAAATTGCAGCCTCATTGACAGTTGAAGAAGTCTTGAAATTCATGGAGTTCTTGAAGGAGAATCAAATCAACTTTGCTTGGTCATATGTTGATATGCCAGGGTTAGATCCTAATCTGATAATGCATCATTTATCTATCAAGGCAGGGGAAAAACCTGTGAAGCAAAAGCTTAGAAAAATGCATCCACATGTTGCATTATTAGTCAAAGAAGAATTAAAAAAGCTTTTAGATGTTGGATTCATTCGAACTATGGATTATGCAGAATGGATTTCCAATATTGTACCTATTTCAAAGCTAGATGGAAGGATTAGAGTTTGTATAGATTTTAGAGATTTAAACAAAGCTTGTCCCAAAGATGACTTTCCTTTGCCAAACATAGATATGATTGTTGATTTAACTGCTGGCCATGCAATGTATTCATTAATGGATGGATTTTTAGGATACAACCAGATAAAAATTGCACCAGAGGATCAAGATAAAATAGTGTTCACATGCCCTTGGGGTACCTATTGCTGGAATGTAATGCCATTTGGGTTAAAGAATGCCGGAGCTACTTATCAAAGAGAAATGACAACCATTTTTCATGACACAATGCATACATTCATGGAAGATTACGTTGATGATTTACTTGCCAAATCTCACACATGAGAAGAACATCTAGAAATCTTGTCAAAAATCTTTACCAGAATGGAGAAGTTCAATGTTCATCTCAATCCAAAGAAATGTGTCTTTGGCGTTACATCTGGAAAACTCCTAGGATACATTGTTTTAGAAAAGGGCATAGAGGTTGATCCAAAAAAAGTACAAGCTATAATGGACATGCAGCCACCATGAAATATCAGTCAGCTTCGATCATTGCAAGGGCGACTATAGTCCATCTGGCACTTTTTAGCTCAACTGGCAGACAAAAGCTTGCCATTTACAAATTTATTGCATAATAATGTTCCATTTAAATGGGAAGACAAATATGAAGCAGCGTTCAATCAGATCAAGCAATATCTTATGCACCCACCAGTTTTAATTCCACCTATTCCAGGAGAACCACTTATACTCTATATTTCAACAACAGAAGTATCCTTGGGAGCATTGCTAGCACAAGAAGATTCTACAGGCAAAGAAAGGGCCATATACTATATTAGTAGAACCTTAACAAGTCATGAATTAAACTACAGTTTCATTGAAAAATCTTTCCTTGCAGTGGTGTTTGCTTCTCAAAAGTTGTGACACTATATGTTGGCTCATATAGTTAAGCTGATAACCAAGATTGATCCATTAAAATACCTTTTAAGCAGAGCTACTTTAACAAGGAGGCTTGCAAAATGGGTAATGATCTTAAGTGAGTTTGACATTCACTATGTAGATCAAAAATCTATTAAAGGATAGGTCATCACAGATTAGTTGGCCGAAGCACCTTTACAAGAAGAAAATCCAATGCACATTGAGTTTCTTGATGCAGATGTCTTCACAGCAACAATTCAGAAATCATGGACATTGTACTTTGATGGATCTTATACACAATATGGCTCGGGGGCAGGGATTCTCTTTGTTACACTTGAAGGACATACCATTTCACGATCATATCGGTTGATGTTTTCTTGCACAAATAACATAGCTGAATATGAGGCATTACTCATAGGATTGAAAATAGCATTGGAATGGCGGATTACAGAGCTCCAGGTCTACGGTGATTCACAACTTGTCATTAATCAAATTAATGATGATTATCAAACTAAAGATGATAAGTTGCTACCTTACAAGAACACGGTGAATGATTATAAAAAGTATTTTGTGTCAATCAAGTTTTCACAAATCTCAAGGATTGATAATAAAGCCGCGAACACAATGGATACAATTGCTTCCTTATTACAATTACTAGAAGATGAAACTAAGCATGAATTCTTAGTGGAACAATTGTTTTCTCCTGCCTATGATAATCCTGAGACCCAAGTCATATGTCATTTAACCGGTTCTGATTCACCTTTATATGGCAAGACTTATACCTATTTGAAAGATAACATCTTACCTCTGGATTTATCTCAAAACCAAAAAAGGAACTTCATACGCCAATCATCTCGTTATACTTTAATTGCTGATATCCTTTACCGACGTGGTCTTGATGGTACACTTCTTCGATGTCTTGAATGTGATGAATCTGAAAAAGCCTTACAAGATGTTCATGGTGGTATTTGTGGAACTCATTCAAGTGGTTTGACTTTAGCCAAGAAACTTGTCAAAATGGGATATTACTAGCCTACCATGGAGAAAGATTCTTTTACTTTTGTCAAGAAATGTTCTAAATGTCAGATTCATGGGAATCTTATTCATGCACCTGCATAGGAATTGCAACCTTTCACTCCGACATGGCCTTTTTCTCAGTGGGGACTAGATCTTGTTGGACAAATACATCCTTCATCATCAAATGGGCATAAATTCATCATCCAAGCTACGAAGTATTTTACAAAATGGATTGAGGTTGTTCCTTTGACGACCGTGATCGGTAAACAAATATCTTCATTTATCCTGAATTACACCATTTGTAGATATGGAATTCCTAATTCTATCATTACTGATAATGGAAGGCCTTTCAAGAATTAGGATGTTGATGAACTTTGTGAAAGATTTCATATCCAACATAGGTTCTCTACACCTGATTATCCACAAGGTAATGGTCAAGTAGAAGCTTCCAACAAAATAATCTTGAAGATCTTGAAGAAGACAGTAAATGATACTGGTCGTGATTGGCATGTCCAATTAAATCCAGCTTTGTGGGCATATAGAACCAACATTCACACACCAACAGGAGCTACACCATATGCCTTGGTCTATGGAACAGAAGCAATCTTACCACTAGAGGTTGAAATACCTTCGCTTAGGGTCTCACTCAAGGGATTGATAAGTGATGAAGACTACATAGTGTCTCACCTCCAAGAGCTAGAACTGTTAGATGAAAGACGTCAACATGCATCTGACCATTTAAAGGGTTATCAACAAGTTATGTCTTGTAGTTACAATCACAAAGTTAAACCATAGAAATTTCAAGTAGGTGACTTAGTCTTGAGAGAAAATCCACCTAATCAGCAAGATAGAGAAAAGAAAGGGAAATTTGAACCTAACTGGCTTGGTCCATTTGTCATCATTGCAGCATACTGTTCTAGTGCATATCAGTTATCAACGTCAGAAGGGGACTTGTTTGAAGAGCCAATCAATGGCATTCATCTGAAGAAATTTTATGTCTGAATCAGAAAAAAGTCCTGAAAAAATTGAAAAAATCAGAAAAAGTCTTGAAAAAATCCAAAAAAAAATAGAAAAAGTCATGAAAAAATCCAAAAAAATCATAAAAGTCCGAAAAAAAATCCAAAAAAAAAAAAAGAAAAATCCTGAAAAAGTGCAATAAAAACAAGTGGTGAAAACCTGGAAAACAGGCACTACTTGTGATCAAAATAGGCTCCTCCATCTATTAGCTTATGTCTTGCATTCACTTACGACATCATCCATTCATATATATCATCTGTACATATCTTTCATATCCACATCATATGGCAGGAATATTTGTGTTTCATCATGGCTTGATGAAATTTGTACATATCCATACTCTTTAGGTTATGTTTACACTGGGGGTAGAAACATAGACTAAACAAGAGGGGCAATGAGCTTTTAGAACATCACAAACAGACACAAGACGGTTTTCCAAAACGCAACAAACATTGATGCATCAAGTCAACCACAACATCAAAACAATCACTCAATGCCAATGAAATCAAACATGGTCAAAACAATGTTAATCAAAATACAAACATCAATGTTGATAACCAAGTTGGATGATCTTAATTTGTATAATGTTTGAAATATTTTACGCAAGATTTGAATGGTTTGATTTTTTTTCCATCATATCTCTGGAGCAATTTGATGATGTATTGAACTAGAAAAGCAAGGAAGGAGTATGATTTTTCTTTGTTTGTTGTTTGTGAGGAAATCATTAGTACTATGCAAATTGGCCGCGAGACATGCTCTACTATGTATCATGGATGACATTTTGGAATTTGCATGGGAAATTGGTTAGCTCTTGTTTGTTTAGGCAAGCGATACTCAGGTCATCTCGGTTTAATTATACCTAGATGCTTGTATTAACTTGCTATATTAAAAATCATGAAAGCAATACTTAGGTCATCATTGGTGCTAACATACCCTTTGATGCTTGTATTAACTTTCAACATTTCAATACTCTATGATGATACAAAAAGCACAAATAAGCTCTCCAAATGGCAATATTGTACAAATAGCTTGCACGGTTAGTATAGATTGCATTCATGTTAGAATCTGCATTTTGCATTCATAGATTTCCCAAAAAGCTGGAAAAGTATCAAATGGTTCATATCTTTTTGCATACATGACTGAGTATATTTTGACATTCACAAAAACATCATTTCATACATTTTTAATACATATTTGCATCAGTAAATCATAAAAATAAAGCATACATCATAAACATTCATAAACATGTATAAATTGTATTGTACATCATATTCATACAATCATGCATCAATAGATTTTCGCTCATCTCATAAATCATGCATACATATACATCATAAGCATAAAATCGAGAAACCATCATATCATAACACATCATGCATATATAAATCATCGCTGCATTTCATATATCTCAAAAATGAATGTCAAAATGTACAAGGATGTCAAATACACATGATATAACATCATCAAAAATGAGATCATCTTAGGGTGTATACAAATGTCTCAACAGAGTATCACAAAAATATCATCTACAATGCACTAGGCAGTGCTATCCTCTGATGGAGCTGGTCTGGGACCTGTACCACCTGCACCTTTTGGACCTGCTCCACCTGTCCCTGATGGCCCTCCTAGAGGTAATGGCTGTGTCACACCCCTATTGGTAGTACGAGAGTGACTATGGGTAGACCGTGACTGAGTATAACTCTCCACTCCACTCAGGTGGAACCGCATTGTGATATCTGGTCCTATAAAACTCAGCCTCTCAGGTGGCTCTGGTCACCTCTCTCATCATGTCACCAGGTAGGGTGCTAGTTGCTACTCTCTGTAGACTATCTGCCAAAGCAATGGCCTGCTCACACCACTGTCTGGCTGTATCCCTCTCAGTAGTAGCTAAAGTCAACTATCCCTGAAGCTATGTAATAAGGGTCTATGCCTGTGCTAGCTGACTCTATAAGCTCTGCACTATACTCTGTAGAGAGGATATCTGACCTGACATCACTGGATCTACTGAAGGTGATGGATCTGTATATCTCATCTGTGGTCTGCCTCTACCACCTCTCCTACCACCTCTCCTACCACCTCTATCACTACCCCTACCACCATCACCCCTACCTCCACCCTCCTCTGAATCATCATCTCCCTCTGAATCATCATCTCCTCCACTCTCATCATCATCCCCTCCCTCTGAATCGTCACCCTCTAAAGCTGAATCTCTCTGTCGTCGTCTCTATGCAGCAACAGGAGCAATAGGCTCATCAGGATCAAACATACATGGTGCAGGATGCTCTAACACATATTGGCTATACTTTGGTGTCATCCCTGCATCAAGGACATCAACTCAATAATCCCACATCATCACTCCTAAACTGGTGAATTCTGCAACTGCTGCCTCATAGGAAATCTGTGGACCCCATACTATAAGCTCTGGCTGTCGTCGTGCATAAATGGCAGAACCCATAGGCATACCCTGAATCTGACCAAACTGCCGACATACTCGTCCCGCAAGAAATCTCTCAATAATCCATGGAGTACGGCCTATAAGATATCTAGAAGTACAAACATAGGGCATCTCCCTCGCATCCTTTGGCCATGCCTCACAATCTAAATATGGCTGCCAACATACTGTATCTAGACCATCTAGGAGATGCTGCCAATGATCTAGTTTGCCTAGTCTTGGCTGAGCAATAATATCTGCATATCTCCATCTGTACGATCGACCAGCTGGTCACTGTCCTCGAGTCAATGGTCACATGACAACAAAGTGCTCCCATGCCCATATCTGTAGTAAAGAACACCCAAAAGCAAAAATCTGACCTCTACCATATACAATATGATGTAACTCATCATACAAATGTGCAAGCATGCATGTCCCCCACACATACCATGTCCCCTACATCACAAAACTCTCCAGCACCCGATCCCACCCGACTGCAAACCCCTTTGACCTATGGTTGGGGCACAAAACACCTCCAATGAATCCTGCAAGTACAGATGGTAAAGGTGGATATTTATCTGTCATCTCAGCCCATGGGATGAAATATCCGACAATATGATCATCTTTGAAAATCCTCCTCAAAGCATCAGTACCTCTAGCCTCTCGGCTATCAAACACAACTATCTCTCCCATCACTAGGATCCTCAAGAAGTGATATACGTCCTTGGGGGTCACTGTAATCTCTCTAGTCAGTAAATGAAATGTGTTCGTATCACTATGCCATCGCTCTGCAAGTGCTGTCAATAGAGCTCTATTGAGGCGCACCTCAGGCATGTCAAGTAACGAACTCAATCCACAGGCCTCGATCACATATCGATCTGACTGTAACAGATGTGGAATCAATGTCCATGTACTCGGGAATGTCTCCCGTGATTGCAAAACGCCCAATCTCTCCTGTTGACACATCATGACAAAGCAAAATCAATATCATATCATCACGATTTATCAATCAAATCTACATATCAAACTATTTGTTTTTCATCATCATGGAAGGAAAATAATCAAAATTACGTTTGTTTTTAACAACCTTAGAAGCAAACAAATCAATCAAACTATTTGTTTTTCATCATCATGGAAAGCAGATAATCAAAATCACATTTGTTTTTAACAACTTTAGAAGAAAACTTATCAGTCCTATTTGTTTTTAACATCTTTAAAAGAAAATCTATCAGTTCTTATTTGTTTTCCACAACTTCGGGAACAAATTTATCACTCACAACAACTTTCAATCAAAGGCGCTACAAAAAACATCATGGGCGCTACGGAAATCTTTATACGTACTACAAGATCATGGGCGCTACAAAACTAATCAAAGGCACTATAGAATTCCTCATAGGCGCTACATGATTATATGCGCTACAAAAAACATTAAGGGCGCTACAAAATTTATCAAATGTGCTATAGGATTATATGCACTACAAAAAACATTAAGGGCACTACAAAATTTATCAAATGCACTATAGGATTATATGCGCTACAGAAATTGTCATGGGCACTATGAAAACTATTAAGGGTGCTAAAACACATAATTTCACAATCAAAACATTGAAAAGCGTGCTCCAAACAATTTTTTTTTCAAAAAGCAGGAGTTTCACGGGGTACATACTGGAGGTCCATAGTGCGCTGGCTGCTGATGTCGTCGGATACGCTCAAAACGGTGCTGGTGAATCAGAAGTGCCATAATTATCAAACCAGAGCTCAAAATTTACAAATTTTACTAGGTTAAAATGGAAAATGACATCGAAAAGGACATTTTTAACCTATTTAAGGGTAAAATTGGTGGATTTTATCACATTTTAACACAACAGGGGCAATTTTAGTCATTAATTTTCATTTTACATCTTTCCGGGTCAATTTCTTCACATCATTATTTTCAAACGATGAATTGACATCTTTAAAATCATAAAAATCCAAATATTTCAAAAAATCTAAAAATTCAAAAAAATTCACAAAAATCAAAATATTATCGATTCATCGTTTGAGGGGGCATATACCTATCAACTTTTGACAATCAACATCTGGGGAAAATTTCAAAATTCTTTGAAGCAATGCATAAAACACATCACTTCAAAGAGGGGCAAAATGTATATACCTAAAAATGGTCACATCACATAGTTTGGTAATTAATTAAATATTTTTAATATTTAATTAAATCTCCGAATTCCATCTACGTATAAATAAGTTTAAATAATTTATTTATATTTGTTCATTCTTTCATTTCAATTAAACAAATAAGTTTATTTAATCATCTTTTTGTATTCGTTTCTTAATTAATTAAATAAACATTATGATTTATTTATATTAATATAATCTTGGCTTGAATATTTTATTCAAATAAAGATTAAATATTCTTCTTTTCTAATTAATTCCTCTAAAAATCCTTTCACAATTAAATATTCCAAAATATTTAATTAAATTCTTCTAATATCTATTCACAATTAAATATCTCAAAATATTTAATTAATTCTTCTAAAGTCACATCATAATTAAATATTCTAAAATATTTAATTAAATCTTCCATAGTGCTAAAATCAAAAATAAAACTCAATAAATGAAATGAAATAAATTTATTTATTTAATAAATTTGGGGATTATCTTCAACAACCGTGAAACAAACTGCCGAAATAGAAAAAAATAAATTCCTCTGTTCCTGTGCAAGCTTGTTCCCGTGGGTTGAAGACAGGCTTCCATTCTTCTCTCCAACCTCCCAACCTCTTCCATCTTCTTCTCAACCTTTGCATCTCTCACCATTCAAACTTACCAGACAACCTCACAGCTGTTGATTCTTTCTAGCCAGGATTGTACTTACAAAAAAACTATAAATAGGACTGTCGGGTCTTTGAAATCATATAGAAGCTTTCAATAGAATAACTATAGTCAAATAGCTCTCAAGCATCCAAGCATAGTCTTACAACATCCATAGTTTTTAATATCATAGCATATCATGGCTAATCATCCACATAGTTTAGTTTCAATTTACAGCCCCTGTGCATATCCATCAGCATTCTCACTTCCACCAGCATATAGGATAGAGAACTTCCTTTGCATACTCATTCTGCAGATTGCCATTTGGAGAAGCCAAGCTTACACAATCTAAGAGCAGCAGCTTCAAACAAATCTCTGGAGATAGAGAAAGATGGAATGCCTCTGAAGAATTCCTGTTTATTTTAATTTCATTTCAGTTTCTTCAGTTTAAAGTTCTATTATTTGTGTTTATTGTTTTCAATTTGATTACATATTAACATTTACACAAGTACAAGTCAGATACATTAAATATAGGTGAAATGCCAATCCCACTTAGTAACTCAATCTCATTTGCATTAGGACCAAACTTGTGAACAACCCTGCAAGGTCCAATCTTCTTCATCTATAATTTGGAGCAGTGTCCCTTAGGAAATCTCTTCTTTTTGAGATGGGATATAACCAAATCCCCAACCTTGAAATTGGCCTCTCTCCTCTTCATATCAACTTGTTGCTTGTATTTGTCTACACTTCTTTGTATGTGGTTCTTCACTTGTTGGTGAATCTCCTCCATAGCCATATAAAATTATTCACCCTTAGCATTCATCCTCTCCATTCCACTGGTATTCCTTATTTCAAAGACTCCTCTAGGTTGCAAACCATAAGGGTAAAATCACAAAGTTGTGTCACACTTTATAAAGGAAACAACCAACACTGATCCAACTTTTAAACTTGAATCACTAAAATGTGACATATATGTTTTGAATTTTGAAATGATGTAAAGTACTAAAATATGTTTTTTTTAGTATATTTTGTGTTTGTATTTTCTAAAAAAATTAAAAAATATTTTAAACTAGTTTTTAATAAATTAACACTATAATTTAGTTGATGATAAAATGTTGAAAAATGAAGTTGCATGAGATGTCAAACTTTTTATAGTAAATTTTATTTTTTTCCTTTCAAATTTTTTGTGTGTATTTATAACTTGAAAATTTAGTGCATGGATACATTTTTTTCCAATTTATATATATATATATATTTAAATAAATATTAAAATGTGTGTGAATCAAAAAATAGTTGTTTCCATTAGACGTCAAATTTCATATTAAATATTTATCTAAAATGGAAAAAAATTATACCATCTTGAAATAGATTCTTTTATCTAGTGCAACATTTTGTTTTCAATTTTTTTAATATGTTTTAGTATTTTTCGTTGGTATGGTAATCAACCTAATATTTTGTGTTGATAAGCTACTTTTAGTAAATATAAAAAATAAAATATAAGTAATAATTAAACTATTAAAATAAATACATTTTAAAAAGCTATACTTGTGAATCTACAAAGGGGTATTTTAATATTTAAAAAAAAATGTTATTTACATTAGTAGGATTTATTAAAACTTCACGTTTTTCAAATATTTTTTTTTTTGGTAAATTGGACTCAAAGTGGTGCTCCAAATATTTTTAGCCAACAATTTCAATAGAAAAAGTTTTGGGAGTATCTAACCTAGCTAGAGTGATTCTTACTAGATCATATGTTTGACCAAAATTTATTTTTAGTTATAAATACTTAAATTATGTTGTACTAATAAGTTGGCTAAAAATGTGACACAACTTGTGCTTTTACTCATAAACAACTTCAAAAGAACTCTTACCCACACTTCTATTCACCGAATCATTATATGTAAATTCTGCCTGAGGCAAGATCAGATCCCATTAAGTAGAATGATATTTTGTAAGACATCTTAAGAGGTTGAACCAAGAGTCCTATTAACCACCTTGGTCTGCCCATCAGTTTGAGGGTGATAGGAAGAGCTAAAACTAAGGTTAGTGCCAAGTTTCTTCCATAAATTTCTCCAAAAATGCCCAAAAAATTTACTATCTCTATATGAAACAATACTCACAGAAAAACCATGATTCCTCACCACTTCTTTGAATAAAAAACTTGTAATATAAGAAGCATCATTTGTGCTCTTGCATGGGATGAAATTTTCCATCTTGGAAAACTGGTCTACTACAACATAGATAGAATCAAAACCTCTAGGTGTTTTTGGTAAACCCATTACAAATCCATCCTTATAGACTCCCAAGGCCTATTTGGAATAGGAAGAGGCTGATACAAACTTGAATTTTTGATACTTCCTTTTGCCATTTGATAAATAACACATTTCTCAACAAATTTCCTTACACCAGTTTGTATTTTAGGCCAAAAATAGTGTCTTCATAACTACTCCAAGGTCTTATCAAGACCAAAATGACCTACAAGACTACCACTATGCTTCTCTTTTATCAAGTTATCTCTCATTGAACACTTAGTGACACAAAGTTGTGCTCCCTTGAACAAAAAGTTATCTTGAATCAGAAAATCAACTCACTTATCATTATTGCTACTACAAGGCAGCTTTTAACATGCATATATTTCTTTAAAATCTGCATCTTCAAGATACATACCTTTCAAGGATTCAACTCCCACACTTTGTAACTGAATTTCCTGCACTATTAGAGACCTTCTACTCAAAGCATCTGCTACTTTATAGGGCTACCCCTTCTGATGCTTAATGGTGAAAGTAAAACATTGCAAATATTCCACCCATTTAACATGCCTATGATTTTTTTTCTCTTGACTGTTCAAAAATTGGAGTGCATGGTTATCATTATAGACTATGAAATCTTTGGGAAGTAGGTAATGTCTCCACCTTTTCAAGGATTGAACAAAAACATACATCTCTAGGTCACAGGAAGAGTATTTCTTCTTAGCATCATTAATTTTTTCACTAAAGAAGGCTATGGACCTACCCTCTTGACTCAACAATGCCCCTATGCATAGCCAGTTGCATCACACTCAATAGTAAACACCTTATTTGAATCTGGTAAGGCTAATATGGGCTGCTCTGCTACCCTCTTTTTCAAATATTCAAAGCTCTTTTCAGCTTCACTAGTCCAAGAAATTTTTTTCCTCTTATCCCCCTTTATGGTATCAATTATTGGAGCACAAACATGATTGAAACCCTTAATAAAATTCCTATAAAAACTTTCCAAACCATGGAAAATTATTACCTCAGCAATTGATTTGGGTGGAAGCCAACTTAGAATGGCTTCAACCTTGCTTGGATCCATTTTCAAAGTTCCTTTTATAACCAAAAAATCAAGATATACCAACTCTATCTTCATTAAATTATATTTCTTCAAATTAATCATTAGTTTCTCTTAACTCAATCTTGTTAAAACCAAATCCAAATGGTGTGAATTCTTTTCCTTAGTTTTACTAAAAACAAGAATTTCATCAAGATAAACCACTACAAACTTACCAATAAAAGGCTTGAGAACTTCATTCATCAACCTCATGAAGGTGATGGGTGCATTCAAGAGACCAAAAGGAATCACATTCCATTCATAAATCCCTTCATTTGTCTTAAATGTTGTCCTCCATTCATCCTATAGTCTAATCTTGATTTGGTGATACCCACTCTCGAGGTCTATTTTGGAAAAGTAGCATGCTCCACCTAGAAAATCCATCAAGTCTTCCATATGTGGAATGGGGAATCTATATCTGATTGTAATCCTATTGATTCCCCTAGAATTAGTGCACATCCTCCATTCACCTCCCTTCTTTGTTTCTAATATAGTGGGAACCGAAAAAGGACTAAGGCTTTCTTTGATTAGCCCCTTATCATGCAATTCTTGGACTTGTCTCTTAATCTCGTCACTGTGTTGTGGTATCATCTTATATGCTGCTTTAATATTAGAAAATCTATCCCTTGGTATGAAATCAATGTGTTGACTAATATCCCTCATAGGAGGCAATTTGTTTGGGAGTTCATCCACTACTATATAAGCATACTTGTTTAGCAAGTTTTGAATTTCTAATGACAACTCTTCTTTCTTTGTTACTATCACAAAGAAACCTAGGCTTGAATATGATGGAAAAACCCATATTCTCCTCTTTCATAGCCTTTATGAATTTCATCTCTCCTACCAACATCACATTGGATTCCACTTGTGGTGTTTTATCTTCATCGTTCAATGGTGTTAGAGTATATGAAACTCCATCCTTTTCTATGACATATGTGTTCTTTCTACCATCATGTTTGGAATTTCTATCATATTGTCATAGTCTACCAAGAAGAATATGACAAAAATCCATAGGGATGATGTCACACAATACTTTGTCCTTATAACCCCCTAAATGGAATTCTACCCAAGTTTTTTCATTCACTAACACTTTTTTCCCTTTTCTTAACCAAGAAACCTTGTATGGAGTAGCATGAGGCAATCTTTGAAACTTTAACTTCTCTATCATTTCAACAAAAAACCAAATTATCAGTACTTCCATAATCAACAACTTTACAACATTTACCTTAGCAGTGACTTTCTTTGAGGTGGTTCCTTCTCCATGGATACTTTGATTAAAGTTATTCTCATCAATAAGGACTCTCCAACTTCTGGTTCTACATTTCATGATGGGGAATTAACACTTTCAACATCATCTCTATTGAAATTCCAGAATACTAAGAGAGGGGGTGAATCACTATTCCATAAAACCATAATAAAATCCATTCAAACATTATTCTAATTTTTACTGAATCAACAAGAGAGATCATAGAAACAATTCAATGCAACCATACACAAGAACACAAGGATTTTTACATGGAAAACCCAAAGAGGGAAAAACCATAGTGAGGGTTAGCTCACAATATATTATATATGGATACAAAATATTATGGGGCTCATTGCCAGGACTCACTTTCCTTGAAAAGGCTCATTTCCTAAGTACAAAATATGGCTAAGTTCCAAGGTACAATGGAAGTAGCTCACTTCCAAAAGAATGAACTAATGAAATACACCTTTGATGTGTAGGGTTTAGTTCCACAGAAGCTTAGAATATCAAGTACTGCCTTACATAGTAATCGCTCAACAAAATTGTTCTGATCTCAACTGATAAAGCATTTATACTATTCTTCGCCTTCACACACACACTTCTCACAATTCATACATGCACACTCACTCTCTATCTTCCTTTTTCATTTATGCCTCTTATATTGGTTCCTCAAACATATTATATATACAAGCATATCATGATCATCATATAGGTTTCCCTAATTAGATGAACACAAGAATAATCAAAACCTTCTTTTTTTAGTAAAATATATGATTTATGCATTATACCAAGTCGACTAACAAACATAACTAGTCTTCATAATATATTGTATGCGTTGATTCAACCAAGACTAAAAAAAAAAATATCTAAACCAACAAATAATTCTCAAAGCAAACACCTTTTGAATTTGAGAGCACATTAATTTCCCATCATACCACTGGCAAAGGGACTATCGACAAAAATGCAACATAAGAATATTCACCTTAGTAGAATGTGAAGTATCCCACACAGTATGCCAAGCACTAAATAATAGAAGAATATAGAGTTTTAATTTGTCAGAGATAACATTTTTCACACAAAAAATGTCTCAATATCTAGGATATAGCTATCTAAATGAGCCAAGAAAAAATGGTTAAGAGATCAAAGTCATATTAGATCTTGCAGAGGATTTTAAACTCAAATACCAACACACTGATCCATCTCAAAAGGGTATTATCAACAAAGAACAGATTCTGATAAACCAAGTAGTCTTCCCAAATAGTTATCACCATGTTGACATCAATGGAAACATAAGAATAATCAGCACAAACCATCCACACTTCATGCTCATGTTTCAAGGATTCCAACAATCTCCACCTTGTGCAATCTAATTTATCCTCTCAACTTTCAAAGAAGTGGATGAATTCTCCTCACGGCATTGCCATGCTTGATGGCCTACAAATTTATTGCATTTGTAACACTTCTAGTGAATCCACTTGAGCCTCCTCTATTACCAAATCTACCTCTAAAATTCGGTCTTCTTCCTTTAAAGTTGCCCCTTGAATCTGATGTTTGTTCTTGTGAGTTACTTGTCCCTCATTAAGACCTTTGGGACTACCCACTACCAGAAAAAGTACCTCTTTCTCTAAATTTTTTCCTTCCCCTACCTCTACTTGCTTTTCATGTCTCATTTTTAACTTTTCTTTAGCCTTTATTTCCAACTAATAACACTCTTCTACGGTTCTTGGTCTTGTGAGACTTAGTTCATCTTGTAGGCTATACTTTATCCCATTTAAATACCTTGCAACTTTGTCAACATCTTCTTCCATATGGTTGATATTATGCTTAGCATGTAGAATTCTTCTATGTAGGTCTTCACATCCATGGCTTTTTGCTTCAAATTTTGCAACCTTTTATATACGTAAATGGCATAATCACTAGATAGGAATTTAGCTTTCAATTTTGCAACCATTATATCCCAAGATGTAATATTTTCCTTGCCTTTCTTCTTCCTCTCTTCTTGTACATAATCCCACCATAGGGATGTGTGTCATTTTAGTTTTGTTGTTACCAACTTCACTTGCTTCCCCTCAGGTATCTCTTCAAACACAAAATACTTGTCTAATTCTCCTATCCAATCTAGGAGTTGTTTTCCATTTGGACTTCCTGAATATAACTAGAAGTTGTATTTTTACCTTGGAACCATCATTCTTAACTGCCTTTAGCAATCTCTCCAACTTCTTCTCTTCAACATCTCTTTCTTCTTCTTCTTCTTCTTCTTGTGGTTCATTTTCACCCACTTCTTCTTCTTGGTCACTCAAATCTCCTGTGACCACTCCTCTTCTCTGGTTGGTCTCAATTGATGTGAGTCTTGCATCAAGGCTTTCCCTTATGGCTCTCAATTTTTTGGCAAGAGAGTCTCTCACCTCTTTTATTATTCTTTCCACATTCACTCATGTAGGCATCTTGGCTTGAATTAAAATAAACTTATTTATACCCTCTTACTGATCTTCCCTGCTCTAATACCAATTTAATGCAGAGGAAGGACATAGTTTAATTAAACTTGACTATTTCAAAGCCTTCCCTTAAGGACTTCATAGGCAGAAACATATGGGACATCTTAGTACACCTTTTCACAATTGATGAATTAGTTTTTAGGGTATTCATAGGAATGGAAATACACCAATACAAGGTAGGACAACTCAAATTCATGGAACAACACTACTTCAATACCTTTCACCACACTAGTTAACTCCATGCACCATGCCATAATGGTAACACCCTAACGATGACTTGTACTCAACAATGCAACTACTAACATCATGAAAAGAAAGGAATAGTGTAACAAGGAACTATTTGGAGTTGTCTTAGGCTTGATCTAACACAAGGAAATGGTTCTCAAAGTCTTAAGACCTAGACTTGTAGGAGTCACATTCCACCAATCTATAATTTGTTTCGTAAAGCACATTTCAACATGAACATTCAACCAATTTAAGAAAGGATTACAAACTTGTCACCAATGATCACCAACTCCTTGAACATGTCTATAAGACCTTAATACACACCCTCCACACCTTCTCCAATCGTAAAACACACCAATCTTACATTGATGGTATACAAACTATCCTTCACAACCTTGACAATCTGATACATACAAAATATCAGACCTACAGTTCACTAAAAGCATGTGCAAACCTCAATTTGAGCCCTTTTAAAATTGGAACAAGGTAAAGTACATGATTATAGACCTTTCCACCCATTGTGGCGATTTTCCATTGATGGAAGGTCAAGCTAGATCTTTATTTCCCCTCCCAGGTTACCCTAAGTAGGGTTTTGACAACTTTTAGAGAAAATATAATAAATTTCTAAATACTCAATGAAAATTGATGCAACAAAAATCAAAAGGAAGTCGATTCACATGCCAACATAGTTCAATTAGTTTTAGATCAATAAATAGACTGTATAGGTCGTACACAATGAAAGAACATGATTGCAACATTATAAAACTTAGAAAAGCTTGCTTCTATTCACCAAAAACTACAAAATCATTTCTTCAACATACCATTCAACTTTTGAGGGTTTGTTCATATGCTTCCAACCCATCCCAACTATTTTCTTGATTTTTTACACCTTTCTAAAATTGCTTGACAAATTTTTAGCAACATGACACCTTTTTTACACTTTTAAATCAAAGACCCTATTAACACTCCAAAATGGATTAACATGATCCCAAATGGTCATAAATGACCTTATTAGACTCAAAAACACTTAAACAACCTAAAAATAAAAAATAACAAAAATATTCTTAATTAGGCTCTTGATGCCCCTGCACCAACAAGGATCAAGGATTTAATCAATGGCTCCCATTGATTCAAAGAAGCACACTTCTTAAAAATTAAGAAGTTTCTAGGAAGTTTATTACAATAATATTCCATTTTGGAGAAGTTAAAATGAAGGAATATTTCAAAAAAATATTCCCTTGAAAATGGGAAGGTGAGCGAAGTTAGCTATTTAGATAGTTAAAACAATGTTTTAATTATGCAAGATGGATGAAATAAGGAGTTTCGTTAAATAATTAACTTATTTAATAAAAGGGGGTTAATGGAATTTAATTAACTAATTAGAATTATTTAATCAAATGAGAAGGCTTAAGGGGTTCAATTTAAATAATTTACATTATGAAATTAAACATGATGTAAATTAGTGTGAAAGGGGGTGAATTAACCTAATAAAATTGATTATCAAATTAATAGAAGAAAATGATGAATTTAGTTAAATAATGAAGATTATTTAATTAAACGGTCGAAAAGAGGTGATTCAAGATGAACGCAATGTTAGGAATTAGATTCAGTTGTGCAATATCAATCAATTTTTTTTTAAGTGTCTACACATGTATATAAGTTTTAAAATATATATTCTGAGACAGAGCACTCAGACAAAGAAAGTTCCTCTCTAGATTCTAATGATGATGTTCCTTTTGGAATCCTAATGAAAACTAGTGCATAGAAGAGAGAAGTAGAAATAAGAAAAGGAATAGCTAAAAAGTAGCCAGTAGAAAAAGAATTACCAAGCTCTAAGAAGTGGAAGGCTGACACTGTTCATCTTGTAGCCAAATAAAAATGTGAAATCCCTCATAGAAAATCAAGACCAGTCGGGCCATCCTTTGGCCCTAAGCCTAGAGAAACATCACAAGGGGACATAGGTGCTCCAATGGGGCAGGTGAATGTCAAGGAAGAGGATATATTTGAGAAAGAAGCAAACATAAAACTAATAGATCTTGTTGATATTGCAGAACAAGTTGAGAATCAAGGGTATGAGGAAAGTCAGGATTTCCTATAGCAAGAGATCTACAGCAAGAGTTCTTGTAGCATGAGCAAGAACAGGAACAAGAGACCCTACAACCAGAATTAGGAGAAAAATTAGTACCCCTGTAGTTGGAATTGACTAAACAACCTGAATCCCTATAGCTGATACTATATGGAGAGCAAGGATTAGTGCTAGAAAAAATGCTAGTAGGAATACATAACCCCCTTGATTTTTCAATGCACATGGTAGCTATGCATTTATGCAAAGAGATGAAAAGAAGGGAAGATGAATGAAAGGAGGAGAAACACAAGCTGAAGAAGGAAATTCAAAAGAGAGACGAGGAGATTGAAGACAAGGATGCAAAAATTGCTACTTTAAAGAAGAAGGTGGATGGTATGATAGCCTTGGTACCCTAGATTTAGAGTGGAGGACCCCTCCAAGGGTCTATGCTCTGCACTTGAAGGAGAAATACCTTTCTTTTAAGCTGGAAAGGATTGTATCAAGTTTGAACCCTTCCATTGAGACCTCTATGGAATTTCTCAATGCTTATCAGATTGCTTCCCCTGAGATGAAGAATTTGTTATGCAAATTCAATTTGCATAATTATGATGTGACTCAAGACCATGATTGGAATCCACTGTTGTATGTTGGGGATGTCCAATTAAGGGAATTTATGTCTTGGGTACAGAATGAGATCAGTTTGGGACAACAATACGGGGCTTATAAGAAAATGGAATCCAACATCCCTCTACCCATCAGGGTTGAATCAAGAAACCCAAGGGACATTTATAGGGAGTGGCACATAATGCTTCTCAAACCTAGCTATGGTAATAGGATCATGCCTTGGCTAGAAGTAGTTTATAGTGAATATGAGGTGGTTGCAAAAGAAATAGAGGAAACTATGAAGAGATACTTGTAACAAAGATGAAACAACCTAACTGATGAGGTAAAACAAGCGAAGCCCCACTCTATACAAAACTATGCTACAACACTTAAAAGAATTGACATGTATATATAGATTGGAAGGGCCAAGGGGTGATTTTGGCTTCCACTGAATTTTCAACCACCCATCCTGATGTGGCCCATGCCAAATTTTAGGTATTACCACTATGATATTGCTACAAAGAGACAGGGATTGAAAAAATTGGACAAACATCAAGGGTTCTATTGGGATCTTGATTCATAGACAACAAGCACTGATGTAGGATAGTTGGCGGTTGCAAATTTTAGGGCATTGAGCAAGAAAAAGAATAACCCTTCCCCTACTGGAGGACTAGAAAAACCTTAGGTTGGGGGGAGTGATGAGTCTAGTTTATGGTTTAATTTTGGTAGAATTTATGATCTATATGTTGAACTTGTCATGGACCTTGAATTTTGAATGTTGACATTTCCTAAAAACCTTAGATATTGGGCCTAAGTTTATTCCTGCAAATATTTAATGACATTGACATGTTATATGGACTATCTGTGTTAATTCTACATGTGGATTAATGAATGTTCTTTAAGATAGTTACATATATGCAATTATTGTGCATACTAATATTGCCATGTAGATATGATTAGAGGCCACTAAATTGAGAAGATTTTGCCAGCTGGTCATTCACCATAACATTCAACAAGGGAATCATTCAAAGGTCAAAAAAGGTCGATGGTGATAGATTCCTCATCCAGATCTAGTTGTAATCGGCTTGTAAATGGTCTTTAATGTTGTTTCAAGCAAATGTAGGCATTACTGTTGTGCTAAATCTGTGTTAAGAAAAACGTGTCTAACCAGATTTCATGCATGTGGAACCACCTCTCCACTTTCTCTGCTTTCCCTAAAATGACATCCTCCCCATTCATGGAGTTGACCAAATTTCTTAATTAGTAGTATAAATAAGAGTTGGATGCCTCTTCCTAGGAGGTTGCATGATCTGATGATGTACTTACATTCTTAGTTTTCAGCAACACAGTTACACTGCTCTATTGTACTCATGTTTTCCAATGAATAAAATGAAGTTATAAGTTCAGGCATCTGTGTTTACATTAGTTTTAGATGATACTCATCCAAAGGGGCCCACTTGGTGAGTGTTCCATCCTTTAGTTTAATAGTATTAGTTTAGTTATTACTTTATGTTCAGTAACTAGTTAAGAATCTGGCACCGACTGTTCCTGCAGCCACTAGAATTCCATTCTATGACTATTCGTGTAGCCAAAGCAAACATAGTAGTTTCCTGTTTGTTGCTCAAATTTTCATTCCTATCATGCATTTCAGCTTAGTATAGTTGTTGGCTGATGATCAAAATTTATGTTATTCCTTTCCAAGAAATTTACTTTCAGCATTGTGTCTTTCTTAGCTATAGAATGAAAATGGCTACCTTGGATTTTTAGAGCACATATTGTGCTAACCCATTTCAAGTTCATGTCCCTAGGTTGACAAGTTAAATGCACCTTCATGATGATTGAAATGACTATTCAATTTACATTTCAAATCTCTGAATCATGGTTGTAAGGGCTTGGTTGTTAAATAATTGTTGGAGGCCAACACACACTTTATAATTAGTATGATTATGGAGAAAAAAATTAGATCTTTCAGACTCTTATAGGGCCCAAAATGGCCAAGAAGCTGAAACTACAATTCAAGTACAATATAAGATTAAATTGAGAGCACCAATATGGATTACATAGAAAAATATGAACTCTAAAAAAATGGCACCAAAAACGGAGTTTGTTTGCACAAGTTATGGCTCCCAGAAGGTCTCAAAATGAGAATTGTACAACAAATTATGGAAGAATATTCAATTTCTAAAAAGATGGAGTATCAAATCAGAAAAAAAACTTCACCACTATGTGGAGCACAAAAGTCTAGCCCCCAAAAAAAAAAATTGCACCTGAAAAGGCCTTTGTATGGCTAAGAATGAGCCTCGTGATGTTCACCTTCCAAACTCAAAAGTCCAATGGAGAGGGGGACAAAAAATATTTAAAGAGCCACTAACGTCATGTTGATGTAATGCTGACATCATGAAAACACTGCATTAAATTTGATGATTTACCACCCATCACGAGAATATACTCTACCCATTGGGATATTCATAGGAATAAGAGCTTAAGATTGACATTCAAATGAACATGAGTCAACTTGGACGGATAGGAATCTTCAAGATTTCTATCAAGATCTAGTGGTAGAATCTTGGATATGCTCAGAATCTTCAGGGGGCTGGTGGTAGGGAAATCTAGAAGATGCTATAGAATATTTTGGGTTGGTGGATGCCGAAATCTATTTTGTTCCCGCCGGTTCTTTGAATGTGGTCACTACTTTTTTTGAAACTCGCCGGAGTTTATTTGTTCACCGACCGATGTGACTTGTGGGTGGGGTCATGTCTAGTACCTACAAGGTACTCTGCATCTGATGGTATTGTGTAGGGTACGGGGTACCCTTTGTGTACGTAGGGATAAATCCCATATATATATATATATTCAATTTTTTTTTTCAAATAACTTTTACAAAAAGGCTTCAACCCCAAATGAATATATGTTTTACAATTATTTCAGAAAAAACTAAATAAAGGTAGAATATACCACCCTTTCAATATGATTTTTGAAAAAAAATTACTCTTTTTTTTTGAAACAAATTGTACAATATGGTGCAATAGGGACCGTATGACCCGAAATACAAAAAAAAATTGCCTTAGAAATGACTTTCTCTGATTTCAATGAATGGGTAGTTGATCATTAGGTTCTTGGGACTTTTGAGCATGATAGCAAGGTTTGTTTGGGCTGAAAATGCTCTGATTTGATGACTACCTCCATGAAGAGGGTGAGAAACCCAACTACCCCATAACCTACCAAGGTAAAAATAGAATAGTGGTTATGAGAGGTGGCACAATGAGCCAAAAGAGTATGTGTAACTCACCTACCTATGTGTGGGGAGAGAGTGACACATGTAGCCAATGTATTTCGCCATGTGTCCTCATATTGACCACTCCTAATAAACCTAATAAATCTTAAATAATATGAGTAGGAAAAAATAAATACCCCTAACATAAGGAAAATAAAAAACCTACACTAACATCCTCCTCTTCTCTTTTTGTTTGTGTTTTCTTCTATTTCTTGTTCCCTAATTGGTTGAGGATTTTATGTGTAAATTGGATAATAGTCCTTGATTCCACTATGTATAATTCATCCTTATCCAACTGATTGTCCTTGAATTCCTCCTCTTACTTTGCCATTAAATTTTATAATTCTTTAGGTTCAACATTTGGCAACACTGAGGTAATGGTGTTTTCAATTATTATTAAGTTTGGCTAAGGCACTATCATCTTGTTGGAGTTTTCATTTATTTTTTCATCAATTCTCTTTTCCTTCTCATTTTTCAAATCTATATTGGCCTTTTTCCTTTCTTCTAGCACTTCATTGGTGATCACGCAGTCACAAGTATGTTGCAGGTGTTGTCATTGATCTCAACAATTGGTCATTAATATCAACAGTAAGGAAAGTGTATGGAGATTGCTAGTGTTGGATTTGTTGGTGGTGTTATCAGTACTGGTGCTAAGTGTGGATATGTTGTGGTTTGATGTCACATTGATATCAAGCCATAGTGTGGAGATATTTGGTTTTGTAGATATTGTAGATATGTTGAAGATATGTATGTGGTGTTGTTGATACGACTAGTTCACTTGGTTTCCAATTTCAATTGCTTTTGAGAAAATTTGAATAAAAGAGTGTACATTGTGATAGAGATGTGTTCAGTGTTGTGCTCTGCATTTCTTCACATACTTGAAGATATGCTTGGTTTGTTTGGATGTGATGATTAGAGGTTTTCAAAGGTTCTATATCTAGAGTTTTAGGTTCTAGATCGTGCGATAATGGAAGATGTGTTTGATAGTATATCTAGCTATGTAGAAGGTTTTCTAAGAGAAATGAGATTTCTTCACATTTCCATGTTGTTTCTTGCCTTACAGATTTGGGAACATGATTATATTGTCTATATTTATCTTTTCTTGAAGTTTTTCATGCTCAATTGTTTTGCAAGTTTGGATTCAAAAGTTGTGTCCTGTGGCAATGTGTCTAGTTGCACAGAATGATGTTTTTCTCATTTGTAGGTGGTTGTGGAAGTATTGTATAATATTCAAAGATGTTGTGTGGATGTTGTGAAGAGTTTCTTTATGGGTTGTATGTTGTTTTCAAACTTGGAGAAGTGTGTATGTGGTTTTTTGTTAGTGTTAGTGTAGGTTTTGCTGACTTGGGTGCTAGCGCTAATTGTGAATGTTGCTTACTATTTGTGAAAGTGTGGTGATGTGTGTCAGTGTATATTTATGCCCTAGTTAACCCTTGGTGTGGTTTTCCTCCACTTCTTTCCACCATAGAGGTTTTTGGTGCCAAAATATTTGGTGTTGCATGTTTGGGGTGCATAAGTTTTATTAAGGCTGACCTGATTGAGATTGTTTAGGTCATGGATGGTATAAATGCAAGGTGAATTATTGAAGGTGTGTAGAGTGCGTGAGATGCAAATTTGATCAATTGTGGTGATTTAAGTGAGAGCTTAATTCCTATGACTCCGAATGCAGTGAGAAGAAGGTTTCTACATTTTTAGTGTGCTTGAATTGAAGTTGTTGGAGGAAATAAGCCAAAGGTTGTAGATGACATAGAGTTGCAGTTATGGGTTCTTCCTATTGCTCTAAGATAGTGAATCTCTCTATAATAGTTTCTTCTATTCTTCTTTCTTTTGGGAAGTGAGCCTAATTGTATTTAGTTTTGTTATTCATATATATGTGAGCTAATCCTCACTGTGGTTTTTTGCTACATAGGCTTTTCCACATAAATCTAGTGTTCTTTTGTGTATAGTTGTGTTTGTATTATTGTTTCACATGTTTACATTCTACTAATGCTTAGTGAGGGTTTATATTTTGATAAGTTTTTGAAAGTTAATGAGGGATTGAATGTTTTAATGTGTAATTGATTCACCCCCTCTTAGTTGTCATGTTCATTTAACAATCGGTATAAGCTTTGTGGTTCATTGAAAGAAGCTTAACCACTTGAGGTAGATCCAAATGACACACATGAAGGGTGTCAAATCTCATATGTTCAATGGAACAAATTATACTTATTATAAAGCTAGGATGGAATCCTTTTTGGTCTCTTTTGGATTTGGAGTGTGGAAATGAGTTGAAAAAGGATATATTTTATGCTTGATAGTGGTCTGCCAAGTAATGATGAGATCAAGGATTATGAGAACAATGGAAAAGCAAGGAATGCTATTCTGAGTGGTCTTTTTGATTCTAAACTTGGAAAGGTGATAAGTCTGAAGTCTGTAAAATATGTCTAGACAAAGTTGGAGAGAATTTATGAACGAGATGATAAGGTCAAGCAAGCGAAGATATAGAACTAAAAATCCAAATTTGAAACCCTAAGGATGTATGAAGATGAAGATATTATGACCTACATGCTTAGAGTGGATGAAGCTGTTAATTCCATCAATGGTCTTAGTGGTAAGTTGGAAGAAAGTGAAGTTATGAAAAAAGGTACTAAGAACTCTTCTTAGATATTATAGTTCTAAATTTTTTGCTATTGAGGAAGCTCAAAATTTATAACAATATTCTAGAGATCAAATGTTTGGTGCTTTAATTCATTATGAATTGAGAGAGTTTGGTCAAGATGTTACAAAGACAGAAACTACTTTTAAAGTTAGTAAGGCAGATTAGGATGATGAATAAGATCTTGATGATCTTGATGTGGTGGAAGAAAATTTTGTAAGGAGATTGAAAAAGGGCACTGGTAAATTCAAAGGTAAGTTACCCTTTAAGTGTTTCAACTATGGAAAGATAGGTCATTACGCTTCCAAGTGTCTAATCAAAGTTGAAAATGAAAAAACTAAGGATCATAAAGGTAAATATATCAAGAAGAGTTATTATGTTGAAAAAAAAAATGGACCATGTATCTGATGATGATGAATCACAATATCCTAATGAAGACAGTAATGAATGATTATTCTTGGCTCTAAATATTAGAAATAATTCTACTATTTTGAAAAGATGTATGAAGGAAAGTGCTTTAGATACATGCCACAACATTGAATGAACTATGGGGACTTCTTTTCGTACAACAAAAGAGAGGAATTATTGAATAATTGATAGTGGATGCTCAAATCATATGACAGTTGGTAAGAGTAAGTTTGTTAAACTTCAAAAGTATGATGGTTGTGTTGTTAAACTTGGTGATGATACATCTGCTAAGATTTGTAAAAAAGGTTCAATTAGTTTTGAAGACAAGCATAAAATAGATAGTGTTTATTATGTTAGGGGTCTCTAGCATAATCTTCTTAGTGTAGGATAAATATGTAACAAAGGGTACAACATGGTTTTTCAGGATGATGTTTGTGAAATCAGAAAAAGAGGATCCAGAACTTTGGTTGTTATAGGTATAAGGATAGAAGGTAATGTTTATTAGCTCAAAGGTGGTGGTGTTAAGTGCTTTATGTATCAAATCAATGAGAGTTGGCTATGGAATAGAATAATGGGTCATATCAATTTTGAAAACCCAGTGAAGATCAATTCTATTGATGCTATAAGATATTTTCCAAGAATTACAGAGCCTATCAATGCAATTTACAAGGAATGCCAATTTAGAAAGACAACAAAGAAGATGTTCAAAACTAAAGAATATTTTATTGTAGGTCCTTTGGAGTTGGTGCATACAAATCTATATGGAGCTACTAGAATAAGTAGTTCTCAAGGTGATAGGTATTTCATGTTATTGATTGATGATTATTCTAGAATGACTTGGTGACATTTATCAAAGAAAAATAATAAGCTCTAGATAAGCTTAAAGCCTTTAAATATATGTTTGAGAATAAAATGAATTTGAAAATAAACTACTTGAGGTTTGAAAGAGGTGTTGAATTCACTTTGAATGAGTTTAATAGTTTTTGTGAAGATCATGGAATAAATAGATATTTGTCAGCCCCTAGGAATCCTTAACATAATGGAGTTGTGGAGAGGATGAATATGACAGTTCAAGATGCAACAAGGACTATGATGAAGGAAGAAAATCTACTAGAAGTCTATTTGAAAAATAAATTCATATTATAGTGTATATAGTTAATAGAGAAAAAGCAAGAGCGAACAATTCAAAGGCTCTTTATGTGTTATGGTATGGAAAACCTCCAATTGTAAAATATTTTATATTGTTTGGAAGAAAATGCTATATTATGAGAGATGAATAAAACTCAGGAAAGTTTGATGCAATATCTAATGAAGGAATCATCCTTGGATATTCTACAAAGAGAAAAGCTTATTAGTACTTCAATAAAAGACAGAAGAAAATTATTGAGAGTGCAAGTGTTAAGGTGGATGAAGAACCACTACAAAGTTTAGTGTTGATAGAAGGATATGAATTTGATGAATCTCCTTGCAATGACAAAGAAAAGGATGAAGAGAAGGAAAAAAAGATGGCAATTGAAGAGGAAGAAGCTTTGGAAAGGATCCCTGAGACTCCTAAGCACATGTAAAAGAGTCATTTTGAAGATTCAATCATTGGAGATAAGAGAAAAGGTGTGTTGACAAGGAGAAAAGCTGCTATGATACAGGAACATGTAAAATTTTCTTTACTTTTAGAGGTAGAACCTAAAATTGTAATTGAGGCATGCAAAGATCAAAATTGAATCAAGGCTATGAAAGAAGAGTTGGAATAGATTGAGAAGAATCAAGCTTTGGAAATGGTCCCAAGACCTGCAAACAAGAGTGTGATAGGAACTAAATGGGTTTTTAGGAACAAACTGAATGAGGATGGAAAAGTTGTTAGAAACAAGGCTAGACTTGTGTGTAAGGGCTACTCAAAAGTATAAGGAATATATTTTGAAGATAATTTTTCTCTAATGACAAGGATGGAAGCCACTAATATTTTTTAAGCTTTTGTAGCACCTAAAAACTTCAAGGTATATTAGATGGATGTGAAGTCTACATTCTTGAATGGTGAATTAGAAGAAGAGGTACACATTGGACAACTGGAAGGTTTTCAGTTATCAGAAGATGGAAATATGGTCTGTAAGTTAAAGATGGAACTATATGGACTCAAACAAACTCCTAGAGATTGGTATGCAAGGTTGGATAAGTACTTGATGCAACAAGGATTCAAAAGGGGTATTGCAGATAGCAACCTTTACTTCAAGGTTGAGAGAGAATTTTTTTTTATTGTGGTAGTGTATGTTGATGACATTATCTTTGGAGGAAATGAAGGTATGTGCAAGAGGTTTGCAGATGATTTACAAAAGATTTTGAGATGCCAATGTATGGGGAGATGAATTTCTTCCTCGGATTACAAAAATAGTCAATCAGAAAAAGGTATTTTCATTTCATAGTCAATATATGTTAAGGAAATGTTGAAGAATTTTTGAATGGAGGATTCTAAACTAGTATATAATCCTATGGTTATTGGTTGTAAGTTAAGAAAAAATGATGAATCTCCTAAGGCTGATCAGAGTAGTAAATATCAATGATTGGTGGACTACTATATCTAACTACTACTAGACTAGATATCATGCATGTAGTTTGTCTTATGGCAATATTTCAAGAAGATCCCAGAGAATCACATGTTTTAGCAGTTAAAAAAGTATTTAGATACTTGAAGGGAACTCTGGATTTTGGTCTATGGTATCCCAAGGATATTGATTTCTCTTTGAGTGCATATACAAATGAAGATTGGGGAAGTTGTACACATGAAAAAATAAGTACAAGTGGAGGTGCTTTCCTTCTTGGAATTAGATTAGTTTCATGGTTGAGTAAGAAGCGAGATTCAATATAATTATCTATTGTAGGGGTAGAATATATTGCAGCAACATCATGCTGCACATAGGTATTGTAGATGAAGCAAAAATTAAAGGATATCAGAGTATCATATTATGAACCTATCTCTATCTTGTGTGATAATACAAGTGCTATTGATATTTGAAAGAACCAAATAATGCATTCAAGAACAAAACATATCTCTATTTGGTATCAATTTCTAAGGGATAATGTTGTAGAGAATAAGGTGAAGTTGGAGTATGTTCCTACAAAGGATCAAGTTACATATATTTTTATAGAGGCTCTTTCAAAAGATATATTTGAGTATCTTTGACAGAAGTTAGGAGTTACTACCCCTCCTTCTTTCAACTAGATGCATAAATTGGTGTATCTATCTAGGTGAGCATTCAAGATACATTCTTTGTCCTGGATTGATGGTGTAAGATACCTCTTAGGGGGAGTAGGTAGTAGTGTTGTTGGTGCACTCAAAGGGAGCATATCTTGTGCCCCTAAGGAGGAGAGAGAGCTGAAAAGTAAGAGAAGTATAAATCGAAAGCAAAAAAGAGGAAGTAGAAGAATAGAAGAAAGAGAGTAGTTGTCTGCTGGTGTTACCTAAAGTTGGTGTCAAAATGATGTAGGAAAATTGATGAGGCCTAATATTAGTTAGTTTTCTATTATTTCAATACATGCTTTTAGACATCTCTAGATACTTATTTCTTATACATCCTTGAAACTTTACTATCTTTTATGATCATTATGCAAACTTGGATCTAGTTTAAAGTCTATAGAAATATGATTATGATATGATAGTTATTGCATGGTTAATATGTGGATATGTATGAAATGAAATGAATATCTATCTTTAAGTTATGGTTATTAGTATTTTGTAGATGTTGTGTGAACTAAATATTTGCAGCCAAGAAGCCATAGCCAATAGAATGTAGCGTGCAACAACTGGGAGGTGTAGCTCATAGCCAAAGGGAGTTTCAATAGCGATGCAAGAGAAGTTAGAAGAATGAAAAAATTGCATAATTGGAGGTGTCTACTTTTTAGGATTGTTGTGAATCAATACATCATTTAATAAGAGTACTAAAGGACAATAATTATGCTACAATTCTGAATCTAACATGACTATTTCTATAGTCCATGTTCTAGTTTAAAACTATTATAGCAGAGTTACAGTTCTATTTCAATTCATCTTCCTTTTCATTTGTGTTTTGATTAATCAGACTTTATCATGCTCTATTTTGTATGAAGTGGTGATTTATGATTAGATTTTTGTTTTGAGTCCTTGATCTAATAAGACTCCCACACATATATATGAATGGTTTGATAGTTTAGTTAGTTAGTTAGTTGGAATAGAGAATATAGTAGATATATATGTTCTGTTAGTTTCTATTTTTACACAAATAATGTTTTTTTTCTCAATAATGATCTTATGAATAATATATTCTAGAAGAATCTCTTTGAATTGTGATATATTGAGTTATGCAATGAGATCTTTTTGGTTATTTTTATGTTAATTTATTTTGAGGAACTAGATTGGAGTTCACTTTGTGGAGATAGTCACTTGAACAAGGGCCACTCAAGGTAACTGTTCCCCACTTTATTTTCTATACATTTATTTCTTTACAATAGTTAATTTCATAATTATGTTTGTCTTATTAGATTCTTCATGTGATGAATGTGAGTAAGATCTTGTCTCGTATTTATGCTTTAATTGTTCCCATGTATTATTCTCTAGATTTAGTCAATTTAGTTGAGTTAGAAAGTATTGGTTAATTACATAATTTATTTATTGATAGTGAACTATTCATAGTCTTTATTTGTAAGTACCCATAGCAATAGATTCAAGATTACCTCTTTTCACTATTATGCAATTTATGATTTCTAATATGTGTAAACACGTATGCTAGGATGATATAGGTAGAGGAGAGTCTTTGAATGCACATATAATGCCAACATCATCAAAATATTACATTAGCATTGGTGGATAATTAAATGAAGGCATTTCAAGGGTTTAGTGGACTATTCAGTAGGACCTCCTCTAAATTGTTTGTTTGACACCAAGTTTCTTGAACATTAGTAGACCTCCACATTTTTGGTGCCATTGTTGAGGATGGTGCTACTTTCAAAGATTTATTTTTCTATTTAATGTTTTCATAGATTAGTATTTGTTTCCAACATTAGAAAAATAAGGTTTTACTCCATCAATACTAGAACATTTCACTAACATTGTGCAAGAGTTGTTGCTATACAAAATCTCACCTATTATATATGGAGGTAGTGAGATACCTTGGGAAGATTTCTCCGCTCATCACACAAAGCTATAGAGGATATTTGTGATTCTAGTGATAAAAGTGAGGGTATTCTTGAATAAATTTCTCTCTCACCAACATCCATTGCAAAGACAAAGGAGACCTTCTGAACCATGGCTAATGCAGTGGTGGATGACCCACTAGAACATGTAAAATTTGAGTTCCCAATTACCAGCTAGGAGAGAAGTTGTTTCAAAGAATATACCTCCTTCAATGTTACCTATCTTCTATGGTTTAGTAACTGAGGATCCAAATACCTTCTTGTTCAAGTTTGACATATTTTGTAGGAGTTATGACTACACAACTGATGCACATAGATTCAAGCTATTTCCAACAAACTTAAAGGATGTTGTCGTAAGATGGTTTATAGGCTTGAGAGAGATTTTGTTCCAAATTGAGACACTATGAAGACTAAGTTCTTGAAAAAATACCAAGGCTATTGTAGAGGGGTTGATAGAAGAAGGGATGAAATTTTTAGAATGTATCAAAAAGAAGATGAACCATTGGAGGACTATGTAGAAAAGTTCTAGTTTTTCTTAAAAAAGAATCCACAAAAACGACTTTTAGAAGAATCCCTGAAGTTGGTGTTCTTAAGAGGAGTCAATGATGATTGCATGAATGCCATTAATCTTATTAGGTCAAGAGATATATCACAATTACCTTTTAAGCAAATCTATTTTTTTTGTAGAAACTATTCAAGAACCTTTACCAAGAGGACAAGGAGGGAAAGAGCATCTTTCATCAACAAGACATCTAATGGAGAGTCAAGAGTAGAATTGAGTAACTTAATGTCCAACATGAAAGAAGATATCATAAGCCATTTTTCTACTAAATTGGACACTCTACTTGTAAAGAAAAAGAAAGAAGAGGTAGAGGCAATCCTCACTGAATACTGCCCTAACTACAAACAAAGAAAAGCTAATTATAAGTGCAAAAGGGTCACAAAGGATAGACCTAGAAAAATATACTTTCAAGAACTAGAGGGTGAAGATGGATAATTGTTCTACATTGTACAAAGGAATCCATGTCAACCAAGACAAGTTTATCACATGAAGCAATGCAATTCATAGACTTCTATGATCAAATGACAAGGTGAATGGGTCGGTCACCGAATGAACTCAAAGGCCATAAGTTATAACTTAACTGGAATGCAACCTTCAACTAGCAGTCAACAACAAAATAGAAGAACATATTGGCCTCCATGACTGAAAACGCATTAGGGTTTATTTGTAAACCCTAATATCACTCAAGAGTAGAAATAATGCATTATTGGGCACATTCTTCAATTTCTCTTCCTATAGAGTACATCACTAAAATGCTCTCAAAAAACCCACATCAAATTTGGTACCTAATTTTTCATCAAATACCTGGAAGCAACTCTTGCAAAGAGGTGAGAACATTTTGTCAACTATGTAACATATTGAGAAACTTGCTCTTCTACACCAACAACCAATTCACATACTTCCAAAACCATATTCACTACATCACATTCATCCTCTATCACCATGCCGCCAATTTCCCTTGCATGATCTACTCTTTTGACATCAATGACAACATTGTAGCATATGCATTCGCCAGAAACTTATACCCATGCTTCCATATTCACTATAAACCTTATCTATCCTTGAAATAAATGAAACTTTCCATTAATTCCATCATCCTCACTTACATAAGCAATTGCATTCCATCTTTGATCCCCTTTCATCATGCTAGCAATCTTCCTTGCATGCTTTTCCCTTTTTGACATCAATACAACTATATGCCAATAGAAGAATTGGCACAAAGACCAATTTTACCTAAACTATTCAAGAATTAAAACATACACCCAATACCATCTAAGAAATGAAATTGATTATGAAGAAAACTGTATCACTTACACAAAGATAAGATATTGTGTTATGGCATTCTCAAACACAAATATTCAAGAATCCAGATCAACTTCATAAAATGAATGCACAAAGAGAAACAATAATTTCATTCACAACAAAAATATCATATTGAGTAGTTCAAAGTGTCTAGAGAGATTACATATGAAAATAAATACAATTAAATAGGTAGATGAGTAACTTCCTCTTTACTATCCATAACTGACCAAAATTTAAAAAGGAAACAAATTAAAATAAAGCAATTGAGTCGTCACGATGGCATCACTTCGTTTCCAACTTTCAGAGTCATGATAGGTCTTTTTCACAAGGATTGAAAAGCCTTGAGGATATGTAACAATTATTTATGTTGGGGAATGGTCAAATTCATCATTCACACCATCCATGAGAATTGATTATCTTCAACTATCTTGATGTGTTGTTCACAGGGTTTCATAAGATCGATTGCTTGAGATGTGACCAAGTGTAGATCTCTAATCTTCTTTCAGATGCTCGACATCGAATGAAGGTGAATGTGTACCCTTGACTATATTTTTGAAGCAATCTATCAAACATTTGATATTTGTATCATCCTTAATCTCACCTTTGCCCCATTGTAACCCAAGAGCAAGCAAAGTACCTTGTGTTTCTTCTGAAATGGTAGTCCATTCATCTACAATTTCCATTAGCTTTTGTAAACTTTGTCTAGCAATCTACAACTTCCATTCTATGCCCTTGTTCCATATTACAAAATGATTGTCTAAAGAATGAGGTATAATCTGCTTTGCAACCAACTTCTCCATATCCCAGTTTAACATTAATTTCAGTTCATTTTGATAATTGTTCCACAACTTATCTTCTTTTTCAATTGTGACAATCTTCACCACCAAATTATTTTTCCAAGCATTTACTCTTTGGAAACATTTCATAGACTCATAAATAACAAGACTCCCCTTCTTAGACAAACACTCACTCCATTCCTTCACAACCTTGCTTAGAGTTTGACAACTTTTTATTTTGGTCACGACTTATTTTCCAATCATGGCTAAGGATTAAACATAGGAAATCACCTAAGAGAGAGGTTGAGGAATGAGCTAAAAAATAGACCTTAGACATTCAGTTAAATCCGATAGTTGAGATTTTAGTTCATCCTTACTTTCCTTATCCTTTTTTGACCTTTTAACCATTCTGGCTGCAAACAGCTGAAAGATTTGAACGTCTCCCTCCTTGGTAGGGGTGGAAATCTATTCTATTAACCTTAAAGTCACCTATTGTTTCCTGAGTGACATCCTTTTGTGTTGAAGGATGCACAATCTCAATTTGGAGGCTCCTTGATTCTATGTCATCCACCAATCTTGCAATAGTTTTCAATTTCTTCATTTTTGCGATTGGGGTTTCTTTTGTAGTAATTGACCTACCATATCTTGTTTGGGCACACTAAGCTATACAACCTTCCTTTTCCTAGATAAAGTATCCTCCAACCAAGCTAGAGAACTAGGATATTAACTACTTTTAAAGTTGAAGACCCAAACAAAGTTCTAGCAACAGGAGGGGTGCCCATTGTAGATGAAACAGTCTATGACCTTTGTGGTGCACTCACTTCCTTGATAGATGATTCAACCTAAGAGGGAGAGGAGTTGATATTTAAGATTTCAAAACCCTCTTCCTCCTCTTCTCCTTCATTCTCTTTTTCCAAAATAGGTAGGTGAAAACACTTTTTTGTTCAGTGGATCCTTGCCACCATCTCCTTGATCCACTAATGGTAATGACTGTTAGCTCTCAAAAATGCAGGCTGAATGCCTCAAGAGGCTACCAATCTATTGATACACTTTAGGGTAATAGACAAGGCCAAGAGAACTCAACCTTCTACTCTTCAGGTGCTGCTAAACCCAGGCGGGTGTACCTTTTGAATTGAGCATACTTATCTTATGATTATCCTTCTGAAATGCTTTGTCCATAATGGCAGATGATAGTGAACAAATGAAAACAAACTTGATAGCAATATTTTGATCTAAAACCTAAAATACTTAATAAACAGATATAAAGAAACTGAATGAATCAAATGATGAAATATAGAGACCAGTACCTTATTGGGTATGCGGAGTCAAACAAAATAGAAGTGGACAACATGTTCTGGCAGAAAATCAAATTGCTGGCATATATTTCTTTTGTAACTTGTTCAAACATGCAAGATTATGACTACTAAGATCTACTTCAATAATCCAGATGAATCTTCCTGATTACTGTGATCAACTAAAAGGATTTAATCTCTTCTTGAGAGAACTAGTCAATTAACCACACAGATACAACAAATGTGCACTGATAAACTAAAAGTAAACTTGCTACACCAATTTAAACAAGCAGAAATTATCAATCATGGAGACAACTTAGCAATACTTTTCAATAAACTCAACAGAAAATTGACACCAGAAATAACCTACCACACCGGCTAAATTTCATTGAAAACACTATTTGAAAACATGCAACATAGTCTTTGGAATGAGAACTTTATTTTACTGTGCCCATCCCTAATCTACTGTATCTATCTAAGATCTGATCATCTCTCAATTACAATCAGGGTACATATTTATACACCAACATGAGAAAATAAATCAAATTGAAAGACCAAGTTAGCCACCATAGAATTCGGGCAATTTTCATGTCGGCCCTCAACAGTATTTAGAAATTCCATATGTCGGCCCACAACGTTTTATTATTAATCGCCAATGGAACAGTCGCCAAGACAATGCATCAGTATGCCGAAGGCAATTCAATCGTTTAATGCTGTCTTCCCGTGTTCCTCTATTCTCTGTGTTATTTGCTTTCCCCATGACCATCCGCATCGTAGAGATATCAAATAGGCCTCACTATGTCTCATCGAAAACACCTTTATCACTTGTATCATTGTGACCACATGATATTGGTCAGATATTATGTCGAAAACCCTTTGTCACACTAAGTGCACCTTACTGTTACATTTGTTTTAGTTGCTAAGACACAAAAGTCCTTCTGACCAATGAGCTCTTTGTTTGATTCAGTGTCGTCATGACATTCAACTATTCGGGAGATGCTATAGAGAATACCCATTGTTTCATAGAAAGTCCACATGAAACACTTTGGTCGCTGTGACTTAAAGTTTTTCTTGTCGATGAGTCCATACGTCTCATACATGTCGCTATAACTTCCAACCTTTGGGGAAACCTCTTGTAGACTATATATTGCTTCATTGAAACACCCCGAGCACATACCAGTTTACCAAGACAACATAAAACTTTTTTCGAAAGCCATTTGTTAGATTTTGTTAGCAAGACCCGACGGGCTCGCCAAGACTTAACACCAAAGCTCATAAGTCTCACCGAAGTGTATGTTATAGTTTCCGGTCGGTGAGACACCCTTGGGTTCGCTATGACTTCCACCGAAGATCCTAACTTATGCTAATAAGACAATTCTATTCCTCTAGTTGGAGAGACATGATGAGTTCGGTGAGAGCTTCCAACAAGGACAAAACTTATGCCGATATGTTGTATCCTTCCACCACCGTTTGGCAAGACAAGAAGACCTCGCTGAGACACAATGCCGATAACTCCAAGCTCTGTCGATGAATCCTCATATGCGCAAGTTAGTGAGACCCAACCCATTCAGGGAGACCTCACATAGATAAAAATAATTATTCCAATATACCACTCCTGTATCGCCGAAACAACATGAAAGTCATGCTGATAGCTACCGGTGAGTAAATTCCAATCGCCATGACACAGAAAATGTCTTGCCGATAGGCAACACAAATGTTTTATCAGAAAAACGGATCGGGGAGACCCTGATATTGTCACGCCGATAATCCTGCAACAAACAAATGTTAGCAAAGATGCATGACTCGATGGATTCAAAGGGGATACATGGGCAGAAAATGAGTGAAATATGCACACGGTAGGACCAATCTGGAAATTTATGAGTAAAATGCACATGTAAAACACTAGATTTTTATAGTTCCAACAAACTTTCATAAAACAAATGAAAACAAACTTGATAGCAATCTTCTGATCTAAAACCTAAAATACTTAATAAACAAATATAAAGAAACTGAAAGAATCAAATAATGAAATGCAGAGACCAGTGCCTTATTCAGTATGTGGAGTCAAATGAAATAGAAGTGGACAACTTGTTCTAGCAGAAAATCAAATTGCTGGCATATATTTCTTTTGTAACTTGTTCAAACATGCAAGATTATGACTACTAAGATCTACTTCAATAATCCAGATGAATCTTCCTGATTACTGTGATCAACTAAAAGGATTTAATCTCTTCTTCTAGTCAATTAACCACACAGATACAACAAATGTGCACTGATAAACTGAAAGTAAACTTGTTACATCAATTTAAACAAGCAGAAAGAATCAATCATGGAGATAGCTTAGCAATACTTTTCAATAAACTCAACAGACAATTGACACCAGAAATAACCTGCCACACCGGTTGAATTTCATTGAAAACACCATTTGAAAACATGCAACATAGTCTCTGGAATGAGAACTTTATTTTACCATGCCCATTCCTAATCTACTATATCTATCTAGGATCTGATCATCTGTCAATTACAATCAGGGTGCATATTTATACACCAGCATGAGAAAATAAATCAAATTGAAAGATCAAGTTGGCCACCATAGAATTCGGGCAATTTTTATGTTGGCCCTCAACAATATTTAAAAATTCCATACGTTGGCCCACAACGTTTGAATATTAATCACCAATGGAATAGTCACTAAGACAATGTAGCAGTATGCTGAAGGCAATTCAATCATTTAACACTATCTTCCTATGTTCCTCTATTCTCTATGCTATTCACTTTTGCCATGACCATCCGCATCATAGAGATATCAAACAGGCCTCACTATGTCTCACCGAAAACACCTTTATCACTTGTATCACTGTGACCCTATGATATCGGTGAGATATCATGTCAAAAACCCTTTGTCACACTGAGTGCACCTAACTATTACATTTGTTTCAGTCGCTAAGACACAAAAGTCCCTCTCACCGATGAGCTCTTTGTTTGATTCAGTGTCGCCGTGACATTCAACGATCGGGGAGATGCTATAGAGAATACCCATTGTTTCACCGAAAGTCCACATGAAACACTTTGGTTGCTGTGACTTAAATTTTTTCTCGCCGATGAGTCCATACGTCTCATACATGTCGCTATAACTTCCAACCTTTGGGGAAACCTCTTGTAGACTATACATTGCTTCATTGAAACACCCCAAGCACATACCAGTTCACCAAGACAACATAAAACTTTTCCCAAAAGCAATTCGTTAGATTTTGTCGGCAAGACCCGACGGGCTCGCCAAGACTTAACACCGAAGCTCATAAGTCTTATTGAAGTGTATATTATAGTTGCCGGTCGGTGAGACACCCTTGGTTCGCTATGACTTCCACCAAAGATCCTAACTTATGCCGATAAGACAATTCTGTTCCTCCAGTCGGCGAGACATGATGAGTTCGGTGAGAGCTTCCACCGAGGACAAAACTTATAATGATATGTTGTATCCTTCCACTGTCGTTCGGCAAGACAAGAAGACCTTGCTGAGACACAATGCCGATAACTCCAAGCTCTACCGATGAATCCTCATATGTGCAAGTCAATGAGACTCGACCCATTAAGGGAGACCTCACACAGATGAAAATACTTATACTGATTTACCACTCCTCTATCGTCGAAACAACATGAAAGTCATGCTGATAACTGCCGGTAAGTAAACTCCAATCACCGTGACACAGAAAACATCTTGCCAATAGGCAACACAGACGTTTTATCAGAAAAACAGATTGGGGAGTCCCCAATATTGTCACCCCAATAAGCTTGCAACAAAAAAATGTTATCAAAGATGCATGACTCGATGGATTCAAAGGGGCTACATGGGCAAAAAATGAGTGAAATATGCACACGGTAGGACCAATATGGAAATTTATGAGTAAAATGAACATGTAAAACACCAAATTTTTATAGTTCCAACAATGACTAGGAGGTATCACCAGTTGATTGCCCACTTGTAGAAGCTTGGGAAGTGCCCTCGATAGGTTTTGACTCCTTAGATCTAGTGTAAGGACATGACTACTTTGTTCTTTTCTTAGTCATCCACTTTCATGTTCTTGTCAAGACATCAACAATCCTTGCCTCAAGAGTCTCTTTCTCCCTACCACTCTAGTCCATGGAAGGAATAGGCCAATTTTCTATTAACTCAATATAGATTGGGTGTACCATGTTCCACAATGCCCTGTAGATCCCATTTTAAGTCATAGATGATAATTTGTTCTACTGATAACCTCATATAACTCCTTTTCCTGACCTCATACTCATCAAAACAGTCAGCCCAAAAATCTTCATGCTAGGTTAATGAAAGAAATTAGGGCTTAGTTTCAAATTATTCTTAATATAATCCTTTGAATCAAAAGGAAATCATTTCTCATATGAAAGCATATTACACTTAGACAATTCCTTCTCAATATTTAGGGCATCAGACATAGATTGACAACTATAAGAACCGAAACCAATGGGAAAGTGGACTGTCAATCTTTTCCTACCTTGGCACAACTTGTTTACATTGGCCAACTACTTGCTTACTTCAATAATCACCCACTTATCCATAGGGTATTTAGGTAATTTGATCGGAAATCCAACATATCCACCAACCCTTATGTAAGAGAATCTCTAAAATTGAATGAAATGATTTCCATAGAAGTCTACAAATTGCATTGCTTCACGTGATAACTACATTACTGGGTTTATTTGCTTAAACCTGAGAAGTTGTAGGAGAAGAAGATAAAGGAAAAAAATAAAGATGAGTGGGTGGAAGTCGATGGTGGCACTGCCAGGGGATAAATTCCCTGAATATGGAGGCCAAGTTGATGTTGAATCCCACATTGTAAGTATATATACATGAATACTAATATATTTCTTTGAATGTATTTTCTCAGCACCTTTTTCTTTTTAAAGAAGCATAAGCAAACTGCACATTTCATGTATCAAAACCTAGAGCAAGGTCTATATGATTAATAAATCAAGACACAAAAATTATCCCATCTAAATATTTTGAATGTATTATTTGAACTCATTTTAGGGTTTATTAGGTTTCGTGCACTTCTCAGCAAAACTCCTTTGCAGTGTATTTTTCTTCAAAATTTAAATTCCCTTTATTGTGTACATTTTTACATTTTTCTCATCTGCAGAATGTGCCATAAATTGGTAAGACCACTAGGCTTAGTTATTTTCTTGTAAATTTACATTCCTTTTGCTATGTAAATTTTTAAAATATTCTTGTCTTTGGAATGTGCAATAAACTTATAAGACTAGTAGGCGTAGGAGTCATCTCCAAAGGATATCTATCATGCTCAATTTGTTTGAAACTTGCACCTAGCTTGGTGTAGGTGTGGCCTTTATTCACATGGAGATCATAACCAACAGGGCTTTGAGCATGGTTTAACATCATGCTAATCACTTTGCTTTGTGTCTTGACCATGGCATATTGAATCTCTCACTAGAGTTGTCCCAATGCAATTACCTACATTTATTGGCCTTAGAACTAGGACCTTATTTCTGTCTAGAGCGTTGATGACTTATTTTTCAAGAAAAGAAAATTTCTAAATGTTTGGCTTAAGTTAAAAAAAACTAGACCTAAGCAATGACTCTTGCTACTATGAAGAGATCAACACTAGGGAATGAGGTCCCGAGGATTAAAGTCTTAGGTTGGCCTCGTTAGGAGATCAAATTATCAAGATTGAGAAGGTCATCATCACTTGCAATCAACTCAGAATTTGAATTGATCTTGTCAAGATCAATTGGTTCGCCTCCCTTGATGGTGCCTATTTTTTTGTTTATAGAAATCAGATTTGGATTTGAAAGTGAAACAAAAACAATTATTACAATTTATAATTACAAGTGTAAGTATTTCAAAACTATAGCCTTGAGCTTTCTTTAGCTTCAAGCAGAGTATGTGTTGAATGAATGTCATTTTTCTTGTTACATTAGACAATTGTGTTTCTTGCTTGCAAGTGAATAAATTCCACGGCGTCTAAAAAATGTGCATTGCTATCCATTGAATATTTTTGGCTTCTTGGCCACAAAAATTCTATTATTGTGCTAAAAAACATAATATTTTGAGATAGTATCATGTAAGATCTTCTAAAAGCTTAAAATCTTCAATGTGCACCTCTACAATATAGAGGAATTGTTGAGTTGTTGGTTTTGGGATGAGATTGGGTATGGGTACAAGGCTTTGGTACATTGGTATGAATTTTTTTTTGGGTGTGGTATGTTTGGGTATGATTTAATAATGTAGTAAATATATGCAAAAAAAGATAAAAAAATTTGTAAATACATTTGATAGTATGATATTTCATCATTGATCAGTGGTAGTGATAAAGATAAATGTCAATTGATAGTTAAAAATTTCAATATTATGACCATATATCATATATGTCCAATAATGAAAATCATTACAGTTACAAAATTTTAAATAAATACAATAAAAAAATTATATAATTGTCTTCAATCTTCATCAACAAGATTTGGATCAAGGTCATTGTTTAGTTCAACATCATTTGAATCACATGTAAATAGAGTGGCACTTACACTAGGTACATCACGTGTAAGAGCCTCGTCATCATCTATAGACTCTAGAAAGATCTATAATAGATGCATCTAAGTTGGTGCACTTAAGGGTTATATCCCAATGCTTCATCGCCCCTTCCTTGCAGTCATATTGCTTATGTGATAGGAGATGCAAGCTAGAATGGATATAAACCAAGTATTTTTCTTTTTTTTTGTAGTCAAACTGTTATGCTTGACTAAGTTAATAAAGGAGTATGTATTCCAATTTCATTTAGCCTAAGAAGAACTTGCAACTTGTTGAAATTGGAGAGAAAACCAACACAACTTAAAAATAAAAAATGTAAAGAATGGTAAGTACTAAAGTCTACAAATGTTAAAAAACAAAAAACAAAAATTGCTTACTTGTGATAGAATTTTGATTGCAAGAAGTTGGAAGAACAAGTAATCTTGGTCGTGGAGGTTGCACCATGTATGAGCATCTTCATTGTATTGGGCTCAAAGAGTACAAATAATATGATCTCATCTTGATACATGAACCTGCCAAACTTTTTCCTAACATTATCCACCACTTTTGGATCTGAGAAGATTCTTCAGAATGCTAGCTTGTACCCATTAGCAATTTCACTATCTCTATATGGTGCAGTTCTCTCTAGAAAAGAAAGTATGTTTGTGCTACAGTATTTGGGGGATAATGCATATGCAAGGAGATGCATTGGTGTGTTCATCTTGTTTGAGTGATGTTGAATGATTTTTTCCACACTTCAAAAAAAAAATCCTTGGGGTCATTTTATTTTTGTGCTATTATGACCTTTATTTATTTATTTATCATGGAGTCAATGCCATCATAGATTTCCCTCGAACATGGTCGATTTGTATTAGAAAACTTGGTCATACTCATGATAAGCTTGGTGAAATTTAAGATAAAGTCCACATGAACCCACCAATTGTAATCTAGGATCAATGACTTTACCTTTTGGGACCTCTTTTAATTTGATTTCTTCCAAATACTCCATTGGTGGCTATTGACCATGGCACCCAATGCCTCTCATACCTTCACAAGTCGTCTCAAAATGATCATGTATGATGTGAATTAGGTCTTAGAAGCCTAATGTTGTATAAACAATAAGTTAATAACACATTAAAATATAAGTAAACATGGCATAGATTAAATTTAAAAAATGAATCAAATAATTAAATTAAATTTACCTTCAACAATTCCAAATTTGAGAAAGTCTTGAAAATGTTGTGGCATGTGATTGTTTGTCACAAACATTTGGGTCTCCTCACCCTCAGTGTATATAACTTTCACCCACTTTATTGGAGTGTTGATTTCTTGCATCACCAAGTTAACAGAGTGTACAATACATGGTATCCAAAAATTTGTGTGCGTACCTTTCCTTAATTAAAGCACCTACAACCCTGCAATTTTTCACATTGTTTGTAATGACTTGCCAACATTTGAAATTTGTTGTTATAAGAAATAATAAAATTTCAAAACAACAATCTATTTGGAATGGCCTATAGGGTTAGATCAAGGCAATGTGTTGCACATGGGCTAAAAAACATAGAGGAATACTTTTCCATCAAGAGTTTCCCAAAAAAACACAAACAACAACCACATTTAGTGGCCCTACATTAATGGCCACCTTGTCAAACAATTTGAACTGTGCATTTGTGGATTTGATTCTATTTAATGTATCCACAAATTTCAAAATGATTGTGCCAATATCACAAGAAACAAGGAAGTTGGTAAGAGTTTGGTTCTTTCTATGCATATACCCATTTGAAATTATGGCACACCTAACATATAACAAACTCTAACCAATATTTGTTAACAACATTTTTAACATCTTTTACTACATCATTGAGCATATCAATCCTCAATGTCTTGTATGGTGGGGCTTCGAACCTAGGACCTACAATCAGAGTAGTATGTACCATAGCTTTTTAGTATTGAGACTTGGCAACATGGAACAACAAGCTAGAGTAGAACCATAAATTCATATTTTCCCTCTTTGAGTATCCATAGACAATATCCCTCTATCTTGTACCTCCAAAGTGGTTTTCAATCTTAGTGATGTACAAGGTGTGAAGAAAGAGTTAATACTTCCTCTACTTGTGCTTGAGCCATGTTTTGTAGAAGTAGGTGTTGATTGAGACTCCCCTCAAAGACTAATGCATACTAGCTATCTCATCCAAAGGATTGGCTCTACTATCTTCAAAATTATTAACCACTTTTGTTCTAGTTCTTTCCTTTTTAGCCTTACCATCATAAATTGCCTAGAGTTTGATGTGTATAATATGTGATATCTATAGTGCACTTTTTTCAAGGAGTGGTGTCATGCATAGTTGGAAAACTTGACTCAGGAAAAAAACTCACGAGTTTTCCAAGATTCGCTAAAAACTTGGCGAGTCTACCAACTTTGGTGTCATTTATTGGAACCTTCACCAAATGATCATTGAAGTGATGTATGCCTCCATTGAAATCATCCAAGAAAACATCACATTTGACCTTGCTTGTATCTAAGATTGATGTGCACTATGCCCACACAAAGTATTTGTCACTCACCATGGTGACCAAATTTGCAAATAGTATTGAATTTATTATTCCGTATGCTTTGAGGTTATAAATAAATTTCCTTATTACTCCCAAAGAAAACCTTATTTGCTTCAATATTATCACTCTTTCCTTTCGATACACTTAGATCTTCAAATCCCAAATTTCCTAGTATACCAAAGTGATGGTACAAAAGAGCAACTCAATATACCAAACCTTTTGATACACTTGAAGGTACGTGGAAAAGTGATAGTACATGGAAGAAATATGTACATGAGAGTAGAGTGATATGAGAGAGTAGAGTAGCACTATAATAAATTGCATGTGAATGGTCTTGGGTCTATCCCTTTGCTTCCTTGCTCGCAAGGGACAATACAAATCATGTAGGCATGGTTTCCCAACTTTTTCCTTATTATTCCTAGAATAAATCCTTATTTCTCCAACTTTATTTCCCCCACCTTTCAATACACATATATCCCTAATTCCAAACAACCCATTATACTAAAGTGATGGTACAAAGAGCAATTCCATCAATATACCAAAACTTTTGATATACCCAAAGGTACATGGAAGAGAGATGTACATGAGAGTACATTGGTACAAGAGAGTATAGTGTCATTGTAAGAAATGGTATGTGAAAGGTCTCAAGTCTCTCTCATGGCAATCCTTATTGCCATGAGAGAGACCTTTTAAATAAATCCTTATTATTCTTGGAATAAATCCTTATTGCTCCAAATTTATTGTCCCACCTTTCAATACACATATATCCCCAATGCCAAACAACCCATTATACCAAAGTGATGGTACAAAGAGAAATTCCCTAAATATACCAAATATTTTGATATACCCAAAGGTACATGGAAGAGAGATGTACATGAGAGTAGAATGGTACAAGAGAGTATAGTTTCATTTTAAGAAATGGTATGTGAAAGGTCTCAGGTCTCTCTCATGGCATGCTTTCTCACAAAGGATAGATTGGAGCATGTAAGCACGATTGTAGTGAATTTATGATTGAATGAAAAATCATTTGAAGAAGAAAGAGAGAGAAAGAGAAGAGAGGAAATGTAAGAGAAGTCAATTGCAAGGAAATATATCTACAATCTCCTCATCATTCCAACCTCTATAACCCTCAAATTTGTTGGGCATTACTTCCTAGGGTATAAGAGGGTAATTTTGTTGAATATTGTGTTTTGTGCACTATAGAGGGGCTTAAGGAATTTTTTTTATGGAGCTAAGTATATTAGATTACCTACAAATGTTAGTTCTTTAGAATAAATCTTTGTTAAGCATGTAAAGTTAAATAAGGACTATTTTGGAAAAAAAAATTCCATAAACCTCTTAACCCTAAACATTGAAAAACTAGCACTTAGGGTTAGGGGTTATGGAATTTTTTGGAAAAGAAAAGGAAGGGCATATTTTTAGTTATAATTTACTTTTATATTTTACAAATGAAAATGATGAATAAATATTTAAACCAAAATTATTACATCTAGTTTAGAATCTTGACATTAGGCTTGAACCTTATAAGTTCAAATATTATAGAAAGAAGAAACAATATATTATGTTTTTGGGAAACATTGAATAGTGATTCACTTCTATCTAGTGCTCATGAAGTGAACTAGTAATTGCTTACTTGCTTGTATTAACAAGGAAATATTACAATATATACTAGTGGCACAACACTAAAAACATTAATGAGCCTAGCTACTACAACTAACTACAATTGTAGACATTTAAGATGTCTACCAACCTTTACCTACTCACTACATAAGACATTTAAGATGTCTTAACTAATTGATTACATTAGTGACCATTAACAGTATAAAAAAATATTATTATAACACCCTCCCTTTGTTAGATTTAGATCAGAAATGAAAATAAGTGGAAATACAACACACAAATCAATGAACACAAAAATTTTACCCTAGGAAAACCCTCCTACCTGAGGGAGAAAAACCTAGAAAATAGTATTCTCTTATAAATTGAAAGAAGTGTAGAAGGCTGCATACAAAATCAGGCCCTTGAATTAGGCCAAGTCTTATACAATAATATATGCTACTTCTCCTTGAGTGAATGATAATACTTCTTCAAAGAATCAGATCTGCTACTAAAAGATGTGAACTATTGCTTGGAAATGTGAATTGAAGACATTAATAATATTTTATTTTATCAAAACCATAATCATGTAAAAGCATCTATTTTAATTATCACAATGCCTTTTAACTTCAATAACTTTTTTTTAATGTAATAATCAATCAAAGTACTAATCAGCCCAATTAAAATCAAATGTACAAAATACCAAACAATACTAGACTTCACAATGAGTTAGAAAACAACACAACAACACAAACAGACCAACCTGAATTGACCACACTGACAGGGTAATACAATCAGATACTCATCATCGTCAAGGATGATGGATAAACATAGACCAAATTCTATCTCCATCAACAATTTCCATTGGGTTTAAGGCACGCTGAAACCTGACAATTTAGGTGGAGTCGATGCCTAGTACCAACAACCTGCAACAAACCACACTAATGAGAATGTACATAGTCATATAGACAAACATACTGTGAGAGGAAATTCACAACATCGTAGGGCACTCACAAGTGAGTGATGCAACACTATACCCCTTCACCAAAATACATCAACGTACACTAATCATATGCTAACAACAAAGTAAGAATAATCATCAAATAATCACATGATGCACATAACAAGATTAATCCACATAATCTATTAAATCAATCTACTAAGCATGGCATAAACATAAACATCAGTGGTAAAGTATCATCATAACTATGAATCCAACACCAAGCAAAGTATCATAATGTCCAAATACAAACAAGTAACTGTCAATAACAAAAAAAAGCTGAGGGGCACTACACTCTCCCTCTCTCTTTCCCTCCCTCCCTCTCTCCCTCTCAAATATATATATCCTTGCCTCTATCCCTCCCCCTCTCTATCTCAACTATCTCTCTCTCTCTCTCTCTCTCTCTCCCTCTTAGCTCTCTCCCCCCATCCCTCTTAGGTCTCTCACTCCCTCTTAGGTATTTCTCTCTCCCTCTCTCTTAAGTCCCTCCCACTCCCTCTCTCTCTCTCTTGTGAATTTTCCACACATCCATAAATATATAATATATACTATGTATTAAATATATTATGTAATATATAATATATATTACATAATATTAATATAATATATAATATTTCATATATATACTATATACTATATATAATAATTAATATGTATACTATATATAATATATAATATATAATATTATAACATAATAATATATAATATAATAGCGTATAATATATAATATATTATATATAATACATAATATTATATATGGGTATGTGCAGGATCATCATGGAAAAAATAGGCCCTTAAGTGGCAAAATTTTGGGAAAAATCAGAGTTACGCAACTTGACATAAAAAATTGAATAAGTTATCTATATTATTTCAAAATATGTAACAATAAAATTTTAGAAAATTGAATGTACTTTCTAAACTACTAGGTTTTTTTTTAAAAAAAAAAATCTATTCGGTGAAAATTTGAAATTTCAATGTAGTGGTACTTAAATGTCAGGGAAAAAATAAGTAGGTGTCTGTCTGACCACCCTAACCACAAAATGATAATATTTTTTTATAAGATCTTAGATATAAGTAGAGGACTCATGACCCGATGTGATGCATATTTTTTTGTAATTTTTTCCAACTAAATAATTAATTATGAATTTTTTATTACAACTTTTAAAAAATATAAAAAACATGTATGTCTGACCACCTTAACTTGGTAAAAACTTCATGAAATTCAATTTTTCTTTTTTTAATCCTATAGTATGTGAAGCATGGAATGTGACACATGTTTTGGATTAAAAACATATGATACCGTTTGAAAGCTATAGATGTTTTTCAATCAACCTATCAATGAGGACTTTAGTCGTAATTTGAATAGAAAATGAATAATAATTACTTATTAAATTCAAAGTAAAATATAATTTATATTGGTGGAATGTTGAGAATCTCCTTTAAAAACGCTTTTCGTTTCATCTATTTTGGGTAAAAAAATAGTCATCAGCCATACCCATCATATTGCCACTTTTTGGCCCTGTTAGAACTGTAAAATTTTGAAATTTTTACATTCTATTGCATCCAGAAGTTCCAGCATTGAGTCCTCATCATAAGCATCAAAGTCCCTCTTTGTATTGTCTTTCTTGTTTTCTGTCATAAAAGCCATTGAATCCATCAAGTCTTTCATTTTTCATTAAAAGACCCGAATCGGCAAGACATTGTAAAGGTCTCCCCAACCTAATTTTTCACTAATATATGTTTGTTGTAGACTATCGGCAAGACAATTTGCTTGTTTTGGCAACAAAAGGAATCATTTCGGTAAAGGGGAGTAATTGTCGGAGTGAAGTTATAGTGAATACAGTGTGTTTCACCGACCAGTGCATGTGGAAGTTTATCGCTCAAGATAAAGGTGTTCGGGAAATTTTTTTGGCAAACTAATTTTTCTTGCCGACAGGCATCCAAAAAAAAGTATATTGGCATATGTTGGGGCATCAGTGTAATGTCAGGGCGAAGACAATATGTCATACCTACTAATGCATAAAGGGGTCGTTTCGGCCAAACTGATTGGTATCAGCATGAACTCATAACAAAATCATTTTTTCTTACCGACTAACTTGCAAACAAATGTCTCGGTAATACTTGTGTGTATCGGGGAAGGTCTTAGCGAAGGGGCCATTGTTTGGCCAAACTAAGTTCAAAGGTATTTCAAAGTTCTCGGTGAGAAGCTATAGAGTCTTTCCAATTTAAATCTTATGTTGATGAAGATGTGTATTGCCAGGAGAAGAACTTTTCGGCATAAGTTTCATCGAAGTACGAATATTATACTGACAGATAGTTCAGGGTGAGTTTTTCTGAATAGGAGTAATATGGAGGAGTGATTTTGGTAAGGCATTTGGTGTCGGCATGTGTCTTCCTAAGGGTTCATTGTCTTGCCGAGAGTATTGTTTCATTGCTTGGGTTTATTTCTTCGGTGAGAGAATTTGGTGGACACGCCAAAATGTGAATTCATCAGTAAAAGGGTGATTTTGTCTTAACGAATGAAAATATATTGAAAAGTACATATCGGTAAGATGCAAGGATATCTGCATAACATCTCCTTGACTTTGAAAGTCATAGCGAAGTGGGTGAAATGAAGATTGCATTGGCAAGAGTACAAATTTGTCCCAACGACCTAATGTAAATGAAGACTTTTGGTGAAACAAGATGAAGTCTGTGAGAGGTTTCCCTGACATCTGCAGGTTATAGCGAAGAACATAAAGATAAAGGATTTCAGTTGGTGTGAAGAACATTAATGTCTCAACGATTGGAAAATGTTTTGAAAAATACATATCGATATGGCACCATGAAGTCTATGTAATATCTCCCCAATTTGAAGTTGTTATAGCGATATGAAAAATAGAAGCATTAGCCATCAAGTTGATATCAAGTGTCGGTATGACTATAGAATGTCTTGGCGAATAGTGAAATAAACATTGAAAAGGGATTTCACCCCAGATTTGAAATTTTCTTATCAAAAGGACATTTGAAGCTACAGGGCCAGTTTCAAAGGTGGCTTCATTCGTGCTTCATTAATGGCGCGATGGGATAAAATAGTAATGTTTTAATTAATTCCTCATTTCTGAATTGATTGCTGGTGAATTGGCATGCTGAACAGAGAATCTAGACATTTTTTCAGTCTGAGGAGCTCAAGTAGAATACTGTAAGTAATCGCTTCTCTGTTTTGCACATTTTGATTCTGTAAAGTTTGAAAATGGAGTCTTCTAGTTTTGGAAAGGGTAAGGGTAGAAAGCCCAGTGAGAGTAGTCAGTCAAAGGGAAAGAAACAAAGGACTGATATAGAGCATGAAGAAGCACTAAGAGTTGATGTGCCACAGGGTAAAATAGAAAAGGTATCCAGGATGAGGACTCAGCATTATGTCTTCCCAGTCAGAGAACAAAGTGTTGAAAGTGGTGATGTTGATGCTAGGCACATGGAGTATAGATCATTTGTTTCTGATGATGATATTATACATTTCCCTGAGTTCAAAGCATTCTTGTACAAGCAAAAGGGGAAGGAGATAAGAGAGAATGTTGATGATATCACTTTTGGAAATGAGGAACAATTGCTGGCTCAATTGAGAAAATGTGTGGATGATGAAATGACAAATATGACTCCTGAATTGGGGAGGAAAATGTTGGAGGATGCTGGTGTCATGATATTTCCTAGTTTAGATTTGAACTCTGCATTGGTTTTTGATAGTTTCTTGAAGGGCAGTAATGCTACTCATAAGATTGATAAAGAAAATGTGACAAAAATATATACGGGCTCCAAGTATAAGACTGATGAGGGATCAATGTTGATATGGGATTTGTACCCACCCAACAGGAAATCAGTGGTACTTGATACAGAGAAGGCATTTGGTCATGTCTTGACCCTAAAGGCTGGAGAAGCTGATCCTGTAGCTACTGCAGATATTGGGGTAAATATTGCAAAGTTGAATAAAGCACAAATTCAGCTATTGATAAAAGAAAGAGAAGTATATAAATCAAACAATGAAAAATTGCTAAGAGAAAATGATAGAATCAAAGATTTGGTTGGTGTTTCAATGGGGACAACCAAAAGGATCACTCAAGGAGAAATCTCTCAGGCAAAAGACCACTGGGTAGGGTCAAGTGCTTATTATGGGGAAAATACTCTCATACTCTTGCTGCACTGAAGGAGCACACAAGGATGGATGGACAAATCATGGAGAAATTTCATGAGTTGGCTCAAAGTGATGAAGCTAGTAGTTCTGCACTGGAAGCTGCAAACCATATAATCAATCACCATCAAAATTTCTATGATGAATTGCAAGGGGATGAACAGGGGTTAATCGCAGCTACTGAGAAAACTGTAATTCCATTTTCTGATGATAATGGGGATTTAAAAGAGGCTACCAGATGGAAAAATGAATGTGAGTCAATGCTGGGTGAAATCGCGAAGATAGCTTTTGCAGAGGATACAACATTGGATGAAGTGAGCAAGCAAAATGAAGAAATGGTCAAGATGGAAGTTACAATCCGAAATGCTGTTGGAGATGCGGATACGTATGAACGCTAGGATTATTTGGACCACCTCAATAAAACTCACTTATGGCTTAATAGAGCCTAATTATTCTCTATCTTTTATTTTTTAATATGTATTTTCTATTTCTGAAAGGGTGTGTCCTTTCGTATTCTCAATGTATAAATGTCCATTTTGAAAACAATATGCAGATATAGATAGGAAAAATAGAATAGAGAATATGGTGGAACACCATGTTTCACAGGGCTGAGACTTTGCTGTATGTTTTGAAGCCATGGAGATACTAATGAAAATCATCTGATTTGCTGGCGTATTCTAGTGTCAGTTGTTGTGTTGTGCCAGTTGAAAGAATTATTTAAGTTGTCTCTAAAATTGATGTTGCTTGATTATTGAAATTAACATAACATGTTTATGTCTAGTTTATCAATACGTATTTGTCGTATCTGTATGATTAGTTGATAGGTTCTTTCAAGGAAGGATTCAATCCTTTTGATTAATCACAGTAATCAAGAAATTTCATTTAGATCAGTAAGAAGAACTTAATAATCATAATCTTGCATGTTTATACTGGTTATAAACAAAATATTCCAAACAATTTGAATGACCTCCAGAAAGAAGTCAGTTGTTTCAGATTTTATTTGACTCCGTATATCATATAAGGCATTGGTCTCACCATTTCAGTCATTTAGTTTCATACATACTTTTTACATCTGTTAACTAAGCATATTAGGGTTAGTTTTGAATGCTAGTATACAATATACACCAAATTTGTTTTGTTGTGTCCACTCCAATCTACCATCATGGACAAATTATGGCATGAAGAGAATATCAATAGTTAAGTCTACTTCATTTGTTATAGGTATACCCACTTAGGTCAAGCAACACCTGGAGAGTAGAAGGTTTAATTGTGTCAAACCTTGTTCTGTTACCCTAAAATGTTGTGGAAGCTTGGCAGCCTTTCATGGTTTAAACCTGCATTTTTGAGAGCTAATAGGCCCATCATGATCCTACACATACCCATATTATAAATATATGTATTATAAATTTACATAATACATATTATATATAATACACATTATATAACATTATGTATTATAAATAATATAAGTAAATATAACTAACGAATATCCATTTAGGTTTGGTATTACCAAACCAAAATAGATATTGGCTTGAGATTTGGTTTGGGATTACCCGACTTGGAAAGTCAACCCAAAAAACATGTTTTTGAAAATTTGTTTGGTTTTATGAAGTTTTCCCTTGTGGCTGACGACTTTTTTTTTCACCCAAATTTCTTCAAACAAAAAGGGTTTATAGAAAAAATTTCCAACTTTCCAGCAATATAACTTTTTCCTTATTTTTATATTAATAAATAATTATTATTGATTTTCTACCTACATTATGTCTAAAGTCCTGATTGATAGGATGATTGAAAAACTTCTATAACCTTCAAATGAAACATTTTCCAAATCTACAAGATGCACCATATTCAATGCTTTGTATACTATAGGATAAAAAAAATGAATTTCATAATTTTTTGACCAAGTTATGGTGGTCAGACATAGACGTTTTAATAATTCTAAAAATTTCTAATAAAAAAATCATAACTAATTATTTACATGGACAAAAAATTACAAAAGAAAAATCCGGCACATTCAGGCATGTGTCCTCTACTTATATTGAAAAATTCAGAAAAAAGTATTTTTTTTCTTGTACTTAGGGTGGTCAGACATACACCTGCTTATCTCTTTCCTGAAAAATTTAGTACCACTACATTGAAATTTCAAATTTTCTCAAAACAAATTTACTTTCTCCCAAAAAAGGACTAGTAACCTAGAAACTACATTCAATTTGCTACAACTTTTGTTCTTACATATTTTTCAAATTATGTTAATAACCTATTCAAATTTTTATGTCAAGTTGCCTAACTTTGATTTTTTGAATTTTCATCACCACTTAGAGTTCTAGTTTGGACCCCCATGATCTTGCACTAACCCATTTTTTTTACATGCAGGAAGAAGAGAATGAAGCATAAATAAGTAAGGAAGAGGATATCTAACTTTTTATTTCTATGAGATTGCTAGTAATGATTTGTATGCAAATGCTCAAGATGGTGAGATAGAGTGAGAAGATCAGTCATGGAGGAGTTTAATTTGTAGTGAGATGAATTATATGAGAGAAAGAAAGAGAGGAATGATGAACAAAGGAAGAGATAGGAAGGTTTAGAGCAAGTTAAAGAAGAACAAAAATCAAGCAGACAACGTAGAACAATGGATGGAGAACAAGCATAGGATCTTCAAATGTTTAAGAGTTCTAACTCATGAAACATCTCTTCTTACCCCAAGTGTCTAATGTGGGATCAACTAGGGGAATTTGAGTAATCTTGCATCACCAAAAATAATTTTTCTTCTAACCTTTGTTTCTTGTTTCATTTTCAATAAAATTGCAGGCACTCCTTCAAGAACCAGGTTCAACATCATTGGATTTTATTCAAATTATTGTCTTTCTAGGAATTTTATGCTCTCAAGGATAATTAATTGAAGGGTATGTTCTAGGAGGATTTTATTTTAAATTTGCAAAGACTTTTGTGAATTGAGCACTAAAATTGTTAAAAAGACAAAAAGACAAAAATAAGAAATTGTTTAAATGCCTGAAAAGGAAAAGTGCAATGTCCAAGTATTAGGATATCATTAACAAACATAAATTATATCCCTTATATTTTTAAATGCCCCTATAATATTTCACATTCATTACAGATGCCAAATTGATGAGTGAAAACAATTTGGAATTGTCAAAATCATGGGAGTGCTGGGAAAATGTGTCTCAACCTTGTAATTGCATATGGTACTATTGATATGTCAACAACAAGGTGTGCTGGGGGCTTCCCCCACAAGAGATCTGAGGGGATCTTCACCTCAGCTGGGGGTTTGGCCCTCAACGGGGGCTCGGGGATAGTACCCCTGAAAGGAAAATTTTATTTATATTTTATTATTGTAAATCTGAACCTTTCATAATTAGGTATTAGATCTGATGGTTGATATTTTATCGACTTGACTTTCCCTAGAAGGAAACATTATTTTATGAAGGCATTATATTACTATTGAGTATTGTGATTTATTTGGAGATTCTAATAGCGGTCGTTTTTCCTCTGGATCTTTGGTTGGTGATACTCCTGTGAGAAGCTTGCTCTGCAAGTATATTGTAATATTTATGATTTTTGAATAATGTATTGGGTAGCTTTTTGAGTGTGCACTTTTTCTCCCAAAAGGGTTTTCCGCATGTAAATCATTGTGTTGTGGTATGCATGATATTTATGTAAACAAATATTTTGGCTTCCAACATGGCTTTCTTGCACTTCTAGGGTTTTTCACCTAAAAGGAGAAATATGAGCCAAAATACAATGTAAAAATTCAAGATTAATGTAATGGATGGATGCAATATGCCTAAATATGATGTCTATATGCAATGAATTGGCAAAAGAAATGAGTTATTAATGAAAAACCTAAGAAATGTGAGTTGTTTGAAAACACATTGTGATATGCCAAATGATGAAATGGATACAATAAAGAACAAAATAAAGATGATGAAGAAAAAATTTTCATCTAGAAACTAATGAAGATCATATTGGAGATTGCAAAGACCTTTGAAATTTTGGAAGACTTGATTTTTGAACCAACTAGGACACTTGCGCCAAGCTAGGTGACTTAGTCCCGGATCAGGGAAACTGCCCATAAAATTGTTTCTGCCAAATGGGTATCTGAAACTATAAAAATTCCTAAGAAACTAGTGCAGTGGGACTAATTCTCCACTGTTGGTGACTTAGACCACTTAGGATTTTCTGCAAATTTGAAAGTGGAAACAAAATTCCATAGTCTGCACTCTATTTTTTTATGGAAACTCGGATCTGAATCTACAAAATTACCTGGAAAAAAAAGTATAAATTGGTTTCTAATGGGAGGTTTTCTTTCATCAAACCCCTAGTTGGTATTTAAACCTTGAAAAGATATAAAACTTGCATAAAACCCTAGCCCTAAGTGTAACTAAGACTAGGAAGTCTGAAAACAAGATGCAACCCTATTCTAATGTGCAAGAATAAGATGCATAAATGGATTTAAGACAATGCAAGAATCATCCTAAGACATAATAAATCACATTAGAAATGAATCTAAATGACATGTAGACCTTCCTTAGGCTAAAGATAGAGAGAAAATGGAAGATGGAATCACTTTGAAAACAAGTCTTTAGGCTTGATTTGATGGCTAGTTGCATCTCCTGAACCTAGATTTCTCCCTGATTCACCATAGGCATCCATGGTCAACCCTTTGTAATGTAAGATCTTGAACAAAAAGTGAGCTTTAAGACCCACAAAACCCCTAGTTTTTTCCCTAAAGCTTCAACTTTGTTGTACAAATACTAATGAATCTTCTTGTGAAAGATATTTGGCTCTTGACTCTTGACTTTTCTTTGTAAAAATGGCTTAATGTTGTGAAAAATGACCTAAAAACATGTATTTATAGGCATTAACACATAATTATTCATTATGTTAACTTCACAGGCTAACATCCCTCAAGAATTTGAATTAGGTCGATGATTTTCCTGCTCAAAAGTGAAAAACACCTCAAAAGGGACTAAGTCGCCACCCTCAGTGACTTAGTCCCACCAGAGGTTTTTGAGGTGAGTTTCATGAAATTTGATTGGTTTGAATGTTGCTCGTTGGGATTTGTATAATTTGTGAGTGGAATAGGCCTTAAAGTCCAAAATCATGAGCATTAGGGTGCTATAAATGTAGTTTTTAAGGGGGGATTGATGTAAGGGTGTCTAAAATAGGACCTAATTAGATGAGAGATTGTACTTTTTGCAAAGGAGTACAATTTTTGTGTCCATAGTTAACCCCCACTTTAGCGCCCATATGACTCTTCATGCAAATGTAAGCTAAAGGACTCTAAATAGTGCACTTTACTTCATAAAAAGGATACTCATTCAAAAGACAGGAGAATGAAGCCCCTAGTGTAGTTATTTACAAAACCACAACATTAGGAACTACATCCTACAACACAAAATTTTTAGTTGCCCAAAAATCCTTTTATCTAACTTCTAAGATTCCAATTCGAGGGTAGATGTATGCCCCACTATGATTTGGCTTTCTTTACGGAGGTGGAATCAAGGTAGCAAGCTAGCCACATTGAATAAGGAACATCGTACGGTAGGAAATTTCCAAGTACCATGCCACATAGTGATAGACAATTGATGATGTTAGGTGTGAATTCATGATTCCAACGCATCAAACAACATCAAAAGTGAAGTTCCCTAGCACCTATTATGGTGTTTTGAATAAAAAGCACTTTATTAACTCTTAAGATAGGAAAAATCCTAATGTGATGCATAAGAGTAAAAAGAATGAAAAGAGTTAAAAGAGGTGAAGTGAAGTATTTTGTCACTTACTATTTCATTTTACCTTCTTGTAGTGTGAGAGTGATGAGTGAAGACAGAAAGATGCCAAGCAGATGAGATTATAGGCCCATGTGATTGGACATTCTCCAAGACCAAGTGGCACATGACAAGTGTCATCATGAGGTGAGTCAATTCTGCTAGTTGTGCTATGTGTTTATGAAATTATTTCATGATTTTTATGCATATATAGGTTAATTTAGGACCTTGGAAAAAAATTCACAAAGTGTTCCCTTTACTCGCAAAGTGTCCCATTTGTTCGCAAAGTGCCCCTTTTGTTTGAAAAGTGTCCCAAAAGTATTCTAAAGTGTCCAGGACCTTTAGGAAAGCATACTAGATGGGCTTTAGTACACACACATGATGAATAATGTAAAACTTAAATATATTAGACAATTTTTAGAGCATATTTGTGTGATTTTGATAGGTACCCACCTGATCATGATAGCAGCCCTTGGGGGGGAGACAATTGAGCTTCTTGAGAGATTTAGCACCAACATTGTTAGCAAAGGAGACATAGCACCTTCAGGTTGTAGGCATCAATTGGTTGTACCTCATGCCTCCCATGAGGTACACAATGTTATGTTGATGGCTCTTTGCGAGCTCTGGGACACAAATACATGCACATTCCATCTTCCGACATGAGAGATGATGATCACCTTGGAGGATGTACACCATATTATCCCCGTTTCAATTCATGGAGAGGGAGTACATTTTTGGAGAGACCACACCTTCCATGAGTAGAAGGGTGATTTGTAGTACTGTTTGGATGGCCCCTTATATGATGAGCGGGTGAGAGGGAGGATTGATCTTCTGATGCTATTATATTCATGAGCACCAATGGTTAGATGGATTATGTTGTATTTTTTAGCACTAGTTCTCATCCCTGATAGGTGGGTAGTACACCCCGAGGGAGGACTAGTCCATTTGATTTGAGTGATGGTAGAGCATCACACAATGAATGCCTGGGGCCGATGTATCTTGGCACATTTGTATTATGATCTTGGTTGATTTGTATTCTGGGAGGTGGACAATATGGTGCACTACACACTTCCTATGTGATACAAGAATGGGGTATCCTCGGGCTTTCGGCTATCCTCTATGATAAAATTATGGTAGTATGGTAATTTTCAGTTTTGGAGAATATGATTTGACTGATTGGAGGAGGATGAGATCCTATGGAGACCTTATCAACTAATGATACAATGGCCAAATCATATTAGAAATTTGAGGAGACTGCAGTTAGATAGATATTTGGTTGGCCGACATGACCATGTAGTACGACCGTTCTACTATGATCGAGTTATACGACAATTTTGGCAGGTTCAGATACCACCCTAGGCATGATCCTCTTTCAAGAGGTCAGTGCGGAGTTCCCAAAGACCAGGTGATATATTGTAGCTTACTATGGACCATGTGGCCAAGAGCGATTCTGACTTCTTTGATCACAACCAACCGCTAGTCTTTGATGTAGACGACATCGGCGCCATAGGGGATTATGAGGAGTGGTGGATAGTGACATGACCAACACCAGTATTCTTGATGGACAAGCCAATGGGAGATGCAGGTTCAATGCCAAATGAGGGAGATGATAGAGAGGATAGGGTTGAGGAGACACGCTACAGAGTTGCAGATATTTTCACTGGTGTTATTAATGATGAATGTGATGAGGATGCAGATCCCAATTATGATGGCCAAGAGGGTGATGAGGAGGATAAGGATGAGTATGAGGAGGAGGATGAGGAGGAGGAGCCACCCCTAAGTGAGAGTGATGAGGTAGTAGCTCAGGATCGACACAATTGGGGATATCCCTCTCCCATCCATATGACGAGATCACGAGTAGTAGTTGTAGTAGGCACTAGTATTCATAGTCGTGGGGAGGCTAGCACATCCTTGATGCCCCTTGCACAGGATGATGTCGAGATCGCTCAGCCTACCAGAGATATAGGTGATGATATTTTATTTTATGCATGTAATTTTAGTGCTTATGCTTTATATATATATATTATGATGATGTGTACTGATGGTGTATTGTTTCTACCTTGTAGGAGTAACGAGAGATTGACGAGAGATCTACTACCAAGTAGCTGCAAAGATAGTAGTTGCATCCATTGATGAGGAGGAGATAGAATCAGATAACGTGCCCCCACCCATCATGGAGGATGATCCATAGTCACTTGTACCATTCATGAGGCTATGGGTAGTGTATGAGAGTGTGAGGAGATCACTTGGTCGAGTTGAGATTGTAGGACAGTCATCCCATACTCCAGCAGAGGTTGAGAGATTATAGGCAGAGGTATCATAGCTATAGGCGGGGAGGGAACAGATAGAAAGGGAGTATCATGCGACCCTTGGATGGACACAGGGCCTAGAGTTTGCACTTAGGTTCAATGGATCGCGGTCACAATCACACATGACCATCTCCTAACGTCCTGCTATCAGACCATGAGCACCAAAGCCCAAGGGTCCTAGTTCATACATACCTAAGTGATATTATATATTATGATGATATGTACACAAAACTTTGGATCTATATATATGAGCATTTGATGTTTTATGATTTGTCTTAATGTGTTTGGATGTCAATGTGATTAATTAAATAACCTTTGCAAGATTAATTAATTAATTTTTTCATGATTTAACAAAGTTTGTGTGATCTAAGTAAAACTTATTGCGGTTTCTTTTAGATACAACATGATGATTAAGTATGTTATGCTAAATTAAATATATTTAATGATCTAAATTATCATAACACACAAGAGGAAGTTTGAATAGTATGGAACCTAAAGTAATTATAAAAGTGAATTAAATAATCACTTTAGTGCTCAAGACATATGCATGACTGATTTTTCTAGAACGAAGCAATGTAAAAGCATATAGGATATGGCCCAATAGCTCTAATCAACACTTCTTTATCAATCATACTATTCAAAGGGATTAGGCATAATACCAATGCCAATGTGTGGAATTAATAGGTTCTTTAAGGGGTGTTCCATCTAGTTTAGTTAACATGTATGAACCAAACCAAAAAAAAATGTCAACAATGTAAGGTCCTAACCAATTAGAACTGAATTTTTCACATTCATTTGGGTCAGTAGTGACGTTGCGCTGATTAGTAGATAGAACCAAGTCACCCTTGTGGAATGATTGAGGGATAACATTAAGGTTGTAATGATTATGTTTTATTTTGAAATAAGCTTGAAGATATTCAAGAGCATTAATGTGTTGTTCATCAAGCATCTCAAGTTGAAGTAATCATTGTTTTCGATAAGGTGTATCATCAACAAGTCCTTGAAGAGGAACTCTTAGTGTATAAATTTCTTACTCCAAGGGAATGCTTCACTACCATAGACCAAATTATAAGGTGTGGTCCCTATGGAAGATCGAACACTTGTACGATAAGCCCAAAGCACATAATGTAATTGTGTGTGCCAATCCCTATGATTTTTATTAACAATATACTACAAAATTTGTTCAAGGACTTTATTAGTTGATTCAGCTTGACCATTAGATTGTGGGTAATAAGGTATCGAAAAAATGGGTATAGGCCATTCCTCTTCGATCTACAATAGTTGATGAAACAATATATTACTTCAACTATTGATCTTGTGGGTTGATGAAGATTTGATTATAACTACAAAATCCATCCATGAATGACAACAAAGCACGTCCTGCAGTTGAATCTACAATCATTTCAATATTAGGAAGGGGAAAATCATCTTTTAAAGTGGCTTTATTCAAGTCACAAAAGTTTGTACATATCCTAATAGGATTATTAGGTTTAGCCACTACGACAATGTTTGAGATCCAAGGAGAATATGGTATGTGCAAGATCATCATGGAAAAAACATGCCCTTAAGTGGCGAAAAATTTAGAAAAATAAGAGTTAAGCAACTTGACATAATAAGAAGTAGGTGTCTGTCTGACCACCCTAACCACAATAAAATGATAATATTTTGTTATAATATTTTAGATATAAGTAGAGGACTCATGTCCCAATGTGATGCATATTTTTTTGTATATTTTTCTGCGTAAATAATTAATTATGAATTTTTTATTACAACTTTTAAAAAATATAAAAAACGTGTATGTCTAACCACCTTAACTTGGTCAAAACTTCATGAAATTCTTCTTTTTTTAAAATCCTATAGTATGCAAATCATAGAATGTGACTCATGTTTTGGATTCAAAAAATGTGATACTGTTTGAAAGCTATAGATCTTTTTCAATCAAACTATCAATCAGGACTTTAGTCATAATTGAAATAGAAAATGAATAATAATTATTTATTAAATTCAAAGTAAAGCATAATTTATATTGTGGGAAATATGAGAATCTCCTCTAAAAACCCTTTTTGTTTCATCAATTTTGTGTTAAAAAAAGTTGTCAACCACATACCCTACACATACCCATATTGCCACTTTTTGGCTCATCATGATCCTACACATACCCAATAATCAATAGGTCGAATTAAACCTATGTCAAGGAGTTTTTCAAGTTCTTTAACATGCAAGGATATCTTAGGATTCATTTTTCGTATCTTTTGTAGAACAGGCTTAACATTTTCAGCAAGAACAATGTTATGTGTTACTATCTTTGGGTCTATTCCTAGCATATCTAAATATTTCCAAGAAAAAAATTTAGGAAAATCATGGGGCAAGGTTGTAGTATCCTCTTGTTCTTCATCATCAAAGCACTTCCCAATCTTAATAACCTTTTCTTTATCATTTATGTCCACTGGTATATCAAGTGTATCTCCTAAAGGTAGTGCATTTGACTTTGGAAATTTGGGATCACATTGTTCCATGCTCATGTTTGTCTCATTAGTACCAATATATTTTTGCATGGTACTTATCATAGCACATGTAACTTTTCTCTTGGAAGAAGATGATTTATCATAAATGCATAACATTTGTTTCAAGGCTTCATCATTTTCAACATACTCCCATGATGGTGGGGAATCTATATCAAGAAATTCAAGATGCTTTAGTGTAAGATTGATTCTTGGATTACATGTGATGGTGTTGATATTGAGTGATGGTCGTTGAGTTGATTTTGTTGTCTTAGAAAAATAATATCCCAAACTAGTCTTTGTCTCTTGCATATTAGGTTCTATAGGGACATGAATGCCTTGTTCATGTTTCCCACATCCTTTACCATTATATCCCAATTGTTTCATAAGCTCATAACCTCGTCCATAAAGTCTTTCTATTTCCTTAAGATTGGGTGGTTGTTGTTAATCTATCTCATCAATTTTTTTTGTATACGTTGTATTTTCTTCCAAAGGAGATGAGGTAGAGATTAGGGAGGATTCTTCTAAATTCTGAGTGGACATAACCATTGTTTGTTCTTGTTTTTCATCCTCTTTTTGCATGATTATGTATTCATCCATGAATGAAGGTTTGTATTCTAATGTACCCCAATCATCATCTAACAATTTAGACACAGGTTCCTCCTTTTTGTTTACTACTCTTAAAGGGTTCTATATGAAGTGTGGGAATTAATGTGTTGAGAGGACTTGTTGTTCCCTTTTCAAGTTGTAATCAACTCTCAGGATCGGGGTCTATTTCAACTTGATAAACTTTGTTGTTATAGACACATTTCATTATGTGATGAAGGGTCGAAGGCACCACATGCATCTCATGAATCCATGGTCTTCCAAAAAGAAGATTGTATGCAAGATCATAGGGCATGACATGAATAGGAGTTTGCAAGCTAGGCACTCCGACTATGATAGGTAAAGTGATTACACCAAGCGGTTGCTTTGTAGTATTGTCAAATCCTCGAATAGATAAGGAATTGGGTTTGATTTGCAATTTATCCACACTTAATCAATCTAGAAGCTTTACACTGCACACATTAAAGGTAGAGCCATTGTCAACAAGGGTTCTTTTGATGCATGTTGTATTATATTGAGAGATTATCATAAAGGCCTCATTTTTATTTCTTAATTCTAACAGAGTGAGCTCATGTTAATGGCAGGTAATGTCTACATTAACTATATTCATTCCTTTTATAAAATATACCACATAATTTTTGTTTGTACCAAGAGGAACCACTATTTTTTGCAATGTGGTTTGGAGCATTGAATGATAATTTGGGGAATTCTGAAGAAGATACCAAAGGGATATCTTTGCGGGGGTGTTCTTAAGTTGTTCAATAAGATCATACTCTTTTAATCAAGGAGCACTAGGCAGTATAGAATTGGGAAAAGGTAAGGAATTTAGGGTTGGTTGCAGTGGTTGTGGGTTATTAATAGTGTAATGTGTGTGTGCAACATCACGCTGAAGTGGATAAAGGGAAAACTCGGGTTTAGTTGGAGCTGAAGATTTATGTGAAGGTGGGTAAAGGATAAGTTGAGGTTCAATGACATTAACATATTTTTTTTAGGTTGATCACTGTAACAAAACTTGGTGGATGGCATTAGTGAGATGAAGTCTTCAAGGGCTTCATCTAACATATCAAATCCATCACTACAAAAAGTTTTGGGAGATAATTTATCCTTGGTTGGTGTGGGTTTGTCATTACAAGCCTTATTGGAAGAACTTAGAGAGAGGAAGCTTTGTAGATCTTCATCTAACTTATCCAAGTCATCACTACCAAAAGGTTTGGATGATATAGCTTGTATAAAGTGAATCATAGTTTTTATTGGTTCATGTGATGTAGTGAGGTTTTTGTTTGCTTTGTTTGATGAATCTCATCTAACTGAACTAAGAACTAATGCTGAAAAAATGAACATTGTAAAAATTTAATGCTATCTATAATTTCCATTAAAGTAAATGATACTAATGCTAATGATTTGAATGCAATATAAAATAACTGCATAGAAATAGAAAAGTAATTGAAACAAACAGTAATTGAAGAATCTGGAAACAAAATGCTGAAAACACAGATGCAAAATGTGCACTGGGACTAAGTCGCCTAGGGTGGTGAATTAGTCCCAGTAGGGGATTTTTGAAGTTTTTCTTATTTTTTTGATGGATTTTGATGTGTTATGTACTATAGCCTACAAATCTAAATTTTAAATGTTGAATTTTATTGAAGAATGCAAGCTTTAATAAGCTTTTCACTAATGCAATTTTTTAAAATCCTAGGATGTAAAACGATGCAAAACCTAATGCAATGTTGATGCAAGTTAAACCTAGGATGAAAATGCACTTGAAATAAAAAATAAAATGTTCAAATGTCAGGTTCACCAAAATGTAAACAAAGATTATGGCTTCCAATGGCTTTCTTGCACTTCTAGGGTTTTTCACCTAAAAGGAGAATGTTGGGCCAAAATGCAATTTAAAAATTCAATATTAATGTAAAGGATGGATGCAATATGCCTAAATATGATGTCTAAATGCAGTGAATTAACAAAATAAATGAGTTATTAATGCAAACCCTAAGAAATGTGAGTTGTTTGAAAACACGTTATGATATGCAGAATGATGAAATGGATGCAATAAAGAACAAAATAAAGATGATGAACAAAAAATGTGCACATGGAAATTGATGAAGAGTAGACTGTAGATTGCAGATACCTTTGAAATTTTTGAAAGCTTAATTTGTGAACCAAGACACTTACGCCAAGTTGGGTGACTTATTCCTGGATCAGGGAAACTACCTAGAAAGTTGTTTCTACCAAATGGGTATCTGAAATTGTAATTTTTTTTGAAAAACTAGTGCAGTGGGACTAAGTCACCATTGCTAGTGACTTAGTCCACTTAGGATTTTCTACAAATCCAAAAGTGGAAAAGTCCATAGTCTGCACTTTGTTTTCTGACGGAAACCCATATTTGAATCTATAAAATTACTTGCCAAACAAAGTAAAAATTAGTTTCTAATGGGGTGTTTACCTTGGACAAACCCCTAGTTGGTATTTAACCTTGAAAAGAGATAAAATATGCATAAAACCTTAGCCCTAAGTATGTTTAAGACTAGGAAGTCTAAAAACAAGATGCAACACTATTCTAATGTGCAAGAATAAGATGCATAAATGGATTTAAGAAAATTCAAGACTCATCCTAAGAGATAATAAATCACATTAGAAATGAATCTAAATGACATGCAAACCTTCCTTAGGTTGAAGATAGAGAGAAAACGGAATATGGAATCGCTTTGAAAACAAGTCTTTAGGCTTGATTTGATGGCTAGTTGCATCTCCTCAACCTAGATTTCTCTGTGATTCACAATAGGCATCCATGATTAGCCCTTTGAAATGTAAGATATTGAAAAAAAAGTGAGCTTTAAGACCTACAAAAGCCCTAGTTTGCTACCCTAAAGCTTCAACTTTTTTGTAGAAAGACTAATGAATCTTGTTGTGAAAGATATTTGGTTGTTGACTCTTGAATTTTCTTTGTAAAAATGACTTGATGTTGTGAAAAATGACCAAAACACATGTATTTATAGGCATTAACACCAAATTATTCATTATTTTAACTTCACAAGCCGACATCCCTCAAGAATTTGAATTAGGTTGATGATTTTCCCACTAAAAAGTGGAAAAAAATATCAAAAGGGACTAAGTTGCCACCTTGGAAGACTTAGTCTCACTAGAGGTTTTTAAGGTGGGTTTCATGAAATTTGAGTGGTTTGAATGTTTCTTGCCAGGATTTATATAATTTGTGAGTGGAATAGGCCTTAAAGTCCAAAATCATGAGCATTAGGGGCCTATGATTGATGTAAGGGCATCTAAAATAGGACCTAATTAGACCACATATTGTACTTTTTGCAAAGGAGTACAATTTCCTTGTCCACAATTTATATTATTTTTGTTTAAGTTTTTGTAATTTTTAAAGATCTGTTAAATTTTTGCATTATCCTCCTCTCAAAATTAGTGTAGGAAGTTTTTTTGCTACTTTAACTTCCTTACAAGGAGTGGAATAATCTATGCATTTAGGAGTTATATTCAATAAATTTGTATAAAGTTCCTCCATAATATTCTCACACCTAGTATGGTGTCTTAAAGATAAATTTTGCAAAAGTATGGAGAGGGGAAACCCAATGCCCAGGTATATAAGAAATAATTTGCAAAATAGATGAAAATTAGAAAAAGTTGTTAGAAGCAGTCAAAGCACCTAGTGTTCATAAATGGCTTTTCTAGGATTTTTCTTAATTTTTAGTATGTTATTAATAGTAGATAAATGTTGATCCACCTATATTTCTATAGACGAAGGTGGGAAGTCTTGATATAAATTTTTTTAGAGAAATTGGAATATGTTTGCATATTCAAAATAAATTATAAAAAGTGGTATGTCAAAATTTTCAGTGCAATTTTGTGTATGCAAATTATTTGAATTTCAAAACTTTCTTGGTTTTTTCTTTCCTAAGTATTCTTGTTTAGTAGAATAGATAACATATTGGTGTGGTGGTTGTGAAGATCAACACTCTAATTCGTAGTCTTTGTTTTCAATTCGCATTAAAATCATTCATCTATGTGTATGTGTTAGTCAAATTTTTGTGTAAATAATATTTTTATGGCGTGAAGTCATAGAATACATTTGAAATGGTGTTACATCACAAGTTTCCTACATTTGACTCAAATGCATCACCTCCTGACTCCTTTCCACTTTGCAACTAATTGTGTCATCTATGCACATCCCAATGAGATTCTATTTGTAGTCATGACCTAAAAATATCATGTGTATACATTATTCATAGAATACTTTTCCATTTTGCAAGTATAGAGGGTTTCTTAGGTTGACATGAGATTGATGAATAATCTAGGTGTGATTTAAATGTGATGTTTATGAAATTTAAAAGTGAAAGAATTATTGAAAATTATAGTTAATGGTTTTTTGAAAATACAATATTTTTAGTGGGAAAAATCATTTGTGGCATTGATTCATAAAAAAATAGATACAATAAAAAAAATTGGATATTTTTTCTTCTATAGTATTGTACCATAGAAAAATGTATTTCTTGCTTGATTTGGGAATAATTGATGATAAATTGGAATGAATAAGGTCTTGATTTAGTGTTGTGAGATGTTTTTCACATCCACACTAGGTCTTCAACCCTTTCAAATGCATTTAATGATGTCTTGTGAAGGTGTTGTGAAGTGTTGTAACACATTTCTACACATTTCTAGACTTTTCTCATTATAATTCATCTAAAATTCACCTTTTACTCTTTATCAATTCTTATTTCAAAGTGTTGTAAAGTGTTGTAACAATATTTCACACTTTCCTAGGCCTATCATCACTATTTACACCTTTCTTATGTTTTATTTGACCCCTTTATGCACTCATAAGACTTAATTAAGTATATTTTTGAATGTAAATCCAAAAAAAAACATTAAATGCAACTTAATTCCTGACATCCACTTACAAGCCTAAAGTGGGACCCATTCACCATGGGTGGTGAGTCCCTCTTAGCTCTAAATTCAAAATAATTCAAAATTTTCTTTGGGTTTTTATTCCAAAAGACCTTATTTTGGCTTGTGATGTTGTGTTATTGGGTAATTAGGGTGTAAGTGTGTATAAATAAGTGTTTTTCCATACATTTCAACCCCCATTAATTTATGAACTCATTCACACATCTCTTCTCATTGATTCATCATCTATCTTCTCTATCAAGTCAAGCAAGCTAGGGTTTCATCATTGCAAGTCACCAAGATAGCTTCTAAAGACATTCAAGGGTACATTCTTCATGTTTTGCTACAAACATTCAAGATTAATCACCATGGAAAGGTAATCAACTCCATTAGTGTATGTTTCATTACATTCTTTCTCTATTTTGGTTTAATTACCTAAAAGGGGTTTGACCAAGGCAAACCCCCATGCCAAAACATCCAACATTTCTCTCTCTTGTGTTGTGTGTTTGCAGATTTAGACATCTTGAAGGCTTAGAAAAAATTTGATGCAGAGCTAGGAGGATTCACAACACATCTCACTAACCTTCAACAATAATCCAAAACAATCTTTGTATAACACATGTTATTAAACATTGTATATCACATTGGAAACATAACTATGGCAGCCCACAATTTATTGCCATGAACAGTCATTAATAACTTCTAAAAAATAAATAATAAAGCCAATCCCTCTAGTGAGATTGAATAAAACATAGTTATATACTCTCCCTCAAATTATTATGAAGATCCAATGGTGGAAATGAAAGTTATTATATTTTTCCCAAAACTGCAAACCCTAGGTAGGGTTTAGACCTGCCCTCACAAAAATGTTCATAACTTATTCAATTATTAATTAACTTTGATGAGACTTGAACCAAATGAAAGTAGATTCACATGGAAAAAAAATCCAATTAATTTCAGATCCAAGTTATAGACTTTAAATTCCGTACCATCACACTTTTTATACTGTAAATTCTGCACTATATTGTTAGAATAGGCAGTCTCACCAAAATAATCATATCTTCCACAAAACTTGATAAAATTCAATGAGACAAAAAGAATTGGAAACTAGAAACAGAGATATTTTCATCCATAAATGATACTCCATTATTTGGCTCCATAAAAATCCGTACAAAACACAACTTCATCCTGGTAACAATGTAAAAATCAGAAAATGCATACCAAACTTGAGGTTTCCATTCATTTAACTTCAAAAATGATGTCTCCAACCCCCAATTCGAGTTTTTGAGGGTGTATTTATACATTTTCAACCAAAACTAACCATTTTCAACCACCTTTTGATTAGTTTATTGACAAAACCCCTTTATGACATTTCATCTACCTAATTTTGCACTTTTGACAATTTTTACAATATATGAGAAATGAACAACATCCTATGACCTATAACACTGCAAAGGTGGCCTATTGGAATTATTACAATATCAAAGCATAAAAATGAAACAAATGAATCAATATGGCCTCATGGAGGCATGTGATCAAATAGGTGCTCCTGCACCAAACTCCCGAGGGCAAAAGAATTCAAGCCCCTTTGAATTGTCTTCTTCCTAGTCTTCCAGTTAGGTTGCACCTTGTCCTTTGTCTTTTCAATCAGATTTTGTCCTTTATTCCTTTTGTTCTTCTTATGCCTTTTCATTTCAAGTATCCCTGCAACTTGGAAGTCCCAAAACTCTATCATATTATCAAACACTTCACTTTGTCCTTCATAATCTGCACATACATAATCCAAAGAAAAATTAGAAACAAAATATAGAGACCTTGAGGCCTCCTCCTTGTCTTCTTGTACTTCAAATTCCTCTTCACCCACAACCAACTTATCAAATCTGGAAACCAATTCACTTGAAACCTCAATATCCTTGTTTTCTTCTACCTTGATGAGTTCTTCTTCCTCTTGTTTGAATTTTCCATCACCAACCTTACTATTCCATTCTTTTTCAATAGCTACATATTGTGCCCATAAATCTTCTTCTTCATCTTTGACTGAATTTGCTGCCCTCTTTTGTTTTATTTGCTTCTTCATAATCTTCTTTATAGGCCAAACCATCTTCCTTTTCAATGTCAAATATCAACTTGTATCTTGTTTCATCATTTGTTCCATCTTCATCATGGATTCTTGGAACTCTTCTTCAAGTCTTTTCAATTCTCCCTTCAACTCAGCAATCTCTTTGTCCATCTTCTCTTGCCTTATCCTTTTCTTTCTTTCCTTCTTTCTCAACTCTTTTTCCTCTCTTTCCTTCTTTATTGAATCCTCAGCCTACAAATATCTTTCCAATCTTCTCAACAAATCCATCTCCACAAGCAAGTCTCTCCTTGCTTCTACTTTACTTTGCCACACCTAGGCAATCAGGTTCCTTCCTCAACCTGTACAACACACAACCACAAACACCAACACAAAACCAAAAAACTTCACCAGCCCATATCTTTTCTAGGCTCTGATACCAATTTGATGTAGAGCTAGGAGGATTCACAACACATCTCACTAACCTTCAACAATAATACAAAACAATCTTTGTATAACACATGTTATTAAACATTGTATATCACATTGGAAACATAACTATGGCAGCCCACAATTTATTGCCATGAACAGTCATTAATAACTTCTAAAAAATAAATAATGAAGCCAATCCCTCTAGTGAGATTGAATAAAACATAGTTATATACTCTCCCTAAAATTATTATGAAGATCCAATGGTGGAAATGAAAGTTATTATATTTTTCCCAAAACTGCAAACCCTAGGTAGGGTTCAGACCTGCCCTCACAAAAATGTTCATAACTTATTCAATTCTTAATTAATTTTGATGAGACTTGAACCAAATGAAAGTAGATTCACATGGAAAAAAAATCCAATTAATTTTAGATCCAAGTTATAGACTTTAAATTCCGTACCATCACACTTTTTATACTGTAAATTCTGCACTATATTGTTAGAATAGGCAGTCTCACCAAAATAATCATATCTTCCACAAAACTTGATAAAATTCAATGAGACAAAAAAAATTGGAAACTAGAAATAGAGATATTTCCATCCATAAATGATACTCCATTATTTGGCTCCATAAAAATCTGTACAAAACACAACTTCATCTTGGTAACAATGTAAAAATCAGAAAATGCATACCAAACTTGAGGTTTCCATTCATTTAACTTCAAAAATGATGTCTCCAACCCCCAATTCGAGTTTTTGAGGGTGTATTTATACATTTTCAACCAAAACTAACCATTTTCAACCACATTTTGATTAGTTTATTGACAAAACCCCTTTATGACATTTCATCTACCTAATTTTGCACTTTTGACAATTTTTACAATATATGAGAAATGAACAACATCCTATGACCTATAACACTGCAAAGGTGGCATCTTGGAATTATTACAATATCAAAGCATAAAAATGAAACAAATGAATCAATATGGCCTCATGGAGGCATGTGATCAAATAGGTTCTCCTGCACCAAAATTAAAGATTGCATTGCAAAGTTGTTCAAGTCATCTCTTCATTGGATAAGTCAAAATACCCACTAGGCCAAAATCCAATAGGTTTTAGAACCAGACATTTGAAGAAGCAGAAAGTGTAGACCGAGGGCTCCTGTTTCCACCTTTGAATATTTAGAAATTCAAAAGTGGACTCATTTTCCATGGGTGACGAATGAGTCCCACTTTTAGGATTGATTTTAGTTTTCTGCATTTTTGAATACCTATTTGTCCGAAATGGTTTTTGAGAACAATTTCACAAAACTAGGACTGATTTTCCCAGAATGGTGAATGAGTCCCACCAAGCCTAAAAATTAGGATCAACAGTATTTCAGATGTCATTTCTAGTCTCTATGCAAATTCTTAGGTGCAGACTTTCAGTTTCATGCATTTATGTTGTAATTTGCATTCATTTCTAGGTTTTTTTACATTACACAATGCGTTTTCAAACAAGTTGTATTTCTTAAGTTTCCATTCAATAATCAATAGTTTTCATTACTTTTCAGCATCTAAATCATTGCATTTAGTCTGAATTCTATTATACATTCATTTATTTGAGTGAACCACCACAATTTTAGTGTTCTATCTCTCTCCTTTTAGGTGAAAACCCCTATGAGTGCAAGAGAAGTACATAGAACACCATAAAATTGTATGGTTTGGGTATAAAGAATGATTTAAATGAGCTCAATGGTGTGATTTCTACATAGGTAAAATGATTGATTTCATATAAGTAAATAATGCAAATGGTTTGGGTGAGATTTGTATGCATGTGTTGTTCATAAAAAACCAAGGTGCATTGAGCTTTTCCAAATTTAATAAATAAAAAAATTATTATTGTTGATATAAATACCTTGCTTAAATCAAGTCTCCAATGCTTTAGATGTTTTTTTGTTGTATTCATGTTATCTAGATGTAATTAGGTTAAATTTTTCTTTTACATATATTAGAATATGTAAAAGCCACTAAGAAGTTAAATAATTTAATATTTAATTGAAACATGATCAACTACTCATTTTTAAAGCTAAATACCATTATTTATTTCTCCATATCTACTAGTACAATTAATTTCATTAAAAGAAGAAGAAACAAATCCCATAAAAACCTAATTGTTGGCTTGGAAAGTGTAATAGAGTCCTATTTTATATTGTGATTAGAAGGGATGAACTGCACATTCAAATAGTATTTTATGTGTTTTTTTAGATTGTATGAATTCTAATTTATAGATATAACTAATATTGTTAATCCTTTCTAAGCTTTATATGTAATATAATGAATTTTTGAAGTGATTGTTGTGGTTTTATTCAAATTGAATTGGCTTACAAAGGTTGCGATTTTTTTTTTGAAATTAGAATAATTTATTAAATACAAAGTTTGGCATTGTGCATAATAGATAGAAAGATAAAGATTTGGAGATTCTTGGAAGGAATGTGATTCTTAGAGGAAATACTTATTATTTTCATTGTTTATAGTCTAGTATGTTCTTGGGTAGATAAGTAATATTTAGGAGCTTAAGTTATTGTCATAACTTATTTAAGTTGATAAACTACCTGATAGGACACCAAATTTGCACCCTAGATGCTAAGCTTTCAATTAGAACTCAATAGATTTGGACTAACATGGGATTACTTTCAGGTTGTGGGTAACCTATTCGAAAGAATACCTCCGGATTATGGGTCGGATTCCCCTTTTGATGGTGTTACCTAAACTATTATTTGTTGGGAAAAGGGGAAAAAGAAGAATGAAAAGAAAACTAACCCCTATGGTGATGCACCTAATGATATTTCCCTGACCAATATAGCTACTTCCACACACAAGAGTGGTCAATAACTTAACAGTCATTTACACAACTCAAAAATCCATATGCCTTTGCATCAGTGTTTCATAACAAGGCTGAAAATGCCGTGGACAATATCTAGAAGGAAGAAAATTGCATCCTCACAACTCAGACTTTATCCTAAACTAACTCAACGCATGTTATGACTTGCAAATTCATACTAACTACATAAAGGTAAAGAAAATAGGACAAAATCAAAGGGAAAACAATTCTGCCATAGATTTCATCAACCATTTGTAAAGCTTTCACAATAAACAACATAATGAGACGGTAAAATATATTAACTTATCAATCAAAAGGTGTTACAAACTACTGTAAATATCTGATAATGAGTCACAATGTAGTCCTCTACCATGAAAAGGGCTCCCAAAAGCCACAATGATTGCAAGAAGGAAGAAAAGAACCCCCTAAAACTTAAGTCTCAAGATACTTAAGCAAAACTCCAAACAACATCCCACACAAATCCTTCTAGAAACCCTAGGTCGGATGAAGCACAACAGCCAAAATAGAAGCCTCCAAAAACACTCCAAAAGTCCTCCAAATGCAGAGAAAACAAGCCAAGTCCAAGGTCACACTGAAGGTGTGACAAAATAGCCTCCAAAATAGCCAAATACATCCTCCCACACTTTCTCCATGTTGACAAGTCATCACCAAATCTGGATCCACACACAAGTCATGCAATATGTGTGTTTTTGAAAACACATGGCCTTTTAAAACATAAATATAGTGATTTTGTTAAGTGATTTATAAAAAAACACTTAGCAAATCACTTTACAATTAAGCTCAACTTAAAGGGCCCCACCACTTAAAATGTATTACATTTGCATTTGAAAATGATTTTCAAATCACTTATAGCTATTTTCAAAAATTGACAACAAATGTAACATACAATGCCATAGCCAAAAGTCTTCAAAAATCTTCTAAGGAATTTGACTATACCATCCTACCTTACTCAGCATTCTTGGACACACATGGTAAGATACATGTTTACAAAGGCATTATAGGCACTTGGCCAATATGGCCGACCTCCAAGTCACTTGGAAAGCATATTCTAAATCACAAGCCACTAGGGCATCATAATCAAAAGGTCAAAGGCATGACCTAATTTGGCACACTCCAAAGGTTGCTTGAAACACTTAGCAACATTTTTTTTAAAAAGCACAATATTTTCAATGATGAAAATAAGGTAAAATTTTCCTAAGTCTCAAAAGCTCCATTCAGCCCCCCACTGTGCAATTAAATGTGTTTCAAATTTTATAAGAATGGGATAAAATCCCACGGCCACCAAAGAATAGGGTTTTGCCCTAACCAACAAAAGATGGGGCAAAAAATGAAAGAAGAATTCATTTCTCACCTCGAGCATTCTAAAAGTTGCATTGTGCCTCCATAGAGTTTCTGAGGGCACAAAAAATGGAGGTTTTATGGTCGAATCATGAATATTTTTTTTGACAATTTCTAATGAAGAAATTCATGTAACAACGGGTAAGTTGTTTTTTGGCACAAAATTTGTATTTTTCCATCATTTCAAAGGCCATATATGCATTGAAGGCATGACCTGTAGTATAAATCTAATCATTTGTTTCATTTTCCTTTCTTCTGTGGTTTCTTTGTCTTTCAACCGCCATGGTTGAGCTTGTTTGAAGCTAAAATGAAGGCTTTCTAGAAACATCCTCCATGGGTAAGCTTTCCTTTGTATAACCCTCGTACTCTCCACTGTTTTCTATCAAAATAAGCTTATGTCGAGCTCTGCAGCCATCAAAATAAACAACATTATCACTTATAGCTGAAAATTTTAGCATTTATCTTTGTTTCATATATGCAAATCAATACCCCATCTTTGCATTTTTGGGGTTTCCTTCTATCGATTTCTAAATATGGGCATTTTTTTTCTATTTTGGTACAATGAAATGGTGTCCAGCTGTGATATAGTCCCCTTTACCATGATATGATTGTGTGAGATCATGATGTGAATGAGATTTTATGAGAGTTAGTCAGTCATTTAAACAAGAGCTATCTATGTCCACCGTTCTTTAGGAAAATGTTTCCCTATAAAGAGAAAAATGACCCCTTTAAAGGTTTTCTTAATTTGTAGTTGTATGCAAAAATCAAATAACATCTTTTTGAAGGCTCCACAAGTTGATACCTTTGTACAAATACTTGCGTACATTCGGTCAAAAAAATGAGGCACACCACAAAAAAAAGTTGGTTTCAACTCTATGATATCCTCAACCAAAAGCTTCACATCCTCGTGCCAAAAGCCAATTGAGGCATTTTTATAAATGCAGTATTCTTCTATTTCCCTATCGAATACATGTTCTAGGGGAAGAAATGAAAAGTAGACACCTGTTTCTATCACTGGTTTATTTGTAATACCAAGCCAGTGATCAATTGAAGAAATTTCTGCAATTATGTTTTCATTTGTCAGCAAGACACCTTTTGTGTTGGAAAAAGGATGCCATTTAATTGAAAATCCTAAACATTAATTATTTCATGTATCTCCTAAGTTCTTGGAATGTGTTCAACAACACTAAGATTAGGATGGGATTAATATTTGATGAAATAAATCATGAAATTGACATTTGTAGTTATTGGACTAAATAATAGGAGCATGTGGGTGCACACATGGTAGGGTGACACTCACCTTGTGTTCAGTTAACTATATAGAGTAACATCCTAGGAGTTAGGATTTGATGTTTGCATGTTTGAAGTTCAGTTCAGTTCAGTTCAATTCAGTTCATAATCAGTTTAGTTTAGTTTAGTTTAGTTTAGTTTAGTTCAGTTATGGTTCAATTATCTTCATTTGCATGCAAGTGCATGTTGCATGCATGTTGGTTATTTTGAGTTGCATGTAGTTAGCTTCAGTTAACTTAGAATGCATGGCTAATAACTTGAGTTGTATGACAGATAATAGGGACTACCTCCAGTTAATAGGGGATGACCATTCTTGCATGAATGTTGTTGAGTAAATGTTTCAGTTAACTAGAAATCACTTGGAGCCAACTTGGGTGCCCAAGATGCTTTATTGGATTTACCTCTCATGCATGATAAGATATTTTTGAAGGCTCAGTTAAGTAGGATTACTTAAGGGCGCAAACTTTGAGGAAGAGCTTTGGAATTATCACCGAAGTGAAGGAGAAGTTGTAGCTTCAGTTTGGGATGCCCAAATGCATGAAGAACATGTTGTAAGCTTTAGTCTTCACTGAATAACTCAACTTGAAGGAATATGGTGTACCTTTTCAAGGGCTTGAGCTTATGCATTGTAATTATCACCATTTGGAGATTACAAGGTTGCATATTGTCTCTATATCTCATTCAATTTGAATAGAGTTTGAATAATTATTATTGCAGGCGTGAATAAGATTGGTAAAGGCAGAAGAAGAATTCTCAAGCAAGAATTGTAGCTATTGTAATTCAAAGATTGAATAATAGAATAATTCTTGCTGGAGTTTTTTCTCGAAAGGGTTTCTCCATGGTACATCTTGTGTGATCTTTCTAATATCCTGTCTAGTTCTTCTATCAACTTCTCTCTTCATTCTACAATAGTAAAATGAATTAATCAAGATAATCACCCACAAAGAATATATGTAACAAAGAAAGAGCTTACTTAGATCAGCAATATTAAAGTTTTATAGAGTATTAAGCTAAGAAAACAACTCATTCTTCAACATTTTGGTTCTCATGTTGTCCCACTAGTATACATAATTGTGAAAATATCATTCTTCTTGGGTGGAAAATGTTCATATATTTTCTTCTTTCCCAGTGATAAGAACTCAATCCAAGAGTATGCAATCACTTCAACTCTTTCAGCTACTCCCTTCTGCCTGTCACTTATATTTGCAAATCTCACAAAGGTCTTAGAGTGAAATGCAATAAATTCCCTGGCTATTGCAAGCCTCCATGCTAATAATCCATTCAGGAAAATTTACTCCATAAATTCCACAATGACCGAGGTCCCGAACCAACATCACAACTCCTTATAGCTGATCCAATTTGAATTGATAAGGGGTGATCCCACAATAGTGGTTTACAATTTTTGGCCAAATTGGACACTTAAATTATTATTTTTAACTAAATCCTCACATTCGGGCACCTATAGCGGCTAAACTGTGAGGAATTTGAAGATGATGCAAACTAGAGTCTCTTCACATTTTGTCTTTATATTTTAAAAATATTTTTTTCAAAATTTTTGGAATCATATTACACTTCTTTTTTCATCTCCCACGAAAATTGGTTTTTTTCAGAAAACAACATTTTTAAAAAGTGATGCACACCGTATAACACATAACTTTTTTTCCATGAAGGATAAAATTCTAATACTTTCAAATTTAGATTTGTAGCTCTGATATCTAGTGCTTCCACTTGGTTAGATAGTTTTTTATTGAATAGTTTTTCTTTACTCAAGTTTCAAAGTTAAACCAATTACAATTCAGACATAGCGCGACCGTATAACATGTAACTTTTTTCTATAAATCAAAATTCAATTTTTCATTTTTTGTTGGATCAAGGACTTCAATATCTGGTGCACTCATATTTTTAAATTTTTTTTTTGATAATCTGCTATTTTTCCACATGTGCAGAATAAAGACCTTCATTTTTGATGAAAAACCTATGTTTAATAAAACTAAAAAAAAAATACATAATAAAACTAAAACATATTAAAATTATATTCGTTGGATAACTCATTATGAGGACTACCTGATTCCAATTGGTTTTGTGAAGAATCCTCCATTTTCATACTTAACTCGAGCTTCAAAGCATAAAAAAATAGGTTTTTTTGTGAAGAAGGTCAAAAATCAAGGAAAAGGGGGGTTCACTAGAACCAGGGGGTTCTAGCGAACTAGGGTTCATTCAAACCCCCTAAAATATGCATTTTTTATTTTGTTTCTTGGGCGGGAAATGTGGGCCCAGTAATTAATGGGTTCGCTCAAACCCTAGTTCAGTCGAATCCCTTTTTGGTTTGGTCAAACTTGTAGGTTCATTCAAACCCCTAAAACCAATTTTTTTGCCATGGGGTCATTTTTTCTCAGTTTTCCTTCCTGCATCAAATTGTAAACCACTATTGTGGCTTCACCCTAAGTCATATGCTTTCTGATATGTCAACCACACATATTTTCCTACCTTTCCATTTTCAATCTCACAGTGGCCTAACATTCAGTTATGTGGTCATTTCTAGACAGCTTGGCTGAAACATGCTCATGCACATGGAGGTGTAGCAGCATAATTCCATGAGATTTTATCCTTCATGTTGCCCTTTAAACATGCAATTTGATCTTCAGGGGCTACATCTATGTCACATAGAACTAGATGTCAATTCTGAAGCTCTTGACATTGATGGTAAAGGTATATTTATCTTAATATGATCTTGTAAATTTGTCATATGTTCCTTTTAATGATAAAACTGCAGGTTTTTGTTTCATTTCTCTTTGTGAAGTTCACCATTTTATACAAGGATAATATACAACACATCTCCATTATTCATTTGCATCAATGTCCCTTTGCTCTTTATGCATTGCATTTGATACAACAACTATATTGTGGCCTTAACCATGCACCTTCTTGCTCACCTTGTGCTTTTTTGATGCTATGTTCCATTTTGTGAACTTATTTGATGACATTGCCTCTCCATATCACTGTACTTTTTCCTTTGAAACCTTTGCTTGAATTTATGAGTTTGGTGGTCTTTATGAATATGGTTCATGATCTTGCTATCAAACTTTGATGTTAGGGTTGCTCATGAATATACCCTGTTTCTTGCACTAGTCAAGTATAGACCACGGTTGACCTTGTAAAACTGCCTCCTGATACATGTGCTCTTTTTAGTGAATTTTACTTTTGGATCGAGTATGTCAAAGAACCTCATGGATCGAAGAAACCGAATTGTTCCAGATTTGTGTACAATTTGACCACCCCTTACACATGTTCTAGTTATGGCATTCTATATACTCAAGTCACCCCCCCTCTCCTATCTCTTAACCTCTATTGACATCTCTTGGCCACTCTCACTGCACCATACTTTGTCATCGGTTGTCATTTGAACCTTGTTTACTTCCTCTAGTGCTATCCATGCATTGCACTACATCATTCAAAGAATGAGGTCTGCCTCTTCTATTATCTTTTCCATATTTCATAAGGTTGCCCCCCTCTTTAGGACTGTCATTTTCCCTTTTAACCTTCATATTTTTTGCATCCTGGGATAGCACCTTAATATGATGACTTAATCATGTACTCTATTCATCATCCATGATTGCTCCATGAAATTTCATTGTATTCTAAAATACCTTTCCTTTTGGACCTTGTTGTCCTGTAGCATGATTGAATGTGTTTCATGCCTCTGATGATCATTGCTTTGGTTTAGATTTGGTTCAATGTGAGTAGTGTATACTCCTTGTGGCTCGTGTGGACTTGTAAGAGGTTGCTGTCATATTCACTTGCACATGGTCTTGGCTTCAAAGGAGTGTCACCTTATGTTGTTTCATGATTGCTCCAGCCATTGCTTGTTGCCTTGTAAGATCCTGCAAAGGTGTTGTCCTTATACTTGTATCATGACCTTGATTAAACCATTGCTCTTTCTTCTGTTATGTGTGATAAATACACATAGTCTCCTCATTCTAACTTTATTGGACAACCACTTGTCACATATGTGGGTGATAGAACAATGCACCTTCCTATGCGATGTGTGACTGCCCCATAGGGTTATGGTGAGAGGGGCTTGACAACAACTCAAAATGCTTCCTCAATATTTAATAGATGCATAATTAAACTTGATGCATCTTCAAAATCACTTGATGCATAATTGAACTTGATGCATCTTTGAATCTGGTAATGAAAGTTGATCAACTGATGTGATTCCATACTGATTTAATGCATTGATAAGAGATAAATCTTTGATCAAGTTGCTCAATTTCCTTTTCTTTCAAAGCACGCTGAGCTCTACCCTGTGGGAGCCACATTTACCCTACATGCTGCATTTGATCTGATAATGAAACAATGGTCAGACTTGTCCTAAATCTGCACATGAAGAAAAGAGTTAGAAAATAAATGCATATGTTCGATGTTTCTGTTTAATGCACTTATGGATCAGTTTATACATGCATAGGTAAGTGTGTATGTAAGGATTGAATCATTCATTTCTTAGAGCCTCGCTCTAACACCATTTTTTCTTCAGATGCAGGGTGAGGAGCACTATGGAGCTGGGAGGGACACAAGCGGTTCGGGGCAGCAGCAGAGCATTCAGGCAACCTACAACTAGTCATTCTCAGGCAATGGCTGGTTCAACTCTCATATGCACATTTTCCTTTTTCCACTTATTCATGTATGAATTGCTTCATAGGTTCATTGAATAAGAGAGTTAGTCCCTTGGCTTGTGAGGGACATGAACATTTCAGGATTATCAATAAAAGACTACATTTGTATATCTATGATTTTCTTTCTCTTTTGTTGTAATGCAACATTGGAATGACGAAATGTAATCTACTTTATTTGACAATCACTCTTTCATGCATATTGAAACTAGCAGTTTAATGGTTTGTCTTTTAAATTTTTAAACAACCTGAAAAGAGTAAACACTAAGTTACCTGATTTTAGCTGAAAGCTAAAAATTAGGTAACACTACCATTTGGAGTTTTTTAAAAAGCTAGTTGATAACATAAAAAGCTAGTTGATGACATTAACTAAATTATGCTTCTATTTGGTTGAAGCATTAATACCCTCAAGACCCTTGATCTTCTATCCCTTCATGAATACTTATTTTCCCATTTTTCTAGAATTCTCTTGTACCATTTATATACCACCTAGAAAGAGTGTTAGGTGTTTTTTTATTTTAAGGGGAGGGAAAAGATAGAAGATGGAAATGGATGGTGAAATGCCACCAAAGAAGAACAAAATCCATGTATACATAGTGTAGCTTATGGATCCAACAGTCAAATAATATTAGGTGTTTTGATGCACCCTCTCCTAACAACCAACAAGTTGCTAATCAAGTTTTACTAGTTTTTTATTTTATTTTATCTTCTTAACTAAGTTTCTTTATGCATTAGCTTTTTAATTCTATAAAATTCATCACAACTTTTGTGGTGAGGTGTTTAGAGGAAAACATAAGTTATTATGTCTTTTATGTGGACATTTTAGAGACTACAAAAGTGTTTCAAGCTTAAATTTTAAATTTATTCTCAACAACAATTTGATATGTAGACAATTCCATTATTAGAAGTGTTAATGGTAATCAATAGTAGACATGAGTGTGAAACTTAATTACATGATGATATTGCATTAAGAAAAATATTGAGAAAAAAAAGTATTACAATGTTATTGAAGCCATTGATTTAAAAAATAATGTGTAAAAGTATATTAGAAAAGAAGCCTTAAAAATAACAATGTGCAATATTATTAATATTATTTTTGAGTTTTTGTTTCTAAACCATATATCAAAAATCAACTATCATATCATATTTTCTTTATAATTGCACATTGTTATTTTTAAGGCTTCTTTTCTATAATATAATGTAGTTATGTTTTCCTTAATATAATTAATACAATAGCTTCCTACCATTATCACAACAAAGGTTTAGATTGGCTTTATTATAGGTCTTAATCTATGCATGAAATCTACATTTGTAATTTTTTCTATAATTCCATTCTAAGTTGGTAGGTCTGCATTATTCATATGCTAAGTTTTCTATGAGAAAGGGACGACTGCGATATGGGGGACACACGTGCATAGCTCATCAGGAGGTTCATTTTATCGGTCAAGCTGCACAGAGAGTAAAAGTAAGACTGTCCAAAATATTTTCATGCAGTGGCACAGATTCATGCACTACAGTAAATGCAGTTCTAAAAATATATGTTCATGCACATGGGGTTTTCCACATAAAAATAGATCAAGCAGCATGCTGTGAATAGTGCATTCACTGCTTGTCTTCCTATATAGAGCCAAAAAGTATTTGAAAATCTTCTGAGGGTGGGGACTCTGATTTTGATTCTGGTTTGTATGCATGATTTTCAAAACTGATCCTTCATTATGCAACAAGACTGACAACACTTCACATAGCAGCAAAGGAGGGGAAAGTGCAAATTGAGAAAAGCATTTTGAGTTGGGGAGATCGTCTACAGAAATAGAAGATGGAGACGGCCGCACCGTATACAAATTTCTGATTATTTGGTTAATTTTATCTTAGATTTTTCATACTTAAGTTTATCATCCTTACACTACAATTATATTTACTTTTAGGAACCTCATAGTTCAAGTGTGGTTCATTGCAATTCTCTTGTCAACTTACAAGAAGGCTCTACAAATGCCGACTGTAATATTATGTTATTACGAAACAATTTTAGTATCATAAAGTTTTTTAAATTTTCTCTGTTCGCTATGGAACACTACGACTTTAAACATCAATTGGTACCGTGAACCGTATCTCTGAACGGTTCTGTAGAAATTCATTATTCGTTGGCTTTTTCTTCAGAGTGTTGAAGTGTTCAGCAACAATAATTTCTGGTAATATTCTACGAACAAAAAGCGATAATGTATTAAATTCAGGGAAGAAAATCACCGTGAAAACTTGTCATCGACGAGCATGTGTTTCGCAAAGTCTTCTGCAGTATGAAGGAGACACTATTTATTCACCGGGCTTTTCATTTTTTTTAACATCTTTTTGTCGTCGTTGTTTTGATAATCATTGAGCAGCCGGTTTTGCTCCAACAGATGATGATGTTGTTGCAAACGCAAATGTGTTGCAGAGTTGTGGTTCGCTTTGTAGTTTGTGTTTGTTTGGTGGGCTTTACTGCTACAAAATGTGTTCCTGAAAAGTGTGGTTCCAGTATATTTTTCCATTGTGCAATTGATTTGAAAACCCTTTTTAGATTAAAAATTCTTCATGTTGACACCATGGTTTTCAGATCAATTGCACAGGATAAAGATACTGGAACGATGGCTCTATTTATATTACATTTGTATTCTGTTTTAGCTGATTCTATGCTCTACTTATATTACATTTGTATTATGTTTTGGTTGATTCTGCATGTATGGTTGATATTACTCTTTCTAATGAATTTGTGGCAAAAACTCTTCTGTTTCTTCTCTTTGCAGGCCATGAAACTATCTCGCTCTCAATGACACTAAGCATCATGTTTCTTACAGAGTGTCATCGAGCAGTGAAACAACTCCAAGTGAGTACTATTAGTAACCATTTTTGGAACTTATTATATTTTGTTTACTTCCTTCCCTTGGGATTTAATGAATCATGTGTAGTAGGTATTGACGCAAAAAGGACTCCACCCACTCTGCTCAAGAACCATTCACAAATTCAAAACTGTAGGACCCTAAATCTGCATTGGATCAAAAACAAAAACCCTTAGTATTGTTAGTAAACCAAAGCAAACAAAAGATCCCCTATAAGATTCATCTAATCACAAGAATGATGCCAAAGAAACAAGCAAAACATAGAAAGGCATCATTCTAATGATCAAACTAACATCTTATAGTGGATTGGTGTCACATGTGCTAGTGACCCTTTCCCAACCCTTGATCAAAGCTCAAGTTGTGTAAATGATGGAGATGATGGAGTGAAATGGACAAGATCAAATCTCAAATGAAGAGAGTAACCTTGCAAGAGATTGTGGAGAGATGGTGAAGGGTTTGATAAGAGATGAAGCCTCTACTTTATAGATTTTCAAAATGCTAAGTGTTGAAAATGGACCAATGTGGGACAAAGATCAAGCCAATGAGAAGATGACACTTGTCAAATGATGAGTGGTCAATGGTTGTGCAAGATTTGGGAAGAGTGCCCATGAGAGGGAAAATTTGAATTCAAATTTGAGAGTAAATGCTAAGTGGGGGACAAGAAAATGAGCAATAAATGCACTATTGGAGGGACAAATCAATTTGCTTTTGAATTCAAAATTAAGGGAATATTCCCCATAAATGCCATGTTGATGGAAAATCTTGGATTTAATAAATCAATAAATTGATTTATATGTGCAAGTGGACATATCTAGAGAATGCAAGTGGGTGAGATTAACATTTAATCAGGGTTAGATTAAATAGATGATGATTATGCTGATTTAATGCTGATTAGGTGAGTTGACTCTTAAGACTTTGATATTTGATTTATTTAAATAAGAAAATGATGGACTATGATTTAGGATTTGATTTAAATGGATTTTTGATTTATTAAAAGATTGATGATAATGCTTATTTGATTTTAAATAAATGATGCTAGGAGATGAAATTACCTAATCAATGGATGAAAATGCACCTGATTAATTGATGAATGGTCCTAATGCGAAATCTAATTTGACTGAATCCGATCGAATGCATAATGTTAATTTTGCATGTCTACAAAAACCAAACAGACAATTACTATCTTAATTCACTAAGGTAAATATTGCAAACAAATTTGATTTTATTTGATTCAATTTCAATTACAATCACAAGGATTTTTATGGCCTCATCATTCCACACTCTATTTTCTGCTTTTATATTTGGCAATCATTCTACAACCTCTTCTCATCCTGACAGCTTTTCCTATCACCACATATCCAAGGTCTTTTTTTCTTTCAAATTTTAGGTTTTTATTGTTTCCATTGGTAGGCCTGGTGATTGCTATTTAGGGTTTGCTATCTTGATGCAGTCCATAGCTTAGTTTTTCCCATGGACAAGATTGAATTCTATTATGTTGCATTTTCTTGCAAATTTTCAAGTTTAGCATTGGATCTAAATATGTATGCTTGTGGCTTCCTACGTCTAGGGTTTGTGATTTTAATATGTATGTTTTCTTTATCATTTGTTAGTCTTTGAGATTCTAGAATATGTATTCTTGTGGCTTCCTACGTCCAGGGTTTGTGATTTGAATATGTTAGAAACCGAAATCTTAGAAACATTTGTGTCCATTCAGACTGTCATTTCTAATGGCTCGCTTTTACCAGGGTTAAGCTTATAATCTACTGGTGGTTGGAATGATGGTGGGCGTTTGAAAGGTATAATTCCTTCATTTTGATTATTAACTCTGCAGTGAAGTTTTTGGCAGTTAAGTGTGACTTTTATCATTTGTAGATACGATTTAAAAAATTGTGAAAACAGAAATATGATTAGATTAGTGTAGTTTATTTTGAGAGAAAGGGAAGGAACTTGAGGCGGTGAATCACATGGATAAAATAGGGACAAACTCGGCCTCGGATGTGGTGGTGACATGACCCTGCTGCTTGGAAATGATAATGGATCAGATGCGAGCGAGGAAAGTAACGACATAAATAACTTGCCTCAGAGGGCAAGCATTCAAGGGGTGGCTCGCTTTTTACGTAGGGCAAGGAGCAGAAGAATTATGAGGCAACCGTCCATGCTCATATTTCTGATCATTTTCCCCTTCATCTGTAAGTTGGCTGGGTATGTGTAGGATCATCATGCAAAAAACAGGCCCTTAAGTGGCAAAAAATTCAGAAAAATCAGTGTTAGGCAACTTGATGTAAATATTTGAATAAGTTATCTATATTATTTCAAAAATATGTAAGAATATAATTTGTAGAAAATTGAATGTAGTTTCTAAAATACTAGGTTTATTTAAAAATAAATAAAATCTATTTGGTGAAAATTTGAAATTTCAATGCAAGAGTACTTAAATTTCAGGAAAAATAAGAAGTAGGTGTCTCGACCACCCTAACCATAATAAATTAATAATATTTTTTTTTTAATATTTTATATATAAGTAGAGGACTCATGTCCGGATGATGCATATTTTTTGTAATTTTTTTCCAAGTAAATAATTAATTATGAATTTTTATTACAACTTTTAGAAAATATAAAAACTTCGTCTGACATCCTTAACTTGGTCAAAACTTCATGAATTTTTTTTTTTAATCATATAGTATGTGAAGCATAGAATGTGACGCATGTTTCAGATTCAAAAAATATGATATTGTTTGAAAGTTATAGATGTTTTTCAATCAGCCTATCGATAAGGACTTTAGTCGTAATTCTAATAGAAAATGAATAATAATTATTTATTAAATTCAAATTAAATCATATTTTATATTTTTGGAAAGCTGAGAATCTCGTCTAAAAACTCTTTTCGTTTCATTAATTTTGGGTGAAAAAAAAATCATCAGCCACATACCCCCATAATATTGCCACTTTTTGGCGCACCATGATCCTGCACATACCCGACTATTTCTTAGTAATCCACTGCATAAGCCAATATGTTTTTCAAATTGTCATATCTTGGTGAATTCTTTGTTGCAGTGTTGTGTCTTTTGTACTATTACTTGCAGAGTCACATGATAAATCTTTTTCTCGTAGCCCTGTTTACGCTTGGCATCAACTTTTTGTTGGATTAACTTGTGCTTTCACCAAAGTAAGGGTTTCTTCTAATGTTTTCATTATTAAAATTTTAGTTCTGTGTTCATGGTGGCCTTTTTGGTTTCAAATTTTTGGAAGTATAATCCCAACTACTATATTAAATATTTTTCCTGTTCATCCTCCAGCGCTGCAGACAAGGCATTGATCGCTTACCATTAAATTCTGAAGACTTTTGCAAAGAAATGAATTGACCTCTGCTATCTCCGATCTACTCTCTCCATACATATTAAAATTCTCATGTACATTTTCTACAGGATACTGTCATGAAAGTATGGTCTCCCTTCTCCAGCGTATGGATCAAATCAAGCAGTAGCAATGCTGTTTTACCTATGTGCTGGGCATAGAAAATAGTAGTAGTAGTGCTCTGGTTTTTTTTTCTGTTTATGTTTTAAGAGCACCAGCTCTATTTCATGCTGTGTGTAATGCTCTATTTTTCATGTATGTAGAAAGAGAAGTTTTGCAGTTTAAAATACTCTGTTTTTCTTTATGGAATGAGCTATAGCTCACTGTTTTTGAAATTTTTGTGTGAAAGAAAAGAGCAGAAGCACTTGCTGAATCTTATAACTATTTTGTAAGATTTGAATTACTAATAGGAAATATATTTTGTTGTTCATCTTTCTGTTTTATCTCTAGTTAGTTTTTGTCTCTATTTAGGTCCTCTGCCCCTTTCCTTCACTGCCACTTTGTTGACACAAGAGTTATATGTATCCAGTCCATTCGCGTCCTTCTCTGGAAGACCTTTGCAGATATCATTAAATAAAGCACAAGTTCTCTCGTAGTTGTGAACATGACCCCATAGCGCCAAATCCACCTGTGCAAACTCCTTTGTTAGATCAATATTTGTTTTGATTTTCATCAGATGGTCAGAGATCAATGATGAACGTTTAATGTTAATCAACATGGTACTTGGGAAGAAGTGGTTCAATGGCTGCAACAAAGTTGGCATCTACGTTATTGTGTATCAATCCCTCCTTTATAGTAGAATACATTGGTCGATGCCTGTTGTTTTCCATTGCAAACCTAGTATTTTTATTATAATAAAGATATTGAATTTTCTGAAATTTTTTAGATTTGACTGCATAAATATTTTTCGGATCATATTTCATGGCCAATTATTAGGATGAACTGAGTTAGAGAATGATCATAGTCCATGATTTTCATTTTTATTTCTCTTCCCTAGATCACTTCATCCTATGATTTTCATTTTCATGTCTCTTCTCTAATCTACTTCATTCTGATGATGGATCATAGAATATGATCCAAAATGCTGATGAAAAATATTTACACAATCAAATAAAAAAAAAAACTTCTTTAAAGATGCACTAGCCCTTGACTTACTAAGTACCATGGTTTGTCCTCTGTTTGTGTTGCAATAAGAAAATATCTCTCATAAGCAACACCACATTCTCCACCAGAATCTGTAGTCTCATATATTGAATTACTACCTGGAAAGTCTCTGAAAAGGACATTCAACAATCTACTTTCATCTCTTTCTTCTGTCATGGCCTTTATAACTCCTAGTGACCTTGGCTGTAAATAATTTCACTACCCCACGTTAGCTATTTATATCAACTACTAACTGGGGGTTTAGTATCGAAAATTGAAAATATGTGATTGTAAAAGGTGATGATAAATTACATTGCAAAGTGAATGCTATACTTTACTAGAAAGTATTCTTGTTTTATTTTGTTTGTAAACTTTTAAATTGTTTAATGTTTAATAATATTTTATATTATATCATATTGTACTAGTTTGTTCAAGTAACCATTTGTCTTCTTCTTTGCACTTGTTCTTTATATTTCTTAAATACATAACAATAGAAATTATAATATTTTTATAGAAAAAATATCTTATCATATAATAATTTATATAAATTATTTTCACCCTTCTTTTATTTCAAATTATATTAATTCATATTTATAATTATATAGTTTTGATTATACAAAATATTCAAGTGGAAGAAAAATTATTGATAATACTCGTTGAATCCTCGTAAATTATGATATTATCAAGCTGTGGATGCAACTTTATATTCTGTGAAGATCAAATAAATTTGGTGTCTACTCAAATGAATATACCTGAATGTAATGCTCATCAGTTGCATCAAGAGGAGCTTTCCCCATGTCCCCAAACGCAAGAAATTTTTATGTGGTTAGCACCTGTTGCAGGAGGGGTAGAAAATTGTATAGGACCACACCAGCCCACATTATCACTGAAGGTATTCGAATTTCAAACTTTCAATTTATAGAAAAATTGGAATTTTCACTTCAATTAAACAAAAAAAATTGAAAAATATTTGTGTGACATTTAAATAGTTTAGAAAAAAAGTACACCTTCCATATCTGTAACACTACAATTTATTTACTTAGGACTCAACCACTTCCATTATTATATGTTGATAGGGAAGGAAAGGATCTGAACAACTGGTGTGTTTTAGTCTAAGAGTTTATTTATTGATTGGGTTGAGGACCCAAAACCATTTGAATGGTCCAGTTTGAAGAGTGTATTCTAAGTTTTGACTTGTTTAGGTAGTTCATCTTAAATCACACTCACATTTCTAGTAAGGTTCACCTATTAGTGTGATTTAAGATGAACCACCTAAACAAGTCAAACTTAGATTGTGTTGTTTAAACCGAACCCACTTAAATAATTGATACATAATCAAAGCACTAGCTGTTTACTATTGAACTGTTGATAGAAAGACCATTTGATAAACACAATTTAATATCGGATTGTTTGTTTTATACAATCTGTAATTTGTAGATTTATCGTTACATCAGTATTCTAACTGTTAATCAATTTCTAAATCATCTTTACCTAGATCTATAATGAAGTTAATCTATGAAATCAACTCCCATAAATGCTATAATTAATTGAACATAACTATTTGTCAAATAAATTGAATTAGAAATCATATCAATTGAAAATAATATTAAACTTGAATATTGAGGTTACCTTCATAGCATAATGACATAAAAGAGGATGAGATGCCACATCTCTAGTTTCCAAATAGAGTGTGCCATTCAAAGGACAATCAACTAGTCTGCTTCACATTATTTATTATCTTTAGAAAAAAATATCTATAGTAGACCAAGAGATATTCTATCTTAGATGTTTATTGAAAGAGATACTTTATGTCAAATTAATTTAAAATGGACACCTTGGAAAAATATCTCAACTAGATCATTATATTCACCACTGAACATTTGTTGAAAAATAACAGTTTGTGGAAATGGATTTCTATTTGAATGAAAATAAGAGCATTAATATTTACAGGTCCTCTTCTTTTTCAGACAGTTTAAGTCAATTGAATAGAGTTACAACTTTAAAAAAGAACAAGTAGAGACATAAATCTAGTATTTCAACTCATCTTTTGTACATTTATTGCTTAACATGTACTAGTGGGTATTAATCTTAGAATAACATGCTTTCAAGCATTTCAAATCAATCTTCAGTGATCTTCAGCAACCTTCAATGTTTGCATAAATATCTTACACCAGCTTGTTTTAATCTGTGTTGGATTCTCTTCACTTCAATGGTATGTGAATATTTGAAGATATATACAGTGCATTTACCAGTTCCCTCAACTATATTAGCACTCTGCTCATGAAATTATTGGTAAGAAATATTGCATGGAATTGTAGAATTGATATTACTCTTCCATGGTTTAATATGACGGTAAGAGAACGATTTTATTTTTCTTCACTTCTTAGCACCCCCTTTGTTGTTGAATTAATTTTAAAATGTGTTCCTATTCTAAGGTAATTGCTAGCAACTTTTGAGTATATTTAGCATGTTGAATTATAGTCTCAAGAAAAGCCAACCTCAAAGCCTTAACATCCCCCCTTGTGAAGAACTCTTTTAATTCATCAATGTACATATTAACCATGCCATAGGAGGAAATATGTTCTATAAATAATTTTGCGTGGGAAAATTCAAAATTCCCTTGAATAATATGCCATGATCACTTCTTGCATGTTCTTGAGGGCCAAGAAGTAATCCTCTAGGATATAATTCTCAAAGTTACGATGGAATACAGTCAAAAATTGGTCACAAATGATTATTCTCACCTACTTCCCTCTTCCTTAGTAGCCTCAGCCCATCATCAATCAACAAGTTTCTTTTTTGAGAATCCCTCATAGGGTTTCATTAAAACATAGATCAACTTGCCCATCCAAGCTTTTAGCCTAACAACTTTGCTACAACTATCAAACTTGGATGAGAAATCTTTTCCATTGCCCTCTGAACTATGTTGTCCTCATCCTATATCTTGGGCTGCCCTAATTAAAAATGTTTTCTTCACTCCTATTAAAGGTACCATAAAAGGGTTTTTATCCATGATCAAGGTGTTCCAACCTTCCTTCTCCACACTCAAGTTCTTATCAACAATCCTCTCCTCTAGCCCTGCCTCCCAATTGTCTTATGTCCATTGTAACAATCAAAGTATGCAAGGCTCAAGAATTAAGTTGTTTGTTAGAGTCACTTAATGCAATCAAGGGAGCATTACAACTTCTTCTACTGATAAAGCATTTCCAATTTCCAGTTATCTTCTCTATGAATATCCTAGTGTGAAGACATTGCCAATCTTTAAAACCTCCTATGCATACCTCTGTCACAATGTACCATATACTTGAAGGATTTTGACAAAAATTTACACACAAAACCTCCTTCAAGGAATGTTGAATAGGTTTACAATCAACATATATATACTAATAGCCTATACTTGAAATTCAACACTTCTGCAATGTGTGGGGCAAAGAAAAATAGCTTGACTAAAAAATGTGCACTGTCACATAATATAAAACACTATTATGGAGCTCTTTTGGGCCTTAAGACTTCCCCCTTAGGTGACTGTCACGTGCATTTGACTAAACAATGTACCTTAAAACCCTATATTGCATAGTCATATGCACTATGTTTAGTCACATGTAACCCTACACAAGTTGCACACATTAGAAAGGCTTTAAATAAGGTTTGTAACTATGCATCAAATTCATTCATGAGATTACTATCCTTGCCACTACATAAGTGTACTAGATAACAAGTCATTGTCTCTCAAAGAATGTTGCCCCTATCTCACACGTATGCGTTTCACTAATGGTTGACCCTTGCATCCAAACTTTCATTTGGAATGCTCCTTGAAACCTTTTAGACTGTGAATCTTGAATATTGTTCATTGTTTTAACTCGAACCCTGCCCACATGTGAGAGTGCTACTCTTTAAAAACCCTTGTCAAGGATCAGTAAGATGTTTCAAGGATCATACTTTCAATGTGGAATCAAATTCATACACTTGATCATGCTTTGATTCAATTCATTTAGTTATCATATGAATCTTCTCCCATGTATATGCTTATAGGGCAATAGGTGGATTGCGACTGTGATAAACAATTGAAATATGCCATGCAACACCTTATTGATTTTCCATGCCAACATCAACTCCATTATACATTGCATGATAGGAATTCCACCTCCGTTTATGAGTCATATTTTTCCCACTAACTGATATAGAGCCATAAAGATGTGACTATGCAATCAAAACGTGATCTTGCTGCTTTATGGCTTCATGATCTAGGGATTAAAAACTTCATGATAATATGCTTTTATTTAGAATATATAGATTATAATTCTTTTATTTAGCTCTCAAAACTTAATGGAAGTTAGATTGTAAATATCTGGGCCATTTTTTCTATGGTTGTTGTGTTCTTAACTACAGTGTGTCCCCTATTTTGTGAACTCTCTGATTGAATATGTAGGGTTTGATAAGATTTGTATCACTATTGCATAGAAACTTTTGCTATTCCTATCACATTTAATGCTTTTTGGACATTTGTTATAAAAGTTTGGACTCTTCCATATGCTTTTAATAATGAAAAGATGTAGAAAAAACATTCTACCCAAGGGATGTACAATATTGATTGTTCGCTGACAACTTAAAATAAAAAAACACACTTTTACACCATTTGACCTCTCTACATAACGTGCACATCAATTAAAATAAAGCACACTACTGAAAGAAATCAATGAAGGTGAGAACACATCCATGGCTAAGATCAAATCTAATGCAAAAATAATTTTTAGCTCAAAGTTGGACATTGGTAGGCACGTGGAGATTCCTTGGCTTTTATATAATGTAGTTGTATTTAATTTTGCTTTGCCTTCTGCATGTATGGTTGATATTGGTTGTCACCTCACATAAGTGCTTACATTTGTATTCTATTTTGGTTGATTCTCTGCTCTACTTATATTACATTTCTATTTTGTTTTGGATGATTCTGCATGTATGGTTGATATTGGTTGTTAGCTAACATAAGTGCTTACATTTGTATTCTATTTTGGTTGATTCTTTGATCTACTTATATTACATTTTTATTTTTTTTTGGTTAATTCTACATGTATGGTTAATATTACTCTTTCTAATGAATTTTTGGTAGAAACTCTTCTGTTTCTTCTCTTTGCAGGCCATGAAACTATCTCCCTCTCCATGGAAATGAGCATCATGTTTCTTATATAGTGTCATCAAGTAGTGAAACAACTCCAAGTGAGTACTATTAGTAACCATTTTTTGGAACTTATTATATTTTGTTTGCTTCCTTCCCTTGGGATTTAATGAATCATGTGCAGTAGGTATTGACGCAAAAAGGACTGCCCCCACTCTACTCAAGAACCGTTCACAAATTCAAAGCCAAATAAACAATTACGGTCTTAATTCACTAAGGTAAATATTGCAAACAAATTTGATTTGATTTGATTCAATTTCAATTACAATCATAGGGATTTTCATGGCCTCATCATTCCACACTCTATTTTATGCTTTTATATTTGGCAATCATTATGCAACCTCTTCTCTTCCTTATAGCTTTTCCTGTCACCACATATCCAAGGTCTTTTTTTCTTTCAAATTTTAGGTTTTTATTGTTTCCATTAGTAGGCTTGGTGATTGCTATTTAGGGTTTTCTATCTTGATGCAGTCCATAGCTTAGTTTTTCCAATGGACAAGATTGAATTCAATTATGTTGCATTTTCTTGCAAATTTTCAATTTTAGCATTGGATCTAATTTGAGTATGGAAAATAAGGGCCCCAAGTTTCAACAAGAAGGGAATGCCCTCCTCTGAGTAAATTTTTGTAGTTCTTTCCATTGGCATTTGATACAGACAGACCTCTCTACCAAATACCACATTCACAAACACAAAATTGCATAGAAAAAGTACTCTGCCTTAATTCGACAATTTAAATAGATATTGATTGCAAACAAAGTTTGGACTTATTAATTTATTGACAAATACAAACAATTGGACTTTTCTGACTGAATTCTTCTTAGACACCCAATCTATTCCATAAACATTCATTGATTCACACAACCTTCTCTTTAATAATAGCTCTCATTACTCTCTCCACCCTCTATCTTTGTTCAGATATTTACAATCAATTTTTTGATATCTAATAACACCTAACTATCCAATTCTATGCGATTATTTACTCCCTTTTTGGTGGCACATTCAAACTTTACCAATTTATCATCTACACACCCGTGACCTTGATTGCATTACCCTGTGTGTCATGGCTTCTAGAGTAACCAATTTGTCTTTCCTTCACTTCCTTGCTCTTCTCCACTTCATAAAGAAGTGTGCCCTCCTCTATCCACTGTGCCTCCCTAAGTTTTTTTATGCTATTATCTTTTCCCTCCTGTGTGCACCTCTATCCCTTCCAAGAGGCCTACCATTCACATCAAAATTTGCAGTTCTTATTTCTTTTTGTGGCATGGCTTAGGATCTCCTTCTATTTGTAGCCCTTGCTCACCTTCATAGGCTCCCGACTTTCATGGGCTCTCGCCTTTTCACTTTGCACAACCCCTTCACACTTCTTGTAGACATGGAAAATATACCAACATACTTGATCCCGATTATTAACACCATTTCATCCAAAATCATTCCTCAGTCTAACCATTTAATTAAATGCCCTTATTTGATTAAATTCATCAATTTTTCTCTCTTAATTAAATAAATCATTTTATCTAATTAAGTCTTTATCTCGTTAATTAAATCAACCCATCTGATCTAATTAACCCTATATCCATATTTAATTAAATAATTCACTTTATTTGACTAAATCTCTAAAGTCTATCTATTAAATTAAATAAATTAAACCTTGTTTAATTTAAGCTAACCAATCATCCTCTTTTGTTAAATAAATAAAAATATTTATTTAACTAAGTCTAAAATCACATTCCTCTCATATTTGATTTAAATAAAATTTAAAATCTAAGTCAAATTTGTCACATCATCTAATCCCCCATTAAATTAATTGATCCTTGATTAATTTAATCCTAATTCATGTCCTATCCTCTAGATTTTGCCACTTGCACATGAAAATAGATTTAATTCATTTATTAAATCTCTATTTTCTCTCAACATGGCATAATGGAGGAATATTCTCTCAAATTTGAATTCAAATTCAAGTGGACTTTGTCCTCCCAACAAGGCATTTACATAAATTTTAAAATCTAAGTCAAATTTGTCACATCATCTAATCCCCCATTAAATTAATTGATCCTTTATAATTTAATCCTAATTCATGTCCTATCCTCTAGCTTTTTCCACTTGCACATGAAAATAGATTTAATTCATTTATTAAATCTCTATTTTCTCTCAACATGGCATAATGGAGGAATATTCTCTCAAATTTGAATTCAAATTCAACTGGACTTTGTCCTTCCAACAAGGCATTTACTTCACCTAATAAGTCCTTTTGTCTTGAGCCAAGTGACATTTAAGGCATTTCATTTCCCTCTTACATGTCATTTCAGCATTTTCAAATATCAACTAATTGCATTTATGGGAACATTCATCAAAATGTGCACATCCTATATCCATTCACATTTGGACAAGTGGCACCTTTCCATTGGTTGAATGTTAGTCCCACATTGCTTCATTTTGGGTATTTCTCCATCCTATCATTCTAAAAATAAGAGGTTTCTTTCCTCATTTTAGCATCCACAATTTGAGCAAAGATATTATACTCAAATCCATATTCAAGCTTTAGCATTTTCATCCATTTTATCAAAGAATAGCTAGGTTCTTGCAGGTTTTCTCCATGACACTCATTTGAAGCAATCACCAAGTGGATCACATCATCATCAAATCATCAAAGCTTGCATAGGAGTTGGGAAAGGGCCAATTTTCACATCAAATTGGCACCAACTCCCCCATAAGATCAAGAGTTTGCATATTCTCAATAGGATTTAAACTATTTCATTGATTTTGTGTTGTATTCTTACTTTCATTTCTATTTGGAATATGTTTAAATGGATTTTATGGGGAACTTTGGTCTTAACTTGCATTTGAATCCTCTAATGTGTTTGTTTGTTGTCTATTGTAGGTATTGGGATCTTGGTTCACATTTTGGCGCTAGAAGGAGGGCATACCAGAAGTTCTAATCACATTTTTTCACCAAATTCTATGCTTTTTTGTTGTTTCTACACCTATAGGGAACTCCACCGCTGGTACACCAGCATCGCAGTTTGGAACTGTTGAGACTCTAGTGTCGCTATATCGTACTGCTACAAACTCCAAAATCCGATGCTCTTTGCTTCCTACCCACAATTCAAAATTTCAAACGGTGCCGCTAGGTCATTTCTGCCCGCTAGAATCTTTCCAAACTTCAAACTCCACTGCTGGTTGAAACAATGATGCCTTCATGCTCTATGTCCCTACTGCAAAGTGATGCTGACTGGTAAGCATCGCTATATAGCACCGTTGAGGTTTTCAAACTCTGATGCCTTCATAGGTTCCACTATTGGATGGAAGTAAAAAGTAAAAATTTGTTTTATGACACATGATTTTTTTTAAATACTCATCATTTGGATTGTCCTCTGATCTCCTAGCCTCTATTTTTGCATATTTGACTAGTTCTCTTATAGGTTGACTTAGTCAAAGGTGAAGAAGAAAAGAGGCATAATGACATCATTCCTTCTTGATACCAAGTGTTTTTGAACACTTTAGTGTTGTTTAACACTCTTAAAGAGTCCATAAAGCTCTCTTCAATTTTTTTTTTCCTTTTAATGCTCTTTAGGATACTAGATTTCATTAGGGTCTAAAAGCGAATTTTCAAATTATTGCTACAAAGAGGCTTAAAATGAATCTTCGAAAAAAATCACCAAATTTTGTTTGAGGTTAATAAATTGAACAAGAAAATCTTCACATTTCCTTTGGTGCTTAAAAAAAATTCACTTTTGCTTTGTGGTCTTAAAATGAACAAGTGCTACTTTGTTTTGTGATTACTTACTCAAATTAACACCATTGTAAATATGTATGCGCTTCTCTCACGCCTCACGATGATCTTGAGAAACAAAAGGCTTTTTGGTGGTCTTAAGTTGGGATAAAGTGCTTGCCCCCATATTTCATTTTGGGATTAAAATTGACCAAAATATTTTGCAAGTGTGAGTGGAACCTATTGCGTGTGTTCTCCCTTTGTTTCTAAATGAAGGTTGATTGAACTACGGATATGTTTGCTCACTTTTGTTTATTTTAGAGGGCCTACCTTGGGGAAAATGTACTCACCCAAGGGAACGACCCAACCGATAACACACTAAAGCCAAGTGTATTTTCAGCCAAGATATAAAAGTGGGTATTAGAACAAAAGCCAAGATCATGTGGTTGGCTCCAAAAATAAGGGTAGCAATGGTCTCTCACCTCGATGGGTCAACTCCTACGAACAGAAAGTCTGAATTAAAATTCTTGTTGTAGAAAGGTCAAAATCCATATCTATTTGTTGGTGCAAGAATGGTCATTGTGAAGCCGCCCCACACTTTTACGAATTTTAGTAGAGATGGAAAGTATGTCATGGGAGATTCATGGGTACTGATGCTTGGCTGCTCTAAAAGAAGTGTTGAGTTGTGGAGGGGAGCCAGTGGGGTCAAACATCTAACCATCTGCTAAAAGTAAGCATAGATGGACTTGTCCAAGTGGGGACTCACCAAATATTGTCTCAAATATCCATAGGGTTGTAATTGTTTCTGGTTACAAAACACATTGCTTGATCGAAAACATTGGAAAAAAAACATTTAACATGAGTATAAAATCTTAAACCTTTTAGGAGAGGAAAATATCCTTGAAAGAATTCACATTCCCTTGTTTACCCTTGGGATTCATATCCTTAGAGGTTTCTAGGCACTTGAATTTTATCTCAATTGGCTACTACTAAAGTAAACATTAGGTAACTCTTGCTTTGATTTCCTTGATTTCCACATAATACACTTTGTGGGATGAGAAGAAATTAAAACATTAGACATCTAGTTTCAAAACCTAATCAAGAAGTGTTTGTTGTAAAATGAAGTCATTAAGCAAAAGACAAAAGACAATTGAATCTTACACGTGTTCCAAATGATTCCATGCAAGATCAAGAAACCAAAGGTAAAATCTCTTAGTATAAAAGATCACCAAAAGCATCTCTCAACGCAATACGAATTCATACGAAGATTGATTTTTAACTTCTATAGAAAAGCTTCAAGAAACAATCCTGGGTTGTATTCATTCTATTATTGTCAAAACCCAAATCTTTTTAGAGAGTTTGAGCATCTTGTTTAGAGAAAAGCATGTTCTTCAAAACCGAGGTCTAGTAAGTGAGTGTCTTTTTTAGGAAAACATAGGATCAAAATCAAACCTTCATCCATCTTCAAGCATCAAAACCAAAATCATCTCATCATCATCTCTTTGAAAATCTTGGTAAAATCTTTCATTTTAAACTTTGGGCAAATCATTTGAAACCAATCCAAAACCATCTTATTTGATTAGATGTGTGTAGATGCATCCTTCTCTACATATTTAGTCAAATTATCAAATCTTGTGAACAAATTCATCCCTTGATAACATCTAACATCTTGTGATTTAGGAGTTCATTATCCAAAATCAAAATCAAACCAATCCAAATCCAGATCCAAATCAAATCAATCTCAAAGGAAACATCAAAATCAAGTCCTAAAGTTTAACATATTCTTCAATATTTTCTCAAGAGTTCCAATCATCCATCAACCATCCATCTTACATCCATATCATTATCATCCTTTTGATCTTTAAATCATCCTAAAAATTTCTCTTTTGTACCTAGAGATATATCATTCTAAAGAATTAGAGGTTCATCTCTTATATTCTTGAAAAATTGATCCCTATTTTATGGTGCAAACTAGATCTCAACACAAGAAGGACATGGAAGCCCACAAAGAAACATCAACCTTAAGTGATCTTAGAAAAACCAAAACCAACATGAATCATGTTGGATCAAGCAATCCTACAACCAATCTTTGACTCCTTCAAGACCATCAAGAGGATGGACAAGTGGAAGAACTCACAAAAAACCCTCATGGTATGACCCAAGATAAGATCAATGAGATGGTTCAAAATCCTAAAAACCATAGGATTGCTAACATGATGATGAAACTCCATCCTCAACAATACATTCTTGAATTATTAAAATGGGGGACTAAACTCCCTTTTGATTATGACATAAGCACTATTGTGGAACCACCTTCAACATTAATCATACTTACCATATCATCCACACCCCCCATCACATCAACATCCCAATTTCAAAATATCACTCAACCCATCCCCCAAATCACATCATCAATTTCTCCAACTCAACTGATCATTAACAAAGGGAGTGTATTTCACAATGCATTGCAAATACACCCTCTTGTAAACAATCAAGATTTGGATTCAAACACTATCTTGGGTCAAACTGTCCCCCAAAATCCATCACATCCATATGTCCCCCTCACCTTTCACAACGACCCATCATCATCATCATTTAATGCAACACCCCAAACCTCTCTCCCCATGACCTCACAAGGAGAAGGTGACCTATTTGGACCAGGGGGCATTTTCAATCCAACATCATCATCATTTCCTCAAGGGAGCTTATCACTCACTTTCCCACCACTTCGACCCTTTCCATTAACATCCATCTCACCTCTTGGTTTAGGACTACCATCGATTATGCTGCTCATTGAAAACCCCCTCCCAACCATCAATCAAGGCATCATATGAAATCCTCCCCTCTTGCCATTGATATCACAACAATAGATGGCAACCATCCCCATATCACAAACAAACAACTAATCTATCACCCATCAAAACATGGTCTCTCAAGGACCAAGCATATCAATTGCACCATCAACTACATCGGTGCCTCTCATCACCACAACAAATTCCATTCCAAACCCACCTCCACCACCACCACCACCAGACAAAAACACATCAAACCAATATAGTATTGCATTGCAAGAAGCTCAACAAGTTTCCTATCAAAATGCACTCTGACAAGTGCAAAACAACAAGCCGCACAACTAGCTACTCAACAAGCCTCTCAAGCTGTGAAAGATGCTCAAGCTTCTAAAGCCACATTATAAGCACAACAAGCGCAACAAGCACAATAGTCTACTCAAGCCCAAATCTTATTACAACAATAGCAACAACAAGCTGCACAAGCACAAGCACAAGGCCAAGCTACATAGGAAAAAGCAGAAGAAAAAGCTCAAGCTGAAGCACAAGAGTAGGCTCAAGCTCAAGCGCAAGCTTAGGCTCAAGCTCAAGCCCAAGCCCAATATCAAGCACAACAAGCACAAGTACAAGCATAGTATCTTGCACAACAACAAGCAGTGCAACAACAAGCATATTAGCAAGCGCTAAAGTAATATCAAGAACACCAGGAAGTAGCCCAATTAGCATCTCAACAAAAAACAATGTTGGCTCAACAACAATAGCAAGCACATCAATAGACCTTAATAGCACAATAGCAACAAGACCAACAACAAGCATTGCTGGTACAACAATAATTGTAGGAATATTTGGCACAATAGCACATGCAAACATCATCCATCAACATACCAACCAATCCACCCATCCCACCAACAATTAAACCACCTCAAAACACTTTCATTCCACCCCCTGATCCACAAAATGATGTGACGATTTCTCTCGCAACAAGTGCTCAATCTTCAGTCAAGGTGAACCACTAAAACACCCAACAACTTATTTCCTTATCCATTCAATAGGAGCCTTGTAATGAAACCATTCTTGAAGGGATTTGAGATCCCCAAATTTGACAAATACTATGGGATGGGAAACCTTGAAGATCACATCAGGGAGTTTCAGGTTCATTGCATGGAAGTTGCATATGACGATACCTATCTGATGCGGTTGTTTCCTAGAAGTTTGGCAGGCCAAGCCATGGACTGGTTCTCTCACCTCCCTCCAAGCATCAAAAGGTTCCAAGAGATCGTAGATGCATTCATCAAAAATTACACATTCAATATTGCGATAGATATTATTCTAGAAGAACTATCAGCTCTGAAACAAGGGAAAAATGGATCATTTGCTTCATTCCTACAATGATGGTGATCCAAGGCCAATAAGAGCAAATGGGCCATGCTAGAAGAACAAGTGTGCACTATCATCTCCAACCTTGACAATACCTTGGATTTCCATCTCAAAGTCCAAGGGATCACCACATATGATCAGTTGATCTCCAAGGCACTCAACATTGAACAAGCCCTTGCTACACAACCAATGACACAAACATATCTTGATCAGCAAAGCAACTGCCCATCTTCAAGCTATAATGACAAACCTCGCACATGGGAAAGAAAAAAAAACATTACCAATGATGGTGTTGTCAACGCCAAAGTTGTCATTAGTGCACCTCGTTAAAACACACCCGCACCACAACAACAACCTCAAAATCACCATCAAAACATTCACCAATCCAACATAATAACTCAACAACCAAACAACTAGATCATCAACAATGTCAATGATCAAAGGGGGCCACCCCAGCAAAACAAGAACTTCCCAAGTGGAAGTACCTTGCCCTTGAGGAACCACTTGAGGTTATTATGAAGACATTGATAAACGAAAACCTCATCAAGGCTCCCACCTATGAGAATTATCAGGAACTAGATGTGAAACCACCCTGGTACAACAAAAATCAGCTCTGTGACTTTCACAAAATCAAAGGACATACCACTAAAAATTGCATGAGCTTAAAGAACCTAGTCCAAGAACTCATTGATCCAAAAATCATAAATATGGAGTAGCTAACTGGAAATCAGAACCTAAAAATATACAAAAATTTGATGCCAAACCATAACAATAAAGGGAACAATAACACTGATAAGGGGAAAGGTACTTTCAAGAGTGTGAATCATGTGTATGACAATGCCATCGCATCCTTGGATGACTACTATACTACCATCACCATCAAAGGAGCCCATGTCGATTGTGGAGTCACCACAAGAGGTGACAAAATTACCATTGCAAGATCATAGCCAAATAGAACACCCACACCCAACCCTAGATCTATTCCTAGTGGTTACAATGTCCTTGATTAGCTGAAAAGAACCCCAACACAAATCTCCATCATGGAGTTCCTAAAAATTTCATCCGCCCATAAGAAAATCATTGAGGAAGCATTGGCTTCATCAATCGTCCCCATAGATCTTGATGAAAAACAATTCCAAGCTATGGTCAGAAACATCATCAGTATGAACCTCCTTACATTCTCCAACTAGAACTTTCCCGCTCAACCATCTCACAACTGTGCACTCCATTTAGAAGTCCTAGTGCATAAAAATAAAGTCAAGGGAGTCTTGGTGGATGGAGGTGCAGGTTTGAACATTTGTTCCCTCAAGCTCATTAAGAACCTAAAAATCTTAGAGGATTCCATCGACAAAGGAAAATTTATTACAATCAGAACATATGATGATCAAGAAAGAGTGTCCCAAGGCACAATTCAATTCCCTATTCAAGTAGGGCTAGCTATCATGGAAACCACCTGTCAGGTCCTAGACCTCGACTTGCCTTATAACATTCTCTTGGGACATCCATGGATCCATGCAATGCAAGCAGTAGCATAAACCTTCCATCAATGTGTCAAATTCACATATGAAGGACAAGAGGTCACCATCCATGGAGATCCTAAGCCATTCTCTTATTGCAAGAACCTAGAGGCAAAATACTACAAAATTCCTCAAGTTCCTAAAAATGATGAAGGCCCATCAACACCATACATTGATCCAACCACTCTCGCTTCCACTTTGGCGATAGAGACACTAGCTACTCCCACCATCCCCGCCATCTTTGATATCAAAGTCATCATCCAGGACAATGCTCCTAGATCACGAGGATGTCTACAATCAAATGAAGCCTCAACATCCCAAAACCCACTGAAGGATATTACAACTTCAGTTGTTGGGGAAACCTTGACTGAGAAGTAATAGAGGAGGACCCATCCTATCTCTTATACCAAGACAATAGAATGACAACTGATCTACCAATGGATAACAACAACAAATGTTTGCAAATGATGCTCGCAATGGGCTATGAAAGAAACCAGAAACTAGGGAAAAATGACAATGGGATTCTAATACCCATCATTCCAGAGACGCAAATGAGAAATCTTGGCCTTGGATGTACCCATCTGAGTATAACCATACGTGGCTAAAATCCCCTATCTAAAAAGGTCAAAACTCCTCAGCAAACAATAGCTTCCCTACAATTACCTGTATCCACTAGCCTACCCTTAGATAACTTCACATTTGACATAACCAATGTCTGCAGTAGTAGTGATGAGGAAGATGTTGTAACTTATTTACCTAGGATCTTCGATAACTCCTCTATTCTCATGATTAGCACCCTATCCTATGAAAACCAAAACCATGAAATCTATCTAGTCTACCCACAACTCATTGATTATGACCAACAAGGACTGCCAATTATTGACACATTAAAAAATGATGAGGCACTCTCAAAATTCATGGGATTGTGGGAAAATATTCCATGCGGGGATCACAAATCAGGGTTCATCATTGATTTGGACACATAGGCATATTATGGGGAAATGAATGAATCCCTTAGTTTCAAAAGTGAAAAACTGAGAATAATCTCTAGGTCCTTGAGTGAAAACCACAATATGGCACTCTCTGACCTAAAAATAGAAAAAAGAAAGGACGCATCCAATGGTGAAAACCTCTCTGAGGTTCCCAAGGACAGGGGATTCAATCTTCCTCATAGAGCTATTCATTAGGAAACATCAGCAGTCCTAGCCAAAAAATGTAATCCAGTCAATGTAGGAACAAAGAAGACACCACACATCACATTCTATGTAGAATCATTGCTATCAGAGGAACAAGATCTCCTAGAAGCCTTCTTGAGAGAGTGACAAATCAACTTTGCATGGAGTTATGCTCACATGCCTGGGATCAATCCAGAGATTGTAGTCCGTCACTTAGCAGTCTACTCTCAAGAAAAACCTGTTAGACAAAAACTAAGGAAAATGCACCCTCAGATTGCTATGTTGGTCAAGATGGAATTAAAAAAGCTAATAGATGTAGGATTTATATGACCAATTTATTATCTAGAATGGGTGTCAAATTTGGTTCTTGTCTCAAAGCCGAATGGGGGCATTCGAATCTGCATAGATTTCAGAGACCTAAACAAAGCATGTCCAAAAGATGATTTCACATTGCCTAACATTGACATGATAGTAGACATGACGACAAGACATGAAATGATTTCTTTGATTGATAGTTTCTCAGGATACAACCAGATAATGATAGCTAAATAATACCAACACAAAATGACCTTCACTTGTCCATGGGGGACTTACTGCTGGAATATGATGCCATTCGGCTTAAAGAATGTTGGAGCTACCTACCAAAGTCCCATGACATTAATACTTCATGACATGATCCACAAAACTATCGAAGATTACATTGATGATATACTAGCAAAATCCAAAAAGAGGAGGGATCACATAGCAACCTTGAGTGCTATTTTTGATAGGCTAGAGGAGTACAAGGTCTGTTTAAATCCAAAGAAGCGTGTCTTCGGCATACAATCATGAAAGTTGCTAGGATACATAGTATCAATGACGGGTATTGAGATAGACCTTGCTAAGCTAAAAGCAATACTTGAGATGGAGGCACCCAAAACATTGAAACAATTAAGAGGTCTCCAAGGCAATCTTCAGTCCATCCGAAGATTTATAGCACAATTGATAGATAAGCAAATCCCCTATTCTCACCTACTTCACAAGGGAGTAGCATACAAGTGGGATGACAAGTGTGAAGAAGTCATCAATAAGATCAAAGAATATCTGCTTACCCCAATGGTCCTCATGCCACCAATCCCAAGAAATCCATTAATCTTCTATGTGTTAGTGAGAACAACAGCCCCTAGATCTCTCCTAGCTCAACATGTTGAAAATGGGACAGAAAGGGCCATCTATTACATCATCCGCACAATGGTTGGGCATGAGTTAAACTACTCATTTATCAAAAAAGCATGTTTAGAAGTAGTGTTTGCTTCATAGAAATTCAAACATTACATGTTGTCACACAAAATAAAACTCATCACCAAAATTGACCCCCTAAAGTACCTACTATCAAAGCCAATGCTCATAGGAAGGATGGCCAAATGGGTCATGATACTATCAAAGTATGACATTGAATATGTGGAGAAGACAACAATCAAAGGCCAAGTCATTGCAGATCAGCTTGCAAAAGCACCCATCTATTCAGAGAATCCACAAATATAAGAGTTTCTGGATGAATCCATCTTCAATCTCAACATAGCCGACCACTAGAAACTCTACTTTGATGTATCATATACATAGCATGGATCAGGAGCCGTTGTTTTCTTCATCACCCCACAGGGGGATTGTATACCTAGATCTTACAAACTGGAATTCCCCTGCACTAACAACATTGCAGAGTATGAGCCTTTAACCATAGGTCTCAGAATAATAGTACAGTGGCACATCATGGCCCTCAAAGTATACGAAGACTCCTAGTGAATAATAAATCAAGTGAATGGTGAATACCAAATAAAGGATGATAAGCTGACTCACTACTGAATTTGACACCATTTTTCAATGGACGTTCATCGGTCATTTAACAAATCTTTGTGGGAAAAGCGACGAAATGAAAAAAACATTTTTGTCACTATTTTTTCGTCGAAAGGCCGATGACGAATTAAACATCGAAATAACGGCATAGATTCATCATTCGTCGGCATAATAAAATGACTTAGATGTTCATCAGAATATCGACAAAAACTTCATATATCCATCGACGAATTACACTAGAAGTTTGTCGCCATTTCGACAAAATGGGGAAGGAGTAGCATCGAAACAACACCAAAAGTTCATCGCCATTTCAATGAAATGGGCAAGGAGTAGCATTGAAACAACACCAGAAGTTCATTGCAATTTCGATGAAATGGGCAAGGAGTAGCATCGAAACAACACCAGAAGTTCATTACCATTTCGATGAAATTGGCAAGGAGTAGTGTCGAAACAACACCAGAAGTTCATTACAATTTTGACAAAATGAGTAAGGAGTAGTGTTGAAACTACACCAGAATTTGTTTGCCACTTCGATGAAATGGGCAAGGAGTAGCGTCGAAACAACACTAGAAGTTTATCGCCATTTCAATGAAATGGGCAAGGAGTAGCATTGAAACAACAACAAAAGTTTGTTGAAATTGCAATGAAATGGGCAAGGAGTTACAATGAAGCCTTCGTCACAACTATAGCAACTTCGTCAGTGGTTTTTGTCGAAATCGCGACAAAACAATGCAATTTAAAATATATATATATTCGTTGAAATGTACCATCACGAAGACTAATGACTGATCATACATACAGACTGCAAGATGCATAGAAAAAGCATTACACTTGAGAACAACCAAGGGCTAACAAGGGATGGAGTTAAGAAACGTCTGGATTGAAGAGAAAATATGTAGGGAAAATGCTGAGCAGTGTCAAGAGAACAAAGCTTGTAGAACATATTCTTGACCTAATCAAGCTCTTGAACAACTTAAACAAAATTAAAATACTAACACATACATGAGACATGTAATGAACTTCCAATATCTACTATATTTTTCATTAATGTAGAGGTAGGTAAAGGAGAAATAATTATAATTGTAACACTATTCATAGTCTAGTAAATTATGTTCATAATTTTTGTTCAATGGACCTCAGTTTTATCATTATACTACCCATCTAATACCATATTTTAATCTAGGGTTCAACTATCTCAGATCTAAAGAAGCACCTTCAAAATTTAACCATTTAAAGTACTATAAAATAAGGTAAGACTTTTACTTGAGAAATATTGGGTACACTTGTAGGATTAAAGTTCTCGCAATCACCAGGATTTATTGGCACACAGCCTCAACCTGCAACATATGAAGTAATGGATGACTACAAGTTAGTGAAATGGTCCTTAATATGTGAGTGGTTTGCAAATTGATTGGTAGAAAATAAGGTTACAAATAGATCTACATGAAAAATAATGAGGACAATCTACTGTAATCATCAAAATAGATGAAAAGTGCAAAGGAAAGAGTTGAGCTACATCTCTAGAGCCTAAAACTAACACATGCAAGAAACATAAAAAAAAAAAAACCAGTTTTTGGATGAATACAAAATGGTGCCTTCGGCAAGTGATTCATATGCTTTCACACCTGACATAAGACATTAAGAAGATTTTAGTCTTCCTCTATGAAATTAACTACTTATAGAATAAACCTAGAAACCATATTATATACCTCCATGTCTATCCGAGGGTAGGTATAAGAGAAAAAAAATTCTTCAATGCAATGTTGAAAAATATCAATGTGTGTGTAGGTTTGTATTACTCAAAATATCATTTCACTGCCTAAGGAAAAATACCAAAGTGATGTTTTAAATTTCAATCTTCTTATAGGCTCCCTTATTGCTACACATGCATATACAATAATTATTTGAGCTCTAAACTATTCAAATATTAAGGATTTAATTAGCTATAAGATGGAAAGTTGTTGTTTAGACATAATCCATCATCTTTTACATATATTTATTCACTCCTAGTGCTTCAGATAAATTTGTGTAAATGAGATAGAAATGTGAGTATTTTATGACAATAAAAATTCTTAAAAGGAGGGGGGAGAGAGTAAAGGGTATGGGGCAAGAGAATGCTTGAATGTATAGCAAAGTATAACATTTTGATCATTATAACAATAAAACGAATCTTAAGTTTGAAGCATTAATATCATTTACAACATTTATGATCAAGAATGAATGTAAGTAGAGAAAATTTTGCATACCTGCAAATGGTACAAAATTTCATGGTTCAGTTGAAGCCTCCCATCAACAACAAGATCCAAATATCCATGTATCTATCTCAATCGAGCCTCTAAACCCTTCAGAGCTGTCAATTTTTCCACTAACCTATTATGCACAAAAGTTAAATTTTAGAGTTATGTCACCACTAAAAACAGAAGAAACAAAGCTTTGAAACAAAATCCACACACAACACAATGTGGTATTCATACAAAGCCATACAAACAAACTAAACTCAGAACATTGGAATGGAAACAACTTCAAATTATGATGCAGAGCATGGATTTAGGGTATAAAAAATCATTTTTCTGCCACCATAGTGAAAAAGTAGCACTTTCTTTCATCTTTGCATATTAGTTTGATGCTTCAAATGATGCATTTCTTATATTAAAAAGTGCATTACCTTATTGAGCTTCTCTTTGTTTTGAGAATAGTTTAATATTCTCTACTTAACAGGGCCAACCACGTGATGGTGGAAGCTCATTTGGCCTCCCCCCCCCTTCACATCACTCTCAATTCCCCATACCCAATCATATAACATTAATCATTCATTCATCCATTAATAACATATAACATTCATTCATCCATTAATAACATATAACATTCATTCATTAATACATAACATTCATTAATTAACATATTCACATGCATTCATTAACATATAATATTCATTCTTTCAGTTTTTACATATTATCAAAAATATGGTTGTCATGATATGATTACAATCACTTTTTTTTTATTTCTTTTTTAAAGCTACAAAAATCTGAAGTGGAGTATCATTTTTTAAATCAATATCTGTCTGCCCTTTAGTTGTTCTGCCCTCTGCTTGTGATCTTAATGTATGCCTAGTCGTCTGCTCATGATGTGGATGCTGCTGCAAGGGGGGTCTACTGCAATAAGAAAGAAATGCTAAAATGATATGTTTTATTATTATTGTTACAAGTATTTCATTAATTAAAAGAACATTAGAGTGGTTCTCTTTACCTGATGGGTCCACATCATGTTCCTAAACTTTTGTTATAGAATCATGCTCAACATGTTGAAAACCCTCTAAATCCCGATCTGCAGTTGAAACACAAAAGGTTACATTAAATAATACACCAATTGAAATTAAATATGTTTAAGAGAACATGAGAGTGGTCCTCTTTACCTAATGGGGCCACATCATGTTCCTGATCTTCTCTAGCTTGATCATGCTCAACACATTGATCATGCTCTACATGCTCTAAAGTTGAAACGCAAAAGGTTACATTAATTAATACACTAATTGCAATTAAATATGTTTAAAGGAACTTAAGAGTGGTCCTCTTTACTTGATGGGGCCACATCATGTTCCTAATCTTCTCTAGCCTGATGATTCTCAACATGTTGATCATGTTCTACATGCTCTAAAGTACCGGGATGCACACCATGACCTTCATCTACAGGTTGTGCTCCACCCTCACCAGGTTGCATTCCAATTTCATGTGCAATATTATCATTGATTGAATGTTTAAAATAAATAGGCATGTAATTACTTTATGGTGGAAATTAATATTGAATAGATTGCACAAATATTCAATTTTAAATAAACTTTATTGAGTTTATTTACCTGCGTGTCAGATGTAGTGGAAGGTTGTGTTTACCCAGTCAAGACGCTTAGGCATTCAACCACGGCTCCATAGCCTTGCTAGAAGGAAATATTTAGGTCATCTTCTGTGGGAACTCTGTTGAATTTAGAGCCCTAAATTTTTGCATAATATCATGAATTTTGCTTCTATGGTGTGATAAAACCAAAATTGTTTTCAATTTATTATTTGGATACTATATTTCATTTATTGATACTTACAATTTGTGCGGATAATTTTATATAACCACCAGAGCCAAGTTTGTGTTGCCCGTGTTTTTCTAGTCTTTCCTTTGTCGCCTTCGATGTGTCGTGCAGCCTATGAAAAGTTTGAAATACATTAGATTATGTAAAAAGAAAGAGTAATCAATATATAATTACATTGTTGATAGTATCGCATACCTTCCTTGGCCTAGTGGTGTCTTTCCTTTTTTCTTTTCAGCCTTCTCCTTTCCATCTGACACCAGGTCCTTCCACTCCCTCTCCAGAATCATGGGGGGACACTCATTCTCTAAATGTGACCTATATTGGTCCCTCGCATACTTTAGATAGGTACCAACTTTCTTAAAGACCTTGGTTCAATTGAATGTTTTATCACTGAACAACACAACTAAACGGTTAATGAGGTCATCTTTTAAATCTTGATTTTGAGCATTCCACCGTGTACATATGGTGGCCCCAAAGAGCTCCAATGTAATATCACTTAGATTTTTATAAAAAACATCATTTCCTGCAAAATGATCATGGGATCAGTAGTCTAAAAAGAGCGATCAATAAGTAAATTTCAATTAAATTATATATAATAATAATTAAAACATTTTAAAGTACCTGGGACCTTCTCTATCTTTATGGGAACGAAATCCTCGGTCACCACAAGTGTGACCGAAAATGTTCCCATACTAGTAATACGGGAAGATCTAAGAAATGCTGCTAAAACATCACCAGTACTAGTGGCCTCTGCATCCTCAGGTACATGTCTTGACACATGTTCTGGCATGTGTTCACTACTAGAAGGTGCATTAATGGATTCCTACATGGTATGTGTTGCCGACGCTTCAGATGATAATATAGGCACAAATGATGGGGTTAGATGATGTGATGTATGCATAGGAAGATCAGGATGGACACTTGTACCAACCCCTACTCCTTGGGAAACACATACATTACCCTGATCATGGCCAGGAGCATCATGAGGAGGCAAATAACCCTGTAAAAACAACATATATTTTAGTTCATGACATAAAAGAGTACAAAATATAAAACCATGAATGGACTTATGTTATAATTAAAGACCTCATGACAGCTTACTTGCAATTTTTCTAATCTCTCAGTCAATATTTTAACCCTTTCTCTTATCTCATCTGTTTGAGGCACTATGAACATCAACTTAACCATTTCTTCATTGCATTTTTTTTGGATCTTCTTTATCGTATTGAGAGGGTTTGTTGAATAAGCGATGTCATCATCACAAAATATTGACTACACCTCACTATGGATGCTCTCCTCTACTACTGGTGCCTTTCCTCGATCAGTCAATTGCAACAAGAATATTAAAAACATTATCGAAATTAACCCAAAAAAATATGAAAAAAACATAATAATAAAACATTTTGCTCATATCTAATTTTTACAATTACAATGAGGTAAAATTGTTAGGTAGAAGCACCTGAAGATACATCATGATTTGTCCTCTGGGCCAGAGCCTTCTCTGTATGATCAATGTCCCCTTGTAACAAAAATTAAATATAAAAAAAAATTACCGAAATGAAACCAATAGACTTACAAAAAAAAAACATAAGAATAAAATGGTATATTGGAGTCATTAATTGGAGGTTGGGTAAAATGGTACATAGTACATACCATCCCCATAGTAACTGTGTTTGTAACTAAGTGATTCAAATTGTAATCGATTAGCAACTCTTCCCCTGCAGTTATTGATTTTATTGCACATACGAATACACGGTTTCCCTCACACGCCTTAAATATGCAATTTGGGTTGCTTATTTGTTGACCCAGGTCATGTACTATTTATAAACCCTGCAATATTCTCTGATGCTTTTGGCCTTCCGTCAATGTACATAGCCACTCCTTTATTTTGGTCCTTATTGTTTAGCTGTATATAATATGCTCACAGTACATACCTACGCATACTTCGTATATATCGAGTTAGTTGCATCCAATCTTTGTAACTATAACAGGGTCCAACATACTCCATCAATTTAGTAACTTTGTCATAATAGACCTTTATGTCATCCATGCAAAATAGGCCCAAACCATGTAATGACGATGGTCCTATGTGATATATCCGCTCATTGACACAAAAATCAATGTTTATTGGAGGAAGTTCCTTGGGTACCCATTGTTTATGTAGATGTTTGTACCTCAAGGGCACCTCAACGTCACCTATGCTCTCATCATCATAAGAACATGACCTCCCTTCAGCAAGAAAAAATTCCATGTGTTTATGAAATTTTCTTCTAATATTTTGACCTCTAGTTGATCCCCCTCTTTTAGACATACTACATGTCTCGCTTTCCTCTTCTCTTCCTAAATTTCCCTCTCTCGAGGAAGACAGATCTGACAAATACCTATTTGGTGGTACCTACACTCATAAGGATGTTGGATGAAGTTCTTTCATGGTGATGTGATCCCAAGGTGACATTATGATTAATCTATCATTTCATCGCTAGAATTTCATGCCAAGTTAAAGGGTAATCAAGTCTTGATAGATTGCAAGCTATTGTTACTACTGTCCAAATGTGTCCATCACAAATCAAATATACTTAACATTTTAACTCCCAAACTTTGTAACAAATGTTAAATGTGACTATGGTCCACCAGCTACACAACCAAGGCCTCAAATGTATTCTCTAATTGTAATCAAAGGACTTTTTCTCTTCATTCAAGTAAATAAACTTGAAGGAAAACACCACCAAGTGGTTTATTGGACACCTACATGACTAAAAATAGAAGCAAATTAACATTTAATTTCCATATGTCTAAGTGGTTAATGGGGAGGGAGTGTGTACTAGGCCTAGTTAAGTTATCATAAGTTTACACTTTGGCAATAAATTTTTTTTAAGTCACATTAAATCTTCC
>VDFB02281492.1:250424426-250456782 GCA_007258455.2 Sequoia sempervirens
TAATGCTAATCTTAATCGATCAAATCCTCTAGCTTTTGCCACTTGCTCATGAAAATCAATTTATTAAATCATCTATTTTCTTTCAAAATGGCATCAATGGTTGGAATATTCCCCAAATTTGAAAAATCCCTCCAAAAGGGTTTGTACATCCAACAAAGCATTTAAAATCTCTTACATGTCCTTTTCTTGAGCCATGTGGCATTAAATTCACCTTTCACCTCATCCTTCAAGCCATCTTTTGAATTTTAATCTCCCCCCTCTTTGCACATTCTCCAAAATGTGCACAACCTTCCTCCATTAGCATGTTGACAAGTGGCGCTTTATGATTGGATCATCTTTAGTCCCACATCCTCCATATCTTTCAATCCTCTATCCTTATCTCTTATAAATAGAAGCCTTTTGTATTTATTTTGCGACATTGGGGTGCTAGTCATTTAATTAAGTAATCTTTATTTGATTAAATTCATCACTCTTTATCCATTAATTAAATAAATCATCATTTATCTGATTAATTCATCCTCTCTCATTAATTGAATAAACCAATGTTATTTAATTAATCCCCATTGTCTCTCTTTAATTAAATAATTCATTTTATTTAATTAAATCTCTAAAGTCATTCTATTGAATTAAATAAATTAATCCTTATTTGAGTTAATCTAACACCATCTCCTTTTAATTAAATAAATCAAAATCTTTATTTAATTAATTCTAAATCATTTTCTTCTCATTTTGCTTTAAATGAATCCTAAAATCTAAGTCAAACTGGTCAAATCAACTAATCTCCTTTAAATTAATCAAATCCTGATTAATGCTAATCTTAATCCATGAAATCCTCTAGATTTTTCCACTTGCTTATGAAAATCAATTTATCAATTTATTAAATCATCTAGTTTCTTTCAAAAAGGCATCAATAGTTGGAATATTCCCCAAATTTAAAAAATGCCTCCAAAAAGGTTTGTACATCCAACAAATCATTTAAAATATCTTACATGTCCTTTTCTTGAGCCATGTGGCATTAAATTCACCTTTCACCTCATCCTTCAAGCCATCTTTTGAATTTTAATCTCCCCCCTCTTTGCACATTCTCCAAAATGTGCACAACCTTCCTCCATTAGCATGTTTACAAGTGGCGCTTTATCATTGGATCATCTTTAGTCCCACATCCTCTATATCTTTCAATAGTCTATCCTTATCTCTTATAATTGTGTTTGTTTTTGGGAGAGCCACAATCAATGTAAAATCATTATACTCATTTAGGAGGAGAATTTAAGCCAAAGTTATCATCTTCATATCAAGTTCATCCATTCTTCATCTGTCATAGCTAGGTTATGTAGGATTTTCTCCAAGGAATCATTTATTCTTCATCAAATCATCACCAAGCTTGCAAGGCATTGGGAAAGGGCCATTTTCTGCATCAAAATGGCACCAATTCCCCCATGGGATTGAGAGTTGGATAATCTAAATAGGATTTAATAGTTGCCTTCATCGTGTTCTTCATTTATTTCTTATTTTGATGTTTCTAATGAATTGTATGGGGAATCTTAGTTCTAACTTGCATATGGATCTCACATTGTGTTTATTTTCTATGTTTGTGTAGGTCTAGGATGGGGGTTCTACATTTGGTGCTAGAAGGATGGAAAATTTCAAGTTTAAATCATGTTTTCTAACAAAAATTCCATGTTTTTTCTTCATTCATTGGGGCAGCAGTGTGGCATCTGAAAAAATAATATAATTTTTTGAAATTTGATAGTGGCAAGATTATTCTTTGAACCAACGCAACAAGTACATTGCTTCAAAGAGGGACAAAATGTAGATACTGAAAATATACGGATTGATCCTGTGCACCTGATCCTAATCACTAACACTAGTTCGTCCTGAATCATCTCCTTTGCTAATCATTTAATTAATTAATCTTTATTTAATTAAATTCATCACTCTTTATCCCTTAATTAAATAAATTGTCATTTATTTGATTAATTTATGCACTCTCATTAATTAAATAAACCAGTGTTATTTAATTAATCCCCATTGTCTCTCTTTAATTAAATAATTCATTTTATTTAATTAAATCTCTAAAGTCATTCTATTAAATTAAATAAATTAATTGTTATTTGAGTTAATCTAACATCATCTCCTTTTAGTTAAATAAATCAAAATATTTATTTAATTAATTCTAAATCATTTTCTTCTCATTTTGATTTAAATTAATCCTAAAATCTAAGTCAAACTGGTCAAATAAACTAATCTCCTTTAAATTAATCAAATCTTGATTAATGCTAATCTTAATCTATCAAATCCTCTAGCTTTTTCCACTTGCTCATGAAAATCAATTTATTAAATAATCTATTTTCTTTCAAAAAGGCATCAATAGTTGGAATATTCCCCAAATCTGAAAAATCCCTCCAAAAGGGTTTGTACATCCAACATAGCATTTAAAATCTTACATGTCCTTTTCTTGAGCCATGTGGCATTAAATTCACCTTTCACCTTATCCTTCAAGACATCTTTTGAATTTAAATCTCCCCCTCTTTGCCCATTCTCCAAAATGTGCACAACCTTCCTCCATTAGCATGTTGACAAGTGGCGCTTTATCATTGGATCATCTTTAGTCCCACATCCTCCATATACTTCAATCATCTATCCTTATCTCTTATAAATAGAGGCCTTCTGTATTTTTTTTGGGAGAGCCACAATCAATGTAAAATCGTTATGCTCATTTAGGAGGAGACTTGGAGCTAAAGTTATCATCTTCATATCAAGTTCATCCATTCTCCATCCATCATAGATAGGTTATGTAGGATTTTCTCCAAGGAATCATTTATCTTCATCAAATCATCACCAAGCTTGCAAGGGATTGGGAAAGGGCCATTTTCCACATCAAAATGGTACCAATTCCCCAATGGGATTGAGAGTTGGATCATCTAAATAGGATTTAATGGTTTCCTTCATTGTGTTCTTCATTTATTTCTTATTTTGATGTTTCTAATGAATTGCACGGGGAATTTTAGTCCTAACTTGCGTATGGATCTAACATTGTGTTTATTTGCTATGTTTGTGCAGGTCTAGGATTGGGGTTCTACATTTGGTGCTAGAAGGATGAAAAATCTCAATTTTAAATCATGTTTTCTAACAAAAATTTCATGTTTTTTTTCATTCCTTGGGGCAGTAGTGTGGCATCTGAAAAAATAATAGAATTGTTTGAAATTTGTCCGTGGAAAGATTATTCTTTGAACCAATGCAACAAGTACATTGCTTCAAAGAGGGGAAAAATGTAGACACTAAATATATACTAATTGATCCCATGCACTCGATCCTTATCATTAACACCAATTCATCCTAAATCATCTCCTTTGCTAGTCATTTAATTAAGTAATCTTTATTTAATTAAATTCATCACTCTTTATCCCTTAATTAAATAAATCATCATTTATCTAATTAAGTCATCCTCTCTCATTAATTGAATAAACCAATGTTATTTAATTAATCCCCATTGTCTCTCTTTAATTAAATAATTCATTTTATTTAATTAAATCTCTAAAGTCATTCTATTAAATTAAATAAATTAATCCTTATTTTATTTAATCTAACATCATCTCATTTTAATTAAATAAATGAAAACAATTATTTAATTAAGTCTAAATCATATTCTTCTCATTTTGATTTAAATTAATCCTAAAATTTAAGTCAAAATGGTCAAATCGGCTAATCTCCTTTAAATTAATCAAATGTTGGTTAATGCTAATCTTAATCCATCAACTCCTCTAGATTTTGCCACTTGCTCATGAAAATCAATTTATTAATTTATTAAATCATCTATTTTCTTTCAAAAAGGCATGAATGGTTGGAATATTCCCCAAATTTGAAAAATCCCTCCAAAAGGGTTTGTACATCCAACAAAGCATCTAAAATCTCTTACATGTCCTTTTCTTGAGCTATGTGGCATTAAATTCACCTTTCACCTCATCCTTCAAGCCATATTTTGAATTTTAATCGCCCCCCTCTTTGTACATTCACCAAAATGTGCACAACCTTCCTCCATTAGCATGTTGACAAGTGGCGCTTTATCATTGTATCATCTTTAGTCCCACATCCTCAATATCTTTCAATCCTATATCCTTTTCTCTTATAAATAAAGGCCTTCTCTATTTCTTTTGGGATAGCCACAATCAATGTAAAATCATTATGCTCATTTAGGAGGAGAATTGGAGCCAAAGTTATCATCTTCATGTATCAATTTCTTCCATTCTTCATCCATCATAGCTAGGTTATGCAGGATTTTCTCCAAGGAATCTTTTAGTCTTCATCAAATCATCACCAAGCTTGCAAGGGATTGGGAAAGTGCCATTTTCCACATCAAAATGGCACCAATTCTCCCATGGGATTGAGATAAAGACTTAATTAGATAAAATGATTTATCTAATTAAGAGAGGAAAATTGATGAATTTAATCAAATAATGGTATTTAATTAAATGTTTAGACTGAGGAATGATTTTGGATGAAATGGTGTTAATAATCGAGACCAAGTATATTTTTCATGTCTACATTTTGCCCCTTTTTGAAGCAAGGCACTTGTTGCATTGTTTCAAAGAATAAATTGTCTCGATCAAAAGCCAAAATTTTCCAAGTTCAAAATTTGCCCCAATGTTGTCTCGCGAAGGAAATATGCTGATATACTACCCCCTTGAGAGATCAGAAGAAAATTCTGAGTTTTGGGTGATCTCACAAATAAAGAGGACAAGGTGCCTAGTGGGTCCAGAAAGGCTCCAAGAAATCAAAAAATGCAAAAAATGATAAAAAAATGGCGCACAATGATCCTCAGACGAGCGAAAACAGGTCCAGGGGACCTAGACCCCTCTTGGATGGTTAAACAGGGTCAAAAAGCGCTAATTTTTAGGCTTAAATAGGCCTCAACGGACCACTCCCAATTCATTTTCACATTTAGCCTTTAGTGATTATGCAATTTTGAGCTCTGACACCCTGATGAGATGGCGCAACGACAGCTACCGATGCACATTTCTGACCGAGTCCAGATGTACTAGAGACTTCCCGACACTGGACCACTGGTGAGTCAACTTGCCCTGAGCTTTTCTTTTAATTTTTTTCAATCATTTAATGCATTTAAAACTAGGTCTCTAGGTGCAGTGCTATATTGCATCACTGAAAATTTTTAAACTTCGTCGCTTGGTGTTCAAACTACACCACCATCACAAGATGGACCACTGCGGTGTTGTTTGGAGTTTGTGGTCAAACTTCAAACTCTGACACCTTTTTGAAGTGCACCGCCATGATGCAATTTAAAGTTAGGGTTTCTAGTTAAAGTGCCACGCTTTTCCAAAGTGCACCTCCACAGTGTTGTTTAGATGTTTGAAGGTTCTAGCGTCGTAGTTTGCAAATTTCAAATTGCACCACCTTCACAGGTTGCGACATTGGGGTGATTTTCTAAACATTGAGATTAGTTTAGACAAATATTTTTTGATGAATTTTAACACAGTGACTTTTCTTGATGCAGGAGGAGGCGAGAGATCTATTCGTGCAAGCACAGGTGTCGATAGATTTTTGGGTATTTGCATGATTTGACAAAGAGGGAGCAGGAGTACCTAGGAGAGATGGGGCTCTGGTACATCACCTACACACTACCCATGCAGACACACCTAGGCATGATGACAACACTTACATAGAGGTGGCACAGTGAGACCTCCTCCTTCCATTTTCTAACTACCGAGGCTACAGTCATGCTAGAGGATGTGTGGCAGATTCTGAGATTGTCCATCCATGGTGAGCAGGTGATCTATGACATGGCTGTCAAGACAAATGCCTGTTATTCCATCCTAGAGACTAATTAGATTTTATTTTGTGAGGGGCAGATCGAGCTAGAGCGCCATAGGGCCCTAGCCTCACCCTACCACTTGGTGACTATTGTGATTATATCAGGTCTTGTGGCCCTAGATCGATGAGGCCGATATTTCAGTCTTGGATGGTGGATTGCTTGGGAGTAGATGGTTTGATGGAGACTAACACTTTTTGCATCGAGCCTAGTTTTGCTAGCCTCCCTTTACAAAGATTTACATGAGTTTGCATACCTAGACGACAGAGCACTTGGGGTAGGATTTACTCTCCTACATATCTGGGCGTGCGAGCACATCCCCATGCTTCGTCCTTGAGTCATTCCAGTGTCGATGGATACAGATGATCTAGTGGTTTGGCACTACAGAGGAAGCCTCTCTTTCACTCACACTAGAGAGCATAGGATTCCTCATTAGAGGAGGGTCCTTGATGACATGCAGGTATGTGCAGGATCATGATGGGCCAAAAAGTGCCTATATATATGGGTATGTGTATGGTATGTGGTTGATGACCCTTTTTTTACCAAAAATTGATGAAACAAAAAGGGTTTTTAAAGGAGATTCTCAGCTTTCCACCAATATAAATTATGCTTTACTTTGAATTTAATAAATAATTATTATTGATTTTCTATTTGAACTACGAATAAAGTCCTGATTCATATGCGGATTGAAAAAAATATATAGCTTTTAAACAATATCACATTTTTTGAATCCAAAACATGCATCATATTCTATGCTTCACATACTATAGGATTAAAAAAAAAAACATTGAATTTCATGAAGTTTTAACCAAGTTAAGGTGGTCAGACATAAGAATTTTTAGATTTTTTAAAAGGTGTAATAAAAAATTCATAATTAATTATTTACTCAAGGAAAAAAATACAAAAAAATATGACTCACATCAGGACATGAGTCTTCTACTTATATCTAAAATATTATAAAAATATATTATCATTTTATTGTGGTTAGGGTGGTCAGACAGACACCTACTTATTTTTTCCCTAAAATTCAAGTACTACTGCATTAAAATTTCAAATTTTCAACAAATAGATTTTATTTATTTTTAAATAAACCTAGTAGTTTAGAAACTACATTCAATTTGCTATAGATTCTATTCTTACATATTTTTGAAATAATATAGATAACTTATTCAAATTTTTATTTCAAGTTTCCGAACTCTAATTTTTAAAAAATTTCACCACTTAAGGGCCTATTTTTTCCATGATGATCCTACACATACCCATGCGTGTGTTCACATGGCGGCCCTACCCTAGATAGCCAGCCTAGTTTGATGATGCACAATAGTTATTCTTTGCTTAGTAGGATCGCCTCATGTAAGGGCAAGAGCATACCATGATAGAGATGTACCTACTGGGTAGGGTCCAACGTCAGTTCGGGGAGCCACAGGACATGCCAAATGATGGTTATTCAACCATCTTTGCTAGGATAGTGAGTCAGGGCTCCTGGGGGCAATACATACCTACCCACAAGGCAACTCAGAGTTTCATGCAACTGGTGATCTAGTCATGGCCATACAACTAGGGAGAGGTAGATCCAAGAGTGACATAGACATATAGAGATTAGTTTTGGCCACCCCTACAACTCATAGTTCCAGATGTACCATCTGCTTGACGGCGAGTGAGAGGTAGGGGAGCAGGGTGAGGTCAGGGAGCACAAGATCAGGATTAGGGAGGTCTCAGGCGACTAATGATTCACTAGGTACAAGATCGAGTGGTTCAAGATCAGCCAGTGTAGGATCATCCGGTAGGAGAGCAGAGGCAGGAGTAGGATCCGGGGCACCATGACAAGGTCCTGACACTGCCTAGGGATGGGGAGCACACAGCCCAGGGATGGGGAGTAGGATCAACACCATGCGCAGCCACCACTATAGCCAAATCTCAGAGATGGGAAGATTTTGTAGCTATAGGCCTAGGTATAGGCACTGACAGCGGAGAGAGATTAGGCTAGGGCCAAGAGAGACTAGGCCATTTTGTAGAGGTGGGCAACAGAGTTGCAGGTAATAGTAGAGATGGGGCCACTGAAAACAGCAAGAGGGCATGGTTGCCTCCTCCTCCTAGAATATAGTATCACTTCGAGCTTATAGAGAGGCTATCCAAGAGGTCGATTACTATGGGATGCATTACCATCAGGTTATACCAAGAGTAGGATGAGTTCTTGACTTTTCACCAAGGACCAGCCACAGGCCAACAAAGCAACACAGGGAGAGAGCAGGTGGTGAGGGCAGCAGCCAACATGGCTAGGCCTCTATTTTGATCGGAGACAACATTCTTTTTGCCCCTTTTGGGCTCATTTTTGATAGCCCCATGGGCTGATTGTACTTATTGACATACACTTGTAAATTGATCTAATTCTTGTATCATGACGGTATATATTTGATGATTTATGAGATGATGATTTTGATGTGATATGTTATTTCCTATTTCATTATGGATGCTTTATCTTCTATCTGCTTATGATTCTATATGATTATGCAATGTGATGTATGATGTTATGATGTGATGCATTGATTGATGAATGGATGCATTTCTTTTTCGATATCTTTTTATGTACTTTTTATGATGATTATGTATGGATGGTGCAAATGTTATGTTATGTGATTGCTAAGACTAACATATCTATATTTATGCAATGTGTGTAATTTCCTCATGTATGATATGCATTTTATGATGTTATTTTAATGATATGATGTTATGATATGATGATGTTTTATGATATGATATGTTGGTTATGATATGCAAATGGATGCTTATATGTATTAATGGGATGATGTTTATGAAATTTTATGGTATACAAATGATATGGTGGATGTAAATGATCCTTATGGGATGAGATGATGATGCAGATGATATTTATGATGTTTATTTGATAATATTTTTTCGTGTTTATATGTGATGGATGCTTATGTATGATTTATTTAATGCTTAGAATAACCAATCTATATGTATGGAAATGCGGTACATGTTTCTATATGATATGCTATGTAATATGGATGTAGGATGGATGCAATGTTTAGCAATTGGTATGATATGCAATATGCTAATGGTTTATGGATGTAGGATGGATGCAATGATAATGAATTATAACTGTCATGATACCATGTTAGCATGAAAAGCAAGATATAGAAGAAAGCAAGAGATTCCAACAAGACATGAGATGATGATGATGGTGATGATTTTCTTTCCAAGGAGTTCAGATTTTAAAAGGTCCAATTACCTTATGTTTGATAACATACACAGGTACGATGCATCAAGGTATGAAAAACCAGGATGACGTTGTAGCTACTATGATAGACTTTGACTTGACAATCAGATAGGAGTATCCTTGTTCACACCTGACATATGAAAACCTTAATGGATGTACTTTAGGTACTTAAAACATCTCAGACCAAAAACTAGGAAGGAAAGCCTTCCTATGTGGTCAACAAGATATCTAAAACACCTTCCATACACCTAATAAAGCAAGTATTTGTCAAGGTTATGTTACAAAGACATCCAACAAGAACAACAAATAAAAGATGATGATCGTTGCCCCATTCCTATCTCTCTAAATCATTTTGTTTGGGATATCATCAAGAGGTCCTTGGAATAAGCGCAATAAGATAAATCAACAGATTAAGATAAAGCAAACAAACAAGCTAATGTTCTTCAAGATCGCTAGCCAAGACTAAACTATTGCGATGCCTGATGTTGATATCCATTGTAGGATGGATGCATCCTAGGACATGATGATATCAGATGATTTGATATGGGTCTAATTAGATTGTAAGTTATTGACATAAAGAGTTGACTAACTTGTTTACGTGCTAAGCTAGACTTGAGATTTTGACGTTTTGAGTTTTCACTTTTTGAGCTACGAGGCTTGTTTCTGATTGTTTCACCAAAGGTTGAGGATGACAATTGTTTATTATGGGTGATGCTTTATTGTGGGTGAAAACAAAATGAGACAGATGGTTTTTTTCAAATTTTTGGATTTTTTTGGAGTTTTGAAATGTTTTGAGGCTTTTTTTGGTTTTTTTGAGATTTTTTGAATGTTTTGATTTTTGATTTTTCACATGTTTTGGGGTTTTTTGAGATTTTGACCAAGAGACTAACCTAAGGACCTATCCTAGGAGCCTTGGGGGTTGATCAATAGATTAGCCTTTCCTACGTTATACACATAGAGACCACATAGTTTGACTAACACAGACTTGATTATTGATGAGATATGAACAAATAGATTGTCATTTTATTATGACGGACTCCTAAGGATTGACCTAAATTTCTCGAGGGATGATCATAGATCAACCTTTCCTACGTTCAAGGCTTAGAGACCCATAGTTTGACAAGATGACTCTGTTTTTGAATTTTTGACTGACTTTTTAACCTGTTTTTGGATTTTGATATGATTTGTATGTTTTTAGATTTTCTTGGTTTTTTGATGTTTTTGGATTTTCTAAATTTCTAATATTTTTAGATTTTATGATTTTTGGGATCTCAAGAATATGCAAGAATCCAATCTAATGAGAACATGCCCCCAGTGTGATGCATTAGAATGCTCCGATAAAGGCAAGACAAACTAACCTTGGTAATGGGTAGAGTAGTACTAGGAGGGATCATGACACAAACACAAGACCAAGCTATGATGCGGATGTCAAACGGATGATGGATATTGATGGATGGAATGCAATGGATGATGGAAACTTGATGGATGGATGATACAGAATGAGTCGTGAATATCCGGGTGGATGGAAAGTGCTTATTTACATAAGGTGCCTGTTTTCCAGGTTTTCACCAAGGTACTTTCCCAAAGGGCCACTGAAGTGGTTTTCACTAGAGGACAATTTTTCTCTTTACTATTTTTAATCCTTTTTCTGATATTTTTGGATTTTTTCTTTTTTTTTTTTGTCACCAAGACGCCTATTTGCGGTTTTCATCAGGATGACTATATTTTTCGGGACATTTTCTAATTTTTTATTTTTGGTTCTATACCTTGAAAGATTAGGCATAAAAATTTTGAGATGGGAGTTGTTCATGGGCTCCTACAGAGGTTCCCCTTTGGGTGTTGATAACTAATATGCCCCTAACTTATAGCTTGTTGTGATAACAAATGGTCCCAACTAGTTAGGTTCAAATTTTTCTTTGTTGTTTGGATTTGGGACATTTTTCTAATTCTCTTTTAGTACCAGTTCTCTGACTTGGAAAGTTATGCTTCTGATCTTCTTGTTATAACTCCTCTTGAGTTTTTTCTAATAGACTTGTAAATGGTTCAAAGCTTCTATACGTCACTCATCTAGTAGCTCCAGCTCATTTAGTCTTGATACTGGGTATTCTTCATCTGTGATGAGGTTTTGGCGTGATATTCTTAATGACAAAAGCTCGATCTTGATGGGTAGTACTGTCTCTGATCCATAGACTAGGGAAAAGGGAGTGGCATCTATTGGTGTGCAGATACTGGTTCGATAGGCCCAGAGGGAAAGATTTAGTTGTAGATTCTAGTCATGACCTGCATCATTGACTGTATTTTTGAGGATTTTCAAAATCATTTTATTGGTAGCTTCGGCTTGGCCATTTCCTTGGGGATAATATAAAGTGGAAAAGCGATGTTAGATTTTGAATTTTTTGCAAAGGTCACGAACATCCTGATTCTTGAAGGTTGTCCCATTATCTGAGATAATAGCTTGGGGAACACCGTATCGACATATGAGATAGTTGAGGATGAACTTAGATATCTACTTTCAAGTGATATATGTCATGGGGATTGCTTCCACCCACTTGGTAATGTACTCAGTGGTAGTTATGATGAACTTGTGGCCATTGGATGAGGTTGGAGTGATTTTTCCAATGAGATCAAACCCCCACTATGAGAAGGGCTATGGTGTGCTGATGGGATGAAGTTCTTGAGCTGGTGCATGGATGAGGTCACCATGCTACTGACATTGTAGGCATCTTTTGACGTAGTCATGTGATTCTCTTTCCATTGTGGGCTAATAATACCCTGTCCTCAGCAATTTCTTGGCCAAGGTCATTCCACTTCAGTGTGAACCACAAATACCATTATGTACCTCAATTAAGGCAGTTAATGCCTCCTCAGCATTTAGGCAACGTAATAAGGTTCCCTCTATGCTCCTCGGTCAAGGGTGTTTCCTAAGATGACAAACCAAGATGCTTTCCTGATAAAGGTTTGCTTCAGGCTTGAGGGTAAGTCGGTAGGTATAAATTTTATGGTACTAGGGATCACCGGGACCAACAATTTCACACACATATTCTGACTTGGGTACCTCAAATACAGGCATGAGAAGATGCTCTACCAAGAATTCATGTTTTAGGATGTTGCGGGGAATGTCTAGTAAGGATCCAATCATTTCCATGGTGTTTGTTGCTCTGTTGTTAGCTCTAGGAATCTGTGCAAATGTGATATCAATGAATGATTCTTTGAGGCTCTCTACCAAATTTTTGTATGGAGTCACTAACTCATTTGACTGTAAAATCTGATGAAACTGTCTGACAAAATATGTATAATTTGATGTATCGTCAGGTGCTTGTAAAATTTGATGTGTAATTTTCAATTTTTTGAAAGTTTATCCCCGACGTTCATCAAAATTTTGATGAACCCGGGGTTCATCAAAATGTCAGCTATCATTTTTGTCGAATTTTTGACAAACATGTAAAATAGAAAAAAATCAATTTGTGGCCGACAAAGAAAAGTGAGTTCGCACCTGATTTATTGCGATAGTGTTTTGCTCTACTTGAGATAGTTTGTGGAGAACTAAGGACGATTTTCTTGAGAAAAATCAGAAAAAATTCAAGAAGATATCACTAGGTTGAGGGTAGTCATTGTCTTTTTGCAGAATTTAGTTGTGAAGTCAAATTTGTAGTTCCAGGTTTGAAAATCATATTTTAAAGCAACATCTCATCAGATGTCATTTTTATAGGTTTAGGGTTTTGAGAATTTCATGTCCAGATTTTGTTGTGTGGAATCACCATAAGATCACAACCAAGGAACATATTCTTGTGACTATAATTATGTGATCCATAACTCTATTGGTCATGTGGCATAGTTGTGCTATAACAAATACAGATGCATTCATGTGTGACCCAAATTTAATGTGGCTATGTTGTGATAGAAATGGAGACACTCATATAATGTAGTTAATTTAGGTTGTATAATGTAGGTGTCAATCATCATTGGGTGCATTCAGGTTGTCTCAAGTTTAACAGGTTAGGATGTAATTATAGCATGATCGAAGAGTGATTACCTCTTGTGTAATAAAGAGCCTATAACTCTGGTTGATATGCAGAGTGGTTGTGTTATATCAATTATGTAGTGCATTCAAGCACAACCCATGTTTAATGGGCTATTCTAGAGAGTGATCAAGATTTTCTAAACCTTATGAATGTTACTTGACATATATTTGCATAATCTCAAATTCCTTCAGAGGCTTTTGAAGTATCAATGTATCCTATATAGGGTTTAGAATGATTTTTTTAATTAAAAAAATAAATAAATGATGTATTTCTTTGTAATTAGATAATGTGGAGATCTCCTAAATCTGCCCCAGCACACTATTCTTTGGCACTGTATTCATTACTCCAGCTACTAGGGTTTTGCATGTGACATCTTTAATATCTTCATGACCGTGGCTTTTAAATAGATCTCAGTTTTTTAATCCTTTTCATGGTAACCCGAGTTCCATAATCCACCTTCAATCTCTTCTAAGAATGGTGTCTTAAGCTAGACTGCATAGTATGCATATAAAGCAAGTTCTTCATACCTGCCATTGTTCCAAACCACCACTCACTGCCTTGCTTAAAATGTTGCCTCCATAAGCACAATAGCATGTTTTAAAATCATGGTTGCCAGTGATTGACCATTAAGGTCACCACTTTCATCATGAAGATACAATGATATTTTTGTCTTCAAACTCAAGGCATTATGCAAGATAACATTATGAATTGTTTGTTGTCTATGATTTTATTTTCTTGCATATTTACTACTTTGCTAACTTCCTTTAAGACTGGGTATTGCACCCTCAGCTGCAATCTCAAATAGCTCACTCACTATCACTTGAAGATTCCTTTCATGAGCATCCTTTGATAAAATCAAACTATGCCTTAAAGACTGCCTACTTACTACAAGGGACTCATTGTTTCATGGTATTGTAGTTCTTAAGATCCTTCAACCTTATTGACACTACTTCACAGTCCACAAGGTATTATTCACTATTCTCCCATCTTTGATGAGTCTCAAAACACTGCTCAAAGAGGCAATCCACTACCTCTATTATACATTAATGGATAAAAAGAAACATTGAACCTATGATTACCACTATTACTTCAATTGGATAGTCATTCCCTAATTGAATTTTCCTTGTCTAACACTACCAAAAGCATTTGAAAAACCCTTAAGGTTAGCAAGGGGGTAAGAAAACTCACTATTAAAATCTCCACTTTACTATGCAAGGTTTGAGCTTTATTATCTTGTCACTGCTCAGCCTCTTTTTGACTGTCACATCCCAAGTGACTATCATTCTTCTTACCACAGATTGCATTTACAAATGTCACTAAGCTACATAGTGTGCTTGTTATTGGCTACAATATTTAGACTGCAAGATTTTGTTATTACCTACAATGTCTCAATCTTTCTGGTATTGCAACCTCACTAATCCTCTATAGTTATTGTTTATGTTTCTACGGAGGCCTAGGGTTTGTACCCTAATCATGCTCTTACCAATGCTTCTATTGTTTTTTATTAAGGGTCACTCAATGTTGAGGGCCTTAGGGATAAGCTCGTCATAAGAAGTGACACATTGCATCTGTAACTAAAAGGATAAATCTGTATTGATATTAGCAATGATGATTCTGACTTTTTGCTCCTTAGGAATGGGTCACTTTCTCTTACTAGCTTGCTACCTCCATCATTGTAGGAAGTTTGTGATCAAGTTCAATATTCTAATTTTAGGAGTCTTAACGATTGGAAATCATAGTAAAATAAAAATTTAATAAGTTTTGGAATTAGCATTTTAAAGTGTTTTTTGGGGTCATTAACTTCATACTATCTTCTCTTTTGCAGGGGTGGTTGCATGCCAATTTTTTTGGTGTAAAATATCAGAATTATTAGATTATGTTACCTGTCTATGAATAAAAATTATTGGAGTGTGAGTTTGATATTTTTTGAAGATCTAAATAGTCAAGCTTGGTAAAGAAAAATCATGTCAGATAATATTAGTCCAGAACAAAATGAAGAGACACGTGATAGATTGTGGGCTAGATTGAAAAGAAAGGGTGATGGGAAATGTTATTATCCTTGCAATAATTGCAAGGGCTTAAAGATGAGACAACTTTTTATCACAAAAGTTGAGAAACATTGTAGGAAGCATGGTCATGTTGAAAGGGGGCATGATTATTGTCCATTGGTAAGTTGTTCATTATATGTGTTTATATTTATTGAACTTGTAAATGTTTATATTGTTTTAACACTTTATATATGTATATATATATATAATCACTTGATCATGATCATGGTTTATTTGTGTCTATCATTATTATAAAGGTGGGGCACCACAGGGAAGATGATATGGATTATCACGGCCCAGAGAATGTGGTTTGGAAAGCAGATGAACATGGAGTTGTGAATATCGAAGATGAAGTTTATGATCTTATGGAAGAAGATGATCATGTGCGAGAAAACACAGTTGAAGATGATGGTACGAATACATTGATCCATGACACATTTAGTGGTAGAGCTGATCATAATGATCAAGATGACTTTCATGATATTCATGATTTACCTATACTTGAGAAGGCATACGAGCCCCTTTATGAAGGCTCCCAAACAACTCTTCTCTCTGTTGTATTGTTGTTGTTGAACTTGAAGGTTATGAATGGTTTATCAAACATAGAAATCTCACGGATGTTAAGGAAAGTCATATATGTCATCTTTTTTCATCTATTTTAATTGTTGTTAGTTCATCACTAGTAAATAAAGGATGAAATATGTACCATTAATATTTTTTATATTAATAAGTTATTTTTTGTTGTAGATTGATTGGTGAATTTTTGTTACCACCATCAAATATTTTACCTCGCTCATTCTGAGATTTATCTGCCATTATGAAAGATATCGAAATGGAGTATCAAGCAATAGATGCATGTCTCAGTGATCATATTATACATCATAAACAATAGGAATTTGCAACAAAATGCCCAAAATGTCATATCAGTATATATCGAATAAATCAACTAACAAAAAAGGTGTCTCGCAAGGTTCTTCGTTATATTCTCATTATTCTACGTATACAACAATTATTTAGGTGCAAATGCTTAGCCCAATTTATGGATTACCATGCATGGAATAGAAGTGGAGATGACATTCTTTGAATGCCTACGGATGGTTCTGCATTTAGGGACATGGACGAAAAATGGCTACACTTTAAAGAAGAACTTTGTAATCTCAGGCTTTCATTGGTAGCAGACGGTGTCAATCCATTTGAAGAGCTGAGATCTATTTATTTAGTGTGGCCTTTTTTTGTTATCAACAATAACATTCCTCCATGGATGTCAATAAAGAGGGAGCACATAATGTTGTCCATGATTGTTCCAAGTATTTTTTTACATCAATTTTCTTTAACGTAGCAGCATCTCATTTGTCTTATTTGTTGCATAATAACATAATTTTTTCATTCAATAGTCATGTACATTAATTTCTATATATTGCAGTAAAATGGTTATAATAATTATGTAATGTTTATGTTCATTCAACTAGGTAAGTACCAAGCTAAATATATGAATGTATATATCGAGCCTCTTATTGATGAGTTACTAAAGTTATGGAATGGCATCACTATGTATGATGTTTCTAGACCAATAGGACAAAGACAATTTCAATTCCATGCAATGCTTGTATGGATAATTCATGATGCCCCAAGGCTAACGCATTTTTGTGGTATGTTATAGCATTCGATTACACTTTAACAATATTTAATTTGATGAATTAGATATCATGCATATTTTCAAAATAATCTATTCATTATATATAATTAAAAAATTGACATATTTTATCCAATTATATATGATCTTGCAGGTCTTCAAACAAAGGAAAAATTTGCATGTCCAATTTGTGATCCAAAGATGAAATCTTGTCATTCAACAAGTTTAGGAAAGCAGGTGTTTGATGAGTATAGGCACTTCCTCTATAGAAATCATAAGTATCGAACTACTGAAAAACATCTTTTCAATGGGAAAGAGGAGACTACATCAAAACCATGAAGAATGACACCTCGCCTATGGAAGTTGGAATATAATAGAATTAATTGTCAAGGTTATACATCGGATCAAATTGTTTATCTATCATATATGATATGTTTTGAATTTATATTTTTATATTGTGTTGTGTTTACTCATATTGTAATTGACAATGATTGTCGTTGTTAATTTGTTTAACTTATATGCTTCATGAAGGTCGTCAAGGCATTAATGGTCGGCTTCCACATGGACTGAAAAGTTATCCTAGACAATTTAGTAGGTTGCCCTACTATGAGCAGCTACAAATTGTGCATTTGTTTGATACAATGCATATCAGAAAGAATATAATAGAAACGCTATAGAAAATATTGGATGGAAGGCATGACAAAGAAAAAATTGTCAAAATTTTTAGTGACATTCACAAAGCCAATCATGCAATGAAAATTGTCATTCAATTAAATAGCGATGGAGACCAAATTAATATAAGTGTCTTTCCTTGGTTATTAACAGAGCAACAAAGCAATGCTATAAAAGAAGTCATACAAAAAAATTGATTTCCCACAGAATTTGTTGTGAACATAAACAATATAATAATAAAGAAAAGTGAATTTGGGTCAGGGATGAAAATGCATGATTGGCATACCTTCATTTAAGATAATTATTCTGGTATATTATATACACTTATATAATGTATGTACTTTTCAGTTTATTGTGTTTACTACTTTTGAAAAAATAATGAAAAGGTCATTTTATAATTGTTGCAATATGTTCTACCTCTATCTCTCCCAAACAACTTTGACAACAATGTCAAGCAATTTATATATGATCTTGGAAAATACATGAGGTAAGTAGCAAGATTTTTTCAATTCATTGTATACATCTTATAATTTTCATTTATTTTACTTGTTGTGTAATATATTGTATATTTTTGTTAAATCTCGTTAATATATTTGTGCCTTGAATCACTTGTAGATGGTTGTCATCTAAAGAAATCCATCAAGAAGATATAAATTATTAGAAGAAAAAAATTCCTCGTCTAATATGTGGAATACAAAAGTTTCTACCTTCAACATTTTTCAATGCACAAGAACACTACCTCATACACCAGGTTGAGGAGATTGAATTGTGTGGACCTGTACACATAAGGTCAACGTGGATGGTTGAGAGGCACTTGAAATTTTTTAAGGATTTGGTTAAACAAAGAGCACATTCTGAGGGTTCCATGGTGGAGGTATTTATGGTATACCAGACCATGGTGTACATTAGTGAATATCTTCCTAAGTTTGTAGCAAAGATCCATGTAGATCGCATTTGGGATCCCAACTCCATTAACAAATTTAAAGGGGAGTACCTGATGGGGAAAGGTAGATTGAGGAAAGTGAGAGGTGATTATAAGATGGTCATGGAGATTAATTGGAATACATTTTACATATGGTTTTTATGTATATTGTACTTATTTAATTTTTAATCTTCAAGATACGTCAATTATATATTAGGGTCGTATAATGTGGTATTTAACTAATTATATGTCTTTTGTGAATTTTAATTTTTTTTATACAGTTGGTCGAGAGTGGGATGCATTATATTTGTATGCCAAGCAATCTTGATTGGATGACGATATGGATTGAACGATGTCAACAATCTGGTTGTGCATTAACATGGGAAGGTGTGGCTTCATTGGTTAAAGAAGCTCATCGTAATGGAGATTCCAATGTTACACAAAGGGAAAGTGATTTAGCATATGGTTTAAGAGATAAACAAGTACGTATAAATATATTAATCACCCATATTATTTAATTATTTTCAAGTATATTGATGTATATATATGTTGAGATTGTTTTCTTTGCATACATTTGGCCAAAATAAATATGTTTATCAACTGACGATATTGCAATAATTTTTACATGTTTGACATATTGTAGGTGAAACGCCACAAGGCTATGTGGTGCAATGGTTGTAAATTTTGAATCAAAATGTTGGATCACATGAAGAAAACTTGTGATTATGGTATAACTGCAGTCTTTCAGGTGACTAATGTTTCATCTAGAAGCGACATACATCCAGAAGTCTCAGAAAATTGATACTATGGGATTTTGGATGATATACTTGAGTGTGACTTTAAGTCCTTAAGATTAATTTTGTTCATCGTCCTATGGTACAGGTTACGATTGAATGAAAATAATTCTAAGAGAACTGTTATTGAACATGATAATGGATTTACCATGGTTAATACAAGGTTGATCGAGCGAGCTAGAAATGAGCCTTATGTTCTTCCAAGCCAATGTGAGCAGGTATTTTTCTCAGAGGTTCTAGGTAAACCGGGTTGGTCATTTGTTGTTAGACATGCTCCAAGAGGAAGTCCAGTAAATTATAATATGGTGGAAGAAGAAGATACCGAAGAACTAGAAGATGATGTAGATAATGATCAGGATCAACAATTAGTTGATGATGTCCCTGACGAAGATGTCGAAGAGGAGGAACTAGATCATGATGATGTAAGAGTTAATGTTCATGAAGATGATATTATGAAAACTGATATCAATGATGATGATGATGATATCACCAATCCTTAAAATGTCGAATCTGGATCGGATGATACAGACAAAGAGTTGGATGAAGAAGAAGATCAATAACATTGAAATGTATAAGTTATGCGTTTATATTATCTATTTGATATTAATTTCTTGATAGAATTGTATTTGACTTATGTGGTTACATAATTAATTCATGATGTTTTTTATTTTTTATGCTGTTACATAATTAATTTAATGATGTACTTTTTAATATTTGAAAGGTCAAAAAATTAAAACATTTCAATAGTGATGTTAACAACTTTGAAATTAGTGTGTTTTATGTTTCATGTGATCATAAGAGATTAAAAAGTTAGTTGTAGAGGTGGTCATTTAGTGGTTGACATGTAAAGGCCTTTAAAAGGCATAAAGTGATCATTTTAACAGTTGTTGATGGTTGAGGATTTAAAATACAAGCTCTTGACATTCAAAAATCTATGTTTTTCTTCAAAAAATTTGTATTTTTCCTGTTATGTAGCACTATATGGTCACATGCAGCCATATTTTGATGTGAAATCAATTCTAGGTCGTGAATATATGTGTTATCTTTTATTTGAATCTGATTTGAGGGCTTAAGACATTGATTTGAGTTAGAAAGCTTCATTTCTTTGCATATAGCCTGGTTACCCTATTTTTGAGGGTTTTGTAGTCCAAACATGATATAAAGGGGCTCTTACACTTTTCGTGATTACTATAGCTTGTGTAAGAGGCCCCATGGATACTGTTGTAATTGTAGGATGTATGAATAGAGTGTAGGATGAGAAATAAAGAAGGTATAGTTGTTGTCCTCAAGAGTTTTGTGAAGAAAAGCATGTGAAATGAGAGGTTCAAGCCTAGGTTTCAACAAAACATGTATGAGATCTGATTTTATGAATTTTATCCATGTGCAAACCTAATGGGTTGTTTCTCGAACACTAATAAATGATATACATACACACACACATATATATGTATGTATGTATGTATGTATGTGTATGTATATGTATTTTAAATGTAAATGTAAATGCAATTGCTAGGATGCTCTCCTAGAACAATAAATACAACAAATCATTAAAGAAATCTATATCTATGTATATAAATGTGTATTTCTAAATGCAAGTGTAAATGAAAAGAGCATATGGTTTTGTAGTGTTATAGATACAACATATCCATAAATTAATGTAATTGAAATTCTAAAGTCTTCAACACATATAATATGAAATCGATCAAACTATTAAACTACATGAGAAATAAATAAAATAAGTAAATGCATATGTATGTGTATTTGTAAATGTAAGTGTAAAATAAATAAGAATAATAAAATTATAAAAGAATACAAGAAAGGTTTAGAGTTTAGAGTGGGAGAGACATAGAGGGTAGAGGGTTTAAGGGTTAATGGTTTAGGTTTAGGGTTAAAGGTAGAGGGTGTTGGTTTTTTTTTTACACTATAACCAATTTGGTCTTCTAATCTACCTATGGGATTGCCAATTCCAATCAAGGGAAACTAGAAGGACCTGGACCAACTGATGAGGACTTTAAAAATCCTCCTACACTTTGGGCTCTACAAGACCCAGGAGGGTGATCCCTTAATGTGTTTACAACCTTTGCACCAATATCATAAAAAACATTAACACATAGCAAATCATCCCATTGAATAGCTCAACACAATAGGATAATATCGATTAAAATTGGTTGTTCACCGATAATATCAAGTATGTTGAGCATGAGATAACTATAGCACAATCCATAGTAAAATATAGTCATTAATTTTTAATTTGTAGCAAGCTCTAGGAAAAGACAAAAAATTATTGAACTACACAAATAAGTACTTGACTTAGATCAGTGCCATATATCCATTGCAGGACTCAAATTCATAAGCATCTAAAGGATTATGACAAATTTAATACATAACATATAACTTATAAGATCCCTGACAATATTGCATTACAATTTCATTAGTATGCATTCTCACCCAATACTACTTATCAAATCTTTATATAGAACATATCCGCCTATAATCCCATTCAAACATTTTAATTAATTCCTTGAATTAAAGCTAAAATAAGAATTATACACACCACAATAGTGAGATGAATGAAACAACCCTTAGTCATCTTATTCAAAATTTGGATATGCATGTACAGTGGAGAGACATGAGTTTGAATTTATCATTTCAACTCAAATGCTAGTATTGTTATACAACATTAAATCCCCATGAATTCAAAATTGATTATAGAATAACTTAGAACCTAAATTGTATTTGTCTCTAAAACCATCAGAATTTACAATTTTCTCTACAACTTCACCTAGACTCGACCAAAAATTATCTAACTTGCTAACCCGTACTTCTGGCCTTGAAATCCTTCTTATAGAAAATGAAGGAGAAAACAAGCATCGGGCCAAAAAGTACACATGTCACCAGCCAAATGAAGCATCTGGTGATATTCCAAAAATTGTTACAACAACCATCACCCTAGAGAATATTCTCATTCATCATGTCAACTGAGAAAAATTGAGGCAACAACAAAAAACCATAAGAAACCCATGTCGAGATCACCATCAAAGCAAAATCGGAGGTCATTGTAACTGCAACATCTGATTTACCACTCATTACTAATTCATTCTTTTATTCCTCCTTAGTCAAATATTTATTTATCCACCTCTGATATTCTTCATCAGTTGGCCAGTCAAAATTAATTACCTCATTCACCTTGGCATTATAAGGTGTGTATTTTACTGCTACTTGATTTGCATCTCTTTCAAAATATTCCAAAAATGAGCTGGTACTAATAATTTTATCCATACAACTCACCAACAAGTGATAATATGAGTCATCACAAATTAATTTAATTTTATCATTGATGACCTCACCTGCCTAACCCTACCACTACTAGAATGACTTGATTTTCCTTTGCTCATCAATTATATCAGGTAACAATGTGTTACCCCAATCATTGAAATTCTTCACCAACTCCCTAATCTTCCTACTCAAGTCATCTGGTAAGGTCTGAAAACCTTGCAATTATTTTACTAACACATGATTAGGCTTTAATGATTGGGGCCTATTGTTTGTATCAAACCTCGAGGCCTTATACATGACATCCAGATCACTAGCCCTAGGGATCCAATTTTCAATCAATGGTATCACTACCTCTTGATCTCTATCAATATTCTTTATTGCATCTAATAGATAAGAATATAAAGAATGTATAGATAGAAATTTATTATCAACCTTTTCATTCAAATTCCTTAAAACAGTAGTAACAATCTATTTTTTCTTTAAAAGAGATCCCTCCTCATTTACCCTCAAAGATTCCTATAACTCATCAATTCTTTGCAAGAGTTGCTTCTTTGTAGTATCAACAAAGCACTTTGTTTCTTCATCAATTTCCTCTAAAGAAGGGGTGAAGGCAGGATTCTAACTGGGAGACCCTGGTGTGGAAACAATTGGAGAAGCAAGAGGCACTGACTTTACTGTGGAAGGTAATGTACTGGTTCCTGAAGCACTTGATGTCTCCCCAATTTGTCTATACTTGAACCTTTCCACCTCAGTTTGCAACTCAACATTCCTCTATTGCATCTTGTTGTATTCTTCAATCAAAAAGTTATACTTCTTTACTAGGCTTTTATTTTTAGCCTCCTCCCTTTAACAGTCTTTTGGGCCAATTTGGCCACATTCACAGTTAAACTAGTGGCCTCAGTGGTTGAGGTCTCTGAAGCTCACTTTATTATTAATCCCCCTCTAAAATTAATGTCTATAATATTTGGCTTTCTCCCTTGTGGGGCCAATTCCCAAATTACCAAGGTTTCATACTCTTCACTGAAAGCAGAATCTTGAAGTGTTGCCTTGACTTCTTCTTCAGATTCTTGCAAGGGATACTTAGACTTCATAATAGCATTAAAGGCCACTACATCTGCAATGTCCCATTCAGGAAGAATCAATACACCATCCTGACTCACCAATTTTTTGCCTTCCTTAGGAGTGATGTTCTTAAATTCTTACATTAATTCAACTTTCACTTCCTCATCATTATCTTGGTCTGACCTATCAGGTCTTAGTTCTCTTCTCTTCTTACATTGATTTTGATATTCTTCAAACTTCATCCTCCATACCAATTGCAAGAATATAGGAGTCTTTAAAAATGCATTGTCATTCTAGAAACTCCTTACATGCTTCCATTCTTGCATCTTGTACACTTTTTCCTTTCATATCTAAATCAGATAAAACCAATTCAACTAGCCTAGGAGGGGAAGGCATACCAACCTACATGTCCTAATCAGTAACAATAATTTCATCCATCAAACTCTCTTGTGGTTGATCAGTTCTTTTCCTTTTAGGACTTGGCTTAGATGGTGGTGATGGGGGACTATCTTCTAGTGATGACTCTAAATCAATGATCTTAATTGCCCCAAGCACTTTGAATTTTGGACCTGGTTGTGAAGGAAACTTCATAATTTGTTTCCCCTTTCTGTCCACTTCTTCCTCATCATTGCTGCTATCCTTTTTTCTCCTGTAAATGGGCCACTTTTCTATAGGTTGGTATGTTGGCCTTGTTTCAAATGGTCTAGCACCTTGTTCTTGTACACCCAAACTCAGCTCTAAGTTTACTTTTTTGGTTCTCAAAGTTCCCATAATCTCTTTGAAGTTCTCCATCAGAAAGTTAATTTTCTTATGGTGGGGACTGAACTCCAACAGTGGATCATATTTCAAATCCATTTTGTGCACAATATCTAATAGCTTATCATAAGCTATCCATTTCTCCTTGTTCAACTCTTGCTTATTTAGGTTCGAACTCATTTCTGATCAGGTCCTCAGGAAAGTTGAACTCATGCACAAACTTTCCAACCTTTATTCTTTGTCTAAAAAGAGTAAAGAAACCCTCTGGATCATGTTGCCACTTTGGACCACATCTCAAATGATAATCCTCAAAGAATTTCTCAAAGTGAACCCAGCCTCCTTTTGAAAAGGAAAAATCAGATACCACTATATAATCAAGGAAAAATGTTCCCTTACCCCTCCATGTGAGGTTGTCCTTATGGATGCAACCTATCTGCACATAACTTCTACAAACCCCACTCTTGGTGGCACATTGTATGGTAGTATATGAGGGGCTCCTTGAAAACCATATACCCTCAAAACAGTGCTGACTGGGTATGGGATAATGTCACCCCAGTTATGGCTAACTTTTAATTCTAGCTTCCTCCCCTTTGGCCTGAGGAAATAATGTAATTCCTCAAGAATCCTAGGTACATTCACCATCAATCTAGCCCTCAATTTGGAAGCAAAACAATTATCAAATTGCACATAACTAGTGCTTTCCTTATTACAAGATAAATCCACAACATATATATGTATTGGAAATCTTTCTCCATCAACCGATTGCCTTAATTTAATCTTCTCAAAGAAGAATTCAACATTCTTGAATAAAAACATATGCATCAGCATAGAATACCAAAAGAATTAAGTGTCAGTATCATCTTTCTGTAGCTTTGACAACCCCTCATGTATCCTCTCAGCCAAGAAAGAAGAAAATTCATATGTGATAGAGAAGTTAGGGTGTTGTATTTACACCCCCATGAACATGTATGCAATGGGCATCACCGCACCAGGACTGAAACCCAAAATCTGGCATAATGAATAAAAAGTGGTTAGGAAATGATTTGCAAAACAATTTAATTTGAAAGGTTCCTGGTCACTGGGGCTGATATGAAATCTTGAACCTCCTGCCCTAGCCAGATGAGGTGGAAGAAATTTAGCTCTAAAAAGAGAATTGAACTTTTCATATTTCTGCTTCATTTCCTCAAGGTTGATAGGCACCAAGTCCTCACTCGGTTCACTCAAGTCAAAAAATCTATTGAATATCATCTATGTTAATACTTAACAGAACATTTCCATCATTATCCCTAATTACCCATGTGATAGGGTCATATCTTGTAGCTACTACCCTAAGCAAGTCTACATTAGGGAAAACATTTGGTACCACCAGCTTCCCCATATCATACATCCATCCATTTGAAAAAGGGTGAGGCAAATTCCTCTGTCCATATCACAATCTGAACATTTCCAAACCTACGAGAGGAACCCTAGCATCGACTATGTTGGAACCATTGTATACTAACCCCTCCCCTAGGATTTTCCCTCACATCAGAACCAATCCCTTCTTTCTATCATTCATTGACAAGGGAAATTGATCCAGGAAATCATCATACAGGTTTCTTTTTAAATAGTCAATCTACCCAAAATGTCGCTTGGGTGGTGCCATCTCAGAAAAACTAGGGCTTCCTATAACTTCACACTTCAAATAGCTAGGAATAACCAGAGATATAAAATTACAGAACAAAATATTGCAATTTCTCACAATTTAAGGGTATGTTGAGGATCATGATGGGCCAAAAAGTGGCAATATTATGGGTATTTGGAGGGTATGTGGTTGATGACTTTTTTTTAATCCAAAATTGATAAAATGAAAAGGGTTTTTAGAGGAGATTCTCATCTTTCCACCAATATAAATTATGCTTTAGTTTTGATTTAATAAATAATTATTATTCATTTTCTATTAGAATTACAACTAAAGTCCTAATTGATAGGCTAATTGAAAAATATCTATAACTTTCAAATGGTATCACATTTTTTGAATCTAAACATGCATGACATTCTATGCTTCACATACTATAGGATTAAGAAAAAAAAATTAATTTCATGAAGTTTTGACTAAGTTAAGGTGGTCAGACATACAAGTTTTTATATTTTTTAAAAGTTGTAATAAAAAAATTCATAATTAATTATTTACTTAGAAAAAAAATTACAAAAAAATATGCATCACATCTGGACATAAGTCCTCTACTTATATATAAAATATTATAAAAAATATTATTATTTATTATGGTTATGGTGGTCAGAAAACACTACTTCTTATTTTTTCCCTGAAATTTGAAGAAATAAATTTTCATATAGATTTTATTTATTTTAAATAAACCTAGTAGTTTAGAAACTAAATTCAATTTTATACAAATTCTATTCTTACATATTTTGAAATAATATAGATAACCTATTCAAATTTTTACGTCAAGTTTCCTAACACTGATTTTTTTAAATTTTTTGCCACTTAAGGGCTTTTTTTTTTCCATGATGATCCTACACATACCCTTAAATAAACTATAGCCCTAAAACGTTTATCAACAAGCCTTATGGGTATGTGCAGGACCATGATAGGCCAAAAAGTGGCAATATGATGGGCATGTGGCTGACAACTATTTTTTTACCCAAAATTGATGAAATGAAAAGGGTTTTTAAAGGAGATTCTCAGATTTCCATTGATATAAATTATACTTTGAATTTAATAAGTAGTTATTATTCATTTTCTATTCAAATTATGACTAAAGTCCTAATTGATAGGTTGATTGAAAAATATCTATAGCTTTCAAATGGTATCACATTTTTTGAATCCAAAACATGCATCACATTCTATGCTTCACATATTATAGGATTAAATAAAGAAAAATTGAATTTCATGAAGTTTTGACCAAGTTAAGGTGGTCAGACATACGAGTTTTTATATTTTTTTAAAATTTGTAATAAAAATTTCATAATTAATTATTTACTTTGAAAAAAATTACAAAAATATGCATTACATCGAGGCATGAGTCCTCTACTTATATCTAAAATCTTATAAAAAAAATATTATCATTTTATTGTGGTTACGGTAGTTAGACAAACACCTACTTCTTATTTTTTCCCCGAAATTTAAGTACCACTACATTGAAATTTCAAATTTTCACCAAATAGATTTATTTAAAATAAACCTAGTAGTTTAGAAACTACATTCAATTTGCTACAGATTCTATTCTTACATATTTTGAAATAATATAGATAACTTATTCAAATTTTTACATCAAGTTGCCTAACTCGATTATTCGAATTTTTTTCCACTTAAGGGCTTATTTTTTTCATGATGATCCTGCACATACCCCTATGATAAGTACAACAAATATCTTCCTTAATTCAAGCATAGAGTGACCAGGAAACACAAAAATTAACTCACGGCTCTTTTCACAAAATTCCCAAATTCTGATTGTCAGGGTTCACAACCTTGCTCTTGGCTCTGAAACTGCTTCGCAAAATACCTAAATGCTTTGTGACACACATAAAGTAGGAGAATTGATTTTATTTCGATCAAATTGTGCCAATAAATGTCTCATCTTCCATTAAAGCTCACTCATGCACTACACAAACGACTCCAACCATATTTGATGCAGATTTAAATTCGATCTGTCGATCCTTCATTTTGATCAAATCATCGACAACTACCTTCAAAATAGGTTGAAACAATCACCAACATGGCCATAAGGGGCTCACCATACCATACGCTATGAACGAAGTCCACGTGGTGGTTGCTCATGATATCGCAATCGGTAAAAACCCTGCAACTTCAGATCACCGAGAAACTGTAGATCTTGAGCATCAATGATCTCGTTCCTTCAACACAATCATCGGCCCTATCATTAACCCTCGAGCAGCTTTTCCATCAAGATTATAACACATCCATCAATTTGAATCACGTGCATCTTAAGAGCACTTTAGTAACCCGCCTTTTAATGTATTTAAGGCTGGATTAATGTTCCACAGTATTTCCTTTATTCTTTCAGCTTCATCAGATGAGACACGTGGCGACCACTCATGATATCACGATCGACGGTGGGGCCATAGTGGGATAGCAAGGAACAACTGAGATCAAACAGTAGTTGATCAATAGTGGCACAATTTCATCCCCCAGAAGGACACACGGTGCCCGCCTATGATAATGCAATTAGTAAAAATCCTACAGCTTCCAATCACGCGATGGCGGGCAACCGTTGATATCTGAAGGCAATTTGATCAATGGTAGAACGAATTCGATCCCTTCTGCAAAATAAAACATCCATTAAAAAGGAAAAGGGGACATCACTAGGCCAATGGTAAACAACAACATAAATTGTTTTTTAAAAGATGAAACACGAGGCCAACCGAGACTTAGGAAATAAAACCCTGTGAAGGAAATAAAGTATTAAAATCAAAGGGACTCGACCTAGATGAACCGATATGACATATTTTTTTTTAAAGCCTCATCAAAAGTAACAGCAAAATAGAACCTAGCCAAAGCGTGAAATAAACATTAGGGTTTTACATGAAGACAAAGCTAAAACCCCAAGCCTTAGAAAACTCGAACACCATGAAAGACTGGAGACATAAGGCAAGGCATGAGTGAAAAAAAAGGAGAGAAATACTAAAGTTCCATCAGTGGCTCCAGCTGGGGACATTCATTCCACTAAGCAAGAATCTAGAATCTCAGGTAGAGTAGACCAAGATGCAGAGATGACCAAAAAGGGACTATTTGGACAAAACAACCCCAACTATGTACAAAATATATACAAAATATACAAACCTAAATTGTTGTTCATGGAAAAGAATACTTCAAGTCAAGTATAACTTCAAGAACTATCCATGAATTGGTAGTTCCAGAAGATCTCCTGTCATATCTTGGAGGAAGTACGAATCTTCACCCCACTTACCATTAATCAAAAATGGACCCAACCAGATTGCATCAAATTTCCCATGTTTCACTTTATCTTCCAATCTGGCATTCCACATTAAAAGCAAATCTCCATCTTTGAAACTCCTTGCAGTTACCCTCTTGTCATATAGATTCTTTACTTGCAACTAAAACTTTTTGTTTCTCTTTTGGGCTTCCCTCTTGGTTTCATCTAATTCTATAAGAGCTTCCACTCTCAATTGCATCTCATCATGAATTTCACTATCATACATCTGGATAAAATTATACATTTCCATTAAGTTATTTTGGGGAAACCTGGCATTTATCCCATAAACCAGGTCAAATGGGGCACAACCTATTGTCTTCTTCATAGTAACCCTATCTTCCCAGATTGCTAATCTCAGCTTAGAATCCCAAGCCCTTTTATTCTGATCTAGGATTCTTTTAATAATCTTCATCAAGCTTCTTTTATTGCTTGACTCTACTTGTCCATTTCCCTGTGGGTGGTATGGTGATGAATAAGAAATTTGGATGCCATGCTTCTCACAAAACTCTATGTATTCCTCAGATCTAAAACACATAGCATTATCTAACACAATCCTTTTTGGACATCCAAATCTAGTCAATATGTTGCTCATTAGATCCCTTAATGTGTTTACAACCTCTACACCAATATCATAAACAAAATTAACAATAACAGATAATCTCATTTAATAGCTCAACATAATAGGATAATATCAAATAGAATTGGCTATTCATTGACATTATCAGCTATTTGGAGCATGAGATAACTACAATGCAATCCGAAGATAAAATAGGTCATTGATTTGCAATTTTTAGCAAGGTCTAGGTAAAGATGAACAAATACTGAATCATACAACTTAGATCAGTGCCATATATCCATTGTGGGAGTAGAATTCATAAGTATTCAAGGGTTTATGATAGATTTAACACATAACATATACGATCCTTGATAACATTGCATTGCAATCTCATCAATATGTATTCTAACCCAATACTACTTATCAAATCCTTATACAAAACATATCCACCTATAATCCCATTTAAGCATTTTAATTAATTGCCCTTGTCAAAAAATGATAGCAAGAAGGGATTGGTTTTGATGTGAGGAAACACCCTAGGGGAGGGATTAGTGTATAATTGTTCCAACATAGCCTGATGGAACACTAGATCTTTTCTCATGCTTGGGAAACCTTTCACCAAAAGATGCCATGAATGCACCTTACCCAAAGTATGCTTTAGGACCTCCATGCATACAAACACAGGGATTGTCATTTATCATCTTGCAGCAGTGGTACCTAAGATGATGGTACTACCCCTCCCTTGGACATTGCTCTTTTCTTACAATTGGATACATCAGTCCTCCTTTTGATTTTTTCAAAAATATATGAAATGATTTCTAAGCAATGACTTATTGGGTCAATGAGATCACCAAAAGTCTAGGACTTGTCAAATGAAGGTATATTATTCCAACCTATCCCTTTTCCATTCACTTGTTAGGACTTAGTAATGACTATCCAAAGCAAAAATGAGATAGTGGCAACAACCATTTATATTATTTATCTCACTGCAATACATTTCATGGCTATAGTCATGTTGTCACCCAGTGTAGATTTATTTTTTCAAATTCATAGATAACATGAAGACAAACCTGTAGCCTTTAATGGTACTGCTCTTATTCATGACTATGCTCTGTTCCCTTGAAGTACCATGATTTATGATGGTTTTATTGTTGAATATCTTCATTAAAACACCAATGTGAAAGTATATGGCTTCACTATTATAGCCTATTACTGGAATGGATGATCAATGGTATGAAAAGGTAAAAATACAACTATGCTTTGCTTCCTTCACTACTTGTTGCTGATTGTTGATTGTTGTTCATATGCACTTGTACCATTGTAATTCTTGATGTCCTACATGAACCTACATGGTTGTCTTCTAGCATAACCTCATAGTTGTTCATATACACTTGTACTATGGCCTTGGCTTCCAAAATGAGACCTCTCCTAAATCATAATTGCTTAATTGTCATTTGTAACTTTTTGTTTCTTGTATGCAATCATGATCCATGTTGGATCAATCATGATGACCAAAACCCCTACATGAAAGGTTATGAGCATAGCAATTGTATCTCAATCACATGATATGAGGATTTCATTGTTGTCATAAACCTCTTGTAATGACATGTTTTCAATAGGAATATTATCTGTCAACTAGAGTTGATGTTTCTTGAATGTCTTTTCCTTTTATGCCTTTCCTTAAAACATCATGCATTGAATGTTATCTGGCAACTTGTTCGCCTAATGTTTGATTGTGAAGGCCTTGAATAGAGCCTTGTGAAACTTTAGATTTTGTTTTTGTTGTTTTCCTTCATGAGACCATTGTAGCATGCATTGTTGGTTGTCCTTATCAATGACAACGACCTTTACATATTGCATTCACTTTCACCAGTACACCCATGAATGAATAATATCAATCCCCTTTTCCTCTTGTAGCTCTTGCAAAGGTGTTGTCCTTGTACTTGTATCATGACCTTGATTCAACCATTGCTCTTCTTTTGTTATGTGTAATAAATACACATACTCTCCTCATTTTATCTTTATTGGACAACCACCTATCAAATATGTGGGTGACCTAACAACTCATGTTCCTATGTGATCTGTGACTGTACAATAGGGTTATGGTGAGAGGGGCTTGACAACAACTTGACATGCTTCCTCATTGTTTAAAAGATGCATAATTGAACTTGATGCATCTCTGAAGTCACTTACTTTATAAGCAGATCATGGATCTTCTTAAGAAGATTGAAGGACATATCAACCCAGTATGTTTCATCTTTTGAATCTATCCTTTCATGTCCTATCTTATGTTCCTTTCCTATCATGTCTTATGTTACTAGTCTTTTATGGTATTGGGAAAATCATAAGGTTGGGGTTTTGTCTTTGACTGAATCCCTCTATCTGTCTCCCCTCTACCCATAACCCTAAACCCTAAACTCTTAACCCTTAAACTCCAAACCATTAAACCCTCTACCCTCTACCCTCTACCCTCTACCCTCTCTCTCTCTCTCTCAAGTCTCTCCCTCCTACCCCCTCTCCCTCTCTTAGGTCTTTATCTATCTCTCACTCACTCCCACTATATGTCTCCCCTCTACCCTTAAACCCTAAACC
>VDFB02281492.1:251056882-251334645 GCA_007258455.2 Sequoia sempervirens
ACTACATTGCTTTTTGAGTCTAGAATTCACCAGAAGAAAAGATATGAATCTAATCTCTTAACCATGTTATTATGTCTCATTCAGAAAAATATATCTTGTATCTTTAGAAGCTTTATGAGGTGATTAGAAAGCTATCATTGACATATTTTAGCTTTGTATTCTATCGTTGTTTCTCTACTCAACATATTAGTGTGAAAGACTCCACATTTTCTTAAGGAGAACATTCCAATGTTGTGATTCTAATGGTAGTCTCTATGATGGTAGTATGATGAGAAATATATGTAATATCATACCTGAAAGATCTTTGGTTTGAGGATTGTATGTTGGTTTGTAGTTTTTGTGGTTAAGTCCTAGTCTTGGATGACCTAATGTATGACATACACTAAGAAGAATTTATGAATGTTAGCCAACTTGATAAAATACACTACATGGAAAAAAATGTTTTAAATCATACATGGTGCCGACAAGAGTGTTTTGATTATTTGTATTTCATCTAATAAGGCCAGCCTAATTGATGAATGAGATATACATGTCTATATATGATTCTTTGAAGAGGAAAATGTGAAAGAAAAAGAGAGAGAGTGTGTGGTGTGTGTGAAGAGGAAGTGTAAGGTGTGAATATGGAAGGAGAAGGAAGAGAAGAATGGTGAAGTGTGAATAGGATCAAGGAATAGGTGAAGATGTGATCCTAAATGCTTTATTAGTTGAGGATCAAAATAGAAAAATTGAGCGAATGCTATGAGAGGCAATACTTCTTATTCAGAGCTTCATTGGAACTGAACCCTACACATAGAAGGTGTATTCTATTAGTTCATACTTTTGGTAGTGAACCATAATCTTTGCATCTTGGCGGTTATCCATCTCTTGTATTTAGGATGTGATCCTTTCAATAACAGCGAGTCTTGGAAGTGAGCCCTATAATATATTGTATCTGGATATAATGTATTGTGAGTTAATCCTCACCATGGTTTTTCCCATTTTAGGTTTTCCACGTAAAAATATTGGTGTTCATGTGTTTTGATGCGTTGATTTGTTTTTATGTTCTCTCTTGTCAATTCATTCAAAACTGTGATAATGCTTAGATAAATTTTACTTGAATGGTTTTAAGGAATAGTGATTCATGCCCCCCTCTCAATATTCTAGATATTCAACATATTCATGTTGATGTGTTTGGTCTTGATAATGTACCTTGATTTTCAAGATCTATGTACATTGTTTCATTTATTAAGGTGTATAATAGAAGGATGTTTATTTATTTTCATGGAAGTAAACTTGAAGTGTTTAGCTTGTTTAAGGAATTTAAACCCCTGGTTGAAAATCAAATCAATAGAAATATTACATTTTTGAGGACTGACAATGATAGTGAGTTTTGTTAAGAAAAAATTGATAAGTGTTTTAAAGAGAATGAGATTGAAATACATGAGATAAATACATACACCAGATGTTGGATTGCAGTTAACACTAAGAGGGGGGGTGAATTAATGTTAACAAAAAAATTAACTCTTTTTAATTCTTTTAACAATTTTCAGAACATCAACGAACTTATGCTGTAAAAATGAAATCAATAGATAATGAACATACACATTTAAAATATTGACACAAATTTTTTCTTGAGTGGAAACCCTCCTGGGGAATAAAACCAATCGAACTTGGCCTCACTGGCCTTATCTAAAAAATATTCTTTGTACAAAGCCTCACTAGCTGATTTGTCTCACTAACAATATTGCTATCTCACTAGTAGTATTTTGAAATGTACAAGTCTGAAAGAATTGTAGATACATAGTTGTTCCTTTTTTCAATAATTACATACTTTGTTCTGCAATGACCTCAGAACCAGAGTCAAAAAATTCCAATACTCAAAACAATATATATATTTCCTTTTTGAAACATATATTTTGTACTTTCCAAAACCTCTCATCAACATGAATATGAGCACAATGAAGTATTTAATATGTTCTTTGTTTTCAAAAACAAAATTAGGAAAAGCCATTTGAAAAAATGAATCACAAACTTCCATCCTTATGTAACTACTTTCTTTAACAAGTACCAGAATGATAATGATATTGTTGCAATGCTTTAACAATATAATGCTTTGCTGAAATGTCATAACAATCCTTGAAAATGCCTTGTTGTTTATGAAATTCGAATATAAAAAAAGTTACGCTCTACTTTACAAATTCTTATGCAAACTCAAATGAGTTAAGAAACTAACATAAATTGTCCTAAATAGAGAAGATAAAGAATGACACCTGTCAGAGAATAACCAATTGACATTTCCACACTCGAGTTCAAACTACCATAAACCTTGCATAACCAACACACTTAACAAAGATATTTAACCACAGCCAAGCACACAATAAACCCACAAAACAACAAACATTTGAATAGACCTTTAATCTTCAACAATAGACCTGACCAGGGTTCTTTAAGAAAGAAAACACGAGTATTTATAGACCCAAATTAAGGGTAAACCTAAACTTGTTTACAAGTCTACTTCTAAAATTGTCAAGAAACCCATGGGGTTAAAGAAAACAATATCAACTTCAAACTTGACATTACGAAAATCTCACATCATTAACAATTGTTCAACCTCAGAAATAATACAATTCCTAGGTAAACACAACAAACTTGATTATAGTTAAATGGTATAATGATCACCAAAAACAGTCTAAAGCACATTGTTTCTTATTGGCACAAAAAAAAAGAAAAACAAGAATGATAAAGAGTACACTTGGAGTCAGCACAAATAGAACACCTTGACTATCTTTCTCTTCGCTGTTATTTCTTGTCCCTTCAAAGACCATGCAACCAAACTTTTAAACAAGCTTTTCTTATTACCAACACCATGATTAGGGTAACAAACCCTAACAAACAAAAAAAATGAGACAAGTATATGCGCTCATTGAAGTTTCAAAGCAACGTAATACCTTTTCAAGTCCGAGCATTATCATGGGAAAGAATTTCCATTCAACCAAAATAATTTCCACCAATAATGCAATGATTTCTTTTATTTTTGACTTTATAAAACACTATTAAACACAATTTGTCACCTATCAAATATTTCCTCACAATGATTCCAAACCTTATTTGAAGAGAAATATGTTGCCTTATGAAAATACAAGGTTCCTTTTGAACAACCTTTGGACATAGAACTTATCTCTACACTTGACCAATCTTATCATGAAGCCTTAAAAAAAAATGTCAGGATATAAATATGCAAATGGACTATATAATTTCAAATTGAAAACTAACCATATGCCAAGCTGACAATAACCAAACTGTGAAACATATCAACCACTGAAATATGCCAAATTCAAGTGATGATGCCAAGATAGATCAACATAGATCTATAAACTCATGCAAGAAGAACTGAACTAAAATATCACCATGTGCATAGCCTGATACCTCAACTTTGGTGTTATGACATTAATTCCAAATAATACTGAGGGAAAAAAAACTCCCCCTTTGGCATTGATGTCAAACAGAAAAGTTAATCAATAATATCATAGCTATAATATACCTATTCTAAACATGATGAATACATGAAGTACATATCCATATTATCACATATCAAAGAAACCATTATATACAACTGAAAAAACTACATAAACAAAGCATATCACTGATCAAAAACACATATCACTACCAAAACATAATCTCTGAACACTGCAAAATAAGCCTCCAAATTCTCCCCCCTTTGACAAAATGCCAAAGGTAGAGAAACTAAACCAAAGGTGAAATGTGCTCATAATGCCAAATAAATACTGAGGGATAAAAGAATATGCATGAGCTGCTCCCCTAACTCCATGAACTAGAGTTAACATGGAAGAGAACTGATGGAGACAACACCAAGCTTTTCTCTTAGAGTCTCAAACTGAGCTTTAGGAAGGGATTTGGTAAATATATTAGCTACCAAATCGTTGGATGCCACAAAACATAGGATAACTTCATTGGCTGACACCTTTTCACGCAAAAAATGATACCTTATATCAATATGCTTAGTTCTAGAGTGTTACACAGGATCTTTGGAGATATTAATGGTACTTGCATTATCACATAAGATGTGAACAGGTCTAGCAACATCAACTTGTATGTCCTTCAAGGTTTGAAACATCCAAAGTATCTAAGTACAACAGGTAGCATTTTCTATATACTCTACCTCAGCAGTTGACAAGGATATCAAATCCTGCTTCTTGCTATGCCAAGCTACTAATCTACCCCCAAGATAGAAGGCACCCACTAAAGTGATTCATCAATATTTCCTGCCTAGTCAACATCAGTGTAAGAAACTAATGTGAAATCACTATGTTTAGGGTACCACAAACCAAAATCTATTGTGTCAACAACATACTTCAAAATTCTTGTCACAGCATTCAAATGTGACATTTTAGGTGCAGATTGAAATTGTGAAACCAAGCATAGAACATGCATAATATCAGGCCTCATGGTAGCCAAATATAAGAGACTAAAAATCATGGATCTATACAGGGTATGCTCCACACCAGGCTGATTGGCTTCCTTTGAGAGTTTGCAGCTGGTTTCCATACGAGTCCCAACTAGTTTACAATCAATCATCTGAAACCTTTTCAAATTTATTTAGCATATTTAGTTTGTGAGAAAAATATCCTTTTATCAAGTTGACTAACTTGAAGACCCAAAAAGAAAGAAATTTATCCAATCATTGACATTTCAAATTTAGACTTCATGATTTCTAAAAAATCAGAGCACAAATCAACATTATTATAAACAAATATAATATCATCAACATAAAAAATAACTACTATAATACTGCCACCCTTCATTTTGAAGTATAGATTGTTGTCTACAACACCTGTTGAGAACCCCTGTTCATGTAAATAGGTATCTATTTTTGAATACCAAGCTCTAGGAGCTTGTTTTAGACCATAGAGGACCTTTTTTCAGCCTATATACATAATGTTCTTTACTTGTAACAACAAATCCTTCAGGTTGTTCCATATAGACTTCTTCCAACAAGTCACCATTCAGAAAAGTAGTTTTAACATCCATTTGATACACTTTAAAAAATTTATACACAAACTAAGCCAAAAACATTCTAATTGCTTCTAATCTAGCCACATGAGCAAAAGTTTAATCAAAATCCAGGCCTTCAATTTCAAAATAGCCTTTGCAAACTAATCTAGCTTTATTTCTGACTATGTTTCCTTGCTCATCAAACTTATTCCTAAAGACCCATTTTGCATCAATGACATTTTTATTTTCTAGTCTAGTAACTAGTTCCCAAGTTTTATTTTTCTCAATTTGTGCAAGTTCTTCATGCATAGCTTTAACCCAACAACTATCACTACTAGCCTCAAAATATGTCTTACGATCTATTTCTGAAATCAAAGATAAATAAACTTGTTCATCATTATCTTTTGTACTTGAATGTTGCCTTCTTGTTTGAACTCCTCTTGTCACATCTCCAATAATTTGATCAGAAGGATGATTCTTTTTCATTAGCCTAGAAGATAACTGAGAGGAAGGTTCAACAATGTCATCAGGCACATTTTGTTAAATTAATTTCTTAGGTTCTGTTGAACTTGAAGGTTCATTTTGATCTTGCAGATTTTTATCAGGTATCTACATAATAAATTCATCATCATCATCAAATTTATTTTGTTGTTCACAATTTTGTAAGGTTTCATCAACCTTAACATTGGCACTTTCCACATTTTTTCTTAATCTTTTATTGTAACACTTATATGCTTTACTGTGTGTAGAATATCCCAAAAATATACTTTCATTACATGTTGATTCAAAACTTCCAATACTATAAGTGTCTTTCTTTATAAAGCACTTGCTCCCAAATATTTTAAAATATCCCACATTGGCAGTCCTACCATACCATAATTCATATGTTGTATGTTTTGTATTAGTTCTTAACTGAACTTTGTTTAGAATGTAAACAATAGTATGCATTGCTTCTTTCCATTATTTGTTTGACAGAGCTACATCATGTAACATAGCTCTTTCCATTTCCTTTACTGTTTGATTTTTGCGTTCAACAACACCATTTTGTTGTGGTGTCCTAGAGGCTGAATATTGCCTCTTTGTTCCATGATCTTTGCAGTAATCAACAAATTATTGTAAGGTAAATTCACCTCCTCTATCTGACCTCAAACACTTGATTTTCATATCAGATTCATTTTCAACCAAATTTTTGAAAACTTTAAACTTATGAAAGGCCTCTCCCTTATGTATCAAAAATGTTACCCAAGTCATACGAGTATAGTCATCTATAGAAAGCATGAAATTCCTCTCATTATTCAAGGAATTAGTCCTCATTGGACCATATAGATTAGTGTGAAGAAGCTACAAAGGTTTGGTTGATGTGTATTCTTTAGTTTTAAAACTTTCTCTAGCTTGTTTTCCTTCCTAAAATTCTTTGCAAATTTGATTATCTAGTTTAGATATTATAAGCATGTTTCTAACATTTTTATTTTTACTTATCTTTACCAAATTTTCATAGGTAATATGACCAAATATTCTATGCCATAACTTAGACTCATCAATTTGACTCATGAAATAAACATTACTTTCTTGCTTATTATTTGAGCTCTCTTGCAGATAATACATATTACCATTTGCTCTGAAACCTACTGCTACTGTTTTACCAGATTTCCTTTGAATTTCACACCCTAAGTCAAAGAACTTTATATCAAAGCCATTGTCACAAATTTGGCTTACACTCAATAGATTATGAGTTAGCCCTTCCACATAATAAACATCATTGATAGGGATTTCATTTTCAAGCAAAATAGTACATTTTCCCACTATAGGAATTTAGTGATCATTCCCAAACTTAATAAAGCTACCAGAATAATCCTCATAGTATATAAGCATGTTTCTCTAACCAATCATATGATGTGAGGAACCACTATTGAGAACCCAAAAGTTTCTCTTAACAGAGTGAAAATTTGTTTCAACTATTAATGCTTTAACATCTTTAGGCCTCCAAACAAGTTTAGTTCCATTAGCTTTGTTTGACTACACTCTTAAACTAGATTTACAAAATGTTTCTATATGACCTAATTCATTGCATCTATAACATTGAAGATTACCAAGTAATTTATAGAGATTTCCATTAACAATATTATAACTTCTTTTAGACAAAATCTTACAAGTACTAGCCTTATAACCAAATTGTTTATAATTGAAACAATAACCATTGAAACTAGAATTATCATCAGAAGTCTTACCTTTTCCTTTTCCATCCTGATTTGATCATTGACCCTTATTAGGAGAGGAAATTTGATTTCTCAGCTTAACAAATTCTGCCTCCAAATAACAACATCTACTCTCCTTATGTTTCATTTTTTCTTGAGTTATCTCAATAATTTTCTTGGTTTCTTCTCCTTTAAGAGTCAAATCAGAAATAATTTGTACACTTTTCTAATCTTTATCTTTTAAGATAACTGCTTATTTTCTCAATTTCTTAATTTCTTTGAGAGAAGATTTCAATTCTCCCTCAAGATCAATTTTTTATTAAGAATTAGATTCATCTTTCTTTAAAGGAACAACTTCAACCATAAATACGATTTCTTCAGTTTCATCAAAAGATTGAACTGAATCACTATCAGTCACATCAGCATAAAGAATATTCTTCTTTTTAAAGGTATTTCTCTTCTTGAATTTTGATTTCTTTTTCTTTGAGAACCTTTTATTGTTTTCATCATCACTTTCAAGATCTTTATTAGGGCAGTTTGTAGCATAGTGTCCTATCTTTCCACAATTAAAACATTTAAAGGGTAATTTCCCTTTATACATTCCTGAGTCTCTTTTCAGTTTACTTACAAAAGATAACTTTGTTTCATCTAAGGCATCAAAATCTGCTTTAAATGCATATTCCTTACTTATAGAGTTATGTTCATTCAATCTCATTTAATAAGCAGTAAAGAAACCATGAAGATCACCAAGAGTTACCATATTAATGTCTCTTTCTTCAACTGTTGCAATCTTTGGATCAAACTTGGTGGGTAAATATCTCAAAAAATTTTGAACAAAATATTTTCAGGAATTTCTTCTCCAAAACCTTTGATTGCATTTACACTTTCTTGAATCTTCAAGAAAAAATCAACAATCTTTTCATTGTCAAAAATTTTTAGACTGTCAAATTTAAATCTAAAGTTCTGAAGTTTTTCTTCTTTAACTTTCTCATCACCTTCATTGATGGTAGAAAATTTATCCCATATGGCTTTTTTATTCTTACAATCCATTACTTTTGTCAAAATATCATTAGTGATTCCACAACAAATAGCATTTTCATCCTTTGTATTGCAATCATATGCTCATTTCTGATCAACATCAGAAGGGGCTGATGTAGCAGTATATGCATTTTCAACTATTGCCCACACATCATATCCTAGAGAGTTGATATGTTTTTTCATCCTAAACTTCTAGAAAGCATAACCAGTACCATCAAAGAGTGGTGCTCAAGTTGTAGACAAGCCTTCTTGTACTATCATTAGCACTCCTACGCAAAAACCCCTAGTTGTCTTAACAACAAGGTTTGGCTCTGATACCAATTGTTGGAGTGCATTTAACACTGAGAGGGGGGTGAATCAGTTTTAACAAACAAATTAACTCTTTTAAATTCTTTTAACAATTTTCAGAACATGAATGAACTTATGTTGCAAAAATGAAATGAACAAATAATGAACATATGCACTTAAAATATTTACACAAAGATTATCTTGAGTGGAAACCCTCCTAGCAAATAAAACCACTCGAACTTGGCCTCACTGGCCTTATCTGAAAAATATTCTTTGTAAAAAGCCTCGCTGGTTGATTTGTCTCACTGACAATAGTGCTATCTCACTAATAGTATTATAGTGCTATCTCACTGATAGTCTTTTGAAATTTAAAAGTATGAAAGAATTGAAGATACAGAGTTGGTCTCTATTTCAATAATTACATACTCTCTTCTGCAATGACCTCAAAATCAGAGTTACAAAATTCCAATGCTCAAAACAATATATATACTGCCTTTCTAAAACATATATTCTGTACTTTCCAAAACCTCTCATCAACATGAATATGAGCACAATGAAGTATTTAATATGTTCTCTATTTTCAAAAACAGAATTAGGAAAAACCATTTGAAAAACTAAATCACAAACTTCCATCCTTATGTAACCACTTTCTTTAACAAGTACCAAAATGATAATGATACTACTGCAATGCTTTAACAATATAGTGCTTTGCTGAAATGTCATAACAATCCTTGAAAATGCCTTGTTTATGAAATTTGAATATAACAGAAAACTAGGCTCTACTATACAAACGCTTATGCAAACTCACATGAGTTAAGAAACTAACATAAACTGTCCCGAATAGAGAAGTTGAAGAATGATGCCTATCAGAGAATAACCAATTTACATTGCCATGCTCGAGCTCAAACTACCATAAACCTTGCAAAATTGACACCCTTAACAAAGATGTTTAACCACAACCAAGCACACAATAAACCCACAGAACAACAAACATTTGCATAAACCTTTAATCTTCAATAGTAGACTTGACCAAGGTTCTTTAAGAAAGAAAACACAATTATTTACAGACCCAACTTAAGGGTAAACCTAAACTTGTTTACAACTCTACTTCTAAAATTTCTAGGAAAACCATGGGGTTAAAGAAAACAATATCAACTTCAAACCCAACATTAAGATATTGTATAGATTTCTTAAACAAAATCTCACATCATTAACAACTATTCAACCTCAGAAATAATAAAATGCCAAGGTAAACACAACGAACCCGATTATAGTTAATTGGTATAATGATCACCAAAAACAGTCTAAAGCACATTGTTTCTTATTGACACAAAGAAAAGAAAAACAAGAATGATAAAGAGTACACCTGGAGTCGGCACAAACATAACACCTTGACTGTCTTACTCTTCACTATTATTTCTTGTCCCTTCAAAGACCATGCAACCAAAATCTAAAACAAGCTTTGCTTATTACTGATGCCATGGTTAGGGTAACAAACCCTAACAAACAAACAAAAAAGGAGACAAGTATATGCACTCACTGACGTTTCAAAGCAATGTAATACCTTTTCAAGTCTGAGCATTATCATGGGAAAGAATTCCCATTCAACCAAAATAATTTCCACCGACAATGCAATGATTATTTTTATTTTTGACTTTATAAAACACTATCATTGCAACCTTTAGCCACTTCATTATTGTCTTTGAGAAAACACAATTTTCCACTTATCAAATATTTCCTCACAATGACTCCAAACCTTATTTGAAGAGAAATATGTTTCCTTATGAAAGTACAATGTGCCTTTTGAACAAACTTTGGATATAGAACTTATCTTTGCACCTGACCAATGTTATCATGAAGCCTTTAAAAAACATGTCAGGATATAAATATACAGATGGATTTTATAATTTCAAACTTAAAACTAACCATATGCCAAGTTGACAATAACCAAACTGTGAAAAATATCAACCATTGAAATATGCCAAATGCAAGTGATGATTCCAAGATAGATCAACATAGATATATAAACTCATGCAAGAAGAACTGAACTAAAAGATGACCATGTGCACAACCTGATACCTAAACTTTGGTACTATGACATTAATGCCAAATAATACTGAGGAACAACACACCATAATAGAATGTAGTTGTAGAAAGGATGAACATAAGTGATGGAGAGAGATAGGAATATATTGAGTGATGCTATCCTTGAGCAAAAAATTTGGGGTGAATTTGTAGCCATTGCATGATATCTAATCAACAAATGTCCTACATCAACCCTTGAATCTTGTTGATAAGAAATCCATGGAGGAGTATTCTAGTGAAAGGCCTTTGACAATACATATCAGAGTATTTGGTTTAAAGGAATATGCAAATGCTTTGAGTGAGAAAAGGTATAATTTGGAGAGCAAAGTGGTCAAATATATCTTCATTGAATATGGTGTAGATGTAAAAGGCCACAATATTTGTGATCCATTAGATGAAAAGGTTCTCTACAATACAAGTGTATATTTTAAAGAGATGAAACCTTTCATTATTGAATTATAAGTAGAGAAAAAAGTGAAGAATAAGGATGTAGTTTAGGTTCCACCTAATTTAATGAAATGTTAGTAATTTACTCCTATTGGCCTTGATGATGAGGAGAGTTGTAACAACTCTAAAAGTTTTTAAGAAGGTTAAAAACCTCAACCTTATTTAATGAAGAGGTCTATAAGAGTTAGGAAACAACTTAATAGTTTTGGATATTCACTTCAAAGGTTTCATTATTATTTGTTAAATTCTAGCTTTACATTTTTCTTTGATTGCTAACATTGATGATTTTAAGGTTGTAAGGGAGGCTATGGATATGAGTAATGAAGATTCTTGGATGAAAACCGTGGATGAATAAATGTCTTCTTTGAAGAAAAATACTTATGAGATAAATTGACACCTTTTTCCTAAAATATGGAAACCCATTGGTTGTAATGGGTTTTCAAGAAGAAACATGGTCTTCATGGTAGTGTTGAAAAGCATAAGGACTGATCGGTCGGGAAGGGTTATTCTCAAATGGAGGGAATTGATTATGGTGAAATATTCTCATATACCCAAGGGTATGTGCAAGATCATGATGGGCCAAAAAGTGGTGATATGATGGGTATGTGTAGGGTATGTGGCTAACGACTTTTTTTACCCAAAATTGATGAAATGAAAAGGGTTTTTAAAGGAGATTCCCAGCTTTCCACCAATATAAATTATGCTTTACTTTGAATTTAATAAATAATTATTATTTATTTTCTATTTGAATTATGACTAAAGTCTTGATTGATAGGCTGATTGAAAAATATCTATAGCTTTCAAACGGTATCACATTTTATGAATCGAAAACATGCATCACATTCTATGCTTTGCATACTATAGGATTAAAAAAAAATGAATTTCATGAAGTTTTGACCAAGTTAAGGTGGTCAGACATATGAGTTTTTATATTTTTTAAAAGCTATAATAAAAAATTCATAATTAATTATTTAATTGGAAAAAAATTACAAAAAAATATGCATTAGATCAGGACATGAGTCCTCTACTTATATCTAAAATATTATAAAAAAATATTATCATTTCATTGTGGTTAGGGTGGTCAGACAGACACCTACTTCTTATTTTTTCCGTGAAACTGAAGTACTACAGCATTAAAATTTCAAATTTTCACCAAATAGATTTTTTTTTTTAAATAAACCTAGTAGTTTAGAAACTACATTCAATTTCCTACAGATTTTATTCTTAAATATTTTTGAAATCATATATATAACTTATTCAAATTTTTATGTCAAGTTGCCTAACTTTGATTTTTCTAAAATTTTCACCACTTAAGGGCCTATTTTTTCCATGATGATCCTGCACATACCCCCAAGATGATATCTATTCATTTTTTATTATAATTTGTAGTAACTTATGATTTAGAAGTGGAATAGATGTATGTGAAAATTTTGTCCCTCCACAATGACTTGAAGGATGTCGCATCTAGAGAATTCCATGGTTAAAGGTAAAAATAATATAGTTTGGATGTTTAAAAAGTATTTGTATGGTCTTAAGTAAATTCTTAGGACACGTGGTACTATAAACTTCACACATTTGTGTTGAGTTTAGGATTTTTGAGATCTAAATTTGACCATTATGTTTATTACAAATCAAATAATGGCCGCATTCTCATAATTGTATTTACTTAGATGATATGTTATTTTTTGGGAATGGTGAAAGTTTGATATCAGATCTAAAGTTTTAGTTGTTAGCACAATTCACAATGAAGGATTTTCAGTTAAGTTAGAGAAAATATATGGACTCAATGTTGGAGATATTCAACATGGTATCTTGTAGAAATTTAGTTGTTCTTGTGTTATAGGGAATGAAGATTTATATGGAATATTATCAAAAATATCTATTTGAGATTGATGAAATGACTAGAGTACCATATGGGATTGTTGTTGGAAATATTATGTATTCCATAGTCTATATGAGACCAAATTTTTTCCAAGTAATAGGATTCCTTAGTCCATTCATAACTAATCTTGGGTGGTTATATTGGGATGTGGTTAAGAGAGTGTTTGGGTATTTGTGCAGTAATTTTGATTATTCCTTGCACTTTCATGGTTGTCCTACTGGACCTAAAAATTTAATCACTATTCTACTACAAGAATGAAGGTTTTGGAATTGATGTCAACTGGTTAACTAGTTATCAACTAGTTGTTGTTGTCATTGATGTCATGAGGACATGTTATTGGTTGTCTATGGTGAGGGAATTGAGAAAATTGTAATGAAGAAAGGTTGCAGGTGTTCAGTGATTGCTCCAAGTTTCTCTCTAAGATTTGCTCCTATATTTGTGTGGTTCAGATATGTTGATCATGATTGCTGAAAGCTTCTATATCCATATTTTGGGTTCCCAATTCATTGTATAGTGGGAGTTATGTTCCCTAGTTGTGATCTATGGTTTTATGGGTATTTGGCTTGTTGATGGTGTTTTTTGCACAACAACAACTCATACAAGATACAAGTATCCCATCTCTCTTGAAAGGTAGATCTCTATCAGCAAGCCTCAAGAGATAACCCTAAGGTCTCTAATTTCAAGTCTAGACAATGCATAAACAACTCAGATAATATGTGAAAATGTTGGTAATCACAAGGGGCCTTCCAAACAAATGTTGAATCTTAGAACTTATTAGATTTTCAATATGTTGATACTTCAAATCCTAAATCTAATCCAGATAATAAAATAAATAACAAAAGATGAGGGTTTAAGAGAGATTTTTAAGATTAAAACTAATCCTAAGACCAACAATGCAAATGATGAAATACTTGAAATTGACCAATCCCTTGAAACTAATTCCTGCTTAACCCAGATTTTATCTACAATCTTATAGAAATAGTGCAATCTTCTAAGGAATTAAATATTTTCAAATTATGAACATTCATTCAAACCAACCCTATTGCAATCAAAATGAACAAACATTCACAATTGTACTAAGAACAATGACTATGAGGTCTAGGCTAACTTTACAAAGCAACTCACAATTAGCCAGTTGCAAAAAGTATGGACCAGGGATCGCTATAACACTTCAAGCATTAAACCATAAACACCATTGAATCATATCTAATTCTAAATCTAACATATATAAAGTATTTCTCAAGAAATCTCAAAAGATACAACAAGAACCATGCAAGATAAGTCAACATAGGAGAGATCACCAAAAGCACAATGTCTTCAATTGTATTGAATCATCCAATAATAGCAACAATTCCAATGTTCCATGTTACAAAACTTGCTTCAAAATAAACTAACTCCTAGTTCTAGCTCTTTGCTCTATTACTTAACTCGCTTCCAAGTCTAATCCTCTAGCCCTTACAAATGAGGCATGATGCCATATTTATAGAGTTTCATAACATGTTAGCCCAATTAGGGCTACAAGGAAAGTCGACCACAATCAAGTTGGCCTAGAAAGTTACAAAATAAAATATAAAGTATTAAATGCTAGAGGCTCCTTTCTAGGTTGGCCTGGAATCTTCAATGCAGCTCGGTCCAATGCATGTGATGGATGAAGGAGAAATAATGGGAAGAAAAAATTTTGATGCATCATTCATTAGCTACCCCTTTTTCTTTATCTCAATCCATTTTATCTTGTACCTTAAGAAAATTCCATCTAGGTCATCCAAAGATGGAGTAATTAGCACTTTGAATTTCCTTTCAATGGACTTGATCTCCTCCCTTGATTGTTTAATGACCTTGTCCCATTCCACCTTGAGATCTTGATATTTTTCCTTGATAGCAATGTAGGTGGATACATCATCTAAGTGGAGAGCTATGATAGGACCATCATCGATTGGAGCATACACTGCATGCCACCATTTCCTCAATTGTTCCAAGGTCAAGTGCTTGGGTGCAAACTTCTTTCTCCCAATCATGATCTAAAAAAATGAAATGAACCTATTGTAAATATACTTTAATGTATTTCCCACCTATTTCTCCTGCTTATGAATCTTCTTTAGAACCTTTTGATTGATCAACAATGATTCGCACCACTTCCTGGGTTCTGAAACCTTTGAAGAAGAGAGGATTCCATCACTCACCAATTTATCCTTTGTGTACTCCATGATGATTTTTATCTTATGGAGGAGGAGGTTTGTATCAAATTTTTATTGCCCTAGTAGGTTCTTCAACCACTCAAAAGATCTATGTGCATCACCATAAGTAGAAAAGATGTCCTTGATCATGTTGTCTCCTTGGTGTCCAACTCCTTGCAACCATTCATCGATGGAATCTATAGAAGCTTTCATCCTCTTGAGCTCAGTGAATGCCTCCTTAGGCATCAAACCTTTAGGAGTCACTCCTTCACTTCCTAATACTTTCAGTGGCTTCATCAAGTGTTGTACATATCTATATACATCATTAAATTGCTTATGCAACCTCTCCTTCTTTGTTGTTTCTTTGTCCAGCCTTCTTAGAATAGCCTGGGAGGACTCTTGGAACTCTTCCTTCTCCCGATCTTTACTTGTGGGTCCTAATTTTAAGGTCTGAACAGTGTAATCCCAGGGATTTATCTCTCTTTTTCCTTTGTCTACTGCAAGAGTGGAAATGTGGATTATTTTGTTGTTTGCTTCATCCCTTGTGATCTTGGAAATCACCCTAGCCTTCTTCTTTATTTTCCCTTTAGCAATGTTTGCAAGTAATTCATCCCAGTTTGGAGGAGTGTCATCCACAACCACCTGCTTGCTCTTTAATCTGTCACTAAGCCAACTTGGAGTGGAGCCATCCAATTATTTCTCATTTTGTTTTTGTTTTTCATCTTGATCCACAGAAGGCTCAACATTTACATTATGCACTGAAGGGACCTCTTCACTTTTGCCTTCTCCTTCATCTTTCTCCTTATTATCTTTTGGCTTTTGACTTTTCTCTTGATCCAATGTCTCTGTCATAACCTAAATAGGATAAGGAGTCCTTTCATGTGTGTCTTCCTTTTCTACAATTTTCTCATCTTCATTCCTGACTGGTGAGTCCTCATAAGATACTAAGGATGACTGTAGGATGTTACCAATCTCTACCTCTGCACTATGGAGATCTCCAACATGGAATTCTTCTATCTCCTCACATTTATGTGCCTCTCCAACATCAACTTTTGTTTTTCCCTTCTCTCCATCATGCAAGTCCTAAGTTCAAGGAGGAGTAAAAGTGTCTTCTTTTTGCTCAATAGGAGAAATTGTAGGAGCACCCTCTTTCACCAAAATTTCCCTTGGAGAGGGAGTTTTGGCCTTCCTAGAATATACCTATGTCTTTTCTCCGGAGCTCTCCACATTTACCATTTGGGGTCTTGTGTCTTCACTTTGTCCCTTAGGATTCTCAATGTGATTCCTTGAAGTTCTAGCTATTCTTTTCCTCTTAGGTACAGTGACACGATCCTTTTCCTCTTCTCCCTCATGTTCTTCCTCTTGAACATGTGTTTTCTCCTTCAAGGCAGTCTTCCTCCTTTTAGCACTGGGTTTCCTTTTCTTTTCCTCCTTAAGCTCTGCTTGGATCCCTTTGATTTTAATTTTGAATGGGGATTCCACCTTTTCTTTGCCTTTGGGATCCTGCTCATCTTCTTCAAAGGTGGATTGGGATTATAGACTCCCCATCAAGTCATATGTGTACTGCTTTCCTTAATTTTCTAATTCCCATATCTTATGTTTGAGCCACAACTTGGTATATTTAATAATAGGAACCTTGATTTGCTCCAATTAAGTTTTCTCTTCCTCCAACCAGTCAATTTCACCTATGGGTTTGTCTTTGATAGGCTCATAATCATGGATTTGGATTACTTCCTGTGAACCTAGATTCCACACCTACAAGAACAAAAAAACAATGTTGGAATTGTGTGCCTCAATCCCACAAGCTGAAACCTCTTGTGGAGCAATTTCGGTGAGACTATGGATAGGTCTGGGTGATCTGCTAGTTGATCCTGGACTATCATTGTGACCTCCTGAATGTCTTGGCGATCGGTATCTGAAACCTTTGGTGTACCTTGGATAGTTGGGATGATGTCTCAATGACGGTAGAAAGTCTGGCCGATATTAGCATGACCTTTAATCTGTCTAGCCGATGCAACAATCGGTGTGACTTGCCTCTATCAGAATGAGTCTTAGTGATATAGAGATGTCTCGCTGATAGTGTTACTTTTGGGATAACATAAGGGTTCGGTAGGAACTCTAGGCGACTGGGAGATGTCTGGCTGATGGTTTGATTCCTAGCAGATTTTGGGGAGACTCATGGTGAACAATGGATTTGGGATAACATGGAAGCCTCGGTAAGAAGTCTTACCGATGTGTGAATGTCTCACCGATGGGGATACACTTGGTGTTTGCATGGTGAAAAAATACTTCATTGTGAAGTCTTGGTGACTTGTAGAGTCTCACCAATAATACTCAGTATGACATGTTGTGCTCAGAGTGAAGTCTTGGTGAAAGATGAATGTCTTGCCGACTATTGGGTGCTTCGGTGAAACTTGAGGAGACTCAGCGAAACCTCTTGGAAAACAAAAAAATTGTGTCGATGGCAAAGTTGAAATCGATGTGACTTGTGAGCATCGGTATGAGTCTCGCTAAAGAGGGATTGTCTTGCCGATGGGAATCCTGATGTCAGTATAACATCTCAGCAATAGCCTAAGTCTTGCTGACTGTTGGATGTTTCGATATGACTTGAAGGGCTCGGTGTAACCTCCTGGAAAAAGCAATAAGTCTTGTCAACTGGGATATTTTGGTATAACATGAAGAGATCAATGTGATGTCTTGGCAAAAGATGATTGTCTCACCGAATGGAATAATCACATTGGCATGACTTGAAGACTTTAGTATGAAGTCTTGGTGAACTGCGGGTGTCTTGCTGATGGAAAAGCTAACATCAATATGACCTTTGAACTTCGGTATGATGTCTCATCAAATGGCAATTGTCTCACCGATGAGAATGTTGAGGTTGATGTGACTTGAAGACTTCGGTGTAATGTCTGGGCAAAGAGTGATAGTCTTGCTGACTGATGAACTCTTCGGAATACCTTGTGATCTTTGGTGTGAGGTCTTGGCGACATGACAAAGTATTAGCAATAGCTCTCTAGATTCGGTGTAACCTCTTGCCGATGGGGACAACTCTTGGCGATATCAGATGCTAGCTATGTTGGCACCGGGGAGACACGGTTAGTGTCTAATCGACATGATAGCATAGGATGAACGCCCTTGACCATTTGATGAATTTCCTACGTGGTGTGACCTAGATATATTATCTTACATGCAAGGAAGTGGAAACATCTACGATGCTGAGCTGGTTGATTCGATAGTTGTGATCTGACAGTTGGAATCAAACCATTTCATAGATCCTGTTGAAAATGAATGCATATATGTATGCATTGGATGTTATGTTGAGGGTTAGTAAGAGCCAAAGAGAGAACAAGAGGAGCGATAGAGAATGGACCAAATGGCTGGCTGAAAGGCCGAAGCCATGAGGCTGAAGCAGAGGAAGAGAGAGGTAGAGTTATGCTGCTGGAATCTCTCCTGATCATGAATGCCATGGTTGATCTCTCAGGGAGAGTTTGCTACCACGTTGTATCTAGAATGAACAAGACGTGATCTCTGTAAAGGCTATGAGCCTGAAATTTTATTGTAACCATTTTTTGCTGAATAATACAATGGCTCGATCTTTGGAGAGTGGGGTTTTTTATCTGAAAGGATTTTCCCCACATAAATCTTTGTGTTTTGGTTTTTTGTCTCATCTTTCATATCTGTTGGTTCTTGTAGTAGAATTTGTTAAACCATGTTGTTGAATTTACATGTGCTTCTCTCAGAAGGATTAATGTGGGAAATAAACTGTCTATTTCTACTTTAGGACATAGTTGTACGTGTTTTTGAGGCAACCTAATTGGAAATAAAGTTACCAAAGGAACTACTATTCTTAGAGATTTCTCTGAGATGCTGCATAGATTTTCCTTACAAAAAACACATTAATAAGGTCAATGTGAGTTAGAATATAGATCCCTCAAGAAATCCATTTGAATGTGAATGAAAAGGAATAACATGAATAACACAACAAACTTAAATCTAAAATATCAAATCCTATTCTAAAAGAAAAACAAACTCTTGATCTCTTGAGGGAGTTGGTGCCAATTTGATATGAAAATTGGCCCTTTACCAACTCCATTGCTAGCTTTGATGATTTGATGAAGATTGTGATCCACTTTTTTGAAGATTGATGAGTGCTCCAAAACAAAATCTGCATAACTTAGCTATAAAACTCAATAAGATGGATGAAGATTGCTATGAATTGGAGTATAATAAGTCTACTCAAGTTGTGGATGATCAATTGAGGAGTAGAGCCTCATATTTATAGAATGTCAAGTTGAGGAGATGTCCAAAATAGAGCAATGTGGGACTAAGAATCAACAAATAGCAAGGTTCCACTTGTCAACATGCGAGTGGATGGAGGATGTGCAAGTTTTGGTCAATGTGCAAATAAATGACATTAGTTGGCCTTTTCAAATTTCAAATTTGGCTTGTTGGAGGGAGAAAAAGGTACTTAAATGCCAAGTGGGGGACATGTAAGAGGGGATTTAATGCCATGTTGGAAGGGACAAGTCAACTTGATTTGAATTAAAAATTGAGGGAATATTTTCCAAAGATTCCTTATTGAGGGAAAATAAGGATTTAATAAATTAATTAAAATCCTTTATTTGTGCAAGTGGGAAAATATAGAGAATGTGACATGCATTAGATTAGATTTAATCCTGATTTAGTTAATTTAAAAGAGGATTAGGTGATTTGACCCATTTGACTTAGATTTAAGGTTTAAACTAAATCAAAAAGGAGATGAAAGATGTTTTTAGATTTAATTAAATAAAGATTTGATTTATTTAATCAAAGAGGGTGATGTTAGGATTAAATTAAGTAAATTTGATTATTTAATTTAAATGGATGACTTTAGAGATTGAATTTAATGAACTTGATTTATTTGATGAGCGGATGAATATGAATTAATTAAATACATGATGCTAATTTTGCATGTCTAAATTTTTCCCTTTTTGAAGCAATGTACTTGCGGCGTTGGTTCAAAGAATAAACTTACTGTGATCAAAATTCAAAAAAAATCTAATTTTTTCGGATGCCCCAACAGAAAGAAGTACATTGGTACATTTCCCCCTCGAGAGATCAAGCGAAAATATTCAATTTGAGGGTTGATCTCACAATAAAGAGGTTAAAAATGGATGGTTATGATGATGATGCAAATGAGATGGTTTTTTAAGATGCTTAGAATAACCAATCTATATTATCCTAAACAACTTAAATGATGATGTACTAATTGAGATGGATGATGTGATATGTTATGATTATGCAATGGATGTTTTATGTATGATTTTATGAGATGCTTAGACTAATAGATATATATTATGATGATGAACATGCATGTGAGATGATCGGTTGAATGTTGATGGTTTGTGGATGCAGGATCAATGCACTCATGATGATGATTAACTATTCTAGTATGATGTTAGTGTGGAAAAGAAGAAATCAGATGATGACAAGAGGATCCAACAAGCCAACTTTATGAGAGATGATGATGAGAGATTGATGATTTGCTTATCAAGAATTGGGATTTTAAAAGGGCCACTTACCTTATGTTTGATAACACGCATAAGCATGATGCATCAAGGTATAAAGAACCAAGATGGCATTGCACTTAGTGTGATGGACCTTGAATCAACAAATAGATAGAAGTATTCTTGTTCACACTTGAAATACAAAAACCTTGCTAGGATGCACTTTAGAAGTTTCAAACATCTTGGACCAAAACACAGAAAGGTATAACCTATCAATGCAATAGTCAAAAAGCTGCCCAAAACATCCTCCATGTACATATCTAACAAAGCAAGTATTCGCCAAGTTATATTACAAGAACATCCAACAAGCACAACAGACAAAAGATAATGATCATTGCCCCATTCCTATCTCTCTAAATCCATTTTTTTGGACATCATCGAGAGGTTATTGGAATGAGTGCAAAGAGATAAGTCAAAAGACAAAGATAAAGTAAACAAACAAGCTGATGTTCTTCAATACTGCTAACCAAAAGGAAATGCATTTTTAAGGATAAGAACTAAAACTATTTCCAAAAGATAATGTCCATTGTAGGAAGGATACATCCTAGGACATGTTAATGCATGGCAGCATGCCATTTCATTTATCCAAAGTGTTCTTTCTAATAAATAATGCCCATTGTAGGAAGGATACATCCTAGGACATGATGTTATCAGATGATTGAAATGTGATTGATTGGATGATAGGCTATTGACACAAAGAGTTGACCAACTTGTTTACGTACTGACTTAAGCCTGAGACTTAACGTTTTGATTTTTCACTTTTCGCCTGCTAGACTTGTTTTTGAATGTTTCACCAAAGGTTGAGGATGATGATTGTTTATTATGAGTGATGTTATTGGGGGTGAAAGCGAGATGAGATAGATGGATTTTTTTCAAATATTTGGATGTTTTTGGAGTTTTGTAATGTTTTGAGGCTGTTTTTGGTATTTTTTGAGATTTTTCAAATGTTTTGATTTTTTATTTTCAAATGTTTTGGGGTTTTCGAAGATTTTGACCAAGAGACTAACCTAAGGACCTATCCTAGGGGCCTCAGGGGCTGATAAACAGATTAGCCTTGCCTACGTTATACATGCAAAGACCACATAGTTCGACTGATGACTTGACCAATTTATAGATGAAGATATGCATGATGAAATGTCAGTTTATTATGACAGACTCCTAAAGGAATGACCTAAGTGTCTCGGGGGATGATCCAAGATCAAACTTGCCTACGTTCAAGGCTCAGAGACCTGTAGTTCGACAAGATAACTCTTTTTTTGAATTTTTGACCAACTTTTTGACCCATTTTTGGGATTTTGATATGTTTTGAATGTTTTTGGATTTTGGTGATTTTTTGATGTTTTTGGATTTTTTGATTTTAGGACTTCAAGAATATACATGAATCTGATCTGATGAGAACATGCCCCCATCGTGATGCAATAGACTAATACAATAAAGGCAATACAAACTAACCTTGGGAATGGGTCGATTAGTACTAGTAGGGATCATGATATGAATATAGGACCAAGCTATGATGTGGATGTCAAATGGATGGGTGATGGATGGGGATCTGAATGTGATGGATGATGGAAATGTAATGGATGGATGATGCAGAACAAGCCGTAAAGATCTTGGTGGATGGAATGTGCTTATTTACACAAGGAACCTGTTTGTCAGGTTTTCACCAAGGTACTTGTCCAAAGTGCCACCAAAGTGGTTTTCACTAGAGGATGATTTTTTATCTTTACTATTTTTAATCCTTTTTTTGATTTTTTTGATTTTTTTGATTTTTTGATTTTTTTGTTGTCACCAAGACGTCTGTTTGCTAGGTTTTCATAAAGGTAACCATTTTTCAGGACATTTTTTTATTTTTTGATTTTTTGGGTTCTATACCTTGAAAGATTATGCATGAAACTTTTTGACATGAGAGTTGTTCATGGGCTCTTGTAGAGGTTCCCCTTCGGGTGTTGATAACTAATATGCCCTTGACCTATAGCTTGCTATGATAACAAATGGTCCCAACCAATTGAGTTAAAATTTACCTTTGCCATTTGGATTTGGGATGTTCTTCTGATTTTCCTTTAGTACCAATTCTCCAACTTGGAAAGTCTTGCTTCTGATTTTCTTGTTATAGCTCCTCTTGATTCTGTTATGATAAACTTGCAAATTATTTAAAGGATCTATACACCACTCATCCAGTAGCTCCAGTTCATTTAGTCTTGATACTTGGTACTCTTCATCTGTGATGAGGTTTTGCAATGATATTCTTAGTGATGAGAGCTCGATCTCAATGGGGAGTACTGCTTCTGGGCTGTAGACCAGGGAGAAGGGGGTGGTGTCGATGGGTGTGTGGATGCTAGTTCAGTAGGCCTAGAGGGTGGGATTGAACTATAGATGCTAGTCACAACCTGCATCATTGATTATTTTCTTGAGGATTTTAAAAATGGTTTTATTTGTGGCTTCTACTTGGCCATTACCTCGGGGATAGTATGGGGTGGAGAAGCGATGTTGGATTTTGAATTTTTCCCACAAGTCACAAACATCTTGATTCTTAAATGGTGTCCCATTATCTGAGATAATGGCTTGTGGGACACCATAGCGGCAAATGAGAGAGTTCAGGATGAACTTTGATATTTGCTTCCTGGTTATATATGTCATGGGTATAGCTTCCACCCACTTGGTAAAGTACTCAATGGCGGTTATGATGAACTTGTGGCCATTAGATGAAGTGGGAGTGATTTTTCCAATGAGATTGATTCCCCATTGTGAAAAGGGCCATGGTGTGATAATGGGATGAAGTTCTTGAGCTAGAGCATGGATGAGGTCTCCATGTTGCTGACATTGTAGGCACCTTTTGATGTAATCATGTGCTGCTCTTTCCATTGTAGGCCAATAATACCCCATCCTTAGTAATTTATTGGCCAAGGTCATTCCACTCAAGTGTGAACCACAAATCCTGTTGTGCACCTTAGTTAAAGTAGTCAAGGCTTCGTTAGTATTAAGGTAGCACAATAAGGTTGCCTCTATGCTTCTACGGTATAAGGTATTTCCTAGGATGACAAACCTAGAGAATTTTTTAATAAAAGTTCTTTTTAAGCTTAAGGGTAAGTCAACAAGTAAACCACCTATTCGTAGGTAAGTATAAATGTCATGGTACCAAGGATCTCTAGGAACAATGATTTTGCACACAAATTCTGACTCTAGTACCTCGAATGTGGGCACAAGAAGCTGATCTACCAAGAATTCATGTTTTAGGACATTGCGAGGGATATCCAACAGGGATCCAATTGCTGACATGGCATCTGTAGCTCTATTGTTGGCTCTAGGTATCTGCTCAAATGTGATCTCGATAAAGGATTCCTTGAGAGTCTCCACCAATTTCTTGTATGGAGTGAGCTTATCATCCTTAGTCTGGTATTCACCATTCACTTGATTTACTATCAATTGGGAGTCTCCGTATACTCTAAGAGCCATGATGTGCCACTGCACTGCTATTCTGAGACCTATGGTTAAAGCCTCATATTCTGCAATGTTGTTGGTGCAGGGGAATGCCAATTTATATGATCTAGGTATGCAGTCCCCCTGTGGAGTGATAAAGAAGAGCTTGTGATCCATGTTGCATGTATGAGCCATCGAGGTAAAGTTTCCAGTGGTCAACTATGTTTAGATTGAAGATGAATTCATCTGGAAACTCCGAGATGAGAGGATTCTCTGAATAGATTGGTGCTTTTGCAAGTTGATCCATGATGGCTTTGCCCTTAATTTCTTTCCACTTCACATATTCAATGTCATACTCTAATAGTATCATGACCCATTTAGTCATCCTTCTAGTGAGCATTGCTTTTGACAATAAGTACTTGAGAGGGTCAATTTTGGCGATGATTTTATTTTTTGTGCCAGCATATAATTTCTAAATTTTTGTGACACAATCACTATTGCTAGACATGCTTTTTCAATGAATGAGTAGTTTAACTCATGCCCAACCATTGTCCTGCTAATACAATAGATGGCCCTTTATGTCCTATTTTTACCATGTTGAGCTAGGAGAGCTCCAAGGGTTGTTGTTGCTAACACATAGAGAATTAATGGTTTTCTTGGGATTGGTGGCATGAGGACTAGTGGTGTAAGCAGACGTTATTTGATCTTATTGAAGGATTCTTCACACTTGTTATCCCACTTGTACGCCACTCCCTTGTGAAGTAGGTGAGAGTATGGATTTTGTTTATCTGCCAGCTGTTCTATGAACCTTTGGATGGACTGAAGCCTACCATGGAGACCTCTCAATTGTTTCAATGTTTTGGGTGCCTCCATCTCGAGGATTGATTTTACCTTAGCAGGGTCTACCTCAATACCTCTCATTGACACTATGTATCCTAGCAACTTTCTTGATTGTACACTAAAGACACACTTCTTTCGATTTAATCGGACCTTGTATTCCTCCATCCTGTCAAAAATAGTACTCAAGGTTGTTATGTGATCCTTCCTCTTTCTGGATTTGGCTAGTATGTCATTGACATAATCTTCAACAATTTTATGGATCATGTCATGGAAGATTAACGTCATGGCTCTTTGGTATGTTGCTCCTACATTATTCAAGCCGAATGGCATCATATTCCAATAGTAAGTCCCCAATGGACAAGTGGTCATTTTGTGTTGGTCTTCTTTAGCAATCATTAACTGGTTGTATCCTAAGAAACCATCCATTAAGGAAAGCATTACATGTCCCACCGTCATGTCTACAATCATGTCAATGTTGGGCAACAGGAAATTGTATTTTGGACATGCTTTTTTTAAGTCCCTGAAATCTATGCAGATTCTGATGCCCCCATTAGGTTTTGAGATAGGCACCAGGTTTGACACCCATTCTGGATAGTCTATTGGTCAAATGAATCTTATGTCCAATAACTTCTTTAATTCCATTTTGACTAACAGGACAATCTAAGGGTGCATTTTCCTAAGCTTTTGCCTAATGGGCTTTGCTTCAGGATATGCTGCTAGATGATGGACTACAATTTCTAGATCGAGCCTTGGCATGTCTACATAGCTCCATCCAAATTAACTTGTCTTTCTCTCAATAAGGCTGTTAGGAGCTCTTGTTCCTCTAATAGTAATGAATCTGCATAGAATGTGATGTGAGGTGTCTACTCTGTTCCTAGATTAACTAGATTGCATTTTTCTGCTAGGACTACTAATTTTCCCCGATGAAGAGCTCTGAAAGGAAGATTGAATCCCCCATCCTCAGGTGCCTCAGAGAGGTTTTCATTGTTGGATGCATCCTTTATTTTTACTTTTTTTGTGTCAGAGAGTGCCACAGTGTGGTTTCCACTCAAGGACTTAGAGATTATTCTCAGTTTTCTGCCTTTGCGACTAAGGGATTCGATCATTTCCCAATAATATTTATGTGTATCTAGCTCAATGATGAATCCTAATTTGTGATCCCCATACCAAATACTATCCCGCAGTCCCATGAATTCTAAGAGCACCTCATCATTTTTGAATGTGTCAAGAATTGGTGGTCCTCGTTGGTCATAATCGATGAGTTGTGGGTAAACTAGACAAATTTAATGGTTTTGGTTTTCAAAATCATAAGATAGTGTGCTAATCATGAGAAGGGTGGTATCCTCAAAGAGCCTAGGTAGGTTGGTTATGGGATCCTCATCATCACTACTACTACAAACATTTGTTATATCAAAATTGAAATTATCTAAGATGTAGCCAATGGATACAGGTAAGTGAAGCTCAGCTAGTGTTGGTTCACAGTGAGTCTTGACTGCTTTAATTGGGAGACGTTGTCCACATATGGCTATTCTCGAAGGGGTACATCTAAGGCCAAGATTTCTCATTTGTATCTCAGGAATGAGGGGTATTATAAGCCCATTATTGTTTTGTCCAAGTCTCTGGATTTTGTCATAGCCCATTGCGAGCATCATTTGCAAACCTTTGCTTCTATCATCCATTGGTAGATCAACTGTTGGTCTATTATCTTGGTATAGGAGATGAGATGGGTCTTCCTCTATGACTTTTCGGCTAAGATCCCCCCAACTTCTAAAGTTTGGATATTTAGGGGATGTTTGGGAAGTGGAGGCCTAATTTGATTGTGGACGTCCTCATGATCTAGGAGATTGTGGTAACTCTCCTACCACAAAGGCATTTTTAGGAATCATATAGTTTCCACAACCATTGTCCTAGATAATTACTTTGATGTTAGAGATGGTGTGGATAGCAGGTGTATTTTCACAGAAGTGGTGGCAAGAGTGGCTGGATCAATGTACGGTGTTGATGGGCCTTCATCATTTTTAGGTACTTGAAGTATTTTGTAGTATTTTGCCTCAAGGATTTTGCAGTAGGAGAATGGTTTGAGATCTCCATGGATGGTGACCTCTTGTCCTTCATATGTGAATTTGACACATTGATGGAAGGTTGATTCTACTAATTGCATTGCATGAATCCATGGACGTCCTAGGAGAATGTTATAAGGCAAGTCGAGATCAAGGACTTGGCAGGTAGTTTCCATGATAGTTGGCCCCACTTGAATAGGGATTTGGATTGTGCCTTGGGAAACTCTTTCTTGATCATCATATTCTCTAATTGTAATACCTTTTCCTTTGTTGATGGAGTCCTTTGAGATTTTTAGGTTCTTAATGAGCTTGAGGGTTCAAATATTCAAGCCTGCACCTCCATCCACCAAGACTCGCTTGACTTTATTTTTCTGCACTAGGACCTCTAGATGGAGTGCACGGTTATGAGATGGTTCAATAGGAAAATCTTGGCTGAAGAATGTAAGGAGGTTTGGAGTGATGATGTTTCTGACCATAGCTTGGAATTGTTTGGCTTCAAGATCTGCGGGGACAATGTATGACACTAATGCTTCCTCAAGGATTTTCTTGTGGGTGGATGAGATTTTTAGTAAATCCATGATGGAGATTTGTGTTGGGGTTCATTTTAGCTAATCAAGGAAATTGTAACCATTGGGAATAGATTTGGGTGTAGGGACTCTATTTGGTTGGGATGATCCTTCGATGGTAACTTTGTTGCCTCTTATGGTGACTCCACAATTAGTATGGGCTCCTTTTATGGTGAAGGTAGCGCAGTAGTCATCCAAAGATGTGACAATGTGGTCGTACACATGATTCAAGTTTTTTAAGGTGCCTTTCCTCTTATCAGTGTTATTGTTCCCATTATTATTATGGTTAGGCATCAGATTCATGTATATTTTGAGATTCTGATTCCCTATTGGTTGCTCTACATTTATAATTCTTTGATCAATGAGGTCTTGGACTATGTTCTTTAACCTCATACAACTGTTCATGGTGTGCCCTCTGATTTTGTAGAAGTCATAGAGCTGATTTTTGTTGTACCAAAGAGGTTTTAAATCTAGTTATTGGTAGTTCTCATAGGTGGGAATCTTGATAAGGTTTTTGTTTATTATTTTCTTCATGATGACTTCAAGTGGTTCCCCAAGGGTGGTGTACTGCTTGGTGAAGTTCTTGTTTCACTGAGGTGGTCCCCTTTGATCATTGATGTTATTGATCATTTGATTGTTTGGTTGTTGTGTTGTTGTGTTCACTAGATGGTTGTTTTGATGATGGTTTTGGATTTCTTGTGGTGTGGGTGTGTTTTGCTGAGGGGCACTGATGACAACTTTGACATCGACAACACCATCATTGGTAATATTTTTGTTTCTTTCCCATGTGCAAGGTTTTTCATTATAATTGGTGTGTGGGCGATTGTTTTGTTGTTTAGGATATGAATTTGATCCTCCAAGTTGTGTCATAAGGGCTTGTTCGATGTTGAGCACCTTAGAAATCAACTAATCATATGTGGTGATCCCTTGGACCTGGAGGTGGAATGCCAAGAGGTCATCCAGGTTGGATATGATAGTGCACACTTGTTCCTTGGGAATGACCCATTTGCTCCAATTGGCCTTGGATCACCATCGTTGTAGGAATGAAGCAAATGATTCATTCTTACATTGTTTTAGAGCTAAGAGTTCCTCTAGACTGACATCCATGGCGATATTGTAGGCATATTTTTTGATGAATGCATCTATGATTTCTTGGAATGTCTTGATGCCTGTGGGTAAGTGAGAGAACCATTCCATGGCATGTCTAGCCAAGCTCCTAGGAAATAGCCGCATCATATAGGTATCGTCATACGCGACTTCCATGCAATCAACCTAGAATTATCTGATGTGATCTTCAGGGTTTCCCATCCCAAGATACTTATTGAATTTGGGGATCTCAAATCCCTTTGGGAATGGTTTCATCACAAGGCTTCTATCGAATAGATAAGGACACAAATTTCTAGGTGTTTTCATGGTTCACCCTAATTGAAGGTCAAGCACTTGTTGCAAGAGAAACCTGATTTGTGTTGTCACATCATTTTGCAGATCAGGAGGTGGGATGAAAGTGTTCTAAGGTGGTTTGATTGTTGGTGGGATGGGTGGGTTGTTTGATGTGTTGTTTGATGGTATCTGCATATTCTACTAAGCCATGTATGCTTGCACTTGTTATTGTATCAACAATGCTTGTTGTTGGTCTTGTTGTTGTTATGCTAGGATTGCCTATTGTTGAGCTTTTTGTTGTTGTTGTGCCAATAATGCTTGTTGTGCCAACAATGCTTGTTGTTAAGCTGCTAATTGGGTTGCTTCTTGTTATTATTGATATTGTTTTAGCATTTTTTGATATGTTTGTTGTTGCATTGTGTGTTGTTGTGAAAGATATTGCGCTTGTGATTGTACTTGTTGCGCTTGATATTGGGCTTGGGATTGAGCGTATGCTTGAGCTCGTGCTTGATCTTGGGCTTGAGCATGAACTTGAACTTGTGTGGCTTGTTGTTGTTGTTGCAATAAAATTTGGGCTTGGGCAGCCTGTTATGCTTGTAATGCAGCTTGGGAAATTTGAGCAGCTTACTGAGCAACTAGTTGTGTGGCTTGTTGAGCAACTAATTGGATGAATTTTTGTTTTTGTACTTGTATGAATACCTTTTGATAAGCAACTTCTTGAGCTGCTTGAAATGCCATACTATATTGGTTTGATGTATTGGAGCTTGGTGGTGGTGGTGGTGGATTCAGAATGGTACTTGTTGTTGTGTTGATGGTTGGGTTTTGATTGATGGATGGTGTGATCGATGTGGTTGGTCCTTGAGAGATCATGTTTTTAGATGTTAGGGGGGTGGTTGATGATGTGGTGATTACTTGTGTAGTTTTCACCTGTTGTTGTGATGTCGATGACAAGTTTTGAGAGTTTAGTGTGATGTTTTGATTGATATTCAGGATGTTGGTTTGATTTTTATTATCGGGTAAAGGGGGAATCCCTAAGCCAAGAAGTGGTGTGGATGATGATGGTAGTGGTGGAAGTGGTGAAAATGTGAGGGATGTGATCTCTTGAGGAAATGGTGTAGTGTCAAAAATTCCCCCTAGTTAGAACATGTCACCTTCTCCTTGTGAGGTAATGGGGAGAGAGGTTTGGGGTGTTGTGCCAAAGGATGATGATGATGGATAATTGGGATCATGGAAAATGAGAGGGATATATGTATGTAATGAATTTTCGGTACATTTTGTCCCAAGATGGTGTTTGCATCCAAATCCTAATTTGTGACAAGGGGGTGTGTCTGTATGGCATTGAGAAATGCACTTCCCTTGTTAACACTAGGTTGAGTTGGAGCAATGGATGATGTGATTTGCGGGATATTTTGAGTGATACTTTCGGATGGGGATGGTTGATGAGATTGGGGGTGTGATCCCAAAAGATGTTTCCACAATAGTACTCATGTCAAAATCAAAAGGGAGTTTAGCCCCTTGTTTTTCCAATTCGAGCATGTATAGTGAAGGGTTAAGTCTCATCATGATGTTGATAATCTTATGATTCTCTAGATTTTGAACTATTTCGATTATTTCCTTATGTGACATCCTAAAGGGACTATTGATAAGATCCTCCACTTGGCCTTCCTCTTGTGGATTTTGTGTTGATGATGGAAAGTTAGTTAAATGATTGCTTGATTCAACGGGATTCATTTCAGAGTTTTTTTGGCTTAGGTCACTTGAAATGGGTGTTTCTTTGTTGGCTTCCATGTTCTTCTTGTGTTGAGATCTAGTTTGCACCATAAAATAGGGATAAATTTTTCAAGAATATGGTAGATGAATCTTTAATTAGTCTTTGGATTGATATATCTTTAGGTACAAAAGGGGAAAAAATTTAGGATGATTTAAGGATCAAAGGGTGATAATGATATGGATGTAAGATGAATTTTTGATGGATGATTTGGAACTCTTGAGAAAATCTTGAAGGGTATGTTAAGCTTTAGGACTTGATTTGGGGTTGATTTTTTTTGGATTTGGTTTTTCAATGGATTCATAAACTCTAAGAGGTTGGATGTTGTCCTAGAGTTAAATCGTTCACAAGATGCTAATTTTTATAGGTGTGAGAAGAAGGATTCATCTAAGCACTCCTATCCAAACAAGATGATTATGATAATGAACTTCTAAATCCCAAGATGTTGGATGTTATCAAGAGATGAATTTGTTCATAAGGTTTGATAATTTGATCAAATATGTGGATAAGGATGCATCTACACACATTGAATCAAACAAGGTGATTTTGGATTAGTTTCAAATGATTTTCCCAACATTTAACATGAAGGGATTTCCAAGATTTTCGAAGAGTTGATGATGAGATTATTTTGGTTTTGATGTTCAAAGATGGTTGAAGGTTTGATTTTGATCCTAGGTTTACCTAAAAAGACACTTGTTTACTAGACCTCAGTATTGAAGAACATAAAATACTTCTAAGGACCTCTATAACTAAGAAGTGGTTCAAACTAAGTGTACATTTCTGGATTTTTCAAAGGAATGAGTCTATAGAACCTTGTGAATTTTTTGCTTATTTTGATACATTTCTTTTGATTGCACTTCCTATTGTATTTCTTGATGACCTTTCGAGTGTGACTCCTAAATTTTGAAATTTGGCTCAAGGAATTTTGTTTTGGGATTTTGACTTTCTTGGAAATCATGAAGAATTAACACATGTGTGAGAGCCTAATTTTGTTATCTTTTCTTAGTGATTTTGTTTTAGAAACACTTCTTTGATTATATTTCCAAACTAGATGTCCAATGTCTCAATTTCTTTGAATCTCACAAAGTATGTTATGTGGAATTTTGATGAAGTCAAGGCAAGGGCTACCTATTGTTTAACTTTAGTAGACAAATTAAGAGGTAATCCAAGTGTTCAGAAACCTCTAAGGATAAATCCCAAGGGCAAGCAATAACACATGAATTTGTTCAATTGTATTTGTCTCCTAAAGGGTTTGAAATTTTGATGATGATGTTAAATGTTTGTTTCCAACTATTTTCGAACAAGCAAAGCATTTTGTAACCAAGAACACTTGCACAACCTTATGGATATGAAAGACAATATTTGTTGAGCCCCCACTTGGACAAGTCCAACTACGCTTATCTTTAGCAAATGGTTAGATGGTTGACCCCACTAGCTCCCCTCCACAACACTTAATTATACGGGGCAACCAAGCATCAACACCCATGAAACTTCCATGGCATGCTTTCCATTTCTACTAAAGACTGTAAAAGTGTGGGGTGGCTTCAGAACGACCATTCTCGCACCAACAAATACATAGGGATTTTGGCCTTTCTACAACAAGGGTTTTAATTTGGACTTTCCGTTCATAGGAGTTGGCCCAACGTGGCAAGAGACCATGTCTTCCCTTCTTGTTAGAGCCAACTGTGTGATACTGGCGTTTATTCCAATACCCATATTTATATCCTGCTAGAAATACTCTTGGTTTTAGAGTGATACCGGTTGAGTCGTTCCCTTGGGTGAGTACTTTTTTCCCAAGGCAGGCCTTCTAAGATAAACAATAGCTAGAAAAAATATTCATAGTTCGATCAACCTTCATTTAGAAACAAAGGGAGGACACATGTAATATGTTTACTCACACTCGCACAATGTTTTGTTCAATTTTATAGCCCAAAATGAAATGTGGAGGTGATCACTTTATCCCACCCTAATACCATCAAAAAGCCTTTTGATTCTCAAGATCATCGTGAGGCATGAAAGATGTGCATACATCTTTTCGATGGCATTAGTTTAAGTAAGTAATCACAAAGAAAAATTGCACATGTTATTTTTAATCAAACAAAAGAAATAATGATTTCTTTTTATAGCACCAAATGAACGGTGGGAATTTTCTTTGTTCAATTATTAGCCCCAAACAAAATCTGGTGAGTTTGTGTCCTAAAGTTCATTTTAAGATCCTTTTGTAGCAAGAATTTTAAAAGTTCCTTTTAGGACCCAAAATGAAACTAGTAAGTCCTAAGTGTGAAGGATAGCAAATTTTTCCTTAAGAGGAATAGTGAATCCTCTAAAAGTGTTTAAAAACACTTGTTATCACGATATGAGGTCATCATGCTTATTTTCTTCTTCACCCTTGACCAATCCAATCCTATAAGAAAATTAGTTAGATTCTACAAAAACAAAGGTCAATAAAGTAGAAAACATGCCAAATAACCAGAATTTGATAAAAAATGTGTGTTAGAAATAAATTTTCACTTTTTACTTGCCTCCAGTGGTGCAATCCATGAAGGTGTCATAGTTTGAAGTCACCAGCGGTATTGTATAGCATCGCTTACCAGTCAGCCTCGCCCTGTAGCCAGACCAATGCGCATGAAGGTGTCACTATTTTGATCAGCAGTGCAGTTTGAATTTTGAAAAGTTTCCAACGAGCCAAAAAATGTCAATTGTTCTGTTTAAAAATTTGAATTTTGGGTAGGAAGTTTGAAGCATCGTAGTTTGAACTTTTCAGTGGTGCTATATGGTGATGTTGAGTTCTTAGTGGTGCTAAATAGTTATGTTGAAATTTTTAGTAGCGCTATATGGTGGTGTTGAGTTCTCAGTGGTGCTAAATAGTGATATTGAGCTTCCAGTGGGGGAGTTTTCTATAAACACACAAAAAGCACGAATTTTTTTTGAAAAACATGATCTTTTGATCTCCTGGTTTTCCCTCCTACTAGCTCCAAAATGTGAACCTAGATCCCACACCTACAAGAACACAAAAAACAACACATTAATAAGGTCAATGTGAGTTAGAATATAGATCCCTTAAGAAATCCGTTTGAATGTGAGAGAAAAGGAATAACATGAAGAACACAACAAACTTAAAGCTAAAGTATCAAATCCTATTCTAAAAAAAAGAAAAATCTTGATCTCTTGATGGAGTTGGTGCCAATTTGATATGAAAATTGGCCCTTTCCCAACTCCAATGATAGCTTTGATGATTTGATGAAGATTTTGATCCACTTTGTTGAAGATTGATGAGTGCTCCAAAACAAAACCTGCATAACCTAGCTATAAAACTCAATAAGATGGATAAAGATTGCTATGAATTTGAGTACAGTAAGTCTACTCAAGTTGTGGATGATGAATTGAGGAGTGGAGCCTCCTATTTATAGAATGTCAAGTTGAGGAGATGCCCAAAATAGAGCAATGTGGGACTAAGAATCAACAAATAGCAAGGTGTCACTTGTCAACATGTGAGTGGATGGAGGATGTGCAAGTTTTGTTAATGTGCCAATAAATGACATTAGTTGGCCTTTTCAAATTTCAAATTTGGTTTGTTGGAGGGAGAAAAAGGGACTTAAATGCCAAGTGGGGGACATGTAAGAGGGGAGTTAATGCCATGTTGGAAGGGACAAGTCAACTTGATTTCAATTCAAACTTGAGGGAATATTCTCCAAAGATGCCTTGTTAAGGGAAAATGAGGATTTAATAAATTAATTAAAATCCTTTATTTGCGCAAGTGGGGAAATCTAGAGAATGTGACTTGCATTAGGTTAGATTTAATCCTGATATAGTTAATTTAAAAAAGGATTAGGTGATTTGACCCATTTGACTTAGATTTAAGGTTTAAACTAAATCAAAAAGGAGATGAAAGATGTTTTTAGATTTAATTAAATAAAGATTTGATTTATTTAATCAAAGAGGGTGATGTTAGGATTAAATTAAATAAATTTTATTTATTTAATTTAAATGGATGACTTTAGAGATTGAATTTAATGAACTTGATTTATTTGATGAATGGATGAATATGAATTAATTAAATGCATGATGCTAATTTTGCATGGCTACACTTCCCCATCATCATCAAGCTGGTCAGGGATGGCCTTGATGTTGTACAACCTAATTAAACTTGATGGAAAGCTAAATAATTTCCTCATTTGTACCTCAAACTCATCTTTACAGTTGGCCCAATAATCTTCAATGTCATCTTTATGTCTGAATTCTCTACTGGATTTCCTTTGAGCTTCTCCTATTCTGTCAGTATGATCCTCTTAGAATGGAATGCCAAGCCAAAAGTGCTCATTTCTTCCTTGGAAGAGTGTGTTGTGATCAAATAATGGAAAGCCTCGTTAACTCCTACCGTCAATGGGAAGTCACCTCCTAAGTCAGTTTTGTGCGTGTCCTTCAAAATATCATCAAAGGAAAAGATTTTCCTTGTAACCTCTAGAAGTATAAGATGGTTTGTTGGGTATCTTGGCAATCTATAAGGAGCCCTTTGGCAACCATCAATTCTGATATATGAGAAAGTAGGAAACTGAATTAACCATGCTCCATACTTTTGTATCAACTCCTAGCTGTATTAGAGATCCTCACATGTTCTTCTCCTTAAAACAATCTTGTGATATACATGGTGAATGCATCATTCACCCTCCTATACTTTTAGTTACCCAAATGCATCCAGGGATAAACTTCATAGATAACATCTTGGCTAAAGATCCCTTGTGTACTCAACCCCTTGAAAGGATGAAATCTTTCCAAGGCATAGACCAAGTAAGATGTCATTGTGAAGCTCTTGGTCTACAATACATTGCACAGTTGTTCATGGATCATGGCACTAATGATACTTGGCCAATGATAGTCTACATTTTTCTTCATTCTTACTATGATGTAAAACATCCAACTTTCAAATATCCCTTGAGTCTTTAAACCCACCACTCTGCTAAGGAGAGTGATTGCATCATAGTACTCTAATTTGAACTTGTCTCTGAATAGCTGCTTAGGCAACTTAGAGATATGTGGCTTGGGATTTTCCAACCAAGAATTGATAACTTGCAAAGCCTTGTTTATATCATATGCATATTATTTATTGGCTATGTCAAGATCAAAACTCACCGCATGAGATCTATTTGGCATATCAAATGTTTAAGCCACTAAGACTAGAGAGAAATTAGCAAGCACCCGGCCTTGTGGGCCAATTATTCTATGTGTGCTTGGATCATAGTGCTAAGCACATTCTAGCACCAACTCATAACATTGTACTATAGGAGGGAAACCAACCAAATGATCCAATCTAGAGCTCACCATTCTACTTGCTAACAGAGAAGGATCCTCCACTACCATTCTTTCTTTAAACTCCTCATAGTCCCATTGCCCAACATTGGTATGTGTTACTTCTGACCAAATGGAAGCTTACTTGATCTCGGGAACCTTGCTTTTCATGTCCAAATTAATTCTCTAACCTATAATATAGAAGCTCCCTCATCACTGGGAACCATTACCTTGCCCTTAGCTCTTCCAGCAATGGCCTTGCTTGATTCAGCCTACATTAAGAAAAGAGACCACAATAAAGATCTAATACAAAACGAGAATTTGTGTCAACTCATCATAAACTACATATTAATCCTTTAAATAAGTCCTATGATGAATGAAATCCCCTAAAACATCACAAATATTACTCCTTTTAAAAGCTAGGTTTTTTCACCATTTAACGGATTTTAAGCCAAAGAAGAATCTCAAGGAATTCTGGGCCAGGCGGATTCTAGTGATGGAGAAGTAATATTCACTCATAAGCCATTCAATCCACATCATCACTTAGGAAATAGAATTAAACATCTTTAGATTACTTAAATCAATCATGTAAAGAAAAATCATTAAATATTAACTCATGCATTCCCTTAATTCCTCACTTCTAACAAATCTTCGGGGAATTCCATTGGGGACAGAAATCTGTAAAACTAGCAAGACTTCACACATTTCGAGAAAATGAAGGAGCAATGGAAGTTTGATAGTTTCCTAAGACAATGGATTTCCATGAAGTTAGTATAGTATTAATGATTTATGCATGTTTTTGGGAAAATGACAAAGCTATGGAAATCTAGGGAATTCTGAAGGTAACGAAAATCCGCAAGATATTCAAAATCCTGAAATCTTTGACTTCATCAAGATTTCACCCAAACTAATCAAATGATCACAAATTTGGGGATTTGGGCTCAAATGTTGTTTGTTGCAAATCTCTCATCGATGAACCTAGATCTAGGATTTTCCCAAAGACAATTTGCCTGACATTGGCAATAAATTCAAAATTAAAACCCTAGGGGTTTCGCCATGAATGCATAGTTTCAATCCCAATCTATTATCTTACTCAACTAACCAAGATAAATGCCCCTGAAATCCTTAAAGCAAAGCAATCATGGAATGCAAAATAAAATCAATAGCTCAAATCTACCCAGGACGTCAGTTCTATCACATGCAAGGAATTCTAGGCAAAACTATAGTGAATCGATATCAAGCACACGATTGAACCAAATGGTTGAATCTAGCACTAGCCAACACAATCAGATCACCAAATTAACAAAGGGATGGTGGCATCAAATTAGGAAGGGTATCCAAGAGAATAATGGGTAATTGTCACCCTAAATTTAAATGCAAACTTCTAAACATGCCAAAACCTAGACTCAAAATGAGCATATGATATCAAAGACCATTCATGATTACCAATAAAAAGCCAGAGAATTGCGAGCATACCATGGATGAAGAATCAACTCAAAATGGAAGAGTCAAAGAACAATCTCCAAATCTTCAAGCAGACACTGAAAGTCACTAGAAAAAATGCCACCAAAGCATGTGATCCAAAGTTCAAATGTAAAATTTGCACACAACACTTAGGAATCAAGCTTGTCCAAATTCAAAGCAAGAAAAATGGCATCGATTCACTACATAAACTCCCTTAAAACTTCATTAAACATGGGTTGCAATATCCGTACAGGAAGTATAAATGCAATGATAAGACAACCCAACCAAGTTTGGGAATTCAAGGCAATGGAGGAATTTCATGAAATTCTAGGGAAGACGGAATTCCCAAAGGAGTTAAAATCTTCAAAAATAGTGCAAAACCAACCTTTGTCAGGTCTCCAAGGCATTCAAGGATTTCCGCCCAAGGGGAAATTTCCTAAAAAATAAAGGAAAACCTGAAATTTCCCCAAAGACTAAGGATTTTCAAAGTGTCACTTCAAGGGGGGTCATTTGCACGAGCAGGGTGAGAATTTAGGTACATTTCAAAGCAAATCAAATTTTCATAATAAGGGGATTAAAAGCATCCAAGGCCAGAGCAAGAGAGGGTCCCTGTTTTGAGTGGGGCATGTGTGCAAAACTGCACAACATGGCTAAGGTCTGAGAGAAATGTTTTTGCTTCAAATTTATCTTTGGTCAAGTATTATGACTTGTGATTCTAGAGTTAAGCTATTATGATCAAGTTGAAGCTAATTCTGGTGTCTGGAAATATTGGACCATGTTAAGGGCTATGTGTGCTCAATTGTTCTGTGTTTTACACTAGTTTTCCTAACCTTATGTTGAACACTAGTTTCAAAGTTCATGAAGCATGTTGAGATCTATTTGGGTCCTCATCAAGCATTTGTTTGATTCACCATCATTCTAATTCCACCCTAGAATGTTTTGGCACCACCTAATTTGAATTTAATAATGGATGGCCAAATTTGGATATGTTTCAAAATTGAAGATGGTACAAATACAAGATGAGATATTGGTGAAAGATGTACAAAGAGATAAGTGCGAAGAAATAGAGAAAATAGATGTGAGATAGATGTGAAACAGTGTGTGTATGTGATGCAAGTGTGGAAAATTAGTGTGAATCTTAAATGTTGAGTTTTAGAATGGAGTGAGTTGAAGGTGTACTCTATCATTCTTGGATGTCTACAAGTGGTTGGCTGAATTGTGGTGGAAATCTCTGTTGCATTGAGATTGTCTTCCCTTTTTAACATATCTCTTCTATTTGTATCCCTATGGTAGTGAGCCCTCCAGGTGGTTAACCCTTATTGGACAGTGAGTCCTGATCCAAAAAGTTAGTCCTATTTTGGTAGTGAGCCTTTGTAATCCATTTTGATATTCTTTATATTGCTAGCTAGTCCTCACTGTGGTTTTTCCCTGATTGGGTTTTCTATTTCAATTTGGTATTATTGTGTATGTGTGTTACTTTTCAATTTCTACCTTTTCACTTAATAAATTTAATCGTTTTAGTAGAGTAAAGGATTTATGATTGATCTAAGTTTTGGTGAATATTTTAAAGGTTTAAATTTATTACAACCGATTCACCCCCCCTCTCAGTTGTCTTGTTCAACATGTTCATGGGTATGTTGATTTATATTAGGAAGGTAAGATTGAAAATAGAAGATCCACCTATGGATATGTATTCATGATGTTTTGTGGTGCACTCAATTGAATGAGTATGTATCAAGTTGTACTTTATTTATCCACTATAGAACTAGAGTATATGGTAGCTACTCATTCTTGCAAGGAATCCATCTGACTTATATAATTATGTTTAGATGGTGGTTTTGATGTAGGATTGATTACTATCTATTGTGATAGTCAGAGTGGAATTTTATTAGAAAATAATCCTACTTCCCATGCCATAAAAAGTCCCATGCCATAAAAAGTCACTTTGATTTTTAGTTTCATTTTATTCATGATATGGTGGAACATGGGAAGGTAAAATTAGAGAAGGTTGATACTTTTTGGAATATTGTAGATGCATTGAAAAAACCAATGAGCATTGATAAGTTAAAATGTTGTTTGAAGTCTATGGGCTTCATGACCCCTAGCAGTTAAAATATTTTTCTAAATCTATTAGCTTCTCTTCAAATGTGTTCAACAAGTGGTAAAAGGATAAAGTGTCTCAAACTTTGATTTTCTAGAATTGATTAAATTTAATTAGTTAATATAGAAATTATATTTGATTATTTATCCATGTAATTGTTTCCATGTGCATCAGATGATGTCATTTGTGAGAGTGAAACTTTGAGTTGTCATCTTACATATGAAGTGGCATGGATAACATGGTTCCTATTTTTTAGGAGATATGAATCCCACAAATGTGTATGAGTCAATTGAAGTCTTTGGTGATAGTGAACTCTTGTCAGATTATCAAATAACATTGAACAAAACTATTATAGAGGAGTCAATTTTAGAAGTTTCCAAGATAGGTGGATTTTTACATGTAGGTGCATTACATGAAATATTTCATTTTGCATTTTAGATGTGCATTGCATGTTAATTGGATGTCTTGTATGTGTAGTATTGCATGCAATAAGTTTCATTTTGCATGTGCATGATAGAAAAGGAAATTTGTGTGTCAATCTTTAATCTTGCATGCATGTAGTAAAGAGGATGATGACATGTGGAATTCTAGGCATACCATTATAATCACTATGTTATGGTATTCTAGTGTTTATCTATTTTATACATTTTGAATGTGCATCTGATTTAAAGTGGTAACTATTTCAAGGGTTTAAATTTTTCTTGCAACTAATATCCTACTTAGATTGGTGTAGGAAGTTACTTAGGCACAACTGACTTCCTTTCAGTTTCTTTATAAATAGTCACATTAATAGTTGATGCTTGACCTATTTTACTTAGCTCTTTAGATTTGGTTAGTCCCTTAAATTCATTTTTTTCAAGAGATTTGAATCAAATCAAAGAGGGGATGATGATAATTCATTGATTCCATATCATCTATTATATCCCACCCTATTTTTTCTTGGTCTAATGTGCTATCATTCTTCTATAGCTATTAGTTTCCTTTTGATTGTTTAGATGTATTGCTACTTTATGATGGATAAAGCTATTTTTCATTTGTGTTTAGTTGAGTATGAGAAAAAATTGATGGGAATGATAATGTCAAGTTTATTTTCCCTTATTTCTCAAATGATAATTTTCATGCTTTTATGGTATTGTGCTTAAACCACATCAGTATTACCCTCATACTTATTTTATTCCAAGTCAAAGGGGTGGTAATGTGCTTCTAACACGAAAGTAGTCTTCAATTTTTTGTGGTTTTTCCCAAATTTTAATTCTTGGGTAGTTTGTTGTTCATTTTTTTAAACCTTCACTAAAATATGTCAAAGCTACATGAAACTATGGGCAGTCTATTTCATTGTGATTAATTTTTTCTATTTATTTTGGATTCACATTATTTTTTATTTTAAATACAATATCCTTATGTCTAACTAGAAGGTTTCTTCAATTCCTACTTTGAATCCTAAAATCAGTTTAAATGCTAGACTGAGCACTAAGTGGCGACCACCTCACTTTGGGTGGGTTAATGTTAATTTTGATGGGGAAACGAAGGGTAACCTTGGGCCTACAGGATGTGGGGGGGTGTTAAGGAATGATGATGGCAAACTCCTAGGCATGGTGGCACTCCCATTGGGAAATTAGAAAAATCATTGTGTGGAGGCAGAGCCTATGTTCATAAGTGCTAAATATGTTGTCAGCAAGGGTTACTCCAAATTATGGGTTGAAGGTGATTCCATAAACATTATTAACTATCTACAAGGCACTCATCCTCCAAATTGGAATGTGGATCAGCTAATTAAAGATACTATCATCATGCTTTGATCTTGTGAAGAGACTCTTGTCTCTCACATTTATTGAGAAGGAAACTCGTGGGAAGAATTTTGTGCCAACGAGGTTGTCATTTTAAATGAGTTTCGTACGTGAGAGGAGGGCTCAATCCTTCCCAAGAAAGCTAGGATCTTATTGACGAATAATGGTGTGGGTTGAGATGATGTGACATTTATTTTCTAATACCTTCCTCCGTCTCACACGCTTTATGGGTTTCTTTTCATTCTTTGGCATTCAGTTGTACATTTTTTGCAAGGGATTTCTTGTTCTAGTGTTGTATGAAATGGGTGGTGACAAAAGCATAATCAAGCCGCATTCTTGTGTGGGCATCAAGAAAAACAGGAAGCTATGGAATATACTGCATCATGGTAATTTCACTCCTTTCTTAGAAAGGCTACATGGGCATGACCCTAATGCCTTGATGTAGTTCGTGTCTTACTCGCATAATCGCAGGCTCAAGATAAAAGGCCTAGAAGTGGAGGTGAATAAGGAGTTGGTAGCTACCATTACTGGGATGTTGATGGTTGGCCATAAGTTTTCCAAGGACAAGAAGAGTAACAAGGAGGTGAGTGCCCAATTCTTCAAAGATGACGAGCAAAAGAAACTAATCAAAATGGGAAGTTGGGGTTATGAGAGAAAATGATCCCTTAAGAAGATTTGGGTGAAGGTTGTTGAGGTGCTTATGCGCTATGTGACTCTAGAGGGGAGGCTTACTGCTATTCTCGGTTACCACTTCACTCTTAACCATTTCAGACATGGTTTTTTCATTTCTTTCCTATTTTTTTTGTTATTGTCTATGGGTAAGTGCACAAAGTTGAGTCCACGAAACATGGAAGTTTTTTCCTTAACCAAAAAATTGAAATCGGCATTGAGGAAATGGGATCCTGTTATGGTTCGTGATCCTGAGCCTGAGACGAAACAGGATCCCGCTTTTTAAAAATCGGGATCCTATTTCCCATTGGATTCTGAACTGATGGAAAAGGCACGAGATCCCGATTCTCATGAAACAGGATGCCGATTACTAAAAAATGGGATCCCGATTTCTATAAATCGGGATCCCATTTTGTAGAAATCAGGATCCCATTTTATATTGCTATTTATTTAAAAAAAAACACATTTCACTTCACAACGGACGGGACCCAAAGTATTGGCGACAGCGACCCCCACAATTAGCTACAAGTACCCCCCTACACACCATTTTTTTATTTTGAATTGAAATTTTGAAGAAAATAAATGAATTTAGCATGTTTTTTTTAATTTATTTCATGTTTTAAGTATTTTTTTAAATTGTTATAGTAGAAATGAATAATTGTAAAAATAGACAAAAAAATGCAATGAAACCTGAAGGTTTTTTAATAAAAATGAAAAAATGAACCTTGAATTGTGTTTTAGAAACAAATTTAACTTTTGAAACCTAAATTGTTCGATTAAACCCAAAAATTGAATTTGAAAACCCTAATTGAAACAAAACAAAAAAAATTTGCATTTCAAAACCCTAGAAATCAAAATGAAATAAAAACATTGCATTTACAAATCCAAATCAAGCTTTTTGAAACCCTGAATCCAAATCAAACGAAAAAAATTGAATTTGAAAACCCTAGTTTGAATTGAAATGAAAAAATTGCATTAAAAACCCTAATTGTTTAAAATTGAAACCCTAAATTGAATTGGAACAAAAAAATTGTTAAAACACTAAATTGGAATCGAACAAATCATTTTGATTTTGAAAACTAGGTAATTTCGACCTCAAAAAAAATCATTTGCATTGCTTAAATGTTTTAAATTTTATTTGCTTTATATGGAAAAAATGATATATATTAAACTTTAGTTTCAATGTTAAATTATAATTAGATTAGAAATCAATATGTTAAAGAATAGTTAAAATTCATAAAGTTTATCTTGATGTTTGTTTGCAAATTTAGTTAGAAAATTCATAAATCTAAGCGCGTACAATCAATTCCAATTGACACTAACTTGCAAGTCTAAATTATGCCAAGGGCCACCCAAACTTCACCCTAATTTTGCTAAACCCTAGACCCTAAACAGGAAAATCTAAACCCTCAACACTAAAGCATTTGAAATTTATGAACCCTAGACCCTAATCTTTCATTGGAAATACCTAAAATTATGTAGGTTCAATGTCAAGAATGGGTCTATTTGGTAGATTTATGAAAACTATTTTGAATATCTAGAATGCCATAAAAGTATAATTATAGCAATTCCAATTTGAAACACTTGGGTACATATATAATCATATGAAATTTAAATCTAGGAAGGTGTCTATTATATAGGAGAGTTGATAATACATGGAAATAGGTTTGTATGGGAATATATGTATTAAGAAAACATACCACATGACCTCTATAGGATTTTTAAGATGTGATCCTAGATAATAATCCACCAATCCTCAATCATAATGGATTCTTTAGCAATTAAGAGAGATTCAATAACCATAAAATTACCTATATTTTGATACTATATAGATTTATGTGGAAGGATAGAAATGCATCAATAAGGAGACCAAGATGGAACCATTTAACACCTACAAGGTACACCTATTACATGGGAAAGGGAGGAGGTACATGATGATAGTTTGGAGGAACTACATGCTATTATTACAATTTAGAGATAGGAGGATGATTCATATAAAAGAAATATAATTAAATATTATAATATTTTTTATTATATTTAATATATTATTAAATATTAGCTAAATAATTCTTGCGGCTTCGTCCGTTCTAACCCGTGGTCAATCAGGGCTTGTCATGTGCCACGCTAAAAAGGGCAAGGTCCTCGATTCTAGTCTAAAAAAAAAAAAAAAAAAAATATAATATATTAAATAATATAAATATTTAAAATCATAAAATATAATATAAGATTACAATTAAGGATAGGTAATGTTACAATTTACTTGGGGTTTTAATGAGGATTAGGCTTAAGATTCAATTAGGTTTCTAGTAAATAGTTAGGTTACAATTAGGAATATATAATAAATACTAATATAATTATAATGCAAATATAAATAAATATAAATATAAATATAATATAATATAGGAATACATTTAAGATTAGGTAAAGGTTATAATTTAATTAAGTTTCAATTAGGTTTGCAATTCAATTAGGATATGGTTAGGGGTGGGGATCATTTAGCATTCTATTATTGTTAGAGTATGGGTTACATTTAAGATTATTGTTATTTTTGTGATATGTATAGATTGATTCATTTTTAACATGATACTTTTTTTTATTAGAGGGGTAAACACTTTTGACCCAGAGCTAGATGGAACCAATGAGGCTATAGTATGACTAAATTTGGACCTCACTAGACATCTAGATCCCCTTAAGCCATCCTATCACCTTAAATCATAAATCGATTTCTTAAGGGGTCCCAATATGACAAATTTCTTAAGGGGATCAAAGAAGTTCTTAAAATTTGGTGAAGTTGCCCAAGGCAACCAAATTTAACAATAATAAGATCGTGCAAGAGTATAATATGAATGAGATTTCATGATCTAGGTTGGTAAGTTGAAACAAGAGTAGATCTCAATCAACTATTCCACAAGAAAATGTTCTTCACTAACTTGAAAGTTCATTAAATATTCCAAGGGGCACCAAAACTTTACCCTAAGTTTTGTAAACCCTAAACCTTGAACTCTAAAATATAAACTCTAAACACTAAACCATTCATTTTCTCCTTAAATGCTCTTAATGAAATTTGGTTGCATTGGGAAACTTCACCAAATTTTATTCACTTGAGCCATGTCATTTTCTCCTAGGACCTCACTAGACATAAATCCCCTTAAGCCATCCTGTCACCCTAAATCGTAATTCAATTTTCTTAAGGGGATCAAAGAAGTTCTTAAAATTTAGTGATCAAAGTTGCCATCATGATCTAGGTTAGTTAGTTGAAACAAGAGTAGATCTCAATCAACTATTCCACAAGAAAATGTTCTTCACTAACTTGCAAGTTCATTAAATATTCCAAATTATAAACCCTAAACCCTAAATGCTAAACCATTCATTTTGTCCTACCCACGATCATAAAGTGAAATTTGGTTGTCTTAGGAAAATCCACCAAATTTCATTCCCTTATGCCATGTAATTTTGTCCTAGGATCTTACTACATATATCCCCTTAAGTTATCCTATTACCCTAAACCCTAAACTCTAAAGCCTAAAGCCTAAACCCTATCCAAAGCATCTTGTAAAACTTCTACATATAAATTTACCATTTCACTAACATGTGGATTTGAAGACGTACCTAGATTTGTGCATATTGAAACATTCTCCTTAACATTCAAAGAGGGATTTGAAGACATAGTAGGACTTGTTTGTATAATCATATTCTTCTCCAAATTGACTCCTTGCAAATTAGCTTCATTTACAACTATGGTATCTTCAATGTTTTCATCTTCAATAGTTGTTGAATTGGTTGCTCCACCATCATTCATTGATTTCATTCTCATTCTTCTTTCTCTTTGTCTTTGTCTCTCTTTTTCTCTATTTTCTTCAACTTCTTGAGGAGTCAATGTCTTTCTTCTCTTATTACGAGTTTTATCTCCCATAATTATAAAATTCTCAAGCACAAATGAATGTTAATAGTGAAATACTTCAAAATATTCAATCCAAATTGGAAGTTGAATACCTATTACGACAAAATTCTTCCTCTTGTGTTCCTCAAAACAAGTAGAAAACTACCACAATTCCACTTTAAATTTTTTTTTCTTCATGCTTCCTTTGAAAAATTCAATCCATATTGCAAATTGAAACCTTTTCTTCCTCCAAACAAGCACAAAAATAACACAATTTCACTTCAAAAATGGTGTAGATGATGCTCCCTTTTATAAAATCAACCAAAAAATCAAATTCACCACCTATAAATACAATAACTTATGAAAAATAATTCATTTTTAGTGCTCTCGGCCGTACATATGAAGTTGCAAAGTTGCAGATTTGACAGTAATTTTGCATAGTGTTTTTAAATAAAATAAACGAGATCCCGCTTATTATAAAACGGGATCCCGATTATAAAATGGGATCCCATTTATTAATAAGTGGGATCCCGCTCTATAATTGGGATCCTGTTCACCGACATTGAATGTCGGAGCCGTTGTAAAGGTAACAGGATCCCATTTATGAAGCGGGATCCCGTTCCATTTACAACGGTCAAAAAATTGTTGGATGGGAATGGAATCCCGATTATAGCATAGGATCTCGTTTATTAATAAACGGGATCCCATTTTACAATCGGGATCCTATTTTTTAAAATTTGAATTTTGTTTTGCATCATGGGCGGGTTTTTGCAAAGGTTTTTGGTTTGGGAAAAGCATTGGAAGTTCAAACCTAGGCCTTCAACCTGGTTTGACCTGCAAGTTGAAGGCCCTAACAATGTCAAAGAAAAATACTGACTTTGGACATATGGCTAACGACCTTTTTTGCAAAATATTCTGACGAAATTAAAACCCATTTTAGATGAAACAATGCAAATTCTAAATATGTAATTTATTTTGCAATTGAATTATTTTTTCTATTTTTCAATTAATTTCTAATAAAATTGGTCCATAAACTTTAAATATTAGAGTTTTTTACTATTTTAATAACTTTTGATCAACATAACATTTTGACAAACGGATTGCACGAGAGCAAACTTTAGACAATTCTTTTCAATTTGAAAAAAAATAAATCAGATGATGACAATAGGGCTCTTCTAACAATAGGGCTCCCTTCCTCCATGAAGGTCTTATTTTATTAATTATGGAGCATGTTAAGTATCTTCTTCCTTCCCCTACCATTAAGGGTAACGAGAAGACTTTGAGTGAGGTTTTTGGGTCATTAGGCTTGAATTCTAGTTCGGATGATGAAGAGGAATGAAATAAGGAGGATGAGGATGTGTCTCCAGCCCTTGTGACTACTTCTTCGAAGAAGAGGAAGTTGGATAGTTCTAAGAGTAATAGGGCATTCAAACGCCTTGTTCTTTTTGACAGTAAGGACATAGAAGTGAGCTTAGATGGTTCCCCTCCCAAGACCGAGGAGGTGGATGTTGGTCTTGGTGTTGTTGGTGGTGGGATTAAGGTGGGGTCACAGGATAATGTGGAGGACAAGGACAAGCTGAGGAGGTCATATAAGCATATTTCCAGACTGAAGAGCAAGGCCTCAAAAGTGTCAGCAAAGGACCCTAATGTGTCTAGTGAAGGCAAGGATTATGGTGAAAAGGCGATGGCTATTGAGGATTCCCCAATGCAAGAATCGTCCAATGTGGAGTTGGATGAGGAGATCAAGGGTCTTGATGAGGAGGATGCTGAGAAGAAGAGAGCTAAACAAGTGCCTTTGAAGGTAAATCCCCTCTCCAAGGACTTTTCTTACCTTGATGATGATTTTACCTCTATGTTTGATTTGTTGGATATGGCTAGGGCTAGGGCCACTAGAACTTTTAAATTAGCTAAGTGGACTCTTCAAGAGTTCAATAAGATTAACATTAAAATTAGAGGTTTGAAGGAGAATTTGAAGAATGTTCTAAAGGGTTCGATGTTGAACATTCTGATTAATAGAATTGTGGACCTTGAGGGTTCTTTCCATGATTTCAAATCTCTGTGTGAAGATAGATTGGTTGCTTTAGAATTCAAGGTTCTGGAAACGAATGCAAATATAAAAAAGCTTCTTTGGGTGTGTCACAATTTTTTGAAGAACAATGCGGACTCTTTGGAAGTCCTTTTCAGAAAGATAAGTGAGCTCAAGGAGGATCAAGTTTATTTTCTTGAGTTAATGGAGAAAGAGCATTCGGTTAAAGGAAAAGGAAAAAAAGTTTCTAAAGATGATGACAAGGGCCCTATTGTTAGAGGGTCAGTTGAATGGAAAAATCCCTTTGATGCTAACAAGAAGGAGTTGTTGGACATGATCGAAAATCACAAAAGCCAGGAGCTTGAGGTGGCCAACACCATGAGCAGTTTGAATTAGTGTTTCGTTGTCTTCTTTTTTGTTGTTTTCTTCCTATTCGGTGTCAGTTTATTTCTTGCTGTTTTGTTGTTTTGATGATGTTGGGTGTTGTTGTTAGCTTATTGTCTTATCTTCCATTCAACAACCTTTTTTGTCATGTTTTTTGGCTCTTGGTATGTTGTTGGTGTCATCCTGAAGTACTTTTCAACAACATTTTGTATCTTTTGTTGTAAAGGGTTTCAGGTCCCTTCAAAACCTGCTTTTCCCATATAATCAAAACTAATATAATTTTTTTATAAGAATCACCATCCATCATTTATCTTTCTAAAATTGAGTCTTTATTATTCAATAGTTTGAATCTAACCTTTGCATATACATCACTTTTGGTCTTGATTTAAGATTACTAATGAGGTTGTAAAATTTGTTGAGGACAAAAAATGTTATATTTTAACATTTTTCCAAATTTGAAACCAATCATGGAGTAAACTAACATACTTCCAATTGTTCATTACTCATTGACTCAATACAATGAATTATAAAAGAATGAAAATCCTAAATAATTTTAGACATCAAGTAAAGCTACATTATCATTTCATCATTCAATCTCTAAAAAGATTAGATGTTTTATAAAAGTCAAAATAGGACTTCACTTTTTTCATTTTATTTTCCAACTTATATTATGTTGTTGACACAATGAAAAGACTTAATTAACATACAAAATGAAAACCATATTTATTACCCTTCTCTATAATCATCTTATTAATCTTTATTGAAATTTCCATAACTAATTTATGCTATAAATACAATACTAAATGTTAAATTAATTTATATGTAAAACAACCAATAGTGGCATGGTGTGATGTTTAAATTGTTACCTTGTTATTCTTACCATCAAGGTTCAAACCTCATTAGGATGTAATTGTTGAGAATTTATATTGGGAATGAGGTCCTCTATTTGTAACCTCATGAGTTCATAACTCTAGATCAAAAGTATTTACGCTTTTAAAAAAAATTATATAAAAAATAATGAAAAACTACTACAATATATAATCATCACCCAAAATTATATAAAAAATAATGAAAAACTACTACAATATATAATCATCACCCAAAATTATATAAAAAATAATGAAAAACTACTACAATATATAATCATCACCCAAATTTAAAAAGTAACAAATCATTATTGAAAATCACTGCCCAATTTAATAACATAGTCCATAACCTCATGGAAGAAAGAATTTTGAAATTCATTTTTATAAACTGCACCATCCTTATATTTAGAAAAAGGTAAATTATAATAAACTTTTGAATATTTACCAATAAACCAAAAGTCATTTAACAACAAATAGTTTTACTGTCAAAAACGTACTTTGACAATAAAGAACATTTCAATCATAACTTATGGTTTAGTTTATTCAATACAGGACATCTCAGGACCCATTTGTACAGATACAGTCTGAATAGCCCTCTTCCACACACTAAATATGCACTGCTTAGCAACAACGCTCTGGTTTACCGTTAACTGTACAGCAAGGATGATCACAGCATCCAAAAGCTGGATCGTTCCCTGCCTGCACGGTTGTACAAGATATTCAGATTTTGACCACAAAACAATAGCCAAATACAAAGTCTACAGAAAGTTAAAATCTTTACATACCAGAACTCGTTTTCCAGATCCATGGCCTTTTGAAGCTGCAATTAAAGCAATCGTTTCAGATTCAACCATTAAAACTGTTAAGACATTTTATACGGCAACCGCTTATATAAAGATCACTCTTTACATATAATCAACGAACCAGTTGTTTGACCTCTTCGGCCTCAAAATAAACAACTTTTAAGTTTTATTTCTGTGAACATCACTGGTCACATGAAAACGATTTCAGAGATTTCAAACTTTCAACATACCTAATCTTTGATAAGCATGGGCGAACGGAGGAATATTTTGGTCTTCCGAGAGATATCGAGTTTCACCCACATCAGAGAAGAATAAGAGAAGAAGTACAGATGCAGATAACAACACAAGGAAATCCATTTTGAGAGCCATGGTGGTGTTATTACAGTTGACACCAAATTCCAAAACCACAAGTTCAATTTATAGCACATATAACGATTCCAAGGCCAAATGGGAAATTTTATTAAAGCTATTTTAAAATGATATTTTATTAAAGACACTTTGAATTGCCACGATCTAAGTCAATGCCCCTTATTTTTCTTATTTGACTGGATTTACTAATTCAAATTCAAATTCAAATATGAATTTGGATTTCAATTAATCAATAAATATAGTTAAATATGTATCTTGACTTTGAGTGTTGGGTAGATGTTTTCAACATTGTGAAAGTCTTGAAAGAAGTATGGTCAGCATTCCTACCAAAATTTATTTGAATTTGGATTTCAATTAATCAATAAATGTAGTTCAATATGTATCTTAAGTGTGAGTGTTGGATAGATGTTTTCAACATTATGAAAGTCTTGAAAGAAGTATGGTCAACGATCCTACCAAAATTTGTCTTTTTTTGAGATTGTATTAGGTTGAGGTTAACTATACAACTAAAACTTGTAGATCTATATAAATAATATTCTTTGTTGAATACAAAGAAATAATCAAATTACTTTTTAATCTCACAAAATTAATGCATATAAATGTTTTGATCGGCAAGTTTTAGTGACATTGTTGACTTTGTAAATTGACAAATTTTTATTTATTTTTTTGGTAAAAAAGGATAAATATATTAATTAAGAAATTACAAAAGAAATTTCCAACTATAAGAGTTGTCACTAGAGCCAATAGAATGAAAAATTTATAACATGTATCACTAAATACCCACTTAAAATTCATAAACCAAATAAAAGTAAAGAAAAAGTAGCAATAATGATCCCAATCATTTTCAATAAGTTGAAACTATGAAGATTTATTAAGGGATAAGAACTTGCATTGTATAATATTCCATTTGTGATTAGCCCGAGAATTTCATTTAGTGTGACAATCTACAACAACATTCTATTCAAAAGGTATGTGAACACAAAAAAAGGAATCCAAATGTCAAGAAAGAAAAAGATTCTACTCTATAAAATATGTCAACCTCCATGTTCAAAAGATAAAGCAAAGTCCATCTCTAGTTTGAAATGAGTTAGTTGTGAGATGGATTCAATGATTTTTCTTTCTCTTTCGATTCCATGAACCATCCATGAGAGAAAGATTCCACAAAAGAGATGGATTCCCTAAAAAATAGAAGTGAACTCCAAACTAGCCCAAAGATTAGACAAACAAGAAGCATGAATAAGGGTTCAATTCTTTATATGTCACTACCTCCAAAGATCCTTAGGAAAGATGCATTATAAGGATAAATGGCACATGCATTCCTCACGCACCCACAAAGAACACATTTAGAAGAGCCTTGAACTTGAAATCTATTCCTTTTTATATTTTCCTAGAAAAAATATTTGTTTTGATATAGCAACAAAGGAGATGAATTACTCTTGGGGAAAAAATGATTGTAGTTTTTTTTTCACAATAAAAAAAATCATTAAACCCATTATTTTCTACTTCTAATAATCGATATCCACTACAAAACTATATAAATCCCTTTAAGATAGTGTAATGCCCCCTTCTTGAGCCTGTCTAGTCTTGTCGATCATTAGCCTATCTATCAAGTTCTTGTAGGTTAATTGGGTTTTTAAGGGAGCTCCACAATTCTCAGAGAGGTGTATTTCATCATAATTCTAGTTATATTTGTGGCATTAAGCTCAGTTGTTAGAATGATTGACGATGACACTTTCAAAATAATTTGTGGACATCTAATTCATGCTCCACATATTTGGAGCCCATAGTTATTTTTATGAAGTCATTTTTTTGGCATTGACTTCATCTCTTGGTCCCTATTACACCTTGGCACATTAAGTTTCAATATCTAACACTCTAATGGTGCTTTCCGCAAGTGAGGTGGATGAATTTTTATAAATGTTTAAGTTATAATATTTTATTATAGATTTACACTCAAGTGTGTAATTAAATATTAAAAGCATGACTAAGGGAATTAATTAAAAGTATTATTTTATTCCCCAAAAAGGTACATTAGGAAATTTTGGAAGGAATGAAAATAACTTTTTGGAGCTCATTTACATTATGGAGTTGATGCTATAGAAAGGTTATGTTGTTGGGATTTAAATTTTGTTCATCGAAGAAATTCAAAGGATGAAAACCCTCATGAGGAATACCATCCATGGTGGTGAAAGATCTTCCTTAGGTGATTTCTAATAGTTTCACATATAGATGTGTGTGCTTCATTGTTGTGATTTCCATATTTGTGTAGAAAGGGTTTGAATGCAAGATATTTTGAAGATTCTTTGAATAAAATATTTCGAAGAGATATTTGTAGATTAAAGGATGGATAGGAGGATTAAATGAAAAACTCCATATGTGAAGGGAATCATTGAACCTAGCAAAAATCACATTGTTGGGTAAAAATATTTAAGTCGCTAGTTATTTCAGAGCACTAATCATGAATGATGAATATTGTTGATTGTGGTACATTGGAAAAAACTTAAGGCATCCAAAAATAATCCCTAGTTGGTTCATTTAACATTCAACACTGGGACTTCACTTTCTACCAATAAATCATGGGCTATGGTGACTTCATGTTGGTCAATAACAATCTTTATGAGTGGCATTGGTGGAGTTTATGTATACAATAGACTTTGTGTACTGTGTGGGAACTAGGGAATATGTACACTGCCATTTTAGAGATCCTCAAATCCATTTAGATGAGTGGTGAAAGTATATGTAACAAATAGGAACAACTTCTTTATGAGATTGCATGCTAGTGGAAGATGGGATGTGAGACATGGACATTATATCAATCATATGCAAATTTGTATTTATAGTGACAAATGATTTTTTTACTTCTAATGATGATTGGAAATAATTTCTTCTTGGAGAACTTCTTGTGACAATTTCAAAATGTATGATTTATTTGTACGTGGGAAACAATATTATTTATTTGAATGAATGCTAAATGTTTTTAGTGAAATATCAATATAAATGTTTTCAATTAGTTTGCAACCATTGAATGATCTAGAATGATCCATTATAAACTAACTTAAACAAACTTTAACGTCAAAATATTATGAAATGATATCCAACTATTTAAAAAAATGTATATGCATTAAATATATTAGGAAAAGTGAAAATTTGTAGGGTAAGTGTAGAAATATGGGGGGCCAGAAGGGGGATTTAAGTGGACACTTTCTTTCTGAAATCATGAAATACTAACCTTGGATGAGAAATTGAGGAGGGTTAAATTAAAATTTTTGAGATGCAACAAAAACAAGGGTCATAGTGCTTTGAGTCTACTTTCTAAACTACTATTTATTTTTTGAAAATGGTAGTTATTAAGGGGTTCAAAAAAGGAAGCCACAAATTGGTGTTATTTTTTCCAAACAAATATAACATAACATCTATTGTGGCTCCCTCAAAAGGTTAACTTTTTTTTGGTATTTTTAAAATCACTTCAATAAGAAATTATCTAATAGAATGCACTTTATGCTTGATTTTTTTGATAATTTTTTAATGAATATATGATTTTTTACTAATTTTCAAAGTGAAAACATCCTAAAATATATAATTTTGGTCATGCTACCCTTATAATTTTTGAAAACTAATCAAAAGCCTTCTTTTTTTAATGTGTAGAATGGAGTATAGTTTATAAAAATGTAATTTATTTGAAATTTCAATGAATGGTTAAAAAAATAGTAAAAAATATCAAACATGGGTTTTGAAAAAAAATGGACACACAAACAAAAGAAATTAAAGATGAAATCCTTAACATTGTCAAAATGTGAAAAAAATGACATCGTTAAATAGCTAAGAGAGAGCCTAACATTATCCAACTATTTTATTTACTCGAACTTGAAACACATGCAAACCTAACAGCTTCAACACAAATGAGATTATGTGAAATCCTATAGAATATGCAAAAAAAATCTTTGGATGTTGGGAAGGCACTCCAAGCCTTTGGGTTGGAAATCCAAAGGAAATTCAAGCCTAAGACTTGGGGATTCCCAAATCAAGACATAACACAAGTGTGCTATAATGTGCTCATGCTATGCCAGAATTTTGACATAATGCGAGAATGTTATAACATGCTAATGCTATGTCTTGCCTTACAATTTTCTTTATTTTTCTTGTTTTTGCATTATGTTACCCAAAGCATGACATAACACAAGTGTGTTATAATGTGTTGACATTAAATGTCTCACATGAAACTGTTTATGTTTAAGTTTGTTAAATGTATGTTTGATGTATGTATGTTTGTATATATATTTGTATGTATGTATGTATGCCTATATGTATGCATGTATGTATCTATCTATGTATGTATGCTTGTATGTATGTATGTATGCAAGTGTATGTATGTATGTAATGGTTTTGGGTTTAGGGTATATAAGGGTCAAGTTATACATTATAGGGATGAAGGCTTAAGGTATAAGGTTGAGGGTTGATCGATTAGGGCTTAAGTAATAGGTTGAAGGTATAGGGTAGAGAGTTGAGGGTTTATAGTTGAGGGATAATATTCATCTCGTTGAGTGTATAAGATTAACTGTGTAAGGTATATGGATTAGGGTTTAGGATATATTCAGTTTAGGGTTTACAATATGGATTGAGGGTATCAAGCATGGGGTTAAGGGTTGAGAGTGTTTATTTTAGGGTTTAAGTATAGGGTTGAGGGATAATATTAAGAGTTTAGGGTATAAAGGTGAGGTTATAGGGTATAGGAATTAGGGTTGAGGGTGTAGGGTTCAAGGTTTAAGGTATAGGATTGAAGATTAAGTGATCATGGCTTAAGTATATGGTTGATGGTATAGGTTTTAGGGTTGATGGTTTACAACTAAGCGATAATGTTCAAGGTTGAGTGTCTAAGCTATAGGGTTCAAGGTTTAAGGTTGAGGGTATAAGACATAGGGATGAGGGTTGAGGGTTTAGTGCATAAGTATAGGTTTGATGGTATAGGGCATATGGTATAGGTTTGAAGGTTGAGGGATAATGTTTAGGGTTGAGTTTCCAAGGTTAAGTGTATTAGGTATAGGTCCATTAGAGTTCAAGATATTGGTTTGAAATATTAGGGCTTAAGTATAGGGTTGATGGTTGAGGTTGTAGGGTGTAGGGATTAGGGTTTAAGGGTTCAGGGTTTAAGGGTTGATGGTTTAGTGCTTAAGGGTTAAGGATTGAGGGATTAGGGTTGAGGGTTGATGTTTTAAAGGTTGGTGGTTTAGAGTTGAAGGTTTAAGGGATAAGGGTTTGATGGTTGAGGGTTTAAGGGTTGAGGGTTGAGGGTTTAAGGGTTTAGGGTTTAAGGGTTGAGGGTTGAGGGTTGAGGGTTTAAGGGTTGAGGGTTGAGGGTTGAGGGTTGAGGATTTAAGGGTTGAAAGATTATGGGTTAATGGTTTATGGTTTAAGGGATTAGAGTTGAGGGTTGAATGATTAGGGTTTAAGGGTTGAGGGTTGAGGGATTAGGGTTTAAGGTATAGTGTTGAGGGTTAAGGGTTTAGGGATAGGGAGGTTTAAGGGTTGAGGGTTAAGGGTTTTTGTTGGGGTTTATTTTGAGGGTTGAAGGAGTATGTTAGGCTGAGGGGTTGTGAGGGTTGAGGGGTTTTGGGAATGAGGGAGGGTTGAGGGGTTGGGGGGGCAAATAAGGGTTAGGGTTGGTATAATGTATAGGGTAGAGTGAGTAGGTTTATAGTAGGGGTTTAGGGAGGTTGGGGTTGAGGTTTTTGAGGGGTTGAGTAGGTTTGAGAATTAGGGGGTTGAGGGTTGTTTAGGTAGGGTTTTTATAATAGGGTTTTATTTAAGGGATTTAGTGATGGGTTTAGGGGTTGGTTGAGGGTTGAGGATTTAAGGTATAGGGTTGAGGGATTAGGTTTGAGGGTCTAATGTATAGGGTAGAGGGTTTAAGGGTTGAGGATTGAGGGATTACAGTTGAGGGTTGAGGGATTAGGGTTAAGGGTATAATGTATAGGGTAGAGGGTTTATATTTGAGGGTTAAGGTTGAGGGATTAAGGGTTTAAGGTATAGGGTTGAGGGATTAGGGTTGAGGGTTTAATGTATAGGGTAGAAGGTTGAGGGTTGAGGGACTAAGGATTTAAGGATTGAGTGTCTAAGGCTTGAGGGATTAAGGGTTTAATGGTTAAGGGATTAATGTATTAAGTGTTTAAGGTATAGGGTTGATGGATTAGGGGTGAGGGTTTAAGATTTTAAGGGTTTAAGGGTTGAGGGTATAGGGTTGAGTATTTAATGTAGAGGGTAGACGGTTGAGGGTTGAGGGTTTAATGTATAGGGTAGAGGGTTGATGGATTAAGGGTGTAGGGGTTGAGGGTTGAGTGATTAAGGGTTTAAGGGTTGAGGGATTAATGTATTAAGTTTTTAAGGTATAATGTTGATGGATTAGGTTTGAGGGTTTAATTAGTCGATAGGATATTTGTGTGGACTTTGGTCAGAATTTTTGTCAGCCTTCTTAGTTTTAGAGTTTTCTGGCACCGAGGAAAAGGTGATAGGTTGTTTTCCCATTTTGGTGAACTTTGGTCAGAATTTTCATTAGCCTTCCTAGTTTTTGAGTTGTTCGGCACCAGGGAAAAGGTGGTGGATTGTTTTTTAATTTTTAAATAAAAAGTGTTTGGCACAATGATAGAGAAGGCTTGCGAAATGACATAAACATTAATTGTTGTATGGTTTACATGAAGTTGTGATAAGTGAAAGTAACCATTTGTCTTTAAAGTCCTCAGAAAACAAAGTGAATGTCTATTCAATTTTTGATAATACATTGTTGCATGTCACTTTGGGTTTATCTTGTTGTTCAAGATCTAGCTGTGAGTGAGGAGGGAAAGCTTCTATGAAGGTGCAAGTGTGTTCATTGGATGTGGAATTTTCGTGAAGGTGGTTGGAGGTTATTTTGTGTTTTTTTCATGTGTCGATGGTTGCAAAAGCACTAGAAAAGTTTTGGTTGTGATAATTTTGTGCCTATGTTTTGTGGGTGGTGGAGAAATAATGAAGGGAAGAGAAAGCAAGTGAGAAGAGGTGCATTTGAAGGAAGCAAGAAGAGGTTTGGGAAGAAGTGCATATTGAAAAAACTATTTTTCGAGTATTTCTAAAGCAATTTATGTTATTTTTCAAAGGGGATTGTTGATTGTTGCTCTAAAGCTTAGTCTAAATTGTTTCATTTATGGTTTCCATGTAGCCGCCATGGGTGGAAGGAAATATTGTTTGTTTTTGTGTTTCATATGATGAATTCATGTGTTTTTTGTGGGCTTTTTCATTTGGGTTACGCTTGAAACCAATATTGTTTCATTGTGTTGATTATTGTTGGAAAGACTATATAGTTTGTTGAAATAAAAATTGTTTGATTTATGATTCAACTTTTGTGAAAATGGTTTTGCATGGGTTTTGGCATGGGGGTGACTGTTGATGCAAATATTGTTTGATTTATAGCTTTCGTTTTGTGGGTATGGTTGCAACTATCTAGCTTAGGCCATATTGTTTCATTTATGGCTTTTGTTTTGTGTGAATGGTTGCAAAATAGTTAATTTGGTATTTTTTTGGTGAATTTTTCCACCTAGGTTGTAGTTGAAACCAATATTGATTCATTTATGGTTCATGTTTTCTGGTGAAGGTTTTGAATCAATTTGTTACTACGAACTTTTTGTGTTTTGTGGGTTTTTCATGCGCATCACTGTTGAAAGTTGTGTTTTTGTGGTGATGGTTACAATGTAATGAAATAGTTAATGTTATATAGGCTACATTGTTTGAGGTTATATTGTAACCTTTTTTATAAGGTTCTGTTGAAAAAAGACTATATAGTTTGTTCACACCAATATTATTTGATTTATGGTTCAATTTTTGTGAGGATGTTTTTGTATGGGTTTGAAACTATGATTTTTAGTGTTTTACAGGTTTGGCCATCTGGGTGACTATTGATAACAATATTTTTTCATTTATAGCTTTCATTTTGTGGCGATGGTTGCAATGCAATAAAATAGTTAATGTTATGTAGTTCATGTTGTTTGCATAAGGCATTGTTCACTATTGTTGTCTACCTTAGGCTATATTGTTTTATTTATGGCTTCCATTTAGTGTGGTCGGAGAAAAGGTGGTAGATTGTTTTTTGATTTTTAAATGAAAAGTGTTTGGCACACCGATAGAGAAGGCCAATGAAATGGCATCAACATTAGTTTTTGTATGGTTTCCGTGTAGTGGTGATGGTTGTAAGCAATGGCTACCTTTTAAAGTTTTGGAGAAGATAGTGAATGCTTGTGGAATTTTTGAGAGGGCATTGCCTTATGGATATAAAATCTTCTATAGAGTGAAATCAATAATGCGTATATATGTGCATCTAACTTAAGAAATATATATATATATATATATATATATATATATATATATATAGGTATGTGTAGGATCATCATGGAAAAAATAGGCCCTTAAGTGGCAAAAACTTCAAAAAAATCAGACTTAGACAACTTGACGTAAAAAATTGAATAAGTTATCTATATTATTTGAAAAATATGTAAGAATAGAATCTGTAGCAAATTGAATGTAGTTTCTAAACTACTAAATTTATTTAAAATAAAAAAAATCTAATTGGTGAAAATTTGAAATTTCAATGCAGTAGTACTTAAATTTTAGGGAAAAAATAAAAAGTAGGTGTTTGTCTAACCACCCTAACCAAATTAAAATGATAATATTTTTTAAAAATATTTTATATATTAGTAGAGGACTCATGTCCTGATGTGATGCATATTTTTTTGTAATTTTTTTCCAAGTAAATAATTAATTGTGAATTTTTTATTACAACTTTTAGAAAATATAAAAACTTGTATGTCTGACCACCTTCACTTGGTCAAAACTTCATGAAATTTAATTTTTCTTTTTTTAATCCTATATTATGTGAAGCATAGAATGCGATGCATGTTTTAGATTCAAAAAATGCAATACCATTTGAAAGCTATAGATATTTTTCAATCATCCTACCAATCGGGACTTTAGTCATAATTCAAATAGAAAATGAATAATAATTATTTACTAAATTCAAAGTAAAGCATTATCTATATTGGTAGAAAGTTGAGAATATCCTTTAAAAACCCTTTTCATTTCATCAATCAACAATGCATAATGGAATCAAACATAGACTATATAACATCAACACATTGTTGATTGCACAAAGCACCAAAAAATGCACAGTAACAAACCAATGCAAAAATATAGCCGAAGCTAGGGTAGTCTTTCCTCAACAATGCCTTACTGAGAATTGAAACACTTCTCAACGAGTCCTTTTTTAGCATGGGATAATATAGCCAAACATACACAACAACAACCAACCAAAACTAGACAACGTTAATAATTTTATTTCATTCCAAGCATAGCCAAAAAATGGGAGCCATAAAGAGAAGCCCACAAAGGTTTACAAACTGAAACAATATAGCCTCCTTAGCAACACCCTCTTGAAAATTAACAGTGACAAACCCATCCAAAAATATACTCTTTTATTTGCATCTAACTTCAAACATATATATATCTATATATATCTATATTATATTTACATATATGTAATATAGCCTCCTCAACAATACCCTCTTGAAAATTAACAGTGACAAACCTATCCAAGAATATACACTTGTATTTGCATCTAGCTTCACACACACACACACACACACATATATATATTGTGTCATTCATGGTTTCTATGTGTTTTTCCATCTAGGTCATTGTTGTAACCAATATTGTTTGTTTTTGTGTTGCATTGTTGTTGTCTGTTTCTATGCAATTTTTTATTGCTTTGCAACTATCACCACTACATGGAAATCATAAATGAAATAATATGTTCAAAGCTATTCAACAAAAATCAACAATGTCTATATATATATATGTGTGTGTGTGTGTGTGTGTATATATGTGTGTATATATATGTATACATATATATGTGTATATATACATGTATCTTTATATATATATATATGTGTTTGTGTGTGTGTATACTTGTAGATTTTTGTATGTATATATGTGCATATATATATATATATATATATGTATATATATGTGTGTATATATATGTGTGTATATATATATATGTATATATATACATATATATATGCACATATATACATACACACATATATATACACACATATATATACATATATATATATATGTATGTGTATATATATTTATATATGTATTTAAAATATCATCTTTTCTGGATGGAGTCTTATCAAAGATTGATAGAACCCAACCTTTACAACAACACACTATCAAAAAATGAAATAATATAGCCTAATAAAAAATTTCCTAAACATTCATTATTGAAAATCTCCCAGACATCTATTTTGTTCCTTGAGGTGTTAAACATGAGATGTTATTACAACCATCACCAATACATGGAGAGCATACAACAATTAATGATGTTGTGAACCAACATTCAATTTTGGTGGCCCCCTCTATTTGCGTGGTGGGAAATATGCCTCTTGCCAATCGATGGAAAGCATTACAACAATTGATGTTGATGTGAGCCAATGTTCAATTATGGAAACATTCTATACCCACATGGTAGAAAATCTGGCACCCTATTCCTAGGGCATGCCAATAACTGCCTCCACCACTTTCCAATGTACACACAAGAAAATTTAATATTGTCTCATTTATGGCTTTTGTTTTGTGCAAATGGTTGCAATATATTAAAATAGTTTGTGTTGTTTTCCATAACACAATGCTAATTATTGTTCTCTAGCTTTGGCTATATACTTTCATTTTCAATGCATAATAAAATAGTTAATATTATAGAGTTAATGTTGTTATCTAGAAGGCATTCTTGATTATCATACTGACTGATTTCATTTTAACTATCCACAAAAATCTACATATACGATATTAGATGTAGAAAGCATTATTATGAAATAGGCATAATCAATGATGGCTAATGGAATCTAACACAATGTGTATAAGATTAACTATTTTATTCCATTGCAAGCATAAATTGAAACAAAAACCCTCGAGCAAGAACATACATTGTCCACCACTTTTATCAGTGGTGAAATCAATCTTTCTTGTCACACTTAAGATACAAGCTATCATTGCAACAAGTCCTTCATGAGCCTGGGAGAAATAATAATTAAAAAGCTTTTGTGAAGGTGGTTGGAGGTTATTTTGGTTTCTTTGCATTGGGTGATGGTTTCAAAATGAATACATGCAATCCATATATCAAACAATATTGATATTAGCAAGCAATACAGCCTTTTCTAAACATCACATTATCTAAAATTGAAACAATATAGCCTTCTCAACAACACCTTGTTGAAAATGATACAATGTAGCCTAGGCTAGAGTATAACAATGAAGAGTGCCTTATGGAAATCAACATAAACTATATAGTGTTCACTATTTTTTACCATTTTAACCATGGTGACAAATTAAGGGCATGGATCATAAATTCATTTCTCTCCTATGTGTAGATATGTGTGAATGTCATAGTGGATGCAAACAACATTGATACATAGTGATTGCTATGTTAATTTTTGTTGGGACATTCTTGGAATGATAAGTTGTATTTTTGATGTTATATGGAACATTGATGTCATCATTGATTGCACTGATGTACAATGTATGTTCTAGGTTGGTTGTCTTAGAGTAACATAGACTATTTCTGAAATCATTTATGAAGAGTTATGTAAATGTGCCTTTTTTATATTATTTGTTTTTGGTCATATTCTAAATGTCCCAACAAAAAAATTGAAATGTGAAAAAGTTTGTAATTTAAAAATTGGGAATGGAGCTAATTAGCCTTTGTTGAATTAATTGAATTTTCGGCTATTGTGTTGTCATAATAGAGCTTGTGGCCAACCGCTGATGTTTCAGCTTTGTCCTTTTCAAAGAGAAGCCCCAACAATGTCAGTGGACTCTAGCTCTCCCCAAGCTGCTTGACAACCGTTAGGCACCGATCCCATAAGTCTATTAATTGTTTTTTTTGTTGTTGACACTCATATTGGTTGTTTTCCATCTGCATTCAGTGAAATGTAAACATGCTTTGCTTGCATTTGCATCCCTTCTAGTGTATAGTCTAACTTATTTATATTTGAGGTATTTATGTGGCCTTCATGTTTTTGTTTGCTAGCTATTTGGGAGTAGTCTATGTGTAGCTATTTATGTGTCTTTCATTTTAGTGGAATTTCATATAACTTTCATTTTGTTGTAATATTTCCTATGCAACATCTAGTGATAATTATAGACTTGTTGATAGGCGTTATTGCATTTAATGCTATATATATATATATATATATATATATATATATCTATGTAATTGCATTGTGAAGTATAGATGTGGGTGACTATGTACGTTGTGTGGTTGAAAGTGCAGCTCTACACTAAACATTGCCTAACTAAAAATAATCTAAAGTTCTCAATTATTGAGTTGAGTTTTCAATGCAACCTATTATTACACCTTCCAACAAAATATGCAACCCATACATAAAGCAATGTTGCCATCATAAGTTGTGTGAAGTGATGTTTATTTCATTTTCTTAGGCAACAACCATATATGCCTAGATTTAAACTTATCTATATTTGTTCTTGCATCCATTGATAGGTCACTGTTGGAAAAAATATTTTCTAGGTCTTTGGTTAAATCATGATTGTATCATTAAAGGCTTTTGTTTTTTGTTGATGGTTGCAACACTATATAGTTTATGTTGTTTTCTACAAGGCATTGTTGATTGTTTTTTTATAGCTTCTCATCATGTGCCAGCCACCTCTGCCACCTTTTCCACAGCCGCTAGAAGTCTTGTAATACGTGAGGGCTGCTAGCTAGCTAGGAGGCTATTGATTTTAATTGTTCTCTACAAGGCATTGTTGGTTGTCGTCCTCCAACTTTGGTTGTAAGCTAGGGCTACAAACCTGCAATCAACAATGCCTTTTTTTTAACGGAATAGACTATTTAGTTGCTTTGGTGACTTTAGAATGCTATTTTTTTTGTGTGACCCATATATGTCTACTATTATATTGCTTATTGTGTGTGTTTATGTGGATTGTTTGATTGTTTTGCAAATTTTACCACTACATGGAAACCATAAATTAAATAATGTGTTAGAAGCTATTTAACAACAATCAAGAATGTGTATATATCTACATCTAACATTAGATTTATATATATCGGTGTGGCTTTTGTTTTTGAGCTGCATATATATGCATTGCATGCATTGGATCCATGCGTAGTATTCTATTGCTTGCAAGTATATAGGCACAAAAAGGTGCATTTTTTTTTCTTGTGTTTCCTTTCTTTTTTTCTTTGTCCAAATATGTATGTATGTGAAATTAGATGTAGGTAGAGTTTTTGATTAAGGAAAAAATAGGTTTTAGAGGGGTCCCAAAACCCTTAATAGTTTGAAAGCGAAGGATACAACATTTACAAAGCACATACAAAAAGAAGAATCTTCCCAAAAAGAATAAAACAATAAAAACCAGGCAGAAAAGCCAAAAAACTAACAAAAAACCACAAAATAGCCAACCCCTAGGCCAAGTTCTAGAGGATCTATGTTGCTTCCTGCTCCAGACTGTTTGTGTTAAGTGTAGACTTCTTAATCTCTTGGATGTTGACTAAAGCTTGGTCTACCTTCCTTTTCAAATTTGCTCTGGTCCTGTTACTCGGCTCCCCACTATTTGGCTTCCCTTCCTCTTTGTCCAAATCAAGAAACGTAGTAGTCTTAACTTGATGGGATTTTTTCAAGTTTTCCACCATGGTATTCATGGTCTATGCAGTGGATTTTAAAATCTTATGGTTCATAACTAGCACTTTGTGGAGAGAATTTTTGATGTTCCTCAGCTGCTCCTCCATATCTGCCTGCTTGCCATCATGATTGCATTTGAAATCCTATAATTCCTCCACCGTTTCCTTGAGGAACTCCACCATATGCTTCTTCTCTTCCTACATCCATAAATTAGTAGCCCAACCACTACCACTACCTCTGTTATTGTCATCATTAGCTTTCTCCATTTTACTATTCATAGCTCTTTGGTTCAACTTAATTTCCTTTATTTCAAAGAACACCCATCTCATTAACCTAAAATTATCCACCACCCCATTGTAGGCTATAGCAAGAACATCAATGGAAAATTCCTATTCCTCCTTAAAATAATGATCCCCCACCTTGAGGTCCATAGGGAAGTGGGGTATCTCTTCTCTATCGGTCGCAGGATGGATAGAATACTCAAACAATGACTCTGATTGCGAATCTTCTTTATTGACATCATAGGAGGGCTCCTCCGACATTTTTCTCTTACCCTTCTTTTGAGGAGAATCCCTAGATTTTCCTTTATCGAAGCCAACAACCCTAACCTTAGGTGACGTTGTCTAGTGAGGTAGAGCCGACATAGCTTTAAAGTGGTCATAAATTAGGACAAGCAGTCCTTCATGAAGAATAGAATACCTGGTAGGGTTCTGTCTATAACTTCTCAAAGTATTATTCAGAGAAGACGCGAGATAAAAAGGAAATGAAATCCTGACCTAGTGCCTGAAATGATTCAACAAGATGAAATGATACCTAAAGACTTTGGTATAATGACCATCCAAAGTGACGTACTCCATCAACACATTCAAAACCCTCTTCCAGTGCGAGAAAATTCTATCCATATCATAGTAGCTTCTGGAAGTCCTTCGTAACTCGTCCCTCTCAACATCCAACTTAGGAAATTTACTGACCACTTCATCAGATTGCTTCCTATCCCTGTAGAATTTTATTCCCTCCATCAAGAGGCTAGTAACCTCAGCAATAAGTTGTTCATTGATGATAACTTGTCTACCAAACAGGTTAATCTCACCATCCTTCCAATCTTTATCAAAGACCCTAGTTACCTTTGGGTCCCAGCCATGGAGTTTTTCAATGAAAATAGTAATGCCACCATTCTCTAGCTTCTTTCAGAGCTTCAGATTACTCTTCAGCTGTGTGCTGCTTATCGGCTCCACTCTGTGACTTTCACCACCCATCATATTGCTAGCAAGAATGGAATAGTCTAGAACCTTGTAGAAACAAAGTTCCTAAAACGTCTAGAAAGCATGTGAAAATAATCACATGCAAACGGGAGATAAAGTCATTACACCTCGGCCAACTTAGAATAATCATTAAAACACAGTCCCGAGACTGTAGGGGAGGACACTCAACCATCATTCAATGGAATGGGAAATTGCACCTTCCCATGAACACGATCATACATCATCAAGACCTTAACGTCAGCCTCCAACTCATCCTGCCCCTACCACATCATCTTTTTCTGGGCTTTGACACCTTTATTGGTGAAGAAATCCACCACCGTGTTTATCTCCCGATAGGCATGTGAAATATAACTTTTCTCAAAGTTGATAATTTCCTTAGAAAGGTCTATCTAATTTTGTATAGACCATGAAGGTTTCTGATGGCCCTTTAGGCATTGTATAATATTATTTGAATCCCCTTCAATCCACACATTTTTATACTTCAATTGGCTAGCCATCTTCAAGGTTTGGAAAACACCAGAGTCTTCGGCCACATGGTTGGTCTGAGTACCTAAAGGAACCACCATAGCCATAATGAAAACACCATTCTCATCCTTTATCACCCCTCCACTCTTGGTAGGCCCAGGATTTCCCTTGGTCATGCAATCAAAGAGTATTTTGACCCAACCAGGGGGAGGGAGACTCTAGAATATGCCATCTCTAAGATCCTTGATGCTTTTGGACATATTGAACATATCCACATTAATTTTCCAAGCTCCCACTATTCTACAATCATACTCCTACATACTGACCTTACCTTTACCTTTATTCTTGTTATTAAGCAGATTAAAGTTTTCAACCATAGTTCTAGTAATCTTACCAAAGACTAGTTCCTCTGAGAGAGAAACATCCCTGAGGATTTTGTTATTGGACTCTTTCTAGATACCCTAGGAAAGGTGAGGAAAGATATAGTTCCAGAGTAGATTCAGAGCCCAATTCTTTGAGGGGGCCTTGCATTGATTATAAAAATCCACAATAGTTCTAGGAAAAACCCAACTAAGATCCCACATTCACAAAATCCTACACCATATGGCATAAGCAAAAGGACAAAGGAGAAATATATGTGAGGAGGTCTCAGCCTCAGCACAACACAAATAACGCCTATTAGGAAAAGAGAAACCCATCTTATAAAGATTATCGTTGGTCAACTACTTGTTCTAAAGAAGAATCCAGAAAAACAAATTGACTTTCGGAGTGAGGTTGTGCACCCACACCTTATCCCATACAAGGTTTTCAATGCAAGAGTAATAGGAAGCCACTATAGAAGGGACAGAGTAGGTTCCAGAGGATGACAACTTCCAGACCATAGTGTCCTCCTACCCTTGAGAGTTGAGCCTAATCAAATTAAGAAGGGCCTGTAGAGGTTGGAGATCCTGACTAATAGAAGAAATCTCAACCCATTCATTATTCCTCTAGTAATCCCCAACCAACCAGCCAAACCTGGACTTGCAGTCCTCCATATAAATACCATAGGTTAGAATATTGCAAAGAAACTCATTACCAATCCACGGATCTTCCCAGAACCGGATTTTCTTACCATCACCCACCTTCCAAAAAGCTTATTTTCTAGCCAGGTCTCTAGCTTTAATGGTATTGTTACATAGAGAAGAACCAGAGGGAAGGTTCTAAGAATTGAGAAAGTCTTAAAAGGAGTCAACCTCCTGCAAGTATTTGCTATGCCAAATAGTATTCCATTTGCGAATATCCACAGAAGTTCTCCAAACCTGCTTCGCAAGAAGAGCTTTATTAAACACTCTAATATTTCTCAAACCAGGGCCTCCAAACTTCATGGGTCTACACACACTCTCCCAGGCCACCAACAGAATCCTCTTCTTCTCCTCAACCCCCCGACCAAAGAAACCATTTGTGGATCTTTTCAATAATATTAGCAAACTTAGCCAGGATCTTGAACAAACTCAGGGCGTAAACAGGAAGATTCTAAAGAGAAGCCTTAAGTAATAAAACTTTTCCATCTTGACTCAAAAGGACCCCTTTCCAACTAGCCAACTTCCTGTTAAACCTATCAACTAGAGAAATCCAAAAGGATTCTAGAGGTTTGGACCCTAAAGGAAGACCCAAGTAAGTTGAAGGAAGAGAATTAACACCACAACCTAGGATGTTTGCAATCTTCCTCTATCCGTGCTCAGGGGTATTGAAAAAATAGAGGGAACTTTTAGCTCTATTAATTTTTTTCCCTGATCCCTCCTCATAATGAGCAAGACGGCTCTTTATATCTCTGGCTTCACCAACAATAGCACTTCCCATAAGCATCGTATCATCCACAAACTACTGGTGCGAATAGGCCAAGTTTGACAAAGAGGGTTTTAAACCTTTCAAGCTACCTTCCATCACTCTTTTATGCATGAGCCTCCCTAGACTTTCAGCCATGAGGGTGAAAAGAATAGGAGAGACAAGATCCCCTTGTCTAACTCCTCTTGACACCTTAAAGAAATGGGAAGGAGAGCCATTTATGATCACCAAGGTGCTGGTGGTAGAGATCAATTTTCCCATATCAAATATGAAAATCTCTCAGAAAACCCAAAGGCTTGTAGGAATTTAATGAAGAATTTCCAGTCCACCCTATCATATATGCCTTAGCCATGTGCAGTTTGAGGAAGAACCCTTGGTTTTTTGAAACTTCGAGGGAGTGGATATTCTCATGAACTGTAATAATTGAGTCCAAAATCTGTCTGCCCAGAAAAAACCACTCTATTGAGGAGAGATCAACATCAAAAGAACCCCTAAAAGCCTAGAATTTATCACTTTATAAATGATCTTGTAAAAATAATTGCATAAGCTGATAGGACAGAAAGAATCAAAAGAATTAGCATGAGGGAATTTAGGTATGAGAACAATAAAGGTAGCATTAAGCTCTTTTAGCAGTTTCCTGGCTCCAAAAAACTCTTTAACATCACTAGTAACATCATCAACAACAATTTCCCAGAACACTTGGAAAAAGAACATTGGGAAACCATCTGGGCCAGTGGCCTTATTCCCTTTGAAGGAAAAAATTGCCTTCCTAATCTCATGTTGTGAAGGGATCATCATCAAGATCTTATTTTAATGATCATCCAAGACATTAGGAATGGCCTCAATAAGAGTCTTTTGAGCATCCACATTCAAATCCTCTCCTGAAGAGAGAAGGTTAGCAAAGAATTGAATGGCTTCACTTCTAATCTCTTCCTCCCTCTCAATTTTGACCCCATCCTTCATTATATAGGCAATTCGATTGGAGGCCCTATGCTTCATGGTAGTCAAATGGAAAAACCTAGTATTCTTTAGAGATAATATTATGATATTTAGAAAATATTTCATTTTCCTTTAGAAGGAAATCTACCACATAGCCTTCTTTCTAGATATGGTCCTAAATGTCCCTTAGATTCTGTTGGATAGTAGCTTTAGACTCAAAAATATCCACAAAGACTTCCTTGTTCCAAGTCTTGATTTTGTATTTGACTTCACCAAGCTTCTTTTCCACTCTAAACATGGTAGTACCACTGACATTTATGTCCCACCAATCTTGAATGCAATTAAATATGTTAGGATGAGACAACCACATTTTTTCAAATCTAAAAGGAAAATTCCTCTTACCTGACACAAACTCAGCCATAAAACTTATAGGGAAATGATCTGAGTGAATTCTAGAGAGAGCATTTAATGAGCGACAATAGTCCTTCAACCAGTTATCAGAAATTAAAGCCCTGTCAAGCCTCACTTGAATGAAACCATTCCCGGCTCTCTTGTTAGACCAAGTGTAGGTAGCCCCCTTGAGTTCCACATTATGCAAGTATTGAGAATTGATAAAATTCATCAAATCCATCTTCCTATCCAATTGAATTTGAGATCCACCAAATTTTTCAAACCCCAGCAAAGGTGTATTAAAATCCCCCATGATGATCCAATTCTCATTCGGGAAACAGGACCTCAAAAACTCAAGTTTTTTCCAAAAATTCCTTCTAGTAGTCTTACTATTGGGTGCATAGATATTAGACAAGATCCAACTAAAGTCATCTCTAACATGCTTAAATTTGGTGGCCACATGATTAGCATCTTCCAAAATCGGAGTTCCTTGAATATGCTCCTGGTTGCAAAAAATCACCAAGCCCCTAGAGGCACCATCTGAACTACTGCCCTGCACTAGATGTAGGAAATGTTGATATATACTCCTCACCATGTTTATTGTTTGGAGAATTCTCATGGAAACATGGTTTCATGTATGGGCTCCATATATTGGGGATGGTCACAATAATAGCTTGGATTTAAAACTTACCAACGTAATTGAGTAGTTTATGTTATTTGGACTAAGGCATTGTTTAGTGTTGGGTTGTAGATTGAGTTACACAAGATACACAACAAAAATTATAGCCATATCCTATATAGTAAGTCTAATAAAGCACATTGATTTTACCATTGATTAGACTGGTGGATGATGTATGTTGTGTTTCATTTCATATTTTATACGCGCAGATCTGTGTTTTTGATATTTGATGCAAACAATATTCATATGTTTGAGGTCCACCTATGGATATATATGCATGTTGTCTACACATAGCTTTGGATACATATATGTTTGTATATATTTTCCTTTCTAAGCGTATATGTAGAGTGTTTTATTGCTTCCCACCCATACCCACTACATGCAAATCATGGAAGAAATAATAGTTTTTCCAGCTATTCAACAACAATCAACAATGTGTATATATGTGTAGTTAACTTTCACAACATATATATTAATGTGGAATTTTTTTTTCAACTCCAAATACATCTATTCCATGTGTTGGATGTATATGTACGAATCTATTGCTTGGAGATATATGCATGGAAAAAATTATGTGTCTCTTTTGTAGTATTTTATTCCTCTTTTCTCCATTGTAGATATGTGTGTATGTCAAATTAGATGTAGACAACATTCGTATATATTTGTTGATCTTCTTATTCTTTTCATAAGACATGGTGTACAACAGGCCTTCTTTTGTTCTTTCTCATTTTAGTTATCTTATGTACATATATGTATGTTTGTCAAATTAGAGACACACATCATTCATCCCTATATGCAAACATGTATCTATGTGAAATTAGATGTAGAAAACATTCATATATACTACTTGATATGCTTATTCTTTTCATAGGTTAATTACGATTTGTATTTGATCTATGGTTATTGTCTAGTGGGAATGGTTGCAAAGTGATAAAATAGTGCATCTTCTTCATGATGGGTTGTTACTGGCTATTTTTGTATCATTTCAAGGGTAGTTCTTATTTGTCTAGGCCTCAATAGTGGTTTGATCAATGTTCCATCTCATACTTGATATACAACCTTCCATTGTAACAAACCCTTATTGAGGTCTAGATAGGTAACAACTATGCTTCAACAAGAACATTGAATATTTTATTAATATGCAAACATGGAGATCACATGGGAACCATATGCCAATCAGTCCTAATGTTAACTAGTGTTTAATTTTGCTAACCTTCTTTATTGATGCACCAAATTATTTTGATTGAAAAATCAAGAAATATCCACCAGCTTTATCCCGACTGGACCCCCCCACCCACTGGAAGCCTCAAAAGATGGGAAGGCTGACAAAAATTCTACCAAAGTTCACACAAATAGGGGGTAACCACCCATCCTACATGTGAGTTGTTACAATTATACGAACGGTGGCATAAATCTTGCATCTAGAACTTGCAATACAACTTTCCATTTGGAAAATGTAGCAATAGAATAAACATAGGGATCAGTGTGTATGAATATTGTCTACACCCACTATGACATATATACATATCTACACATAAGGAAAATATATTGTCCACCATTGTAATCAATGATGGCATAAAAAAATATCACAATAAGAAACATATGCCTAGTTGCCAATTGAAACAAACATAAACTATATAACATTAACTATTTCACTCTGTTCCAGCAATAACTACACAATGAAAGCCATAAATCAGACACCCTTGGTTTGAACACCGACCCAAAAGCAGAAACCTGCAAAACACAAAAATACACAGTTAAAAATTGATGCAAAGCCATAGCCACAAAAGACGTACCTTAAAGAGAAACCCACAGAAAATTGATAGTAACAAACACATACAAAAATATACTCTTTTCTCAACAGAACCTTATCAAAAATTGAAACAATACAACCTTTTCAATGACACCTTCTTGAGAATGAAACAATATAGGTAAAGTAAGAGAACAATAATCAACAATGCCCAATGGAATCTAACACAAAGTGTATAAGATTAACTATTTTATTCCATTGCAACCATAACCACAAAACAAAAGCCATAAATCAAACAATATTGGTTTGAACACTAACCCAAGCAGAGAAACCCACAAAACACAAAAAAATCACAGTTAGAGACCCATGAAAAACCAAAGCCACAAAACACGAACCTTAAACCAAACAATAGTCATTATCATAAACAATAGTCTTTTCTCAATAGCACCTTATCAAAATTTGAAGCAATCAACAATACCTTATCGCAGATAAAACAATATAGACTACCAAAACCCATGGACCACAAATGAAACAATATGACAAACAATTTTTCCAATATGCACCTCTTCTCGCTTGGTTCAAATAAATCTCTTTCTGGTAGCTTTCTCCAGGATGCCTTTTTTCTCTAGGCTTGCAACCATAGCCAGAACATGGAAACCATAAACAGAAACCCACAAAAATTGATATTACCAAATCCATGCAAAAACATATACACAAATTGCAAACCATAAATGAGATAATATTTTGTTTTTAGAAGCTATATAGTATTTTCTTTACACCAGCTTATCAAAATTTGAAACAATCAATAGTACCTTATCACAAATCAAACAATATAGCTTGGCATAGACCGTGAACCACAAATCAAACAATATTGCTAAGGGTTTTTCTGACATGCACCTCTTACCGCTAGCTTTCCAGCAAAAAAAAGGAGAAATATTATCATAGGCAACACTTTTCTTTTGCTTTGCAACCATCACCCCATGCAAAAAACACAAAATAACCTCTACCCACCTTCGCAGAAGCTGCACAAAGCTTGATCGAGCTTGCACCCTCACAAAAGCTTACCTTCCTCGCTAACAACTTTGATTGCACGTATATAGCAATAGATTGACACCAACCAATGCCTTATCAAAAATTTCCTAGGCATTCACTTTGTTTCTTAAGGCATTAAACGACGGGTGTTATTACAACCATTGCTAGTACATGTAAAGCATACAACAATTAATCTTGATGGGAACCAACATTCACTTTCAACATCCTTCTTTATCCACGCTGCAGGAAATGCGCCACCCTATTCCCAAGGCAGCCAACAACTACCTCCACCACCTTTTTCACAGCAATTGAAAGGCTAGAAAACCAGGAGGCTGACAAAAATTCTTACCAAAGTTATAACCCATCAACCACCTTTTACCCAAATTATCCTTTCATAGACCACACACCGCAAATGAAACAATGTCGTAGAGGTTTACTACACCATGCACCTCTTCACGCTTGCTTCAAGAAAACTTCTTCCCATTGGATTCCTCTACACTACCTTGTATCTTGAAGCATGGAAGAAAATTGCATAGCCTAATCAGTTTTAATCTATTGCAAACATAGCTAGGAAACAAAGTAGCGTAAGCCAGAGAACAATAATTAACAATGCTTGATGGAGTCAAACATAAAACCCATGTAGAACAATAGCCATAAAAACCCAACCATAAATGAAACAATATTGATTGTAACAAACAATATAGGCTTTTGAGAACAATGCCTTGAGGAAATTCAAACAATACAGCGTTTTCAACAACACTTTATTGAAAACAAGACAATATACCCCAAACTAGACAGCAATAATCAATAATCAACAAAGCCTGAATAGTGTGAAAAATGTAATTGCTTTCCAGACATAGCTACAAAGCTGAAGGAATAAACAAAATCCCACACAAAAAAAATTGCAATGGAAAGGCCATGTGAAAATATACTATTTTTTCTCAACTAAACCTGATAAAAAATTGAAACAATATGGGCTTCTCAACAACATCTTTTTAAAAATAAGACAACACCTAAGGTAGAGAACAATAATCAACAATACCTAATGCAATCAAACATAAACTGTATAACATTAACAATTTTACTCCATTGCAACCATAGCCACAAAATGGAAGCCATAAATCAAACAATAATTGTTTCAACAACAAGCCAGATGGACAAAGCCATCAAACATAAAGATTCACAGTAACAGATCCTTGCAAAATGATAGCCATAAAACATGGACCATAGATTAAACAATATTTGTGTGTACAAACAATGTAGTATTTTCTCAACAACACCTTATCAAAATTTGAAACAATCAAGAGTGTGTTAACATAGATCAAGCAATATAGCCTACAACAACCTATGAACCATAAGTGAAATAATATTGCAAAGGGTTCTCCCAATATGCACGTCTTTGTGGTTCCTTTGCATACATAGATATCTATACATATGGAACATACATTGTGCATCACTCTAATTATTAGTGCCATTGCCAAAACTTTTGTATTGGTTTTGGAGTCATTGGCCCATGAAAAAAATAGAAAATATGCTACAAACACCTTTAGAGAAACTTCACAGCAAGCGGTTGGACTGCACATTCACAAAAGCTCACCCTCTTGGCATCAACATTTACTATTCTATGGTGTCCATGTAGTGGCAATGGTTGTGTCAACACCTGCTATTCAAAAATGTGAGTAGAGATAGTGAAAGTCTTTACAATTTTCAATAAGGCATTGTTGGGTGCTCTTTTGTGACTTTACCTCCTTTGGCAGGTATGAGCCAAGATTGTGAGCTTCTTTGAAGGTTAAATTCCAAGCAGCCTTCCCAATAGATGTATCATTGTGTATCTATATCTATAAGTTTCCATTCATCTATATATCTATATTGTCTACATCTAATTCCATGCACATACATTTCTACAAGTACTTTTTTAGTTTATATACTTCCAAAAATACAAATTCTTACATACACATCCAATGCATGATGTTGGATTCTATTTTTTGGTGTATTTTTTAAGTGTACCTTTTTAGTTATTATTTCTCCCGGTTACATGATGAACTTGCTTGAAATATTGGTCGTATCTTAAGTGTGATAAGAAATATTGGTTTCACCATTGATCAAAGTGGTGGGCAATGTATGTTCTTGCTCAGGGGTTTACTGAGAGCCCGTGGGCCTCCACGAGCCAATATGGTAAGGTGGAGACTAGGCCTTGTTTTGTTGGATTACTCTTCATATTTTTTATTTTTTGTTTACATGGATTGTAGACCTTTATGTTGGTGTTAGATAGGAAAGATATTTTCATGTGACAAGCACCACAAAGAAAGAAAAGCAAACAGATGTCCAGTCAATAGAAATTATAAGGAAAATCCAAAGTCACAATTAGCCATGGGTGTTTGGCATTCAAGCCAGCATGACAATTATTTCTGCAGAGTCTTTGATGGCAGGGAAAATTGCATATAGATCTGATGACAATAATAGCTTGCACTTACCTTCAAAGTTAGTTCTTGCAACTTTGACTATTATTGTTTTAAGCCTCGTTTCTAAATTATAGGATTGAGTTTTAATAAGAATAGTGAAATAAAATATATGAATATTTTCTATATATAATTCCATGTGCATAGATTTCTACATGTACTTTAGTATTTATATTTCCAAACAACAAATTCTTGCATATGCATCCAATCAATGAGGTTGGATTGTATTTGTTGGCATATTTGTTAAGTGTACCTTTTAGGTTGTTATTTCTTACAGCCTCACAAAAGGAGTTGTTGGAATGATAGGATGTATGTTATGTGTGATGAGAAAGATTGCTTCTATAATTGATAAAAGTGATGGGAAATCTATGTTCTTACTTGAGGATTTAGTGAGAGCTCATGAGGCCATGACCCTATATGGTAGGGTGGAGAGAAAACCTTGTTTTGTTGTTTTTCATTTCATATTTTCTATTCTATATTTAGTTGTATTGTGGGTACTTTTGGACATGGTTATATGCATGTCTACATTTACATATGCATATATTTAAATCATAAAACAATCCACCACATTTTCCTTGGCACTAGAGAGCTCAAAAATCAAGAACGCTGATGAAAATTTTGATCAAAGTTCACCAAAACCAAAAAGCAGCTTACTGCCTTTCCCTTGGCACCAAAAATATCTAAAACTGGTGAATATGTATATGTATATGTATATATGCATGTGCACTCAAAAAATTGTATTCCCAATATGGTAGGGTGGAGAGTACATCTTGTTTTGTTTTGTTTGGGTGTTTGCAAGCACATTTTTGTCTTCATCGTAATATATGTATATGTATATGTATATGTATATGTACATGTATATGTATATGTATATGTATATGTATATATGCATGTACAATGGAAAATGTAAAGTTTTTACAGATGGAGACTGGAATGAAGGAAGGAATGATGCACAACCATAGTAGCAGGAATGTTACACTCTTCTTTAGAATATACATTGTACCTTCCATTCATTATAGTCTCCATTGAAAATACATTTCATATGTATAGCTACATTTGCAAATACATTTACATATGTGTATGCTTTGTTTGTTGTTGATAGATCACTATTGGGGCAAGTATTTGTGAATTTGCATGTTTCTAATTTTTAATTTTTTTAATTTTTAACCATGTTTTATATTTACAACTAGCAAATCGCTAGATATGCATCCAATGCATAATGTTGATGGTGATGTCTTAGCAATAACTGTTAGTATGAAAGGTTTTGTATTGGGCATAGTAAGTAGCATTGGTTTCACCATTGATCATATTGGTGCGCAATGTATGTTCTTTCTCAGGGGTTTGGTGAGAGCCCATGGGTTCCATGACCCACTATGGTACAATGGAGAGCAAGTGTTTCTTTGGTCTGTTTCATTTTGTATTACCTTTCTATTGATTGGTTGCATTGTTTCTTTTTTAGTTGGTGTACACATCCTTTATATTTCTAGGTAGAAAAATCCTGCATATGCATCCAATGTATGATCCTAGTTGTGACTGCTTGCTTATTATTCCTTCCTACCTCAAAAAGGGATTTTTCAAGGAGATAGGTTCTATATTGACTGTGATAAGCAACATTGATTTCACCATTGATCATAGTTGTGGACAATTTATGTTCTTGCTTAGGGGTTTGGTGAGAGCCCATGGGACTCCATGACCCAATATGGTTAGGTGGGGAGCACACCTTGTTTTTTTGTGTTTCATTTTATATTTGCTATTTGTTGTTTAGTTGCACTATGAATTATTGAGCTGGTGTTTCCAAACACATTCTTGTCTTCATTGTACTATATGTATATGTATATGTATATATATATATATGCATGTGTAATAAAAAATGTGAAGTTATTCTAGATGGAGAGTGTAATGAAGGAAGGGACAATGCAAAACCATAGGTAGCAACAATAGTGCACTCTTCTTTAAAGCGTGAATCGTACCTTCCATTCATGACACTTTCCATTGAAAACAAATTGCATATGCATTAACACATTTTCAGACACATTTCCATATATGTTTACTTTGGTTATTGTCAATAAGTGACTATAGGGAAAGTATTTGTCTACATGTGGGTTTTTTATTTTCTAAATTTTCCCTCCCCCTCACCATGGTTTTATATTTGCAAGTAGGAAATCCATATATATGCATGTAATGCATGATGTCAATTGTGATTCCTTGGCTATTACCCCTTCTAGGCTCAAAAAATAATCATTAGAATGAAAGGTACTATATTGGGAGTAATAAGTAACATTCATTTCACGATTGATCACAGGGCAGAAATTTGTGGACACACTCGAGCTCATACCATTGAGGAGACTTATTTTTTAGAAGAGTATTTAATTATTAAACTATGTATCATTATACTTGAAAAATTACTAGTATATGTGACATGGTTTAACACTAAAAATACTTTGTTGAAAAGAAGTCTCGTCAATGCATGGTGTTACCATTAATTCCTATCCATAGGAAAATTTAGTATTGGAAGATTGATGCATTTGCTGTTGAATTAGCTGCTTCTCTAATGAGATTGTTCTCACAAGGCTTCATGACCTAGTATGGTGGGGTGGAGACTAGGTATTCCTTACGTCTGTTTCATTTTGTATTAGCTATTTGCTCATTGGTTGCATTCTTGATTTTTTAGTTGGAGTTTGGAAGCACTTTTAAATACATTGCATATGGATACATACATTTATGTATACATATACATATATGTATGCTTTGGTTGATTTCCATAAGGCATTGTTGAAAAAAACAATTGTGCCATGTGTATGTTTTCCTTCCTTTGTGCATGGATGCATTACTATGGATTGTTTTGTTTTGTGAGTTTTCCATCTAGGCCACTGTTCAAACAAATATTATTTCATTTATGGCTTATGTATTGTGTTAATGGTTGGAACATAGTAAAATAGTTCATGTTATATATTTTATATTGCTTTCCATAGGGTATTATTGAGTGTTGCTATTTTCCTTTGGCTACTTTGTTGCATATTCAATTAGCTTGACCACTTAGTTATGTCATTTCCCTTTAATTTGGTACTTGCAACCACTTTATTGTTTTCTTAATATTATTACTACAGGCTTCACAACCTTCTTCAAGTTCCAATGCTACATCGAGTGTGGATCGTAAAAAGGAAGCAAAACACCAAAGAAACAAGCTTTATTATGCATGCCACAGAGACCATATTTGCACAGGTTGGAAAGCCAAGTACTTGCAAGAAATATCTGCTCTAGTCCCACCTGTCTTGGCACCACATGCCCAACTAGACACACCACCATTGTAAGCAAGCTCGCTAGTAGGACTTGCTCACTGTTGCACCCCCTCAACCCCCACCCCTTTACAACTGCTACACAACCATCACAATGAAGCTACCTCCACAATACCTAGTTGTACACCATCACAAACACTTGTCGGTCATGCCTTTCCATCTGCATGATCGGCAACCAACCACTCAAGAAACATGTTTGGTGAAACTTTCCACATTGTTATGCAATCCTTTTGTTGAGGCATTGATGCTTTGTTTGAATTGAAATTTTTTGTTGTTCGCAATGAGAGCTATGTCGACATGAGAGTCTAAGAATCTAGTGTTGGCTTCATGTGTTTTCATTGTGCTTCTAAAATAGGTGTCCATAGATTTATCCTAACAAACAAAACGGATCCAGGGAGACAACCAACTATCCTTGCAAAGCTTACTCAAGTTGAAGAAATTCTTATAGCTAGAATTGCTCTAGTTCTGTAAGTAACCCATGCTAGAGGAGGCCAATACAAATATAGTGGCCATACTATAAGCTTCCCACAAGACATCACGACCATTGTAACTTTGTTTTTGTGTCATCTACATGATCTTAAACTTGTGATTGTGCAAAGAATTGGCATTCAGGGGACAAGCTATGATTGCTATGTTGACAAACATAATGTCATGACTACATTAATATACAAAATTTAGAATACCCCATAATATGGTGATGTTACAATATATTGTGATGCTTTAAATTTGTTTCCTTCTATAAGTATTGACATCTATGATATTCTATACACAATGGAAGAACAAATACATAACCCAATTGAACCAATGGCAACTATAGAAAGTGTTGTTGATTCAAGGAAGCTAACCTTCAGGACTCATCATCATTTATTCCATTGATGCCCAACCCTCCTTAAAAATTGCAGGCAATTAGAGATTCCTTACAAATTAGACGCTAGTCAAAATACCTTTCCTTGGCCTGAAATAAATTCTAGCCCTATTAATGAATATAATACAGAAGGGTTATTAAGTATGGATTTTCCAATCGTGTTCCCCAATGGAATGGAAATGCCCGTATAATCGAGAACCATACAAATCCACTTACATTAATATGCCTTGCACTTGATGAGATACTATGATAATAGATTGGGGAGGCATGTCAAATTTAGATATTACCTTTATAATTTGATAATGAGACATCAAAGCCAACAATCAACTTCAGTTTTTATGAAAACAAACTTGGAGGAAAGGATCTCAAAGTCTGTTCTTGCTTTGTGATATTTACTTCAAGAGGCACCAGACACACAGATAGAAAACCAACTTGTTCACTTTGGTGCATCTTTTCAATGAACATGCTCATATTGGGCCAAGTGCCGACAAGAGCTTGCAACAATGATTCACCAGCTTGGTACACCGACTCTTTTTTTCACTTTGAGCTTTGCAGATACAAAATGGCCCAATCTGCATAGGGTGATTGAACCCCTTGCCTAGTTGGATTTTTCATACTCCTAGAGACACTTCATAGAGAACATTGTACATAACCCACACATAATAGCCTTATACATGCACTTGTAATTCACTATTTTCTGTGAAGAGGTTATTGAGAGACTTTTCCACACAAATGACTATTGGTATAGATACTGAGTGGCAACATCATGGGTTAGCACATGTACACAGTTTCTTGTAGCTCCTAAATGCCCCAAACATGGACATGCTTGATTGGTCCAACCCACATGAGCTTCAGCAAGCAAAAAAAAATTTTGGTCGTTATGTTTTAGCATGGAACCCTCATCCCTTGGAGTAGCTAATATCAAGGATCCACCATTTAGCTTTGGAGGAATTGTGTTTGCTAATACTACGCAAAATTCTTTCATGGATCTTGTACATCTAAAAATGGTCTAGAGAAAATTAATTAAATACTAGTTTTTTAATTAATAAAATCTTTATTTCCTCTACTTATAAATAATTTGCAAAATGTATTTATATAGTTCATATTTCTTCATTCTTCCTATCTAAACCACTTTCTTCGTGATTTAATTAAATAAAAAAAGTTAACTAATTTATTTTATTTGATTAATTCCCTCCAACTAAATTTGAATTTTAAAATTGGAATTTAGTCACATTTCTCCATATTTTCTAACTTCCTTCCACCTCGCCATGTGTCACATGAAATTAATTATTTCTAATTTCTAAATGGGCATTTATCCTCAACAATTTTAATAACCTCAGAGACACATGGCTTCTCTTTTCCATTTATTCCCTTCTACACTTGGCAAGCTTGTTCTATTAAAGAGAACAACTTCCCTAATTCTCTCTAACCTCTTCGCTTCTCACCGTTGATCTCTCCAGACCGAATCCTAATTTTCCATTTCTTCCACATCACTTGATGCCATGGTCAAATCTATAAATAGAGGCTCATTTACAGATTTTCATATAGAGAGTATAGCATAAATTTACTCTGCAGAAATACTTTTAGCATTAGAGAGCTTAGCATTTGATTTCAAGTAGTGTTATAATGGAAATTTCATTTCTAGGAACTTAATTTGTTGCATTATCATTACAACTTTTCCTTTAGTTTAAAATTTTCTCATTGAATCATTTATCATCATTATGTAGAAAACATCATATCATTCAGTACATTATTTAGCATATCATCCATCAAATTCATCAATCATGTAGATATAGGTATAGTTTCCTACATTTTAGTTTAATTGCTTCTCATTTCTTAGGTGTCATCCTAGTAGTCTAATGCATACCTAAAATCTTAGAGAACTAATACAGGATCCTTAAGAATACAGGACAATAGAATGGATTTGAGGAATCACTTTATCATTTGTTTTGTTAAAATTGATTTCCTTAATATAACACATTGCATCGATTGTGTGTTTTGAATTAATTGTTCTAATTCTCATATTTTTCGTACACATAAATTGGCACATCCAATTAAACCCTATTTTGTGGGCATATTGAACTAGTATTTGTACACCAAAAAGAGCCACACAATATGCTCTTCTATATGGATCTGAGGCCATTGTACCCATTGAGGTTGAATTACCATCACTTTGTGTGTCATTGAAGGGTATTATCTTTGATGAGGACTATTGGGTATCTAAATTGCAAGAGTTAGAATTATTGGATGAATGACGCCAACATGCAGTGAACCACCTAAAAGCCTACCAAAAATGAATGTACAAAAGCTATAATCATAAGGTCAAACAAAGAATATTTCAAGTTGGTGACTTGGTATTGAAGGAGAATTCGTGCAATCAATAGGATAGGGAGAAGACATGAAAGTTTGAACCAAATTGGTTGGTTCCCTTTGTCATTGTGTCATTCTATGGATCAGGAGCATGCCAGCTATCCACGTCGAAAGGAAACCTATTTGAGGATCCCATGAAAAACCTCCATCTCAAGAAATTCTACACATGATTCATCTAATGCATCGAAAAAATTCCTGAAGAAATTGAAAAAAAAAATTAGAAAAAGTCCTAAAGAAATCCTTTTTTTTTAAAAAGTCCTAAAGAAATCTAAAAAATCAAAAAAATGTCTTGAAAAATGGTCACCCGATGAAAACTTGGCAAACAGGTGACTTGGTGACAACAGAAAAATTCAAAAAAAGAGAAAAATACAAAAAAAATAAAAAAATAAAATTTAAAAAATCATAAAATTTAAAAAAGTGCAATAAAAGCAAGTAGTGAAAACTTGGCAACAAGAGCTATTTGTGATGGACCGACTTCTTCCTCTATTGGAAAATGTGTCGATCATCGGATCTTCACTATCATTATCCACATCTATCATTTGAGCCTCACGTACATATCTGGGCATCGCGATCATGTCTCACCTTGGCTTGGTGATCATTGTACATATCCATAATAAATTGGTTTGTTTCCACTAGGGGCAAAATCTTGAACTCACTGGGGGAAATCTATCTTTGAGCTTAAAATGACAAACAAACAACACTATGACAACATGATAAAAAAATGATGATCAAGTGAACCACAACATTGAACATTAATCATAATCACGAAACCAACCATCTGAACCAACAACAACAAGATCAGTCAAAACAAATATCATTTGGTGGTCATCCTCTGAATCAAGGTTTTATCACTTTGGCATGAATGTTCAAATTATTTACATCATGATTGTTGTTATCATTTCTCTGGAGTAACTCAAGGATGTCAAGAACTAGAGAAGCTATGATCGAGAATGATATTTTTCTTTGTCTAATGTTTGTGATTTGATCATTATTACTATGAGAATCATCACAAGATGTGCTCTACAAAGTATCATTGATGACATTCTATATTCACAAAGGAAAATGATCAACTCTTGTTTGTTTACTCAAGAAATGCTCAGGTCATCTCGATTGATGACATTCTATATTCACAAAGGAAAACAATCAACTCTTGTTTGTTTACGCAAGAAATGCTCAGGTCATCTCGATCCAATTATACCTAAATTCTTGTGTTAACTTGCATTATCAAACATCATGAAAGAAGTACTTAGGTCATCATGGTCTAATTATATTGTTGATGTTTGTACTTACTTTCAACATTTCAAAGGCTTAATGATGATACCAAACACATTAAATTGGCTAACAAGATGACAACATTGCATTATTAGGTTTGCATGTTTAGGTTGCATTCATACTAAGTTAATTGCATTTATATTTATAGATTTTTCTAAGGTTGGTACAATTTTACGAGTGATGTTATATCTATCATTACGGAATTGAGTACATTTGACATTAACAAAAAGATCATTTTCATTTAGATGCATAGGAATTAGGAGGTCATTTACATTATCACATCATTTCATATGTCATCTAGTCATTAGGGCGCATATTTTCATCATGAAAGTCCAAAAAACAAAGCATTATCATATCATTTTCTATGCATTCATTTTCCATTAGGTCATATAAGCGCATCATTAAAAATCCAAAAACAAACCATTTACTCATACATTTGCATTACAAAAAATCCAAAAAGAAACATTTTCATAATGCATTTCATACATGTTTTCATACATTTGCATCAAAAAAATACAAAAACATAGAGTACAACACATCACATACATCATAATAAAGCACAATCCATGGGAACACATAGAATTTTTCATTATTATTCCATCATTCCATCCATCCATTTATGCATTAACATTTATCATCCATTTACCCATTTTTATTGCATCATACATTTGCATTAGAAAAGTACAAAAACGTAACATCCATCACATTTCATTCACATAATAAGATTCATCACATATGGCATATAGAAATCATTCATAAAAGCATCATAGAATCATAACACATGTTGCATCGATAACCTATCATATCATCATCATATAGAACATCACATGGCATACATAATAAGAAATCAAATGCATCCATAATGATCAACACACATAAGCATATAGATCAACCATCATCATCATTGCATGTATATCTCAAAATAATGTCAAGTGTACAGGGATATTTGAATATGAAGAGGTACATCATGAAAAATGGTAATGAATTATCAGTATCAATGTATACATGTCCAAAATACAACATGAATCATGTATCAGAGCTATGTAGTGATCCCCCAAGACAATGTTGACATCTTTGGAACTATTTGTCCCCCACCTGATGGACCTGTGCCTGGATCTCATGGAATTGGTTGCATCACACCCCTGCTATTAGTCCTCATATGAGTATGACTGGTGGATTGCGAATAGCTCTCACAATGATCTGGTGGAACAGCCTCAAAATATTTAATCCGATAAAACTCTGCCTCCTTGGCAGAGCATCCTACCTCCTGAAAATGATCTATTGTCCAACTGCCCTTTGCATCCCTCTGTAGTCTCTCTACAATACCCTCTGCATGATCCACACACTATCTCAAACTTCCCCTCTTTGCTATCAAGATGATGATATGTCCCTGTTTCTACAAGAGTTGTGCTTTTACCTATGTTTATGCCTATTTCTATGGTTGCAACTACCCCTGAATCTTTGTCAATTGGCCCTAAGGTGTCTATACCTAAGCCTATAGGGCTACAATTTGTGCATGTTGTTGCTGGGAGGGCAATCGTATATGTATGTGTTGTTGTGCTACAACTACTAAGGATCACCTCTTCTGAGGCACTCTAACATCTAGTACTAGATGGGAATCCCCTCCTCCATATCCTCCACCACCATCCCCATCTCCATCTCCACCATCATCATCACCACCTCCCCCATCTCCTCTATCCATGTTGCCATCATCTCCCTCCCCCTCATCTCCACCACCTCTATCCCTCGTCCATCTGGGTGCTCTCTCCTCATCATCCTCCAACACCAGCACTAGCTCATCAGACCTCGAGATCCTAGGAAACAGATGTCCACAAAAGTGTTGCAAGTACTCCTTTGTCATATATCCCTCCACAATATCTAGATGATAGTCCCAAATCATTGGTTGTAATCTTTGTTACTCATCACAAGCAGTATCGTAGGATAAGGTAGGTACCCACTCTATGGCATCTTGTTGTCCCTGTGCATATGTAGCCAATCCCTATAGAATCCCCTACACTCTGCCATACTGTCTAAGTACCCTTATCAGTAGGAATCTGTCAATAATGAAATGTGTCTATCTAATGAGATATTTGGTTGTGTAGACATAAGGCATATCTAGGTGATCCTCAACCCACTGCTCACAATCCACATATGGCTACAATGTCATGAAATCCAGGTCATCCAGTACATGTCTCTAATACTCCAGTTTTCCTAGCTTATGTTGGACAACTAGGCTAGTATAACCATAGACATAAGGTCTCCCAATCGGCCGATACCTATCTGTCACTAGGCATGTCATTGCTATATGCTCCCAGGACCATGTCTGTAACAATGTCACCCCTGCAAATAGACTAGTGCCTCCAAGATAAACTACTTGATGTAAATCATGATACAACTGCACAAGCATGCATGAACCCTAGGTGTATAGAGTCCCATAGAGAATCATCTACACTAGTGTTTGACCCCAACTGATAGATAATCCCTTTGACCTCTTGTTGGGACATAGAAAGCCACTAACAAAACCCGCAAGCATAGAATGTAAAGGGTCATAACTCTCAAACATCTCCTACCAGGGCATCTCATACCCACTAATTTGATCATCATGAAATATCTAGTGTAAAGCATGTGTACCACCTTGCTCGACCTAATCATATACAACAATGTCACCCATCATGGAAATCCATAGGATCCTATAGACATCCTCTAGCATCACAGTCATTTCTCTGGTGTCTAGATGAAAGGTGTTGTGATCACCATTCCACCTCTCTGCCAGTGTGGTCAACAATCCTCGATTAATCCTAATCTGGAGCATATCAATCAATGAAGATAATCCACATCTCTCAATAATATCTCTATCAGCCTGTGGTAACCATGGAATCAACTCCCAAGTCCATGGAAAGTGCTCTCAAGACTGAAGATTCCCTAAATCACTCTCCTATCATTATAACACATCACAATCAACATATCAATCAATGAATCAAATCAACAAAACAATCAACATTAAGCAATCAATCATCCTATCATCTAAAATGAGATTTTAAACAAATCTCACAAACACTACTTTTGATCCTCACCTATCACGAGGTAAAATCAACATCATCATTATTGAATCTCACCTATCATGAGATCAATAAATCATATAATCTATCAACAACAACAAATCACTGGCTGACATGATTGAACATCACCCCCAATCAACGAGAAAAAAAAATCTTCAATTTTGTCCTCAATGCGCTATTATAGTGCTTCAATGCACTACAAGATTGAATGTGCCACTTCTTTTCGTACATGCACCACAAAACTACATCAATGCACTACAAGATTGTATGCATTGTTTCTTTTGGTATGTGCACCAAAACTTTGATCCTATGCGTCGTTTAATTCAATGCGTTATCTAAAAATCCTGATGCACTAAAACTCTCATCCTATGTGCCAAAACATAGATGTTCCATTACACACCGCCAACGCACTACATTGGGCCTAAAATGCACTAAAACCCTAATCTTATGCACTAAAAAAACTAATCGATGCACTAATACAAAGGGTCTATGTGCTAAACCACAAAAAACAACAAATTTCAAAATTAAAAATGTGGCAAAAGCAATTCAAAAATTCACAAAGAGGGTTTTGGAAATTCATACCAGAGGTTCGTACATGTTGCTGGCTATTTATGTCACTGAACATGCTTGAATCGATGAGTCTCGTAGGGGATCACCATTTTTGTTGAATTGCTCAAGTTGCTCTCACTCCAAAATTTCAAAATCACAAGTTCACAAATGATTGTCTTTTTCACTTTTTGAGCTATTAAAAAGGGTAATTAAAGTGGGATTTATGATGGGATATTTTAATTTTTTCAGGGATCAATTAATCAAATCGCAGGTTATTTCTTCTATATTGAGAGATAAATCACTGGAATATCATCATATCAGAAAATTAATATCAACATCATTAGAAATTTTCAAAAATTTCAAAAATATTTAAAACATCAAGAATTCTTCAATTTATCTCTTGAGGGGGCATATAGATCCAATGGTGAACTATGAATAGTTTTTGAACATGGTGCAAAGGTATACCAAGTGCACTCAATACACTTTCCTTAGGAAAAAAGGCCACCAATTATAATGTCGCTACAAAGCTCCATGGAATACACAACCATCTTTGAGATTGGTGATTGACAGTGAATTGAGAAAATTGTATAAACTAGCAAGAAATGATGAGCGTGTTATATCCACAACCCTGAGATGCTTGCAATTTGGCACGAGAAAATTTTGATTGCTAGCTAGTATTATCTAGACAAATTGTGCTAAACTAGATTTCCAAATATGCATCAAATTCTGAGAAAAAATCTAAAAGCTACATTAATATCTTATAGAGGCTAGCAAATACAAATTCATCTAGGGATAAAGCATTGCTTACCTACCAAAAATTCATGATGAATTTGGTTGCAGATCATGACATTGGTACACAAGGAACATGCCATATGGTGTTGCAAGTTGCCCCTTGTCATCTCAAGACAACTTTTCTTGTCTTTGAACCTTAGTAGGAAGACATTTCACTATTTGAAAATAGTTGATAGTGGGTACAAGCTTCCCAGTGGTTATATTCATTCGTACATCCAAAGACCAACTGAAATGGAGACAATATCCATTATTCATTCTAAACAATTGTATACATATCGAGAAAATAGCAAAGGTACAACTTGGCATGCTCGGCCACAACCTGCTATCATCATTGTTTACCCACTTTTCAAGACCATCCCTCCAGAATAAAGTGATGCCTTCAAAAAAAATTTCTAGTCAAAATTTATACTATACAAACCTTTTCAAAATGTTGAGGCTGACATAGGCCTTACGAGAGAAAGAATAACACAAAATTGGAGGCTATTTTATGTTGTTAGATATGACACTTGGCATGTCAATAGACTTACATTCCCCCCTATTGATGGGGAGGGTAGTAATAGTGATACTGATAGCATGTAGTCTCTGCCCCACACAGATGAATATGAATGTGAGTTGCTCTCTCGACTTGGTGCCACAAACAATGTTTGTTTTGACCAGCTGCAACTCTTGGGTAGATGAGACTTTGACCTACATCATAGGTGGAACACACACCATGTTCCAGAGAATCTTCATAGCATTGCTGAACAATTTATTTCAACAAGTAAATTGCATATAGCTAAAGACACTCATTTCTCATTTGCAATGCCTACACTTTTCCATCAACTATCTCTTAGGAAAAAGCTTGCTCTAAATATCATTGAACAACACCATCTTAGCCCATCTTCATTGCCACCACTGCGTATGATCATTCAAGGAACTATTGGCATAGGTAAATAATTCCTCATTGACAAGATATAGAGAGCACTAAATACATCATTGAATCAGAAAATGAATCTTTTGCTTGCTTTAGCACCAACGGGTGTTGCTGCTTACAATATTCATGCCTCCATAGTGCATACCGCTCTCTGGATAGCAATAAGAGTTATGAATCCATTGAAACAACAACCATTGACCTTATTTCAAGAGTACTTCAAACATATTAAGTACATATTAATTGATGAAATGAGCTTCTTGGGTCGCAAGTTGTTGCTTAAAATAGATAGTCGATTGCGGCAAGCATTCCTTGGTAGACACATGCAGCCATTTGGTGTTTTCTCTATTATACTCGTGGGTGACTTGGCACAAAAACCCCTAATTATGGATAGGCCTATCTACAATTCTTGATCCATAGCATTAGCACTTTGGCACATTTTTAATATTGTTGTCATGCTTGACACTGTCTTTTGCCAGAATGGACAATCTGGTTCACAACAATAGTTTCATACACTCCTTATGAATATTAGAAATTGCTAGGAATCCTTGTTTGATTGGAGAATTCTTATGAATTGAAAAAAATTCATGTTTACATCTAACAAAAACCAAGATTTTGATGAGGCTATCCACTTATTCCCAACAAATAGGTTGGTTGCTTTGCACAATAGGAAAATTCTACAACAGTTAAATGTTCCAATTGCAATTAGTGTTGCTGAAAGTTCCTAGCAAAACACACTTGATTATGGTGATGATGAACAACTTCAAGCAGATCTCTTACTTGCAATTGGTCAACAAGTAATGTTGACAACAAATATTTGGTTGGCAGCTGGCTTGGTTAATGGATCGTTGGGTTTAGTGAAGGCTATTGTATATGCCAGGGATGCTAAACCACCTCAATTGCCTGAATATGTTGTTGTTGACTTCCAGAACTACATTGGCCCATCATGGGATCAAGACAATTTAAGATTCATCCTGATTATCTTGATAAAATGAGGCAACTAAAGACAACTCCCCTTGATAATGGCTTGGGTGATAACAATCCATAAATCTCAAGGCTTAGCACTAGAGAAAGCTACAATAGATATTGGATCTAAAGAAAGGCAAGGACTAACATTCACAACTCTCTCTCATGTTAAATCAATAGCAAGAATACACATAGACCCACCTTTCTCTTTTGACAGGTACTCTAAGCTACATTCCAACAAATATAATGCACTTCAAATCAAAGAAGAGGATTGCCTCCAACAATTGTATGCATTCCCATCATGATGAAATCTTTTTGTTATTCATGATAACTATACCACTTCTCCTTTTCCTTTTCATTTCAATGCTTTCACAATACCCTTGATTCCTAATATTCATTTTTCCTTGTTCACTCTATAGTCTAGTTGTAATCACTTTTCCCAACATCCCAAAGGTTTTACTTCTATACTGATTGCTAAGAGAAGTTGTTATTCAATTGTTTCCTTGTGTTTCCCCTTACTCCCAACAACAAACATCAATTAATTCATATTCCCCACTTGCACAAAATATTATCTATATTTAATTTTTCTCCCAATACCTTCCTCACCTTTACCCAATAATGTTGCTTCCAGAGCTATCACGTTTGAATCATTTCTTTCTAACTATTTTAGATTCTAACAATTTTAGATTGTAAACATTTCCAGCTATTACTGCAGATCTTCACAATTCTTAATACCTTCATGCTCATAAGTTTTCCATGGTGTTTGAGTTGCAATTATATTCCATTTGTATACAAGGTAAGGTTATATCTCATTCTTTCCATCTCTTCTTTTGCAACTACATCCAAAATTCTTTGTCACAAATGTCACAATTGTATATATTTTTAAAAATAGATAACACTGATTTTAGCTCAATAAAATTGCCAAGTTCCAGAAGACAATTATATGCAATTGTCTACATATTTTCTCCTCCTCTTTGAAAAAGGTATTCCTACATCTTGTTTATATGATCTCTTCTATTGCACATACATTATATATTATTTATTACTAACTATACAGCTGTTTATATTTGTTCATTTAGATATTGTCTACTAATGACACATGTTTGTTGTACTAAACTTCAAATTTCCCTTGTGTCTAACCATATTTCATTGAAATCATTTTAGATTGCAAATGTACATATTGAAGTATAGATGCACATCTCCAGTGTACATATCTCCTAAATGTTAAATAGCTTTATGATTGCACATTTGCTTGGTGTATGGCTTTCACCTACATTCCATTTCTATACAATGTAATCCTATATATCTTTTCTTGTATTTCTTATTTCACAACTCCATGTCAATTTATTAAAAATGTACAACATTCATTTCCACTCAACAAATTTACTCAGGTGCCAAATCATTGCCTTCACCATTGATCAAAGTGGTGGACAATTAATCTTTTTCCTCGGGGGTTTGGTGAGAGCCCATGGTGCTCCATGACACAATGTGGTAGGGTGGAAACAAGGGATCCTTTTTTTGTCTCGATACTCCAATCCATTCCCTACACAAGGTATGCCTAGATTTTATTTACTTACACCATTCTACTACAGCTATATTGCATATTATTTATTATGAATTCTATAAGTATTTATATTTTCTATTTGATTTATCATCTACCAATGGTGCGTGTTTATTACACTAAACTTCACATTATCCTTTCATGTTTGCAACCATGCTCAACCCAAAAAATGCACATTTGTGGAAATTTTGATGCCTTTAGATCTTGTATTATGTCAATAGCAACCTAAACATTGCTTTCACCATTGATCCCAGTGGTGGAAAATTTATTTTTTTGCTCGAAGGTTTGGTGAGAGTGCACAACGCTCCATGAGCCAATATGGTAGGGTGGACATCAGGCCTTGTTTTCTTATGTTGTTACTTCATTCTACCACGTACACTAGGTATGCCTAAATTTTATTTACTTCATTCCTCTCATTACAATTACATAGCAAATTGTGTATTATAAAATATAGAACTTTGATATCTCCTAGTTTACATATTGTCTATGAATTAGAGATGACCATTGCACTAAAATTCACACTTTTTCATTATTCTTCTAGAGCATACTCTAGCTATAATGTAGATTTCAATGATTTTGTTTGAAGTAATTAGTGGCTGAAACATTGCTTCTACCATTGATCACAGTGGTGGACAATTTATTTTTCTGCTTAGGGGTTTGGTGAGAGCGTATGCTGCTCCATGACCCAATATGGTAGGGTGGAGATCAGACCTTGTTTTCTTGTCTTCCTATTGCAATCCGCCACATGCACAATTTGATGTGAAAGGTCGTTGATGTCACAACTTGCATCATTTAATCAATTCATTTATCAAACTGGGTGTGTCTTGATTATTTTCTTGATTTTCGATCTGGTATTGTTGGATATCCTCTTGATCAAAATCAAGATTTCTTCTAAAATCAATGTTTCATGGAAGAAACCTTTCGAAATGGTTTTTGTTTCGTCTCATCCAGAATTTAAGATAGCTCATTGTCTAAGGATGATAGTGTGGGAACTGGACTTTAGTGTATCATGTCGATGTCTTAGGGGCACACTAGCATCCTACATACGAACAAAGAGTCTAATAATGACAAAAGCATAAAGGGCCTACTTTCAACCCAAATTTTGATGTTTGTGGTTTAGTAGGAAATAATAGAAAAAAATTAGTACAACAAGAACAATGTTGGAGAGGATTATTCTAATAGCAAAAAATGACAAGGAAAGAGTAGGAAAAGATATCTTTCACACACGGTCCAATCTTCTAGCTAGTTTCAATTGAGTTGAACCCTTTTCTGCACATAAAAGAACAAGAAAAATGTTGGATTATGTTTTGAGGTCTACCTTAGTCAGACCCTCATTTTGGTGTTCCCACCTCCATGGATAACTAGATATATAGCAATATAGAGAAAGTGATAAAGAAGAGAAAGGAAAAGAAACTATCAAATAGAGAGAAATATAGCATGAATGCCACTCTATAAGAACAATGATGAAAATAAATGAAGAGGAGAAATATCACCTTCCTTTCTGCTAGCACTCAAGGCTGGGAGAGGAAGACGACTAGAGATGACACCTTGCCAAGAGATTGGAGCTTTGTGAAACCTACAGAGACAATGATGTTGTAACAAGAAGAAATTGTAGAGTATAAGTAGAATGTTGGTAGCAACAAGAAAGGAGCAATAATGAAGAAGAAGAATGAGAGAGTTAAGCTTTAGGAAAAATTGAAAGAGTGAATAGAGGTCCCCTAAAAGAAACAAGTTTGAATGGTTAAATTTAGTTAAAGGGATGCTTCATCAATCAAGACCTGGAAGAGAACATTACATTCACAACCAACCAAAAAATGTAATGCTTATATGGATTTGAAAGGAAGGAATCTATCAAGATGGAAGCACAATGCATGGGCATTCACATGGCACACATGCATCCCCAATAAAAATGCCTCCACTAACACAAAAATATAAGGTTATGTGAAAGGAAGAGGATGATGGTGGTTGGATTTTCATCATTAGACTTATAAGCTATAAAGTAAGGATAAATAAATGGGAAATTCACTTAGGGTGCAAATTTATGCCATTATATTTTCCCCCACTTTAGTGAGAACATGTGTTAGGGAATATGTGAGATAAAGTAGAAAGAGATTGAAGATAATATACCAATAGCATCAATGAAGTTGATCTTTGATCTAGCATACCTGGACATCAAAGAGGGAGGCTCCACAAGTTCTTGATCTTGCAAAGCTAGCTATGATCTCACCACAAACATGTTAGGTTGTAGAAAAAGCTTGTTATGGAAAAAATATAATCATAACACACACATTCATAATATAGACAAGTTGAATTGATAAGACACAACCTAATCAAATAGACACAAGATACACAGTAATACAATAAGTCAATGGCTATTACAAACATTGTTGCAGGATAGTCATAGAGAAGACGGATCTAATTAAACTGACCCCAAGCTAGATGAGAGGATATATGATGTCTGACACAAAGACATGACAACATCGAATATTAGATAAAATACACACAATTTTTGCAAGACATAAAATAATTCATTTTGAGAGAAAAACTTTCAAAGGGGGGTCCCTTCGGAAAGAATCCCTTCAAGACACCAAGGGGTCCATTCAAAGGAATATTCCAATTGAAAAACACAAAATTTCCCACAAGTTATTTTTTCATCAAGGGATCCTTTCAAAAGATATTTCATGAACGAACCCATTGGAAATAATGCTTATTTTCAAAGGAAAGTTTTCAGACTTTTTCATTTTAGAAAAAACTATTCCTTTTTCAAAGGAAATTTTTTAGACTCTTTAGCATACAAGATCGTTTTCAAAATAAAATTTCATCTATGATCCTTGATAGAATACAACATTTTGGAAAATGAGAGGTTTCAATAAGGTATTTTTTGTTAAGGAATTCATTATAAAGAAAATTTCATACCAAGGAATCCTTCTAAAAGAATTTTCTTTATTGAAAATTAGAACAACATGATATCCCCCCTTAGAATGGTGTGATATCCCCCCTTAGAATGGTGTGTGCTACATAAAGGAACTCATGGAATCCTAAGGAGAGAAAGGAGAGGTAGAGATTTTGTGGCATGCAAAAAATTATGAGATGTATCTGTGGTATGTTGTCACACACATGAGAAACATAAGAACCACTCAATCAAGAAGCAGATAGAGATGAGGAAATCAAGAGACAGGGGGATTTGAGAGTTCAGGGTCAAATCTGTTCAAAAATACAAATAGATATAATAATATGGCGTATGAAGGAATGTTCATCAATCCTCAAATTTCTCAGAACATGAAGAAGAGAGCATGAACAAAGTGAAAATAAAAATTGGGTCAACATGGAAGAATGCCTAAATTCCCCCAACACTTTACATTGTCCTCAATATCAAAAAGTAATTTCATGACACATAGAAGAATGATGATACAAATAGAAGAACTGTACGATAATTTTTTTGTTCCTATATCCAAGAGCCTATAAGGGTAGAGGGAATCATCTATGTAGGAGTACAAACACATAAAAAAATCACAAGGGAACACAAAAACACAAATAAATCTCATCTACATATAAAGAAGAGGTATCACCCTAGTCCTCATTGACCAATAGGTCATCTAGCTCCAAATCTAGATCGTTGTAGGGGGGGATGAACATGCCTACTATTGTGTGGTCTCAAAACATGCCCCATTTTCCCCCTTGGAAATATGTGGACCCCCATTTTTTCTTTGCATCTGCTTCTCTTTTTTCTTTTGTTTGCTTTGGCATCATTTTGCTACTTGGTTGGTTGTTGATTTCTCTCTCATTTATCACTTGGCCTCTTTGTGGTTATATTCTTTTTGTTTCTCAAATTTGGTGTTTCGGTCTCTTTGCAAAGTTTAATATGTTAAGGGAAACAGGAGTCTTGGAGTCCTATGTTAGTGCCAAGGGGAATTTGTATCTTCATATGATTCTAGCTTCGCCTGTTATTTCATTAACCAGAGTCATCAATCTTAGTAATCTCTTTTTTACCAAAATCTGGTATTTTCATTATTTCTTTTCTCGAAAGTCAAGAATCAGAGAGTCTATTTTGAAATTTATCAACCTTCCTTTTGGAGTTGGTTTCTGCTCTTTTCTCTTGTTTTGGTTCCCTCTTTCCCTAAGAGGGAATTTCTCGGACCCCGGTGTTTATTCTTTTTCAAAGGTAATACTGGAAAGCTTTAATCCTGGTGACCACCAATTGATCACAGATCTTTAAAAACATATACCTTGCAAAGAATTAGTGTGACATCTGATTTCCACGTATATCCATTGTGTCGTCTTTCTTCTCTAGTAGCGAGCCAACACTAAAATCCATGTGTTCATAATTTGGACAATAATCCATAATGATTGTACCTTTATTCTAGGAATTAATGTGAAAATTAGGTAATTAATGAAGGTGGTGAACTACCTATGTACTTAGCACCACCTCAAGCATGCAATTTCTTTTGTAACACTCCACTTCATGTCATATTGTAAATTGGTGGACATTAAATTAACGAAGCGAAATTGGTGTGCAAGGAGAGGTAAATTCCAAGAAACAAAGACACAACTACCAAGGGTTTTGAAGTTGCATTCAGAAAGATCGCCATTATTAACCAAAACCAGGTATGTTTCGAATAACTGATATTTTTGTTAAGTGTTTCTCAAGCTGAAAATCTCAATAGTGGTATTTCCATTCAAAAATTGAAATGTTGCTTATTCTCTGATTTCTTGAATTTAATAAAAAATGAATTGAAAATTTCATAAAATGTAAGTTTCAGTTAAATTTAACCCTAACTAGTACACAAGGAAAATATTCTAAATTTTAGAACACAATATACACAAAATGAGCACTTCAGATGCAAGGTGAGAAGATGAATTTAAGTAGTGCAATTCACAAACCATACCCAGCAATGTAGTGGTTATAGACACTCACATGGGATGGTCCTCTGACATTGAAATTTGTTCATGGCTATTACACGAGAATGCTTCTCAATATATCAAGAATGTTGTGGAAAATGTGTTACTTCCTATAGGAGGGTTTCCGCTAGCGATGGAGTCTCCTAAATTAGTTATGCAATGTATACATCACTATAACCCAACCAAGAGGATTATCGAGAAAGAAGGGAGGATTTATGCAAACCTATCATAGAAGGAATCATATGCACATTTGGTCTCCCCATTTAAACATAGATGTTCAATGTTGACAGAAAGGCTAAAGCCAAGACATATCATAATACTGAAGAGCATAACAGAGAAATTATGAGCACCCAATGGTGCCAAGAGCCAATTACACAACAAACCAAGGTAATTCAGATGTATATTTTCAAACAAGAAATTCAATATATTATAACTTTGTTGAGCATAGTAGCTAGTTTAAGAGATGCAAGTGAATTCGAACCTTGGATGCTTGTGATAATATCCCACATGATAGAGGGTCCTATGGAATTGCATTTGGGAAAGTTGATAAGCAACCAATTACATGAACAAATTACTACATTTCCCAAAATAAGATGCTTCTACATGTCATCGTATGCTATTTAATCCTATGCTATGAGAGCTAGTAAACAAGGGTTGAGATGGATTGGTACTCTAGGCATAAAGGTTTGTAATAGTTTGATATATGGACATCTACCCCAGATCACCATCCATGGGTATAACGATGATTACAAGAAATTTAATTACTTGTTCTCCATGAAATTGGTTAGAACAATGGAGGGTGATAAAGCCAAAAGATTATCCCTGGAAGCACAAAGTGCCATTCAGCCAATGGGAGGCTGGTACATATAGTTCCCAACTTACTCCTACATTAGAGTGGAGGGATTTGATGGACATCCATTCATGTTTCCCAAGTATCCTATAGATAAAAATTATTTTATTGGAATTGGTGAGATAGTTGAAACCATCTCAAGCTCTTTATTGTCTTTCTCGCAAGAGGGCCTCTTTTAAATTTCCCATTACAATAGGAAAATATAAGTGCAATGCAATTAAAGTAACTTACTTGTGTGAAGAAGAGCCAAGGACATACCATTTTGAAGAGTTCCCACTCCAGAGAGTGTATTATGATATTGAAGGAAATATTGCTAAAAATATAGCTAGTTATTGTACTCATGTATCACATTTAGAAGATTATTGGCTTAACTGTGAGGATGAGCACATGGTAAGAAGAAGAAAATATGAAAGAATGTCTCTAAGATTTTCTCAGATGCTCAAGGTTTATGATATTCCAAATCAGTTGGAAGAAGATGATGGCCAGGTATTGAACAAGTTCTACAATGAAAATAGGGTAAATGATAAACCCATCCTAGAAATAGGTGTTGATGATGAAAATATGACATCAATTGATGAGTTCACCATACTAGTCTTAAGGTATACTCAATGCTAGATTGATGATTTTTGAAAAGGCTTGAGAGAAAGAGGAATTGAGCCTATCTTCTTAGAAGATAAAAGGAGGAAGCAAAGAGATGAGACAACATTTGAAAGTGGAGAGCCTACCAAGAAGAGAATAAAAACTAGTAAGGCGGTTCCAGGTATAATAATTGAAGAAAGAACCCCTGAAACTACAAGACAAGAAGTTCCCATAAAACCATCTAATAAACAAAAATATGTAGAAATAGGTAAAGATAAATCAAAAGAAAGACCTAAAGGTGCATCTTCTTCTACAGCAAAACCAAGAACAAGAGTGGTTATTGATGAAGGAACAGGAGCAACAGAAAATGTTGGTGGTCAAACAAGCTCTGCATCTCAAAGGGTTGCAACATTTTTTACTTCTCCCCATTCTGTTAATATGGATAGTATGAAATAAGTGTTGGGAGGGAATCTTGTAGCTTTAGAAGAAATTTCTGAAGAAGATGAAACTCGAATCAAAGAATAGGTGGAAAAATAGGGTGCTATGTGGGAGAAAGTGAAAGAAAGGAAGTCTAAAGACAAACCCAAGGCACATCCACTGAAAGAAGAAATCCAGGATGAAGATTCTAACCCTATAAATGTTGAAGAAGATTTTATTCAAGGAACACTCTCTTTAGAAGTAGGAAATCCTAGCGTACTTGAAATGGAAATAGGGTAGACTACAGGGGAGGATCCTATTGATGAAAGAATTGTTAAAGATACTATTGATTCCCATCGTTCACTTGGGAATGTGCTAAATGTTGATCAATAGTCATAAGTCTTTGAAGAATCAGAGAAAGGCCACGTGAAAACTAAATTTGAAATTGAAATTGTAGAAGAGGAAGCTACATAGTTTACTAAAGAAGGAATTGAAAATGAAGAGAATCCTGATCTAGAAATGAATAAAGAAGATAATGTTTAGAGAGATGAAGTGGAAGACCTAGATAGACATGAAAATATAAGTCTCCAAATAGAGGAGACGATGTCAAACCCTACTAATCTCGAATCTATTCCAGATATCATTGAAGAAATTCATGAGACAAGTGGTAAATAGGAACAAAGAAATGTTACAAAGGTATAGCAAGATGATGATACTCCTGATTGGTTAATCAAGGAATTAGCTTCTCCAATGGAAGTGGAAATATTGCCTCTAAATTTGAATAATTTTATGCAAGAAATAGATACTCCTAAACCTAGGCATTGAGCAAAGGAAAAGCATGTCATACAGAGAAGTGCAGATGGTAATAGAACTATTCAAATAGATACTACAACAGTTGATAAGGATAGACATGAAATACTGCCTAAGGAGTATAAGATAACAAGTATTAACCTTAGACACTCATCTTGGTAGCAAGAGTTAGAGGAAATAAAAGTGAATTTAAATGCTATTGCTGCTAGAGTGAAGAAATACAAGAAGAAGAAAAGAGAATTGAAAGAACGAGTTGCTACCTTGGAACATTTTATAAAGTAATTAACTTTATCTAGTCAAAAGCAAGCTAAACTATCCCAACATCCAGTGTTGATGTCACAAGAAAAAGTAGATGCAATTGTAAAAGTCCATCATAAAATGAACACGTTTGAAGAATGGATTGAGTACTGGGTAAAGCAAGGGGAATAATTTATTACAGATGAAATAATGAAGTACAAGGAAGCATACCACCATTTAGTGAAATCAAAAATATTTGAAGAAGAATGCAGACTTCGCCAAGAGCAGGTCATTGAAGAAAGATGAAGCATTGAAATTCTCATGCAATCATATATCCAAGAGTTAATACAAAGTGATGTAATATTAGAACATGAACTTCCATTGCCAGAAAAATTGAAGAAATGGTTGAAATCAGAAGGTGACATGATAATACAATGTATCAAAGGATTTGAAAAGGTTACCGTGGAATGTAGAAAATTGATTGGTGAAAATCAATAATTTATTGAAGTACTAGCACGTCAAGGTTTGGATCCAAAAACATTAGGACAGGAAGCAAAAGAAGCTAGAGCATTCAAGGAATGGATAGAAAGAATAAATAGAGATCCTATTCAATTGCTGACATGGGAGCTCATTGATGAGATAATATAATGTAGAAATACTATAGTCAGCTATGAAGTAGACAAAGTGCAAAAGAATGATATCATACTCCAAGCAACTGAAGAATATATTAGGCTCAAGCTCACTTGGAAAGGAATGCAAGGGATTTCAAAAGAACACATGCATCAAGTATTAAGTGCTTTCTGAGAGTATCAGGCTAAGAAAGGTGAAGGAAGAATCCTAGAGCTCGAGTCATGAGTGAAAAAAGAAAGAATCAGATACCAAATATCGAGAGTGTGATGAGGTTTATTTTGTTTCAATTTTGGATTTATAGGTTGATCCCACTCACAGTAAATGTTATTTATTTCAATATTTTGAAAAGGGGCTAGTAACCTCAACAAATGCAAAGTGATCATGTTGGAGTATGAAGAAAAGTGTTGTTGCCAATGAAGTCAAAGCCTTGACTTATTCTAGAATGTTTTTGATGACAGTTGATGGATTCCACATGCCTCATTTTAATTTATTGTTTCTAATTCTTTGGATAGACTTTTAAGTTGAACTTTTGGGGCCTTGTTCCTATAAAATGCCATCTCCTCCATTTTTATTTTAAGTTCAAAATTTGTGGATGTCGGAGGAGCATAAAATTTTAAGTTTTGTTCTTTTTTCCTATTTTTTTAACCATTCCAGCATAAAAATTTGTATGCACATAGACATTAATTAATATCAGAGCTTGTTAGATAGCTACCTATCTTAGTATCTTTTGTAGTTGGTTTTGTTTGTTTGGTTGAACAAGACTATATGATACTTTCTTTAAGGGTGCATACAAAAGCTACTCAGTGTCCAGAAATGAAACCCCTCTCTTTAAAAGCTTGCACCATTTTATATGTAGTTGTGAAGCAATCTGGTGAAGTATAAAGTGGTTTGCTCTATTTTAATTAATTATTTGGGGCATCCATGGAGAATAATCAGGAAAAACTTTTAATTTTTAGTATTTTTAATGCTTTGTTTTAGAATAGATGCTTAAATATTTTGAAAATGTTCCAAAATTTAAATGAATGGAAGAAATTTTGTTGAAAATCTTTTGTTTTCCAAAAATTTATTGAATGCTTAATTTGCTAAATCTACTTAAGTGATAGCAAATAATTTGTGATGTTCATGAAATATTATTGTAAAATATTTTGATTTCATGGTGTTATTCTATGAATGAAGTGGATTTTTTTGTGTGAAATGCTTATGATTCTTAGCAAAGCTAGAAATAACCATAGTCCTTTTGAGATTAACAACAATATCACATCAGTACCCGAGAGGAACCCTAGTGCAACCATGACTTGGTTTTTGGACACTTGGGATTGAATGAAAGGCAATATTTTCCTTGTAATGCAGAATTCCCCCTTAGGTTGTCTTTGTTCCATATCTTTCAAGAAGGTTAGGCTCTTTGCGGTCTTGTCTGTGAAGAATTTATTCACCCTATTTGCTACGAGTAAAATCATTGTCAATAGGAACTGGCATTAGAAGGAGGGCCTATTGTTGTCATGTTTTGGTGTTCTTAGGTTTTAATCTAGATTTCCATAGAACCACTAGACCTCGTTCTTGTTATGCCTTGCATAACCACCCCATTTTAAACTTGTTTAAAATAGGTCCCCCTTGTTTTGTTCTGTTTCCTTTGGCCTTTTGTTTTCTGAATAGGTGTTTTCTGTTTTGTTCTGGTAGACGCAGAACTAGGACCGAAACCAAACTTTTGAATTTCTTCTAAGTTCTAGTTTTCATTCTGTTCCCAGTTCTGGTTCTACCCCTTTGCGCTTGTTCTTTTTTTTCTAGAGGGCACAAGATGCGAAACAAAACTGAACTTCATAACTTTTTCTAAGTTTCAGTTCCGGTTCTATTCCGATCCTGGTTCCACCGATCTTGTTTGTTTGCTTTTCCTTTGTTCTTTGCTTTTGGTCGTGGGGTGTTTTCTCCCCTTCTTTTTCTTCCTTCTTGTCTTTTTCCTTGTTGTCTCTTTGTATTTTGTCAGAGGCGGGGTCGGGATGGAATCCAAGCCTGAAACTCTGAAAAGTTTTGGTGTTAGATTTGGTTTCGTTCTCACCCCCATTGTGGTTCGCTTGGGATCGGTTTTTGCTCTAATCCTGCTTGCATTTGTTTTCATGTTTGTTCCTTGTGTTTGGTCTCTTTTGCGGGGCCGGGTTCAAAATGGATTTGGGATTTGGTTTGTAAAGTTTCAGTTTCCTCATCTGGTTCTGACTTCGCCCCCGCCCTGCTGCGGTCCCTGGTTACTTTGCTTTTTGCAAATGTGGAGCTGGAATGTGGGCTGAACTTAGAAATGTTGGTTATTTCCATGTTTTGTTCCCATTTTGACTCAAGTCCAGGTTCTGGTTTCATTTTGACTCCACCCTCGCTGGTATTAAGGGAAAGTATGTTTTTGGTTTAGATTATGTTCCGCCTCCACCAGAGTTGAGTTTCTTTTTGCTAAGTATAATTAAATAAAGGATATATGAAAGGTGGGATGAATGATGATATTTTCTATGATTTAGAGGACTAATAAAGTCATTGTTTTGTAGGATTAAAGCATGTTGAGAACATCTGATGTTGTTTCTCAAGGAAGTCTATTGGAAAACGTGCCTCAATCTTACTGGCATGAAACTCCTGAAAGAGTAAAGTTGGTGAGACCCTCTGGAAGTCTTGCCAACTAGCAGTTGTGTTCTATTCATTTGAAATGCTCAGGTCACTGAGATGTTGTTTCTGTCTTGCCGACGGGAGTCATCGGCAAGACATTTCGATCGCTATTAGTTTTTCTATCTCTCTCTGCCCGAGGAGAACTCTCACCGATAGTTGTTCACAAGGTTGTCATCAGGGAGACTCTTGGCCAAAAGGTTTACACTCAGTATGATCTCCTACCAATGGTTGTGGTCTTGCCGATGGGTATATATGTCTTCGGTGTGACTCCTGGCGACAGCTGGCATTAGGGAGAGGTTTGACCTTCAAAGACTCTTACCGACTGAGGATGTCTCACCAACAAAAGGGAACTTCGGTGTGACATGGAGGCTCACTAAGACCTTGTGCTGATGACTGTTGATCTCGCCGATAGGTGTTTTGACATCGGTAAGACTTGAGGGCTCTATATGACTCATAGAAAATGCGATAGTCTTGCTGATGAGTTTGCTATGGACTTTGGTGAGAGGTCCCACTGGTCTTGCCAATAGCGATAGTTTGGGTGATGGTCTTGGATATCGATATGACTCTTGTAGCTCATTATGACCTCTTGCTAATAGTTTTAAGTTATGTCAATAGCGTCATTGGAGCATTGTAGCATCAGGGAGACATGGCTAATGTCTCACCAACATGCGATTCTACTTGAATGAATTTTAACCATCTAAAGATCCTATGTGGTATGTGTTCAACCAATCAGAGGAAGCTGAAGGTGGACTGTTGGCAGTTAGACTATTGTGGCCGTTCCTGTGAGGAAGATCGACAGACTATGAGCAATATGGATATACTCTAGAATCAAAGATGATGGTCGGTGTGTGATCAATGTGTATGAATTTAATTCAGAGAGCATTGTATCTAGCATGTTCTGTACAAGGTTGATCATTGAATCTGCTGCCATAAATTGACATCCGAAAGATAAGTCTGATCTCTGTGTATCTTAATTCGACTATAATTAAAAATTTTAAAGTCACCTCTATATTCTTCCTTGAGGTTTTGATGTTAGGAGGGTTTGTTCCACACCTTAGCTTTCCTTACAAAGTCAACTTGCAGAAAGATCTAGACAGCAAGGAAGAAGCTATGGGTCTTAATGATAGATGGGATGTCTAAAAGAAAAAGTAGATCGATATTAATGACCATACTTTAGAACATTCAAAGCAGCTTTGCGGGAGCAGTTTTCAAGGTCAAGGATGAAACGCGTGAAGTCTTAATGGCGGATGTGAGGGCTGTGAGTAAAGGAGGACGGTTGTAAAATATCTGGAAACCATGCCTGAAAGCGATCTTTCACCAACATAAATAGAGTTCACACAGTTCATGCATCTTTGACTTTGTTCAAACCCATTTTTCTGTAACCAACTTATTTTGTAAACCCTAAAATGGGGCCGACTCATTTTTGGCGTGTTTGGTATATATGGTGTTTTCGCCTCTTTGTAAAGATATATAGTAGATAGAAAAAGACCTTTTTTTTAAGAATTAGCAAGCTAGGGTTTTGCAGGAAGTTAGGCGTTTTAAGTTTAGCAGGAGGAAGTAATGTATCTTCTATATTTTCTTAGTATAGATGGAGATAATTCGAAGACATGGTTTTTCTATACACTGGTGATCTTGCCAGATTTGTAAATGTTGTTTACCTGTTTCACCAACAGTAGAAGCAACCAGATTTAAATCTACTTCATATTGTGCTCTAGAATGGTATTTATTTTGGGTTAATCATTTGATTTGAAGAGCTTTCAAGGAATGAAATTTTATTTTATATTTTGTTTAAACGATGATTTGCAATCTATTGTTAAAGTTTGCATTGTGAATGAATGAAACTTTGTATTAATTACAAGTTAACTTTATTCTGCAGTTTCAGTTTAGGAATTCCTTGGAAGGTAACAAGTCTGATTAGTTGGATGAATCAACATTATCTTTAGTTTAAAAGCTTTAATCTATCTTTTTCTATCTTTAAAACCACTGGTTAAAGTAGGTTTAAATATATGTTTGATCTTATATCAATCCAGAAGCTCAAAACCAGCAGGCCCCTTGAACATTACAACCATATTGACCACTTCGTGAAATAACAACGTTGTGAACCAACTTCAAAGACCTTTGGAGGTGATTAGTTTGATTGTTGATTGTCTTTTTTAGGAGAGGTGAGATATTTCAATGTTATCTTACCTACATTTTGTGGGTCAACTTGGAACCATCAACAGGTCTAGTTATCCTCATGTGACTTTAGTTGAGCTTAGTGGTTGAACATCGTCTAGACCTCAAAAGTCTGGAAGTTTAAGTGCAAGTTCAAAGAATCCAACTGTTGTTACACCACCACCTCATGTAGTGATGGAATTCTTTAATGTGGAGTCACTGATTCAATTTTTTGTATACAATGATTTACTAAAAAATCCTAACAAGTTATGTCCTAAATATTATTTTCACAAAGACGTAGAAGAACATATTAGTATATTTAAGGATACATGCTTTAGGGTGAGGATTCAACATGAAGACGTTGTATATAGGTGTTCCCATACACCTTGAGTGATGAAGTTTACCAATTTTTATATCAACCTACCTCGTAATTCTATTAGATCATGGCAAGACATGGAAACTCAATTTTTAGCCATATTTAGAATATCGATTGACCCTGCTTTGTTATATCATCAATTTGCTCAAATCAAGAGGTTTGAAGGTGAACCTATAACTGCTTTCAATGAAATATTTCAAAAGTTTTATTCTAGGGTGCAAGCACCTTATGTAGTGGATAATTTGTCTATCATCATAGTTTATTATACAACAATAGATCCTTTAACTACTATGTTTGTGAAGCAAAGAGAAAATCCTTCCACTACTTTACCAAAAGCAAATGTTGAAGCCGTAAGTGTGAATTTAGAAATGAAACATCTTGGAAATGGATCGTCCACAAATGATGGAAATAGATTGAATATTTACCCTACCCCGAGTGCAAATGGAGTCCCTACAAGTCATTGTATGGCTCCTAATGTTTATCCTATAGTGGCCCAAAACAGGACATTTCCTCAAAGTACTTCATTTCAACCAAGAAATAGTCAAGCTTTAGTCCCTCACCCTAGTCCACCTATTACAGAGTTACGCCCTAATGGAAATTCATTTTTCTCACAAACTCAAGAAAATTAAAATGTCAAGATTTTTGAGGAAAAAGAAGATTTGAAGGAAGTTATAGCTCAACTCAAAAGATTAACCACAAAGTTTACTCAACAAAGGAATCAAAATTTCTATGCTTTGAATAATAATCAGAATTCTCAAAATTGAATGTATAATGCTCCAAGGCCACCTAGACCTTGGAATACACACCCTAATAATGGGGGAGTATCAACAATTCTTTAGATAATCCTAATTCAACTGATGAAAAGTCTACATTGAAAGTGAACTTAGGTGACCTCATGATGAATAATTGGTGTAGAATTCATAATACAAATGCTCATGCTGAAGTAGATTGTTCACAATTCAAAATTGCTTCAAACATTTTTCTTGCTACTACACATTACAATGAACATTGTGATTCCCATCCTCCTAAAGGAAATGAATTAGTTCTAGTAGGATATGACTCTACTCTAGTCCTAGAAATCTATGAATGTTTCAAATCACCTGTTACTGTTACAAGTTGTGCACATGAATATGAAAGAATTAATTCAACTATGACTTTGGAAACATATACTTTTCCTTATCAATCCATGAAAATGAGCCTCAAGAAGAAATGGACAAAATAAATGCCTTCCAACAATATTAGAAGGGATATAATTACAATACGAGGAATAACGTTAATAGTGAAGAAAAATTCAATGGTCCTTTAACAACATCTATCCTTCCTAATAATTTCAATACTCCACCTAATGATAAATCAAGCAATAACCTAGGGTTGCCTAAGGTAACCTCTCGCTACAATTCATCAAACGCTTCAAGAGGTGACAATATAGATTCTGCTGATCAAAGCAATTTGACTAATTATTTAATAGAAGAAATTAAGAAGGTAAATATTAACCTTTCTCTATCAGAATTGCTTAAGACACCTATGATCAAGAAATATTTCTTAAAAAATTTAGAATATTTTCCTAAAGAAAGAAAATTTAAAGACATTCAAGTAAAAGATAGTCAGGCTAAAGCAAAAGATAAAAACATTGTTCCCATAGCAGATGTGCAAGTAGCCATTTACAAAGGAAAATCAGAGTCCCCATCATTTTTGCTCACTTTGAGAATATTTGGTAAGAATCCTCATAACTGCTTAGTAGACTCTAGAGCATCTACTAATGTGATGTCATTATCCATATGACAGACATTAGGGTTAACACCTGAAATTTCTTTAAAGAAATTCACACAACTTGACAAGACAGAGGTAAATGTAATAGAAGAGCTCGCTAATATTCACATGTAATTGGCTTTTGATCCTAGAATCCAATATTGCATTAAAATTCAAGTCATGGAGATACTTGATACTTATGGAATGCTTTTAAGTAGATATTGGTCTAAAACATTGAATGGATACATGGCTACCGACTTCTCACATATGTGGTTACCATTTAAGGGAGTTCCTAATCAAATCAAGATTGAAGGAGAACCACACATGAAATACATGATTACAAATTATAATCAGAAAAATGAAGTTCTATATGTTGATGTAGAACTAGGAGTTTACAAAATACGAAGTTCAGGAGTTAAAATTGAAGAGGTTTTCACCTGTGATGCTAAGAAATCTAATGAACTAACTCCTAGAACAGATGTTTTAATTGAATCAAATTGTGACTCTTCTAAAGAAGAATATTATTGCAAAAGCTCAAGAGAGCAATAAAAATTTCACTAAAAAGTTTATTATTGTAGGATTGGTGCAGGTTGAATAATGTTGCACACTTGGAAAATAGTTGTATGATGTGTCTGGAGATAATTCACAAAATTGAGAATTGGTATTGTCCATAACATGTTAATGTTAAAATAACTGAATTAGAAATGTGTAAAGACAAAGATCGAGACATACAGACTGAAAATATTTATTCAATGATATCAAAAAATGATAAAATATTAGCTACGGATGATCAAGCCTAGATTCTTAATTTTGATGGATCTAAATCCAAACAAGGAATTGGAATCAAAATCAAACTTATTAACCCCAAAAGTAATTTTTTTCTTGTTGCATATTGATTGCAATTTCAATGTACTAACAACATGGTAGAATATGAAGCCCTTATGCATGGCTTGATTGTAGCAATCAAGAAGAAAGTAAGGATCCTTAAAGTGTTTGATGATTTAGAATTGGTGGTTAAACAAGTTAAAAAGCAATATATTTTCCACTACAATAAATTATCCAATTATCGACACAGAGTATGGGATTTAATCAAATAATTTGATGCATTCAACATTACTCATATCCCTAGAAGATTCAATCAGAGAGCCGATGCTTTAGCTACTGCTTCCAGTACTTTAGAACCCTTAGAGAACTTAGATCTAAAAATATTTACAGTTGAGTTGGTACAGTTACCTTTGGTTCTCGATAATGTAATAATTTGCAGGTATTCGAGGATGACTAATACATAGTGGAATTTGTCACTAATTCCAGCATTTTCAAAGAACAAATAATCGAAGAGATAGATCACCTTGACGATGGAATTCAAGATGAAGAATTGACTCAAGCTAGAGATAATAATATTTCGAAGGGAATAATTGAGTTACAATGATTGTTCGACATTGACCAAATAGTTAGAAAAAAATATTTACCTCAAAGTGATGGACGACTATCTGAGTTATACAATTTGCATACTAAAGAAGATCCTAAGAATGTGCTCATAGGAAAGGTTTTCACTGAAGAAGAAAAGAAAGATATTGCTCAGGCACTCAAAGACTAATGGAAGTCATAACATGGACATATGAAGACTTGAAGACTTATGACACTTCCATCATTACACATACTATACCATTGAAGCCTAATGTGAAGCCTTTCTAGCAGAAACAACGTCCAGTAAATGCACTCTTGGAGCCTTTAATTCAAAAGGAAGTTCAAAAAAATTTATCAACCAAGATATTTTTTCCTATCAGACATTCTACTTGGGTGAAAAATTTGGTCCCCGTAAGGAATAAAAATGGAGATATATGACTATGTGTTGATTTCTAGAATCTCAACAAGGCATCTGAAAAAGACAATTATTCACTACCCTCACTTGAAGAAGTGCTACAGATAGTTAACAGTTCGCAAATGATGTCCTTTTTGGATGGATTTTCTGGATATAATCAGGTAATGGTAGCAAGGGAAGATCATATGAAAATAATTTTCACCACAAAGTGGGGAACTTTTGCTTACAAAAGGATGTCGTTCAGATTGATAAATGTCGGTGCTACATTCTAGAGAGCAATAGACTATGATTTTTGATAATTGATAGGAAAATGCATTATTATTTACATGGACAATCTTACAATATTTTCTAAAGATAGAAGAGATTAGGTTCGATATCTCAGAGCGATACTATAGAAGTGTGAAACCTATGAAGTATCATTAAATCCAAAAAAATGTATTTTTGGAGTGACTGAAGGTAAGTTACTGGGACATATCATATCTGAACACGGTATTTCAACCCAAACAAAGTGAATGCATTACTCAAGCTATAGCTCCTAGGAAGTAGAAAAGAATTGAAGTCATATTTCGGTAAGATTAATTTTGTTTGAAAGTTTATTATAGGATTCACCAGAATAATGAAACCACTCAATGATATGTTGAAAAAGATGCCAAAATAGAATGGACGAACGAAGCTAAAATCACCTTTGAGACTATAAAGACTACAATCATAGAAGCATCGGTATTGGTAAGCTCGGATTATATTAAACCTTTTTATATTTACTCTTGTGCATCTGGTCACACTCATGCAACAATATTAACACAAAAAGGTGATAACAAAGAAGAAAAACCAATTGCTTTTATGAGTGCTCCATTTAAGAAAGCGGAGTTGAGATATATAGATATCGAGAAACAAGCCTTTGCTTTGGTCAAAGTAGTACACAAGTTTAGACATTACATCCTAAGAATTATAGTCAAAGTTATTATTTTGAATTCAGCAATTAAAATGTTGTTAACATGGAGTGAGCTTAGAGAAAACATAGCTAAATGGGTCACCATTCTACAAGAGTATGATTTAGAAATCATACCCATGAAATTGGTTTGGGGACAAGCTTTGGTTAGATCTATTACAGAAATAGACCCACAAATTTTGAGTCAACAATACACTCTGGATTTAAAGGACCAAGAAGACTGGTATTCAAACATCTGGAATTATTTGGTTAGCCATACTTTCCCTAACCATATGCAAAGAAATCAAAGAAGAGCCCTCAAGATAAAATCACAAAGTTACATGATTAAAGGAGGAGCTCTATTCAAAAGAAATCATGAAGGAATTTATTTAAGATGTTTAAATAGAATAGAAGTTGATTAAGTGTTGCAGGAACTACATGATAAATTTGGAACAGCTCATGGAGCATCCCTAGCTACTGCACACCTCATTTTGAGAGTTGGTTACTACTGGCCAATGATTTTTAAAGATACCTACCAACATGTTAAACACTATTATATGTGTCAAACAACATAAAACAAAGGAAGATTCAATTCTCAACCATTACAGTCGGTGATGGAGATGCATCCCTTTTCACAATGGGGAGTAGACTTTATTGGAACCATAAATCCACCATCTTTTGTTGGTCATAGATTTATATTGACTACTACAGATTAATGTACCAGATGGACAGAGGCATGTCCTAGCAAGCAATGCACTACAAATGTGGTCATCAAATTCTTGGAAGACAATATTATCACCAAATTCTGAATGCCATGATATGCATTGGTATGTGATAATGCCCCTGTTTTTGCTTCATTGAAATTTTCTAATTGGGAATTTGAGTATGGAATAACACTAAAATTTTCATCTAATTATTATCCATAGGGAAACAAATTAGATGAATCATCAAATAAATTTTTTTGGATATAATTAGAAAATTGATTAAAAAGAACCCTAGGGAGTCGCATTATTTATTAAAATTTTCCCTTTAGGTAGATCGTACCAGGATGAAAGCTGCATTAGCGAATTCTCCTTATCATTTAGTCTATGCGCTAGATCCTATACTACCAATAAACTTAAAAATCCCTACCTGGAAGTTTGCACAAGAATATATTGGATTAGACAACCAAATAGAAGCCAAATTGTTGTAATTGATGCAATTAGATGAGAAATGTACTTGATCTATAGATCATTTTGCTAGGAATCAATCTATGGTAAAAAGATGGTTTGATAAACAAGCTAGATTAAATCCTTTTAGGATATCTGATTTGGTCCTATATTGGAATAAAGCTCATGAACATAATAGTAAACATGGTAAATTCGACAAATTATGGACAAGCCCATACCAATTTTTTGAAATCTTGGGTGATAGTACTTATAGGTTGAATTCTTTGGCTGGTGAAGATATCCCATTTCCTATCAATGGGAAGTTCCTAAAGCATTATTTCCAGTCGTAAGTAAATAGTTTTTTTTTTTTGTAAATAGTTTTTTCTTGTAAATAATTTTTCTTTTATAAATAGTCGTTTTCTTTTTTTTGGGCTGTGGCATTGTTCAACTTTATAGTAATTGGCAACCTTTGAAGGTTTACAAGTCAATAGAACACCAACTCCATAACTTTAGCCTATGTCCTGACCAGAAATAGTCTTCTATTTATAAATTGTTTGAGAATTGTTCAAATCTTTATACTCTAATTAGAATGAATCATTGAATTTATATTGAGCTACAAATGAATACATTTAAATCATTCTACTGAAATTTGGGATAGCAGTTGTTTGCATTGATTGAAAAATAAAAAGATTACCTTTGCTACCATTGTAATTCCCAACCTAATAGCAAGCTTCATTGCTTGCAAGTTGATAAATGAGCTATCATTGAAATAGCAAAAGTGAAAAATGAGCTATCAATGCTATATCAAAAAAAATAAAAAATAAAATCAACTCTTTAGGCTATCCAAATAACTCTACTAGGGATATGGATGCCTAACCGGTGGTAGAGCTATGTTTGGGGGAATTACAAAGATAACCTTGTTGGGGTTATGGAGGCTTGACCAGTAGTAGAGCTATGTTTGGGGGGAATTACAGAGATAACCTTTTCAAGGCTATGCATGCTTGACTGGTAGCAAGGCTATATCCCTGGTTGGCTTAAAAGGAATTGTCATATTATGTAGATTAATGCAAATAGTTACTATTTCTAAGTTTATTGTGGCAGAAGTAATCAATTACACACACGTGAGCTCAGTAATATCTAATTTTGCATGCCAACCAAAGTGAAATATGAATGTGGAATAAGGATCCTATGATTTATAATTAGAAGACTAAAGAAAGTTGGAGCATTTATGTTAGATTTGGAATTGAATTTCTTTTGTGTTGTTTAGTTTTTTTTGTTGCTAGTTGTTGTGTGGTCTCACAAAATGCCCCATTTTGCCCCTTGGCAAAATGTGGTACCCCCTTTTTTTCTTTTCCTCTACTTCTCTTTTTTCTTTCATTTTCTTCGACATCGTTTTGCTACTCAATTTGTTATTGATTTCTCTTTCATTTTTTACTTGGCCTCTTTGTGGTTATATCCTTTTTGTTTCCCGTATTTAGTGTTTTGGTCTTTTCAAAAAGTTTAATATGTTACCCGAAATCGGAGTCTCGGAGTCCTGTGTCTGTGCCAAGGGGAATTTGTATCTTCATTTGATTCTAGCTTCGCCTAGTATTTCATTAACTAGAGTCGTCAATCTCAGTAATCTCTTTTTTACCGAAATCTAGTATTTTTATTATTTCTTTTCTCGAAAGTCAGGAATTAGAGTCTATTTTGAAGTTTGTCAACCTTCCTTTTGGACTCTGTTTCTAGTCTTTTCTCTCATTCTAGTTTTCTCTTTCCTTAAGAGGGAATTTCCTAGATCTTGGTGTTTATTCTTTTTCAAAGGTAATACTGGAAAGCTTTAATCCCAGTGATCACCAATCGATCACATATCTTTAATAACATATACCTTGCAAAGAATTAGCATGATATCTAATTGCCACATATATTCATCGTGCTATCTTTCTTCTCTAGTAGCGAGCCAACACAAAAATTTAGGTGTTTGTAATTTGGACCATAATCTTAAATGATTTCACCTTTATTCTAGGAATTAATGCAAAAAATAGGTAATTAATGAAGGCAGTGAACTACCTATGTACTTCACACCACCACAAGCATGCAAATTTTTATGCAACACTCCACTTCATGTCATATTGTAAATTGGCGAAGGACATTGAATTAATGAAGTGAAATTGGTGTGCAAGGAGAGGTAAATTTCAAGAAACCAAGACACAACTACCAAAGTTTTTGAAGTTGCATTATAAAATATCACCATTATTAACTAGAAAAAAGTATGTTTCGAATAACTGATATTTCTATTGAGTGTTTCTCAAGCTGAAAATATCAATAGTGGTATTTCCATTCAGAAATTGAAGCATTGCTTATTCTCTAATTTCTTGAATTTAATTGAAAATGAATTGAAAATTTATAAACTGTAAGTTTTAGTTAAATTTAACCCTAACTCGCACACAAGAAACATATTCTGAAATTTTAGAGAACAATATACACAAAATGAGCACTTTAGATGCAAGCCCAGAAGATGAATTTAATTATTGAAATTCACAAGTCGTACCCATCAACAAAGTGGTTACAGACACTCATATGGGATGGTCCTTTGACATTGAAATTCATTCATGGCTATTACAATAGAATGCTTTTCAATGTACCAAGAATGTTGTGGAAAATGGGTTACTTCCTATAAGAGGGTTTCTACCAGTGATGAAGGCTCCTAAATTAGTTATGCAATATATACATCACTATAACCCAACCAAGAGGATAGTTGAGAAAGAAGGGAGAATTTAAGTAGACCTATCATAGAAAGGAATCATATGCACATTTGGTCTCCCCATTTACACATAGATGTTCAATGTTGACATAAAGGTTAAATCCAAGACATCTCAGAACACTGAAGAGCGTAATAGAGAAATTATGCACACCCAATGGTGCCAAGATCCAATTACACAACATACCAAGGTAATTCAGAGGTCTATTTTCAAACAAGAAATGCAAGATATTATAACTTTACTGAGCAGAGTAGCTGGTTTAAGAGATGCAAGAAAATTCGAACCCTAGATGTTTATGATAATATCCCGCATGATAGAGGGTCATGTGGAATTGCATTGTGAAAGTTGATAAGTGACAAATTACATGAAAAAATTACAACATTTCCCAAAACTGAATGCTTCTACATGTTATCATATTTTATATACTCCTGTGCTATGAGAACCAGTAAACAAGGGTTGAGATAGATTGGTACTGTAGGCACAAAGGTTGGTAACAGCTTGATATATGCACATCTACCTGAGATCACCATCCATGGGTATAAAGATGATTATAGGGTAGTTAATTAGTTGTTCTCCATGAAATTGGTTAGAACAATGGAGGGTGATAAAGCCAGATCCTTGGAAGCACAAAGTGTCATTTGGCCGATGGGAGGCTGGTACATATAGTTCCCAACTTCTACATTAGAGTGGAGGGATTTGATGGACATACATTCATGTTTCCCAAGTATCCTATAGATAAAATTATTTTATTGGAATTTGTGAGATTGTTGAAACCATCTCAGGCTCTTTATAGCCATGCTCACAAGAGGCCCTCTTTTAAATTTCCCATTACAATAGGAAAATATAAGTGCAGTGCAATTAAAGTAACTGACTTGTGTGAAGAAGAGTCAAGGACATACCATTTTAAAGAGTTCCCACTCTAGAGAGTGTATTATGATATTGAAGGAAATATTGCTAAAAATATAGTTGGTTATCATGCTCATGTATCACATTTAGAAGATTATTGGCTTAACTATGAGGACGAGCATGTGGTAAGAAGAAGAAAATATGAAAGAATGTCTCTAATATTTTCTTAGATGGTCAAGCTTTATGATATTCCAGATCATTTGGAAGAAGATGATGAAAAGGTATTGAACAAGTTCTACAATGAAGAGAGGATATATGATGAACCCATCCCAAACCCAGGTGTTGATGATGAAGATATGACATCAATTGATGGGTTCAACATACCAATCTTAAGGTATACTCAGTACTAGATTGATGATTTTTGCAAAGGTTTGAGAGAAAGAAGAATTGTGCCTATCTTCTCAAAAGATAAAAGGAGGAAAAAAAGAGATGTCAAATCATTTGAAAGTGGAGAGCCTACCAAGAAGACAAGAAAAACTAGTAAGGTGGGTCCAGGTATAAGAATTGAAGAAAGAACCCCTAAAAGTACAAGACAAGAAGTTCCCATAAAACCATCTAATAAATAAAAAGATGCAAAAATTATTCAAGATAAATCAAAAGAAATACCTAAAGGTGCATCTTCTTCTACAACAAAGCCAAGAACAAGAGTGGTTATTGGTGAAGGAATAGGAGCAATAGAAAATGTTGGTGCTCAAAAAAGATCTCCATCTCAAAGGGTGGAAACATTGTTTACTTCTCCCCCTTCTGTTAATATGGCTAGTATGAAACAAGTGTTGGGAGGGACTCCTATAGCTTTAGAAGAAATTTCTAAAGAAGATGAAGCTAGAATCAAATAAAAGGTGGAAAAATAGGGTGCTATGTGGGAGAAAGTTAAAGAAAAGAAGTCTAAAGACAAACCCATGGCACATCCAGTAACAAAAGAAATTTAGGATGAATTTTTTAACCCCATAAATGTTGAAGAAGAAGAGATTATTCAAGGAATGCTCACTTCTAAAGTAGGAAACCCTAGAGTACTTCAAATGGAAATAGGGGAGACTGCAGGGCAAGATCCTATTGATGAAAGAATTGTTGAAGATACTCTTGATTCCCATCCTTCACTTGGGAATGTGCTAAATGTTAATGAACACTCATAGGTATTTGAAGAATCAAAGAAAGGCCATGTTGAAGGGTATGTGCAGGATCATGATGGGCCAAAAAGTGGCAATATGATGGGCATGTGGCTGACAACTTTTTTTTACCCAAAATTGATGAAACGAACAAGGTTTTTAAAGGACATTCTCAACTTTCCACCAATATAAACTATGATTAAATTTGAATTTAATAAGCAATTATTATTCATTTTCTATTCAAATTACGACTAAAGTCTTGATTGATAGGATAATTGAAAAACATCTATAGCTTTCAAGCGGTATCACATTTTTTGAATCCAAAACATGTGTCACATTCTATGCTTCACATACTATAGGATTAAAAAAACAAAAATTGAATTCCATGAAGTTTTGACCAAGTTAAGGTGGTCAGACATACAACTTTTTTATATTTTTTAAAATTTGTAATAAAAATTTCATAATTAATTATTTACTTGGAAAAAAATTACAAAAAAATACGCATCACATCAGGATGTGAGTCCTCTACTTATATATAAAATATTATAAAAAATATTATCATTTTATTGTGGTTAGGGTGGTCAGATAGACACCTACTTCTTATTTTTTTCCTGAAATTTAAATACTACTGCATTGAAATTTCAAATTTTCACCAAATAGATTATTTATTTTTTAAACAAACCTAGTAGTTTAGAAACTACATTCAATTTTCTATAGATTATATTCTTACATATTTTTGAAATAATATAGATAACTTATTCAAATTTTTATGTCAAGTTGCCTAACTTTGATTCTTTTGAATTTTTTGCCACTTAAGGGCCTACTTTTTCCATGATGATCCTGCACATACCCTAAAACCAAAATTGAAATTAAAATTGTAGAAGAGGAAGCTACGCATTTTACTGAAGAAGGAATTTAAAATGAAGAGAATCATAATGTAGCAATGAATAAAGAAGATAATATTTAGAGAGATGATGTGGAAATCTAGATAGATAGGAAAATAGAAGTCTCTAAACATAGGAGACAATGTCAAACCCTACTAATCCCAAATCTATGCCAAATAGATCATTGAAGAAATTCCTGAGACATGTGGTGAAAAGGAACAAAGAAATGTTACAAAGGTATAGCAATGAGATGATATTCTTGATTGGTTAATCATAAATTAGCTTCTCCAATGGAAGTGGAAATATTGCCTCTAAATTTGAATAATTTTATGTAAGAAATAAATACTCCTAAACCTAGGCACAGAGGAAAGGAAAAAAATGTCATACATAGAAGTGCAGATGGTAATAGAACTATTCAGATAGCTACTCCAATAGTTGATAAGGATAGACATGAAATAATGCCTAAGGAGTATAAGATAACAAGTATTAACCTTAGACACACATCTTGGTAGCAAGAGTTAGAGGAAATAAAAGTGAATTTAAATGCTATTGTTGCTAGAGTGCAGAAATACAAGAAGAAGAAAAAGAGAATTCAAAGAACGAGTTGCTACCTTGGAAAATTTTATAAAGTCATTAACTTTATCTAGTCAAAAGAAAGTTGAACTACCCCAACATCCAGTGTTGATGTCACAAGAACAAGTAGATGCAATTGTAACCGTTCATCATAAAATGAACATGTTTGAAGAATGGATTGAGTATTGGGTAAAGCAAGGAGAAGAATTTATTACAGATGCAATAATGAAGTAAAAGGAAGCATACCACCATTCAGCGAAATTGAAGAGATTTGAAGAAGAATGCAGACTTCACCAAGAGCAGGTCATTTAAGAAAGGTGAAGCATTGAAATTCTCATGCAATCAGATATCCAATAGTTAATACAAAGTGATGTAATATCAGAACATGAACTTCCATTGCCAGAAAAATGGAAGAAACAGTTGAAATGGGAAGGTGACATGATAATACAATGTATCAAAGGATTTGAAAAGGTCATCGTGGAATGCAAAAAAAATGATTGGGGAAAATCAAGAATTTATTGAAGTACTAGCACATCAAGGTTTTAATCCCCAAAAATTAGGACAATAAGGAAAAGAAGCTAGAGCCTTCAAGGAATGGATAGAAAGAAGAAATAGATATCCTATTCAATTGTTAACATGGTAGGTTATTGATGAGATAATACAATGTAGAAATACTATAGTCAGCTATTAAGCAGACAAAGTGCAAAAAAATGATATCATACTCCAAGCAATTCAAGACTATATTAGGCCCAAGCTCACTTGGAAATAAATGCAAGAGATTTGAAAAGAATGCATGCATCAAGTATTAAGTGCTTTCTAAGAGTATCAATTGAAGAAATATGAAGGAAGAATCTTGGAGCCTGAGTCATGAGTGGAAAAAGAAAGAACCAAATACCGAATAAAGAAAGTGTGATGAGGTTTATTTTGTTTCAATTAAATGAATTTACAGGTTGATCCTGGTCCCAGTAAATGTTCTTTATTCTAGTATTTAGAAAAGGGGCTAGTATCCTTGAAAAATGCAAAGTGATCATGCTGGAGTATGAAGAAAAGTGTTGCTACAGATGAATTCAAAGCCTTGACTTATTCTAGAATGTTCTTGATGACAATTGGTGAGTGCCACGTGCCACATTTTAATTTTTTATTTCTTATTCTCTAGATAGACTTTTAAGTTGAACTTTTGGGGCCTTGTTCCTATAAAAGGCCATCTCCTCCATTTTTATTTTAAGTTCAAAATTTGTGGATGTCAAAGTAGCATAAACTTTTAAGTTTTGTTCTTTTTTCCTATTTTTTTAACCATTTTGGTGTAATACTTTGTATGCACGTAGACATTAGTTAAGATCAGAGCTTGTTAGATAGCTACCTATCTCATTATCTTTTGTAGTTGGTTTTGTTAGTTTGGCTAAACAAGACTATATGTTGTGCTGTTTAAGGGTGCATACAGAACCTACTCGGTGTCCAAAGATGAAACCCATCTCTTTAAAAGATTGCACCATTTTATATGTAGATGTGAAGCAATCTGATGAAGTATAAAGTGGTTTGCTCTATTTTAATTAATTATTTGGGGCATCCATCGATTATAACTAGGAGAAACTTTTAATTTTTAGTGTTTTTTATGCTTTTTTTAGAATAGATGCTTAAATATTTTGAAAATGTTCCAAAATTTAAATGAATGGAAGAAATTTTGTTGAAAATATTTTGTTTTCTATAAGTTTGTTGAATTCTTAATGCTAAATCTACTGAAGAGATAGAAAATAATTTGTGATGTTCATGAAATATTATTGTAAAATATTTTGATTTCATGGTGTTATACTATGAATGAAGTGGAAATTTTTGTGTGAAATTCTTATGATTATTAGCAAAGCTAGAAATAACCATAGTCCCTTTGAGATTAATAGCAATATCACATCAGTACCCAAGAGCGGCCATAGTGCAACCATGACCTAGTTATCAAAGTCTTAGGATTGAACAAAAGCCAATCTTTTCCCTTTAATGTAGAATTCCCCCTTAGGTTATCTTTGTTCCATATCTTTCAAGAATGATAGGCTCTTTGTGGTCTTGTATGTGAAGAATTTATTCACCCTATTTTCTACAAGTAAAATCATCATCAATACCCACAAGGGAAGGATCTAGTGAGAGTGGTACCCTCTAAATCGCCTACAACAAGGGCTAATGAAAAAGGCCCCTTAAGGTCTTCTTCACTAAGCTCTATTGAAGAAAAAATCATTGATCTTGTAAAGATCAAGGACAGAGCCAAGATATCTTCCATTGAATTAAACATACCTTTTCAGGGAAGGGTGAAGCACTTAGGAGCCATTATTGGCCTCAAGAAGAGGGCTAGTGACTAGCTTCAAATTTGAGGGGGGCCTTTGTCACGAGGACATCAGAAGACAAGACATGAAACAAAATTCCCAAGAAGGTGAACCCTTCTTCTAATCTCCACTCATAGTGATCTCATCCTCCATCTTGCGCTTCCATGAAGGATGTTGAATCCTCATAGAAGAAGTGGAAGTGGAAGAGGAAGAGTAAAAATCCATAGTATAAGACACTACCATTGTATTTGGCATTTTGATGGGATAAGAGAAGGTAGATATGTTTGGGAGGGACATCAAGAGAGGATGCTCCATGGAGGGAGAGATGAAAACTTGCATCCTTTTGGGGTTAGCATCATTAGGACCCACTAGGGGAGGAAGCCAAAAGTAGAATAAAGGAAATGGGAACTAACATAGACATAGTATAAAGAAGTGGAATAGTAGAAGAGGATGCAGAGATAGAGGCAACTAGCCCCCCCTCCATCTTTTGCAAGGCAGCGTGTTTAGTGGCTAGAGCCTCTAGTTATGTCAACTATGGGTGTTAGAAGATGCAACCTGAGATGGGACTGGAGGCTGCTGCTCAACCATGGGAATATCCTCCACAATTTTCACGAGTGGAAGGGTAGTCTCTTAAGTAGGAAAAAAAGGAGGAAGCATAAGAGTAGAAATAACCATATGAGGAAAAATAGGCACAAATTCCTTGACAGCAAGCCTCTTCCTATTCACTACCCTAGGGGCAAGAGGAAGAAATAGTAGGAAGTTGCAAAAGCCAAAACATGGGAGTAGCACCATGAAAACCCTTCCCCTTTCCATAGAAAATGGGTCAAGAAATTGTGGGTAGAACAAGAAGCTCAAAAACTTGTCGCTTCACTTTCTGTCATGCAAGCACCATCGCACTTTCCATGCAAGGCATGGGAGTGGGAGCTAAAGATACCACAACAAGATGAGAAGAAGAATCATATGGAACCATAGACACAAAAGGAGAAGGCTCTAAAGTGCTAGCAAGCTTCCCCTTTCCCTTTGACATGGTAGAAGAGGAAACTTGTTATTGCACTATCATAGAGGGTTTTGTTATGTTATGGAGACCAATCAGACTCAGATAAAATCTTCATATTAATTTTCATTAAATAATTTGCTGCACTTATTAAATATTTTTATGTTGCACTTGTATCTAAAAGTATGGTTACAAACAAATGTTAAATGTTGGAAGTGATTAGTTACAATATTTTAATATAAATTCAATGGACAGTTGAAAATATTAAATGTAATTACCCAAAGAAAACATTTTTTATTGGGTGCATGAGGCATACCCAATGGCCACACTTCATTTGTAATTAATGGGACATGTGTGGGAATATACTCCCATACTCGGATTAGATTTTGGAGGATAGCATGTCATGAAAAATGTTAGTAGAAAATCACAAAGTAGTGGATGGAAAAACGTAGGAGAAGTTGTGGGTACCCATAGCCATGGTTGTGTAAAACTAGCAATTGGAAAAACATGGAAAAACATTGTTACATGTTGTTGCATGTCTTTGCATGTTCTTGCATGTCATTGTAAATGTTATTTTCTAAGATATTAATATATTTTGGACCCTCTTGTTGGTGGATGTAGCCTGTATTTGGGTGAACCACGTTAAATCTTTTTGTTCTTGTTTTGCTATCTAGAATTTTTGTGTGTTTTATTTCTTTGTTTTATTGACCAAACTTACATTTAAATGATTGAAATCCACCTTCTAACCCTAACAAGTGGTATGAGAGTTGGGTTGTGTTTAGTTATCCTTTGCAAGAAGGTCTCATGGTTGAGAGGAAGTCTCATGGTTGAGTGTGAGTTATGGTAGACAAGGGTAAGTTGAAGGTAGACAAATTCAATGGATAGAAATTTTAGTTATGGAAGATGCAGATGGAGGAATATCTTTATCAAAAGGATTTATCATGACCATTGGAAGGGAAATCCAATAAAATCCTAGCTATGTTTGATGAGGATTGGGATATTTTGGATAGAAAAAAACTTGGAATTATTTGTTTATGCCTGGCACAATCGATGGAATTTAATATTTCAAAATAAAAGACAACTGAATATTTGATGAAGACGTTGGAAAAGTTATATGAAAAGCCTTCTACTTTGAATAAGGTATTTATTTTGAAGTGTTTATTTAATATGAAAAATATGATAGAAGGTGGATCAGTTGTTAATCATTTAAATGAGTTTAACACAGCTACCAATCAATTAACTTTTGTTAATGTAAAATTTGATGAAGAAATTAGGGCTCTTTTGATTCTGTGTTCTTTTCCTAAAATCTAGAATAGCTTGGTAATGGTGGTTAGTAATTTTGTTTCTAGTTTAAATATGATTTAATTTGATGATGTTGTTGGTGTTGTTTTGAGCAAGGAAATTCATAGGAAAAACTTAGGTGGTACATCCACATTAGGTAATGTTTTGAATGTAGAAAGCAAGGGAAAAATAAAGAAAATAGGAAATAATTCTAGATTTCATGGTAAGTAACGAGAAAAATCAAAGGACAAGAGGTCCCAATCTAGAGAAAAGAAGAATTCTTGGTACTATAGTAAGTCGGGTCACTTAAAGAAAGATTGTTCATCTCAGAAAAATAAAGGAGACAAAAAGGAAGGAAATAAAATGGAAAATGTGGTAAGTAATAAATCTAATGAGGATGCTTTGATTCTTTCCCTTGATAATGTTGATGATTCTTGGGTGTTAGATTTAGGGGCTTCATTTCATGCTATTCCCCATATAAGTTATTTTTTTACTATGTCCAAGGAGATTTTGGGCTAGTTTATTTGGGAGATAACGAACCCTATCAGATTGTTGGAAAGTGCAAAATCAAGATTAAGTTGTAGAATGGGAATCATTGGCTACTACATGAGGTAAGGCATGTTTCAAGGTTAAGCATAAATTTAATTTTAGTAGGGCAACCAGATGATGAAGGTTTTTTTGTTACATTTAGTGATAAAAATTGGAAGGTTACAAAAGGTGCATTAGTGGTAGCAAAAGGTGTGAAAGTAGGAACCTTATATCTTTTCATAGGTCATACTATTCCTTCTACTTTAGTTATTGAAGATAAAAATCAATGTTCAGGAATAGTTGTTGTAGTTCAACAGGCAGAAAATTAGACAGTTGTTGTGGGTTCTAAATCAGCACTATGGCATAATAGACTTGGGAACATGAGTGCAAAAGGTAAAAGTACTTCATTCAAAGAATGTTTTACCAGGTCTAAAATGTGTTAATATGGATTTCTATGAAATTTGTGGGTATGGTAAACAAAAGAGAGTTAGTTTTCTCAAGGATGGGAAGCAAAAGAGAGATAAGAAATTGGTGCTTGTGCATATGGATGTATGGGGACCAACTCAAGTATCTTCTTTTGATGGATCTTGTTATTATGTCACTTTTATTGATGATCCAATAAGGAAGGTATGGATTTATTTCCTTGGGCAGAAATCTGATGTATTTGAAACTTTTAAAAAATGGAGAAGCTTGGTTGAGAATGAGAAGGGTAAAAATTTAAAATGTCTCATATCTAATAATGGTCGTGAGTATTGTAGCAAAGAGTTTGAAGATTATTGTTCCTCTAATGGTATTTGTAGGCATAAAATGGTTCCAGGGACTCCACAAGAAAATGAAGTGCCTAAGCACATGAATAGAACAATAATGGAGCATGCACAGACTATGAGATTGCATGTTGGGATACCTTTAAACATGTGAGAAGAGGTCGTAAACACTTCTATTTATTTAATTAATAGAGGTATTTCTAATCCTTTGGGTTGTGGTATTCTAGAGCAAGAATAGACATGTAAGAAGGTGAGTTATTCTTTTCTCAAAACCTTTGGCTGTGAAGCATTTTCACATGTAAATTCAAAAAATAGAACCAAGCTTGAAGGTATGTGCAAGATCATGATGGGCCAAAAAGTGGTAATATGATGGGTATTTGTAGGGTATGTGGCTGGAGACTTTTTTTTTACCCAAAATTGATGAAATGAAAAGGGTTTTTAAAGGAGATTATCAACTTTCCACCAATATAAATTATACTTTACTTTGAATTTAATAAATAATTATTATTCATTTTCTATTTGAATTACGACTAAATTCCTAATTGATAGGCTGATTGAAAAAAATCTATAGCTTTCAAACAGTATCACATTTTTTTAATCCAAAACATGCATCACATTCTATGCTTCACATACTATAAGATTAAAAGAAGAAAAATTGAATTTCATGAATTTTTTACCATGTTAAGGTGGTTAGACATATGAGTTTTTATATTTTTTAAAAGTTCAAATAAAAAATCCATAATTAATTATTTACTTGGAAAAAAATTACAAAAAATTATGCATCACATCTGGACGAGTCCTCTACTTATGTCTAAAATCTTATAAAACAATATTATCATTTTATTATGGTTAAGGTGGTCAGACAAACACCTACTTATTTTTTCTTTGAAATTTAAGTACTACTACATTGAAATTTCAAATTTTCACCAAATAGAATTTTTTTTAAGAAAAAAAATCTAGTATTTTAGAAACTACATTCAATTTTCCAAAAATTCTATTCTTACATATTTTGAAATTATATAGATAACTTATTCAAATTTTTACGTCAAGTTGCCTGATTCTAGTTTTTCTGAATTTTTTGCCACTTAAGGGCCTATTTTTTCCATGATGATCTTGCATATACCCAAGATGCAAAATCAAAGAAATATATATTTGTTGGATATGGAATTGATGAATTTGGTTATAGGATTTGGGATTTTGAAAATCAAAAAATTATGAGAAGTAGGGATGTCATATTCAATGAAAAAGTGTTGTACAAAGATCAATTGTAGTAGCATGAGAAGAAAGAAAATGATTATGTAGTGTTGGATGATACTCCAAACAGTGATGTTCCAAGGATTCCTCATGCTCCGCAACAACAACAAAAACAAATACCACAAACTCTAGTGAATGTTAGACGATCTTCAAGGATAAGTATTCCTTCGGATAGATTTTCTCCCTCTTTGTATACTATTTTATTAACTAATATTGGTGAAATGGAATTCTATGATGAAGCTATGCAAGTAGATGCCAAGGTTCAGTGGGAGCATGTAATGGAAGAAGAAATGGACTCCTTACTGAAATATCAAACTTGGGACTTATGTAAGTTTCCTAGAGGTAAAAAGGCTTTACCAAACAAATGGGTTTATAGGTTGAAAGAGGAAGATGGAGGTAAGAAAATATTTAAAGCCAAGTTAGTTATAAACGGATTTGCATAGAAAAAAGGGTATTAATTTTGATGAAATATATTTTCTCTGGATGTTAAAATGACTTATATTCATACTGTTTTAAGTATTGTGGTTGCTGAAGATTTGCATTTTGAATAGCTTGATGTTAAAGAAACCTCTCTCCATGGTGATTTGGAAGAGGAAATATATATGGAACAACCACAAGGATTTGAGGTCAAAGGTAAAGAGAAACTAGTGTATAGATTAAAGAAAAGTTTATATGGCTTGAAACAATCAACTCGGAAATGGTATATTAAATTTGATAGTTTTATGGTTGAGCATGGCTACAACTAGTGTAATTAGAACCATTGTGTTAACTTTAAGAAGTTGGATGATGATAGCTACATTATTTTATGTTTATATGTTGATGATATGCTTGTAGTGGGGCCTAACATGTATCACATAAAGGAGTTAAAACATTAGTTATAAAATTTATTTTCTATGAAGGATTTGGGGGAAAAAAAAATCCTTGGTATGAAGATTACAAGAGATCGGAACAAAAAAAATTATGTTTATCTTAGGTTGATTATGCTGAAAAGGTGTTGTTGAGATTTCATATGGAGAATGCAAAATTTTTTAGCACACCTTTGCCTAGTCATGTCAAATTGACTAAGGATATGTCTCCAAAGACACAAGAGGATGAATAAAAAATGTCCAAAGTACCATATGCTTCAACTGTAGGAATTTTAATGTATGCCATGGTATGCACGAGACTAGATATTGCACATGTTGTAGGAGTTGTTAGCAGGTATATGATTCATCCCAGAGTTGAGCATTGGAATACAATAAAATAGATTCTTAGGTATTTGAGAGGTACATCCAATAAATTTTTATGTTTTGGGGGCTCTCATACTAATTTAAAAGGCTATCTTGACTCAGATTTAGCAAGGGATATAGATGCCAAGTGGAGTACCACAAGTTATGTATTTATAGTTGGTGGGACAATGGTGAATTGGCTTTCTCAGTTGCAAAAGGTGGTTGCTTTATCCACTATGGAGGTAGAGTATGTAGCTACAACAAAGGTGGAAAAAGAGATGATATGGCTACAACTTTTTATGGAATAGTTGGGTAAACAATAGGTTGAAAGTTACTTGTTTATGGATAGTCAGAGTGTTATACATCTTGCAAAGAATTTTTCCTTACACTCTAAAACCAAACACATACAACTGAGATATCATTTCATTCGATCTGTATTGGAGGATGGATAGGTAAAGCTAGAAAAGATACATACAAATGAAAATCTAGCAGATATGTTTAGGAAGGAAGTGACAAGGAAGACGTTGAGCTCCTCTTCAGCTTTGGTTGGCCTTTAAGGCTAAATTCAAGAAAAGTAGTGCAACAGGGTCCAAGGTGTTGATTTCTAGTGGGAGTTTTAGGGGCAGTGGTGTTATGATTAGTCTCCAAGTGGGAGATGGTACAGAGTGGAGTTTGATCAGTCTCCAAGTTGGAGATTGTTGTGTTATGGAGACAAATTAGATTTGGATAAAATCTTCATATTAATTTTCATTAAATAATTTGTTGCATTTATTAAATATTTTTATGTTGCACTTGTATCTAAAAAGATAGTTACAAACAAATGTTAAATGTTGGAAGTTATTAGTTACATTATTTTAATATAAAGTTAATGGAAAGTTGAAAATATTAAATGTAGCCACCCAAAGAAAAAAAAATTTATTGGGTGCATGAGGTACAACCAATGGCCACAATTCATTTGTAATTAATGGGACATCCATGGGAATATATTCCAATACCCAGATTACTAGAGTTTGGAGGGCAGCAAGTCTTGAAAAATGTTAGTAGAAAATCATAGATTATTGGCTAGAAAAATGCAGAAGCTATAGGTACCCATAGCCATGGCTGTGTAAAACCAACAAGTGGGTATGTGCAGGATCATGATGGGCCAAAAAGTGGCAATATGATGTGTAACGCCCCGTCGTGCGAACCCCAAAGGAACTAAAACAATAGAACAATTTTTTTTTTTTAAAAGAATATAATAACCATACTTAAGTATTATAACATAACAATGTATTATGTGGCACAACTAGTTCCAATGGGGTACATGAAGTGACATTACTATACTAACCCATAACAACGATAACAAGATAACAATAATTAATCTATTACGTAAATCTATTCATTCCCATTTCGTCAATGAAAATATCTATCAACTGTATCCATATTAATAACATATGCACATATGACAATACATGGAATTATAAAGATATAAAGTGTTACATATTTTGATAGATACAACTCAACATAACCAATTATAACTCAAGATCCTGAATAAATACATGGCCTGAATTAATTATTACATCCCAATGATAGTAAAATACAACTGTCTGAAAATATATCTCAACAACCACATATACAATTTACAACAAGGTCATCCCAACACACATGGGAGACAATACACCAATGAATACATTACATATGAAGTATATACATCAATCTGGTACATAAGGACACTGGATCATCAACATCCGCCAAACCCTGCAAGTAAAAGATACATCTGCAACAGAAGAGGGAACCTAACGAGGTGCGAAGCACGTTCCACCCAACCACCCCCGTGCTGAGAGTAGACAAGGAAGGGTCCCCGACCAAGCACGCCTAACACAACAAAGTCTAACTCCAAAAAAAACAACTTAACATCAAAGACCACTTAGAACTCAACAACGACAAATCCAAAGGCACAACTACACCACTTCGTAACACAACAACAAGTCATACTCACAAGCATCAATGAAACTCAAGACATAATATCAAAGACTAAATCCACCAATAACCAAAGAGAAATCAATAAATCACTGAACCACTACAAACACAATATCACTTAACAACTACAATCACAAGTCACTTAACAACTACAAACACAATATCACTAACACGAGGTTACAATGCTTCCAGAGAACAAAGATCATGAACAACGCACAATAACTAATCAACTATCGACATAGGAAGAGTGTCATGCATAAATTGCCATGAGTTACCCTGGCTCAACCTTCCTAGGCTACCTGACCCCCATCCTGGGTTACCCTGGCTTGCCTCTACCGGCTGCCAGACCCTCACGTAAAACTATGTGTCCATCTCATCTCGAGCCTTATCATTCACTTGCTTCACGAGAGAGACATCCTTTATCTTTATTAGTGTGAAAGCCCCCCCATTAATTCATTTAGATTATCACTTAATTAAACTCTAGGTAGGTTACCCTGGTGCCCCTTTGTGTGCCGGACCCCCACAAAGAGCCACTCTCCTATCGACAACACAACAAAGTACAATACCAGAATAGTAACTAGACAACATAACCTCTCCAATCCAAGGAGAAAATAAAACAAGGAACTCACTCCGAACACTGGAGGAAACTAAATATGGAAACACACTCCTTCCAAAGGAGGTACAAATCTCGTTACCCACTCCTATTTCCTAGGAGGCACAAATCCTCGTTCGTGGAAACCGGGTACAACATCATAGTACAATACATCAAGGCGATTCACAAAATGAACCTCTACACATAACATCCCACTCAAGAAAACTTCTCTGAAAGACTTACATAGACCCTTAACCCCATTTGCCCGACACGGAGAATAAAAGAAACATGAAAGAAAACATTCCATTTTTGGAAGCCCTTAACAAAAAAACTTAAACTCTTACGAAAGGTAAAGTAACCTAAGGCTTTCCCATACGACACAAAAGCACTATGAAGAAAATGCCACAGTAGAATTAACGAATAATTTCAAGAATCACAATTACGTTTAATCAAATCCATAAAAAAATAAATTACAATGAATGATAAATTTCACCCAATAACTCAATCAATCACACGAGAACACTCGTTTCAACACAACACAATAAATTTATTTCCAGTTTCCTAATTAACTATAATATTGCAAAATATTAAAACATAATCACAATATATAAATAAATCTCTTTTATATATATATAAATATACAAAATAAATTAAATAAATAAAAACTATATTTAAAATCATTCTATAAGATTAACATTTATATCCTATTTTGTTTTAAAGAAAATTATAATTTTAAAACAAATATCCAACCCCCTCTATATAACAATAATCAATTAATAAAACTAGTAAAGTCACATTACAAAAATTATTATACGAAACAAATTCGAATTAACTCTCATTTAAGTAATATATAATTAAAAAAAAATTGAATTAAATCTCAACAAATAAATATATATATATATATATATATATAAATAATATATATTAAATATATATTAAATAATATATAATATATATTTAAATAAACTAAATATTAATAAAAACAACACACATTAAATAAAATTAATAAAATAAAAACCGAATTTAATAAAGCATTTTAAATTAAATAAAAATAAAAATAAACAACAATCAAAAACTTTAGGTGGGGCCGAACCTCCACACAGGCGGAGGTACTACGTACCTCCCCCTGTGGGGAGGCCGCAGTCCCCACGGACTGCGCCAGCAGCCTCGGCTGCTGTGCGCAGCCGTGGTGGGCTGCGCCCTGCCCAATACAGGGCCATGGGTGGTACCCACCCCTGTGGTAACTTTATAAAAATATAATTTTTTTATTTTTTTTTATATATGATTTATAACTTTGCTATTAAATATTTCATTCATAGAAATTCCAGTGCGCGAAAATCCGTGGCGTACAGAGATAAAATTATTTATTTTCATAAATATTCATGCGACACAATTTACAAAGAAAATAATATGAACGTACACATATATACATATATAAAGAATCCACAAATTACTTTACATAGAAATTTTAAAATCTAATATATATAAATATTTTTTTTTTTAAATAACAATGTATATATATACAGAGAACCACTATTTATCTGAAAAATATATTCAATTAACACAAACAGAATTTTATATATATTAATATAGATAATAATAGATTCTGAACAATAAAATATATACATGGGTTTTCAAAAGATTCAATATAAATCTTGACATGAAAAATTATCCATCACGAATACAATATGGTTTTCTTTTCAATGATTCCATAATTAAATTTTTATTGAAGAATTTTAAACAAGGTTTTCACTACACAGAAACACAAATGTTTATACAAAAAAATTCTAATAATAGGAAATTCTTTTTAAAACACAAGGAGAAATTAATCTTTCAGCATGACAGTCAAAAATTTATTACAGAAGAGTAAATCAAAAGAGAAATAATGAACTTGAAAGGAACCTGAAACCCTTCGTTTGATGAAGAATCCTTCTGAATCCTCCTCACGACTTTCTGCCTGCAACGTTCTTCAGAACAATCTTTCCTTTTCAATCCTACAATGATTTTTTTCAGCAAACACCAAAAACCAAAACTATCTTTCTTCTTCCAAATCCAAAACAACAGAGCCAAAACTTCTGTGTGAAATCCATTCCCTCATAAAAATAATAAATCACTAATTAAAATCAATAAATCTTTTTCCGCTTTCTTTTCCAAAAAGCCTCTTTCCTTATTGGTCCTTTTCCAGCTTTTAAAAGCTCACACTTATCTAAAATTTTAATTGAAATAATTTATTTAATTTAGATATTATCTTCACATAATTTCCTAATTTAATATTAATAAAAAATATAATATCTAATTATTCTTATCAATATTAATTTTAATTATAATTATTTGCATTTTTAATTAATTAAATCACTTTTAATTTATAATATATTTAAATTTAATATTTTTCTAACTAGCAATTAAATCAAATAACAATGCATCATTAATTAATTATTTTATGAAATACAATTAATTAATTAAACACTAACCAAGAATTAAATAAATGCTCAACAGTCAAACCACATAAAGACAAAGACAAAACTTCAGTCATAACACAACGACTCACAACAGACGACAGACTTGGGACGGGGACGCTTCCAAGCCTACTCCCTTTTTCAACATTTTACCCATTGGGTTAATTTATTGCTCGCCCTGTCCTGCCGAAGCAGGTGGAATCGAGACTTATTCCTGCAATCCTGCATCCAAATAAATGTCAAGTAGCACATGTATATATATAAAATCAACATCCTATCGTGAGAAGGAATTACAGTGTAGCAGGGTACTCGTGAACGAGTGATGCTACAATGTCCTCTCACCTACTCTATTCTCACAATTACAATACCAATAACGAACTAACATTTCTAACCAAATTGCTCATAAGATAACATAATATTTAACTACTGCATCATAACTAGAATTATAAAACTATTGCATCATAAAATAATACTAAGTTCAAATAACATAATCACCATAGAATCATCACATCGACATATAAAACATTAATGAACAACTATTTGAATAAACAATAATCCAATCAACACACAGAATATCATAAATCATACTAATAATGTCATATCAAATGATCATGTCCACTAAAGGAATAACATCTTCAAACATCAAGCCAACCAAATCAAGCCATAATAGTACCATCATAGTATTAACGTATCAAGTTAAAGCATAGAAATTAATAAATCCAAACAGTAAGAGGAGGGGTATTACATGATGGGTATGTGGCTGATGACTATTTTTTTACCCAAAATTCATGAAATGAAAAGGGTTTTTAAAGGATATTTTCATCTTTCCACCAATATAAAGTATGCTTTACTTTGAATTTAATAAGTAATTATTATTTATTTTCTATTCAAATTGTGACTAAAGTCCTTATTGATAGGCTGATTGAAAAACATCTATAGCTTTCAAATGGTATCACATTTTTTGAATCCAAAATATGCGTCATATTCTATGCTTTGCATTCTATAGGATTAAAAAAATAAAAATTGAATTTCATGAAGTTTTGACCAAGTTAAGGTGGTTAGACATATGAAGTTTTTATATTTTTAAAATGTTGTAATAAAAATTCATAATTAATTATTTACTTGGAAAAAAATTACAAAAAAATATGCATCACATCGAGGCATGAGTCCTCTACTTATATATAAAATATTATAAAAAAAATTATGATTTTATTGTGGTTAGGGTGGTCTGACAGACACCTACTTATTTTTTCCCTGAAATTTAAGTACCACTACATTGAAATTTCAAATTTTCACCAAATAGATTTTGTTTTTAAACAAACCTAGTAGTTTAGAAACTACATTCAATTTTCTACATATTTTATTCTTACATATTTTTTAAATAATATAGATAAATTATTCAAATTTTTATGTCAAGTTGCCTAACTCTGATTTTTTTGAATTTTTTGCCACTTAAGAGCCTGTTTTTTCCATGATGATCCTACACATACCCAAGTGGAAAAATGTGGAAAAATGTTTGTTATATTTTGATGCATGTCTTTGCATGTCTTTGCATGTCATTGCAAAGGTTATTTTCTAGGAGATTAATATGTTTTGGACCCTCTTATTGGTGGATGTAGCTCAAATTAGGGTGAACCATATTAAATCTTTGTGTTTTTCTTTTCTTGTCTAGAATTTTTTTGTATTTTATTTCTCTATTTTATTGATCAAATCTGCATTTAACTGAATGAAATCTACCTTCTAACCCAAACAAATTTTACCAAGATAGCATAAGGAGAAAGTAGATAGCTAACATTTTGTGCTAAACCCCCAATATTATATTTAATATAAGCCTTATATAAAAAATATCCCCTAGGAGGGAGAGGTCTAACCATGACAGACCAAATGTGATCTAGTGAGAAGCCCCCACATGAAACCAGTGGTTTATAGCTAGTTTCATGCACCATATGCATAGTGTCTTCATGAGGTAACTTTAAACATTTATGGATAACAAGGGAAACACCATTCATAGAGGCTAGGCATGGAATTCCTAGCCTTACTCTAAACAGGTCAGACTCTAGGATCATGACAAATGGAACATCAACTAATTTGGATCCAACAAAAACTGACAAAGAAATAGAACCCATAAACAAAATAGAGAGTCCATCATGGGTATGGAGAGTGGTCTACTACTCTTCTTATCTCTTCTTGTGTAAGCTATTTATAAATAGAGTTTCCTTCATTATCACATTAACCCAACTTGTCAGATCAACTAAGATGCCAGTGTACGGTGTTTCCATTGATCTGAGCAAGAATGTATAGTAGGGAAGTATCCTTATCAAGAGGTACATCATGTGAGGAAAAAGTTATATCAGATATCAAGGTGAGAGCAGGATCATGGGGGTCCAAAATGTGGTGATATGACAAAAAAAAGGCTAATGACTTTTTCTTTATCTAAATTTGATGAAATTAAAAGGGTTTATTAAGAAAATTGTAATCTTTCCACCAATTATATAAGATATGCCTTATTTTGAATTTAATAGATAATTATTATTAATTTTCTACATGTATTATGACTAAAGTTCTAATTGATAGGTTGATTGAAAAATATTTGTAATTCTCAAATGATTTCACATTTTTTGAATCCAAAAGATGTGACACATTCTATACTTCCTATTCTATAGGATAAAAATAAATAAACATTGAATTTCATAAATTTTTGACCAAGTTATGGTGGTTAGACAAATAAGTTTTAATATTTTAAAAAAGTTATAATTATAAAAAATTCATAACTAATTATTTACTTACCAAAAAATTACAACAAAAAAAAGTGGCACATACAAGCATGTGTACTCTACTTATATTGAAAGTTTCAAAAAAATATATCATTTTTTTTTTGTACTTAGGTTGGTCAGACATACACCTGCTTTTCATTTTTTTCCTCAAAAATTTAGTACTGTTGCATTGAAATTTCAAATTTTCACCAAATAGATTTACTTTTTTTCCAAAAAAAACTACTATTTTAGAAAATGCATTCAATTTGCTACAAATTCTATTCTTACATATTTTTCAAATTATGTTAATAACCTATTGAAATTTTTATGTCAAGTTTCCTAACTCTATTTTTTTGAACTTTCATTTACACTTAAGGGTCTAGTTTGGACCCCCTTAATCCTGCACTGACCCATCACACTCATATTTTAAGGGGGGGGATATGCATGCACGAGACCATGTTCACATATTCTGATGGGACTAGCTCAAAAGATGGCGCAACTAAATTTAGTGAATGAGAGGGAAACATGGATCAATGTAAATTTATAACTTACTATTAGCCTTGGCCACAAATTTATTAGAATTATATTTCTTCCTATTGAGATGGATAGTCACATCATCAATGCAGTCCTGGATCTTGTGATGTAGGCGCATGCACCACTCAGTGTCATTTATGTGTACTCGGTGGAATTGACAAAATTATTGTGAGTCATACCACTCAGGATATGGCTCGACCAAAGGTCAAGGTTTTAGCAATGTTAGAACTTCAACTTTTGACAACTTTTTTCAAAATAGAAGTATATGACTTAGATAGCTTTGTGAAGTGTCTATTACACCCTAAATTTTAATCTTTAGGTAAAGATGCCATATTTGAAATAGCTTTATTCTTTCCAAAAACTAACACTATAGACTAGTTATTAGAACAAGAGCACAAGGATGAACCCCCAAACTATGTCACCATCTGTTGGTACTCACATAGTGTGGAAAAAGGGTGTGCAAAAGAAGGATATTTCATTAAGATAAACTTTTATTTCCATGATTTATGTAAGTTACCAATGAAAACCTTTTGAACATCTGAATCCAGTAATGGATAAGAGATAAGAGAGAACAATGTTTGATAGTGAGCAATAAAATTAGTCACCTTTTCATAGTCCCCTTGCTTGCATTAGATAAGATCCCAAAAGGTCATCTTCAATCCAATATTATTATAGAACTACTTGAGGAACTAATTTACCAGATGATCAAATAAAAAGATAGAGTTATTCGATAAGGAATAGTACCACTCAAGGGTAGTGTCCTTAAGGGATCATAGAAAGATCTTAGCAATTACAAAATCATGATGGAATAAATTAGTGCACATAGCATTAAATACTTAAACATGCATATGAAGATCTCCACGACCACCATGTACTTTTTAAACTTCAGAATCTCCATCCCTTGAGGGATAGGAGTTTTTAGAATAGCAATAGGTAGAGAGGACTATGATGAAAAAAAAATGAAAGATAGGTTGAGAAGTAGCACTAGATAGGTTCACTAAATTATTTTGCATATGACCCATGTTCTACAACAAGGAATTTACGATAGAGTTAGAGGATGAAACAAGACTAGTGAAACCACCACCAAAACCACCAGAGCCACCAGCCCCCATTCTAGCAGAGACCCCACCACCTAGACCAACATGGACTCCATGATTACTACAATAAGAATTAGGAATGGGGGAGTTGAAGCTCAAGCCCGTACCTTATTTACCTTAAAGGTGGGGTTCAACTAAGGACTAGAGGTGGTGTCAACAAAAGGGCTAGTCTCAGTCATACACATCAACACCCTAGGCATAGAGAATTCTAGCTATCTTTTAGTGGCCTTAGAGCTTAGGTTTTGCACGATACCTGAGTTAGGATTGTATGTTGGTACATGAGTTTCCATGATGTCTACAAGACCCTAAAGAAATTCTATACCTATGCGGTCCTTATCCAACATAGCTCTCAACCTATTAACAACCTTAGCTTCCTTAGCCAGGGTTCTCTATTTCTCCAAGTACTTCTCAAAATCCCTAAGTCTCCTATCTAGGGAAAGAATTTGTCATGAGGTAATCTCAATAGCATTGTCTTCCTCCACAAGCGAAGCAGATGGAGAAGAAAGAGGTGTAGGAATATGAGGAACTTCCCCAAAAGGGTTGGAGAAACTTGTATTTGTTCCTGAAATTATTTCCTCAAAGATAGGACCAGTAGTGAACTTCTTAGAATCCATCTCTATATGTCACAAGCTCCTAAAAATATTCCCATAGGTTGTTGACTGAGTCATAAAGCTCATAAAGCTTCACAACACACAAGTCTATAATGCACCCAAGAAACAAGAGAAAGATATCTAACACTAAGAGATGAAAACAAGACTTTCACAGTAGGTTCACCAAAAATGTAAAGAAGGGGGACTTGTCACCCCCAAAGCTCTACATCATGGGAGATCCTCAAGGAATGAACTACCCAAAACTACCTCAAATTGATCAATAGATGAAGAAAGAAGAAACAGTTTGAAAAGGAAGGGAAAATAGGACTTTATTTCCCTTCTACTAAATGAAAAATGTTTCTAGAACTAGGTGAGTTGGCCACAAAGGTTTTGGACCATAGACTAGATGGCTCACTGGCTAAGGATGACAATGTAGGAACCAGACTCTAGCACACCATGTTGGCATCTCAAGGACATGTTATCATCCTGTAAGGACAAGGAGTTTGATAATAGCCAAAAAAGAATGAGGCCTACTTTTGACCTAACTATTGATGTTTTTTATTTAATAGGAAAATATAGAAAAAAATAGTACAACGAGAAGAATATTGGAGAGGATTATTCTAATAGTGAAAATGAGAAGGAAAGAGTAGGAAAAGATACCTTTCATGCATGGTCCAATCTTCCAATTGTCTTGAAGTGAACAAACCTATACCTACACACAGAAGAATAGAAAAAATGTTAGGTTGTCTTTTGAGGTCTACCTTAGTTAGACCCTCATTTTGGTGTTCCCACCTCCATGAACAACCAGATATGCAACAATATAGAGAAAGGAAAAGACACAATCAAATAGAGAGAAAAGGTAGCCTAAATGCTACTCTATAAAAAAAATGATGCAAATAAATGAAGAGGAGCAATGTCACCTTCCCTTCTGCTAGCACTCAAGGCTAAGAGAGGAAGATGACTAGAGATGACACCTTGCCAAGAGAATGGAGCTTCGTGAAACCTACAAAGAGAATGTGTTATAACAAGAAGACGTTATAGAGTCCAAGTAGAATGCTAGTAGTAGAAAGAAAGGAGAAAGAATAAAGAAGTAGAATGAGAGAATTAAGCTTCAAAAAAAGGAAATAGTGAATAGAGACCCTAAAAGAAAGAAGTTTGAATGGTTAAATGGAGGAAAAGGGATGCTTTTCATTGGTCAAGACCTAGCAGAGAACGTTACATTCATGACCAACTAGAAAACATAATGCTTTTCTGGATTTTAGAGGCAAGAATCTATTAGGATGGTAGTGTGTTGCATAGATGTCCACATGGTGTGGCCACGTCCTTGACAAAAAATTCCTCCACTAACATAAAAAGAAAAGGCTACATGAAAGGAATAGGATGATGAAAGTGGGATTTACATCATTGGACTTAGAAGGTCTAAAGTAAGGATAAATAAATGAGAAGTTCACCTAGGGTGCAAATTTAGACCATCACAATATCAATATTACATTATGTAATTGAAAGGTTGAGACACATTTTCCCAACAATTATTTGGGGTATGTGCTATTTTATTTTGTGCACCCATTTTATGATAACCTCATGTGTGATGTCAATATATGGTACATTAGAATCATAAAAAATAGACTCATCATCATTGACATTAGAAGATTCATTTTCATTGAATTTAATATAATTAAACACTTATTATTTTAAATAGATGTATTATTATGGATGTGCCCAACTTGTACCATCTATTTTTGAATAAAATATTAAAATATATTTTTTATATAATGTATATATCTAAATAATTTCAATACATAATGATAAAAATAATAATATTTAACCTTTTGTGGTGTAAATATTGATATATCTACTATCTTAAATAAGAGGAAAATTTGTAAATTTTTGTTCTAAAACATGTTCTAAAATAATATGTGGAGACTTGTCCAATTTAGTGAAATATATAAATATATTTCGTTTGGTATGTACATAATTATCCTTATCATGCTTAACTTAAATTTAATTACCATTTCCCCCACTTTCTAAACTCAATGTTGATGATACCGCATTGGAAAAAGAAGTCTACTACTCACATTTGCATACACTAGCACATAGACCTAGAATTTATATATAATTAAATTCATTGGAAGTTCCCTTTCTTAGTTCCTCACATGTGTGTTTATTTCATTTTTTCAAATTACTTATTGTGATACCACTATTGTTCAATTGTAAATTATATATTAGTTAAATACTTTGATAGTAATTTATTTTGTCCATTTACAAAATGTGTTGTTAGAGGTCTAAGTTTTTAATAGTGCTTAGCATGGGGGTAATCCCACAATATTGTTTTCCACTTTTTGGTCAAAGTGAGACATTGAAATTAAAAAATAACTAAATTTTAAAGCTTTGTCACCTAGAGCAATTAAACCATTATCAATTTGAAGGTGATGTAAAATCATGATTTAAAGATTTCATATACAAATAGTAAATATATATTCTTTTTAATTTTTAAAAATATCCTTTCAAATTTTTACGTAAGTTTAAATAAACTATTATATGTACTTAATAATATTTCTAAAAAGTGACATCTATTTCATATTCCATAACCTTTTTTATAAAAAAAGATAAAATTATAAATTCTTAAACATAGATTTTTAACACTAATATCGAGTGTACAAACAATTTTTCATAATTTTTTGTTACATATTTTACTTTTATTAATTTTTGAAGTTATATCATTTATAATTTATACATAGGTTTACTCCTTATCACATAAATGTTTCTATATATATCCAAATTAACCATTTTTTCAGACAAAGACTTTAGTACCTACTAAACATATTGTTTTAGATTTTTTTTGCCTATTTTTATAGCATGTGGAACAAAGCCCTTGATGTTTGGTGGAAAATTTATTTACACTAAAAAATAGAAAATGAATTTAATAATAAAATTAAATATCTTCAACATTATACTCATTCAAAATCTTATATTAGGGATTGCAATCCTATAAAAACCTCCTATCCTGTTAACTCCATAAATTAATCCAACCAAAGATTTGAAATGCAAAATTTTGAGTAAAATTTGTGGACTAAGGGGGAGAGATCCATCTAAGTACTTTTGAATGAAGTACCTTCATTCAAAGGTACTTGTAAACAAATTTCCATTCCATCACCTAAAATAATATTAAAATATTAAAAAAATTAATATCCTTCAAACAATGGCTTTTGCTAAAAATTTCTTTCCAACCATGCAAATTTATAATGTTCCAAAAGTAGGTTACACTATTGTGGATCTACTATAGGTTTTGGAAGAATGGAAGGTTCTCTCCTCAAGAAATTTAAATGATGTTGGTTGCCATGCAAATAATAAGATTGATCCTAAAATAACAATAGAATCCAATTGAAAGGAATTTAAAAAGGTATGATAATTCTAGCAAAGGAAAATTGATATCCTAAATAAGCACTACAATCCTATACAAGGTATCATAAAATAAGATTCATACATTCAAATGTTGTGACTCAAGCTCGTAATAAGTGTTTCCCACTACCTACAAGAAAATATAGTTTAGAATATTAATCTATGACATGGATAAAGCTAATTTATTTGTAAAAAGATAACTAATACTAGGTCATGTGGTGAAAAAGAGATTTTTGATCTCCCAAGTGACACTATGGGTTTTAAATTCAAGTATTTAGCTTAAATATAGACCTTGTCAAAATTATTTCTTAATTTTTATGTAAGGAAAGAGAAATCTTTTGGGGATTGAAGGATGAAATTGATGTGGTAAGTAATTTTAAAATATATAGGTTTAACAAATCCAAATGGTTTTTAATGGGGAGCTTGACTTCACATTATTTCACACATTAATTCAGTAGAAACATGCCTTTCACATTCTGTAACACATTAATGCCTTAGTAACATGCCTTCTTCATCTACAAGTGATTCCACCTTAGTAATTTTTTTTCTAAATGTTAAATAAATGATGTAAGGAATGTTTTTGGCAAGCCAACACCATAATAACATAATTTTTCACCTTCATTAGGCTCATAAGCATTGATAATGTCAACAAAATAACAACAACATAAAGAGTGATGGATAGAACATGATTTTGAGCTCTTATATAATAATTTAAAAGTATGAAATGATGAAACTAACGCATATAAATGCACCATTCTTATCCTTGGGTGATTGGTGAGTTAAATAGTGTGAATCCAAATTAGCCGTCATGTATTTTTATAGTAAAAAATAGACTTTAACTTCATAATGATGTGAAAAGGACCAATTTAGAAGAAGGTAGAAAAAAAAATTACTAGAATTTTCTTTATGGTTGTGTATATTCCATTAAATAACATTTATATAGTGTGATCCTCCATTGGGAGCTCATTTTACTTATCATTATTGATTAATATTACAATTTTATTAACGTATATGTTGGTTTGACATTGAATGATAACAATCAACTAAAATTGAGTCCCTTTTTTTGTCAAATTCCCTCTTCCATGAGTCTTGATCACATAATGGGATCTATGAATGGCTTGAGGATGGAGTATTCATAGTAGATTTATGAAAAAATAGATTGAATCCATGAACCAAAATTAAATGGATGAAAATAAAAGAGTCAAATTATTTGTGGAAATGGTAGGGTTATTATTTTGCACACATCGTTGAGATTCATTATAAGGGCTAGTTCATTACAATTAGCTAGCATAGAGGTGATGGATTTTTAACTATATATCCCACTACAACTAGCTTCTTTAGCCAATAAATTAGAAGTGTTAACAATAAGATTTGAGAGTGACTAAGGTATAAATGAATAATAAATGATCCTTCGATGATGATAATAACATTGGAAGTAAGTGTTTGGAAGGTTAATGTGGGTGAGTTTCTACATGAAATTCTAAGAACCTACCTAATTTTCAAAAGATTATTTAAGGGTTAAGGAAAGGTCCACTTAAACACAAATTAGATGTGTGATTAGGCTAGTATTTTTGTATTTTAATTTACAAAGTTCACTGTAAATTCTAAATGAATTGGGAGGGTGTAAAGATCCACCAAAATGAGAACTTTGTGAGACAACTATTCAAAGACTTCATTGTTTTGGGTCTAGAGAGAACACCAATAAGGTGTCTCTCATAAAATAATAGATAAAAATATTGAAAGGCATATGGACGTGATGGGGATCGCAAGGAAAAATAGGAAAACCCTTAATAATATGTGTAACGCTAATGAACTTAATATCATGTGACTACCATTTTTTTACCCAAATAAATAGAGATAATTTAAGCATGATAAAACCCATACAAAAAAGTAATGAAGATATAATTATCATACCAATTATAAAAAGAATTAACAATTGTTATTGAAATAATTTAATTAATTTCAAATATTTACCTTATTGTGAACTTTTCAAATAAAAGTTTGAATTAACAATAGTTTCATTCATACTGTTACTTGTAACAATAAGAAAGAATATAACATTAAAAAATTATAAAGTATTTACCCTAAAATAAGATTAAAACCTTAACAAATAAATAGTCTTTAAAAATTTAATTATAATAATAATATTCTTAACAAATAAAGTTGGAACTCCCTTTTGATGTAGGAGAAGATGTTATGAATTAGTAATCAAGTTAAAAGTGTGAATATCTATGAATCTATGGATAATGATCAGCTAGATAAAAAAATTAACTTGAATGAGCACATCTCATTGAATGCATTTGATTATCATAAGTAGTGGGTATAGCAAACAAAGTCTACATTAAGTTTTCTAGCTATTTACAACTAGATAAAATGCCACAACCTATCCATATCTAGCATTTATAACTAGCAAGGTGAGTTTTATCTTATCAAGGGGTGAGCTACAACTTAAAACTAAAAACACTCAAGATAATTCCTTCGTAAGGTATAACTACTATTCTCATTCCTATGATCTACAAGAATGTATTTTTGGTGCGAAGCTAATGCCAAATATTAGCAAAAAGCTTCTATTAATAAATTTACATTTAAATGTATTAGAAATTCTAGTACCCTCGCCAAAACTACAAAACTTGCATCAATTTGGACGATGACATCAATGAATTTATTAGTGCACCTATCCCCATTGAATTAAAAGAGGTCCCTGCAATGGATGTGAAGTTGAAAACTAATAATTATAGACTTAAAACTAACAAATTAAAAACAAATCACATGATTTCGACTAAAATCAATTTGTATAGAAAAAAGCACCCATATTCAAACAAAAAAGACCGGAAAACACAAAACTAAATAAACAACTTAAAACTATAAAACTCCAAAAAAAATCCTTAATCAAAAACAATCTTCTCCCTTTTTTAACTACCCAGCCTAAACCAAAAGATATCATCATCGAATTTTTATAAAACCTTTCATGAAACCATCTCCTTAGTTAAATCCTCCATTATTCCTTTTTCCCCCTATTTAATGAGAACCAAAAAAAAAAATGCAAAAACTACCCATATAAGACCGATAACATTTACTTTCATTTCGTAACATTTGCAAGTCATACAAATTTTACTTAAAAGAACAATCATGTTCAAAATAACTAGTTCTTACTTGAAATATGAAAATGACATGAGGAATTGGATAAACAATGCACGACTATGTATTGCAAATGAGGTGATATATTTGTAGGTCACATTCATACTTTTATGAACATTCAAAATAATTGAAAAGTATTATTAAATGAATTTAGCATATTATTTATTATTTTCTAAAAATTTTATCCATCATGCAGGATAAATGTTGCGTAAATACTTCTGTCGCTCAAACTCAACATAAAACTGAAAATGACTTATCTAAAATTCAAACATTTTTTTATTGGAAGAAGAAATTTTACTAATAAAAACTAATATAAAATTCAAACGTATAAAATTCCCGATCATTAAATTATATTTTGAAAAACACTTAAATCTATTCAGCTGCATGCAAATTGCATGAAAAAACACGTGGCAATATTTTGCTCAAGGTGGTTAAAACAAAATATGTAAAATATGTCCGTTGAAGAGAATAAAAACAATTCTGACGAATCTAATTTGAAATCGGTTAATTTGTGTTGTTTTATTCATCATTTATTTTCCTTTTCTTTGCGGCAAAGTTTGAAATTGCAATGATTTAGATTACAATAATAATAAATATACATTACAGAGCAATGATCAATGACCTTAAATAGATATAATAATAATAATAAAACGTCATAAGTTAAATATTTTTAGTTTATATATATGACTTATTCAAATTAGTCAATGTTTCAGTTTTTATAATTAATATAAATATAATAATAATAAAACAGCAAATCAATAAGGATATGCAGTTTAAAAATGCATTTTAAATTTTAAATTGTAAAGTATTTGTACTTGTGCACAATGTCAAATTCATGAGCAATGACTAATGAATCAAAATAGATGTAATAATAATCAAACAACAAAATCAAATAAATTAAATGTATTTATTGTGTTTGTGCATTATATAATAGATTGGTTTATCTCAACTACTCAATATTTGAGCCCTTTGAATAATTAATATAAAAAATATTTCAAATGTTCATCCTTTTTTGTAGGGGACACGTACTTGGTTGAAAAACATTTAATTCAAAAATGTATTCTAAGTTTTAAATTATTGACTTATTTGAACAGCTCTTTATATATTTAATATGGAGATATATGTGAGATTATGTTTCTTTTCATAGCCTTCAATTTAAAATGGGACAATCTTATACTCAAATGTATACATCACTAAGCTTTGTGGGATTTGCAAGCTTAGTAATTTAAGAAAATAACACATCTCTTATATTATTATTTAAATCAGTAATATATATATATATATATATATATATATATATATATATATATATATATATATATATATATATAATTAACATAATCTATATACAATAAGCTAAGAGATTCTTCTTTAGATACTTACTTTTAATTATTTTTTTAATATTTGCTTCTTGATAATTGGAAAATGTAATAAATTAAAATAGTTTCAAACTAGACAAACTATAAATATTCATTTCTAAAAATTGAAAAATATAATAAATTAATAAATAGAAAATAGCATATCTTTGACTATTATGACAATAAACAAAAGGGAAACACAATACTCTTCATCCTTCCACTTTGAAATCTAGAAGAAAATGACCATTAGAATTTGATAGAGCATTCCCCCTTATTGTTTGTGGTTTTCATTTGGACTTTTAACAAGAATCCGAGAAGGGGAAGTTAAAATGTCAAGAGTTTACAAATCAAATGCGAAGGAATTGTCAATGATCACTCTCACACTTGAACACACATTTTTTGAGTTTATTCCTACTAAATGCTATCAATGAGAACAATCATGGAATAAGGGAGAAGATAAGACCTTATCCACGTAATATGGAAATTTAAAGTTAGAGTTGGTGAGGGAGGTAACTTTGGAGTGTAAGGCAGTTCACAATTGTTCCATTTTGAAGTGTGATGTATGGCCAATCATAAAGTCCTGAAAGTTGTGTTTAGCACTGGTGGATACATAGGAAATGTGTATCATGAGTTCAGTGATGGCCTTATTCCACTATACATTACATCACAACATGTAAGCATATGAGTTCAAGTCATGTTTTATAGGGAATGCATGCAACAACATAGTTGCATTATCTCTTCATGCCTCCAAGTTCTATGATCATTTAGATCATTCCACTTGGAACTAACTGGGCTTCCATAACTTCCAAATGACTTATAGATAGATCTTAGTAGGCAGTGCATTGCAGTGCTCCAGATGTACTCAACTTTACAGTACAAAAATGTAATCATATATTATATATTTATCAATACACAATTTTTTTTTTGTAATTTTGGTCTATCCCAGGTGTATAAATTGTTCATCAAATATGATATATGTTCAAAATCACAAAGTTCCTTAGTGGCTTTCTATTATAATTCCACTGTAGACAAATATAATTGAAAGGCTTTAATTTAATGGCTATTTATAATTATGGACAGATAGTGGAAGGGAAGAATACTTAAAGATCTTTGATTCAATAGAAAATGCAAAGAAATTTGGATAGAAAATAATTTGTATATTAATATTTATAATTCTTGTGGTTAAGGTAAGTGAAAAATCTCAATGGGTATATGACATTAATGGGACCTGCTCTAATAAATGATTTATGGGTGATATCCTACACGAAGTGCACTGAATTACATTACCTACAACCATAGATATGGGAGGATAAGAGAATCCTTAGAAATATTATTAATTTAGAAATCACTCAAGAAACAAAGAGCCGATCCAACTAAATCAGCTAAGAAGCAAGGATATACACCCTAAACTATTAAAAAAATTCAAGGAACAAAATATTGATTGAAAAACCTTAAAAGAAACACATTACACTCATAGTACAATTTTAGATAAATTTTATCTACCTATTTCAACACTAAATTGATCTCAAAAGCATACAATAGTAGAAAGAAAAACACAACAACTCTTCAACCATTGTTTCTGTTGAAAAATGAGGTGTTTTCTTAGCTTAATACTCTGTAAAACTTTAATATTGCTAATCTAAGTAAGCTCTTTCTTTGTTATATATATTCTTTGTGGGTGATTATCTTGATTAATTCATTTTACTATTATAGAATGAAGAAAGAAGTTGATAGAAAAACTAGACAGGATATTAGAAAGATCACACAAGATATAACGTGGAGAAACCATTTTGGGAAAAAACTCCACCAAGAATTATTCTATTATTCAATCTCTAAATTACAATAGCTCCAATTATTGCTTGAGAATGCTTCTTTTGTCTTTGTCATCACCCACAAAGAATATATGTAACAAAGAAAGAACTTACTTAGATCAGCAATATTAAAGTTTTACAGAGTATTAAGCTAAGAAAACACCTCATTTTTCAACATTTGGTATCAGAGTTGAGGTTGGGTAGAGTATTGGGATGCCATTCTCTTAAAGTTTAAGGATTTTTTGGCTTAGTGGGAGCTCTTATTATTTTAGTAATTTGCTGATTTTGGAATTAAGTTTTTGTTACAATGAATTGAAGGTTAGATATTGAAAAGTTCAATGGTTCTAACTATGAAATGTGGAAATTAAAAATGGAAGATCTTCTTGAAGAAAGAGATCAATGGTTAGTGGTTAATAATGAGACAAAGACACCTACAACTATGTCAGATGAAGATTGGGCTAAGTTAGATAAAAAGGAAAGAGGAACAATTAGATTGTGTCTTGTTGATGTTGTTCTTTTAAATGTTTCAGTGGAAACCAGTGCATATAAATTGTGGAAAAGAATAGGAGACATTTATCAAACAAAGAGTCTAACAAATAAGTTGTATCTGAAAAGGAAATTATATTCATTGAAAATGAAAGATGGTGATTCAGTAGCACAACATTTAAATGCTTTCAATTTAATTCTCAGTTAGTTAGCATTCGTAGATGTAAAGCTTGAGGATGAGGATAAGTGCATTTTATTGCTTTTCTCTTTACCAGATTCTTGGGAAAATCTAATAGTTGCAATTAGTGGTAATGGTGCAGATCCAAAGATGGACAACATCATTCCTACTCTCCTATCAGAGGAAATGAGGAGGAAATCTAAAACTAGCTCCCAAGATGCCTTGTTTGTAAGAGGTAGGCCTAAAGAGAAGGAATCTAAAGCAGACAAGAAAGGAAAGGGTAAGTCTAAAAGACAGTCAAAAAACCCTGGTAAGAGTAAGGTAAAGTGTTGGAATTGCAGAAAACCTGGACATATTAAAAAGGATTGTAAGAGCAAGAAGAAGAGTATTAATTCTTTTACAAAAAAATTCGATGACAGTAATGATGCATTAGTCATTTCTTCTAATACTGTTGTTGATAACTCTTGGCTTCTTGATTCAGGTTGCTCCTATCATATGACTCCTAGAAAGGAGTGGTTCTCTAAGTATACTGCATATGATGGAGGAGATGTCTTCTTTGGAGACAACAACACAACCAAAGTTGTTGGAAAAGGAGAGGTAAAATTGTGTTTCAGTGATGGTAGTATTAATACCCTTAATGATGTTGTACATATTCTAGGACTTGTAAGGAATCTACTTTCTATCTCTAAGTTTAATGATTCTGGAATGCATGTGACATTTGACAAAGGTGGTTGCATATTGGTGAAAGGAAATATGGTGGTTGCTAAAGGATCTCGGATTGGGACTTTGTTTAAGCTAAATACCTCCAATGTAAATATTTTATCAAATGTAACTAAAACTGAAAATGCATGTATGCTATGGCATCATAGATTGGGCCATATAGGTGAAAAAGGTCTTAGGACCATACTTAATAAAAATTTGGTTTATAGTATTCCTAATTATAATATTGGAAAAAATGACTTTTGTGAGCACTATGTGTTTGGAAAGAAATCTAGATCTAAATTTCCTACTGGTACAAATAGAGCTATTCACTCAGATGTAATGGGTCCTGTGGATATTGACTCTATTGGAAAATCTAGATACTATGTCACATTTATTGATGATGTCTCAAGATACACTTGGATATATTTTATGCATAACAAATCTGATGTGTTTAATAAGTTTAAGGAATTTAAGGCTTTGGTTGAGAAACAATCAGATCATAAGATAAAAGTGTTGAGATCAGATAATGGTGGTGAGTATTGTTCTAAGGAATTTGATGATTATTGTAAGCATGTAGGAATAGTGAGATAGAAAACTACTCCATATACACCTCAACAAAATGGAGTAGCAGAAAGGATGAACCAAACCTTAATGGAAAGAGATAGGAGTATGTTAAGTAGTACTAAGCTTGAATGGTCCTTATGGGCTAAAGCAGTATGTACTTGTTATTTAATCAATAGATCCCCTAGTTCATCTATTGAAGATAAAACTCCTCATGAGATGTGGTTAGGTAAGAAACCTAGTGTTGCACATTTAAGGATCTTTGGTTGTGAGGCTTTTGTTCACGTGCCTCAAGAAAAGAAATCTAAATTGGATCCTAAAGCACAGAAATGCATATTCATAGGTTATGATGAAAATTTGAAAGGATACAAGCTTTGGAATCCACTAACAAGAAAAGTTTCTTTATCTAGAGATATTATTTTTTATGGAATTTAAAGCTTATTCAGGAGAATAAAAACCAAAGGAAAAGGATACTTCTCGAACAGTGCATTTTGAGACAAATACTGAGAAGCAACAAGATGCACATGTTGAAGAACAAGTGGATGAATCACAAGAAGAGAGTTCGGAGAGTTCTTCTAAAATAGACGCTCAAGATGAGCATATTGAGGAACCAGAACAAACTCCTTTAAGGAGATCCACAAGACAACAGAATCTCGTTGATAGGTATAGCCCACCTAATTTCCATTGTATTTTTTCTTTAATGAGTACTAATGATGAACCCAGTTCTTATAGGGAAGCTTTGTCCTTAGAGGAGAACAAGCTTTGGTCACAAGCTATGCATGAGGAAATGGAATCTTTGGATACTTGTGAACAATGGGATCTTGAGATTTTTCCCAAAGATAGAAAGGCCATTGGTTGTAAATGGATCTTTAAAAAGAAGATTGGTGCAGATGGTAATCTCGAAAGGTACAAGGCTATATTAGTAGCCAAGGGCTACTCCCAGAGAGAGGGAGTTGACTTTAATGAAATCTTCTCTCCTATTGCTAAATTAACTTCTATTAGATTCTTCTTATCTATTGCTACTGCTTATGATTTTGAAATTGAGCAAATGGATGTGAAAACTACTTTTTTGCATGGGAATCTTGATGAGGAGATTTATATGAAGCAACTTGAAGGTTTTTTTGTAAAAGGAAAAGAAGAATTGGTTTGCAAGTTAAAGAGATCTTTATATGGATTGAAACAGTCACCCAGAATGTGGTACCAGAAGTTTGATGCTTTTGCATTAAAAATTGGTTTTGTTAGGAGTGAGGAAGATCATTGTGTTTATATAAAAAATTATTGATGATAAGCTTTTAATTATTATATGGTATATTGATGACATGTTGTTTATTGGTAATGACAAGGTAATGATCAGAGAATTGAAAGCACAACTCTCAAGCACATTTAAGATGAAAGATCTAGGGGCTGCAAAATATATCCTCGGTATGGAGATTAGTATCTAGATAGAGGTAACATAAATCTTTTCTTAATTCAAAGTAATTATGTTGATACTATTTTGAAAAGATTTAACATGCAGGACAGTAAACCAGTTAATATTCCTTTACGAGTTGGCATGAAGTTAAGTTTAGATATGAGTCATAAATCTGATTTTGATTTTGAGGAAATGTCTGAGATTTTGTATGCTAGTGAAATTGGTAGTTTAATGTATGCAATGGTCTGTACGAGACCAGATATAGACAAGCAGTGGGAGTTCATAGTAGGTTTATGTCTAACCCTAGTAAAGAACATTGGACTTATGTTAAGAGGGTATTTAGATATTTATGAGGGACTTCAGATTACTGTTTAGTTTATCATGGTTCAAATAATATTGATATTATGAATAGATCATTGGACATGCAGGGGTTTGTTGATTCAGATTGGGCAGGAGATCTGGATAGTCGGAGGTTGACAAGTGGTTATGTGTACACTTTGTTTGGAGTTGTGGTTAGTTGGATGAGTAAGAGACAGCCCACGGTTGCTTTGTCCACCATAGAAGCAGAGTACATGGTTGCCACACATGCCTCTAAAGAGGCAGTTTGGTTACAGAGGCTTGGGTCAGGTATTGGTTTTAATTGCAAGCAAGTTAGGCTTGAATGTGATAGTCAGAGTGCTATTTGTTTAGCCAAAAATCCTATGTATCATGCTCGTACTAAACATGTAGATGTTCAGTATCACTTTGTGCTAGAAATGGTTGAGAGTGGGAAAGTATTAATTGAAAAAGTTGACATTTTGATTAATGTTGTAGATTATCTTACGAAGCTAGTTCCTACAGATAAGTTCTCATGTTGTAGGAAGGCCACTGGCCTTGAGTCCTATACTTGATTTAAATTTATTATTCCTTGTTTAGAATAATTATTTGTATAATTTCAAGTGGGAGAATGTTGGAAATAGGTTTCCATTCAATTGCAAATCCTAAACATTAATTATTTCATGTATCTCCTAGATTCTTGGAATGTGTTCAACAACACTAAGATTAAGATGAGATTAATATTTGATGAAATAATCATGATTATTGACATTTGTAATTAATTCTAAATGTAAGAAGCATGTGAGGGCGTCCATAGTGAGTTCCTAAATAATAGGGACACATGGGACACCCACATGGTAAGGTGACACTCACCTTGTGTTCAATTATACTAGTTAACACTTTTGAATGCATGTAAAGATCCTAGGAGTTAGGATTTGATGTTTGCATGTTTGAAGTTCAGTTTAGTTCACCAGTTCAGAATCAATTTAGTTTAGTTTAGTTAAGTTTAGTTCAATTCAGTTCAATTCAATTCAATTCAATTCAGTTCAGTTCAGTTATGATTCAGTTATCTTCAATTGCATGCATGTTGGTTATTTTGAGTTTCATGTAGTTAGCTTCAGTTAACTTGGAATGCATGGCTAATAACATTGAGTTGTATGATAGATAACATGGACTACCTCCAGTTAACAGGGGATGACCATTCTTTGGGAATGGTGTTGAGTAAATGTTTCAGTTAACTAGAAATCACTTGGATCCAACTTGGGTGCCCAAGATGCTTTCTTGGATTTACCTCTCATGCATGATAAGATATTTCTGAAGGCTTAGTTACGTAGGATTACTTAAGGGCGCCAAATTTGAGGAAGAGCTTTGGAATTATCACCGAAGTGAAGGATAAGTTGTAGCTTCGGTTTGGGACACCCAAATGCATGAAGCACATGTTGTAAGCTTTAGTCTTCACAGAATAACTCAACTTGAAGGAATATGGCATACCTTTTCAAGGGCTTGAGCTTGTGCATTGTAATTATCACCATTTGGAGATTACAAGGTTGCATATTGTCTCTATATCTCATTCAAGCTAAATAGAGTTTTCATAATTGTTATTGCAGATGTGAAGAAGTTTGACAAAGACAGAAGAAGCATTCTCAAGCAAGAATTGGAGCTATTGTAATTCAAAGATTGAATAATAGAATAATTCTTGGTGGAGTTTTTCTCGAAATGGTTTCTCCATGTTATATCTTGTGTGATCTTTCTAATATCCTATCTAGTTCTTCTATCAACTTCTCTCTTCATTCTACAACAGTAAAATGAATTAATCAAGATAATCACCCACAAAGAATATATGTAACAAAGAAAGATCTTAATTAGATCAACAATATTAAAGTTTTACAGAGTATTAAGCTAAGAAAACACCTCATTTTTCAACATTTTCACTCGAAATCAAACTCCCTTCAAATGTTTAACAAGATTCAACCTATCAGCACTTGTAATATGAGCTTGGATATCATAAAAGTGGGAGAAGCTACCTAGGAAATAACGATTACGATAATGATTTTCCAAACCTATTTAGTATGAAGAATGCCTCTATTCATGCCATAACCATGATTTTTTAAATGCCTTCACATCCATTAATTGTATTTTATGAAACCAAGATAATCGCATTTCGTTTATTCACATTTTTTTTACTCAAATGGTTATTCAAAATTTATGCAGATGAAGGGTCGGGATGTGTTATCAATCCAAAATTTATTCTAGCATTTTTGTGTACACATATTTCACATACATTGTGTTGCAACTGTAGGAAGCCTCTTGGCTTAATTATGTGTGATTCATTTTTTTAATAATTAAATACTTCAAATTTTATGTAGATTGGTTAAAGGATTGGTGAAATTCAATTATCAAATGATTAAAATAGCTTATTTTTCTTTACTAGGAATTTAAATATAGTATTTTTTGTCAGAAGGTTGGTACCTTCATTCTCTTGGTTGGTGTCTTCTTGTTCAGTGCTGCCCACTAGATTTGTGGCATGGCTTAATCACCTCTTGTGGATCTTGTATAAATCTGATGTTTTATCAGGTGTTGATAAATTGATCTTTTGGCATAACGATAAAGCCATTGCAAAAAATGGTATCAGAGCGAAGTCACGAGTTCAAATCTCATGGTCATGTTGGGGGGATTGTTGGAAGGTTGGTTCCTTCATCCCCTTGGTTGGTGACTACATGTGCAATGCCACCCATTAGATTCATGATATGGCTTAACTACCTCCCTTGGATCTTGTATAAATTCAACAATTGTATTGTGTGTTGATAGATTGATCTTTTGGAAAAAATTCCATTGCAACATTTTTTACTCTATATATTTTAATATAGATCTAATTAGGGTTTGGACTAGCTTCATTTGTGCTTCATAACTTTATATTGATCAAGGTTTTAATTATCACAATTTTCTATCTCTTTGATCCTTACCCACACACCCTCCCTGCAACACTTCCATTGTTGGATCTTTAACACATTTTTCTATTTCCAATTTCTTTCCAAGATCACCTCTAGTATAGTTGCACTAGAGAATTATAGCTCTATTGTAGCCAATGATAAAAAAAATAACTATGAATTTAGCTCTACGTCAATTTAAATAATCCAAAGATATTGATTCATCTAATTTTATTACATGTTTGGAAAAATTATCTTTTATACATCTAATGAATACCCTCCTCCATGTTCTTTCTTGATTTAGGCCATCCCAAAATAATGGGTCCCAAACTTGGGACATCTTATTTTTTCTTGAAAACACATATTTTTAGAAAAACTAATTATTTAAGCCTTGAGGGATTCCATCTAAAGGGTTTTATTTAAAAAAGGTTAGATCAATCCCCTTTGGATATAACCCCTCTATTCTTCAAACATGCCCACAATGAAGTCTCCTTCTCACCTATCAAAATGCTAGCAAAAAAACATGTTTTCTTTACCTTTTGAGGGATCAAATAAATTCATTTAGAAATTATGTTTTATAAGTATGTAGCTCTTATTATAATATTTTCAAAAAGTAAAATTTTTAATATTTTTAATTTTATTACTATATTTATATTTTATTTCTTGTGAATGTTGTTTTTTACTAAAAATCAAGGTATTTATTTCACGCATGAAAAAATAGGAAAAAAGATAATTAAAAAAAAAATTAAAAAATGTGTACACTAGGTATTGATGTTCTTGTTTCATTAAAAAAAAGAAATACATACAAAACAAGTTATGTGTGATGACATATAGCTATGTTCAGATTATAATTACTTTGACTTCAAAAATTAATTAAAAAACACTATGCAATAAAAAATTATAAAAAAATATCCATGCACTAAATATTGATATTAAAAATTTATAATTTAAAAATTATAATTTTATCCTTTCAGTAAAAAAGTTATGTGATGACTATGATCAAGAAGATTAGATTTTAAGATTATTAAGCACAATAAATAAACCTAAAATTCTTAATCTAATAATGGAGAACAAGAGAGTGCGTAAATATGAAATACAAGAAATGATATTACCATAACCTTTACACCTTGTAAGAGACCTGTCCGTCTCTAACTTCTGAAAACTTTGCTAAATAACTAGGGTTTGTATTTTTTTATAAATTTTCTCAATTATTACCTAACAAAAAATATTCATGCAAGAAAATTAACATTTTTTTGAAGTATATCATGCAATGAAATATAGCTGGAAACATATATAAATTATGAAAATGAAGCTCTATAAGAAAGATACCCGGAAATGATCTTCTAATAGTGAAATGATGTTGAAACTTTGAAACCCTTATTCTGAAATTCTTTTGTAAATCCATTGAAGCACAATGTTGACTCCTAAATGAAGCCAATCCACAGGCAACCCTTCAGCTGATCTTTCACAACATCAGTTATGCCGATCAATGAGAGTTTTCATTCCCAATGATCAAAAATCTGAAAACCCTAGGTTTCCATCCTCAAGAGCCAAGCTCTCCAGAAGCACAAATCCCAAAATATAAAATGATCCAATGATGCCTTCCTTTACTTTCCGATTGCGCCTTTATATAATTCTCCAATTAGGTCAAACCCTTCTAGAAGTCTCTTTTAAATCATTTAAAATGATATTTAATTTTTTCCTTTCACTTTAATAAATGCTTCAATAAATGGCCGCTCATTAAATATTATTATTTAATGTACTTTATGTGACCTTTTGAGGGTCATAGCCCCATCAGACATAAAGTGAATTTAAAACCATATAATTGCACTTTATAATTAATTATTAATAAAGTAATCACTTTATTAATAATTAAATAGCATAACTTCACAAATAATTATTGTCTCAATTTCGTCTGAAACTGGGAGTTAACCATTGTATCCCTTGTGCATCCAACTGACTTACTAAAAATAGTAAGGGTCCCTCTCTAACATCCATTGACTTACTATAAATAGTAAGTCCCTCAAAATTGAACCAGAGACCTCTGAATATCAATGCCTTGAAACATAAGAAAGATTTGGAGATGATAACTGCCACCTGGAGAGCTCCATAATGCCCAAACTGAACCCTCTAATCCACCTCACTAGCCTACGAGGGTCAACTGATAGGCTAATCCTTCAAATTTTGATGCTCGCAAAAATGGGGATATTACAGTCCGCCCTTCCTGAAATTGCTTGTCCCCAAGCAATTTCCACTGCAAAGAAACTCTATGCCTCAAAAGGCCCAAAAGAAGAACTGTGAAATGTCCCACACATGTCTAACTAACTCTAGTAGCATCAACAAACACATAACTGCACAAGCTATCCCTAGATCCCAAACCCAGAATGGAAGTTTTCCATGACTAATACCCTCTGACTGCCTTTGTGCAAAACTGATCCCAACTTCACCATGCTGAGAATGGTGAAGTAAACCCATGGGACCCATCCAAACTACAACACTAACTCTGTCGCCACCTGGATCCCAATATAATTTGTACGCACATCCATCTGTACTGTGGAGATATGAACATCTGACAATGTCTATGTCACAACAACTATCTCCATCCTCTACTAGACTCCCACAGATGTGTTGACTCTACAAGTAATCCCCCAGAAATTATGGACTTAGGTACTTCCAACTACTGACTTCATCTACTGAAGATGGTGAATACCCCTCCCACAAAGGATGGTATAATCCCAGAGCCAATCCACACTGATGCATCATCAAGTCCTTTGTGTGTGGATCAAAAGAAAAGTTATGAGCACTCACTATGAAATCATGGTAAAATTCTCCAACCTCGATCAATGGCTCATCACTAACAACACTCGAATCAGGCAGTTGATCCCTCTGACTCTAAAAAACAAGTTGGCATCCAAAATCAGCTGCATGGGATGAAGTAACAAATTTACTTCCAGGAGATGGAAAAAAATCAACATGAGAGCCATATTCCCAACTAGATGACACTTTGTGAGTCCCCTATGAAGATGGAGTAATGTCATGTACTAACACACAACTCTCTAAAGAATCCACCACAGCCACACAAAAGCTATCAGCTATTGAACCTGCATCATTTGTCATCATACTGACTACGGGAGAACCTAATGTAACGTGTGGTCCTCTGTTGCTCTCAATCCAAGTACTCATCCCAACTAAGTCAACTACCCCTATATCTGGCATGGGTGTTACCACATCCTCTCTACAACCTGTGGATATATGATCCTCATCGACTGCCACTGTATGTAACTGTACTGTATCTGCAGCTGGTGGAGACTGTGCCAAACTCAACTCCATGGTAAGCTCCTCCAACCATGACTGTGACTCCTGAAGGGCCAACTGAGCACTCTCCAACGATTCCATAGTCACCTTAAGCTCATGAGTGAGCTCGTCAACCTCCTCTTCCTTCCCCTTCAATGCCTCATAGCAAGTGTAATCCCACTCGAGAAGATAATCCCTATCAGCTAGTAACTGCAAGAATTTTGTTTCATTATCCTAATGGCTTCTCGTAGTTCATGGAACTCTGCTAGGGAAACGCTACTATCATTGTGCTCATCTGACATAGGATTACTCCAATCGTAGGTCACCAACATCTGTCGAGCAACATCAAAATTCTCCAAAGTTGTAACAATCATATCATCACTAACCTTCAACTGCCCCGCTAGATGATGATACCCCTGTGACTCATCATTTCCCCCCAAATCTGCACTATAGTAAGAGGTTGAATCCTCATCACTCACCTCATGATCAGCAGCATCATGTGTGCTATCATCAGTGCACACACCAACAAATAAGATACTGCTACTATGTACGCCAAAGGATGGCTCAACTGATAAGGTAGAAGTTGTTGATATGATAGTGTCTTCACACACTTCCACTTCCAATGTAACTAAATCACCATCCAACTCATGATCCTAGGATCCCATGCCAACAAATGAATCTTCTAACTTATTTTCTAAGGTCTGATTTGAAAAATTAGACTCACCATGACATGAATCCTCAACATACAATGTATCACTAGTACCCAATTCTTGAGTACTTTCATGTGACAACCCCACTGTAGCATCTTGCACAAGTGTAGTTACTGTAGTCTCATGCTGATGCAAAATTTCCATCATGCTATCATGAAAATCAGACTTGCTATCATGACTGATGACATCATCTTGAGCTCAAATAATGTCCACTTTCTCCTCAAATTTCACCTTCTTATCCTGCATAGGCTCCTCCTCAACCAAACAAGGTTCCAACTTGTCTTTACATTGATCAAAGACACTGCATACCAAAACATACGCAGCTGGAGATACCAATTTCTCTCGCTTGCGAATTGCTAGGAGAAGTGTCATGATGGGCAGAGAGATGCTATCAATATTATCAACAATGGAAGTCATGATATCTCTCATATAGTCCTGTATACACTTATCATGCCCCGAACTAATAGACTCTACAAAGAGCCTGAATAATTGCAACACCAGATCGTGTTGATCATAATCAAGCATGGCAATACATGATCTAACTCGTTCCATTAGCTCTAAGACCTTAACCTTTCATGTATAGGTAGGACTCCCAATGTCTCCAATCCCAACCATACTATCAACAATCAGCTGAAACACCTCACCCATGAGGTTCACACCATAAGTAACTTGAGGAGCTATGATCCTCAAAAATTGACTCATGCATAGGGCAACCATGAGCCTAACCTCACTGTCGCTGTGTCTCAAGTACCTATGCTCACCCAAAGCTTTCACTACAGGAACCAATGCTATCTGAAGCACAGTTGAAGGTGACTATTCTACATAACTTAAAATTTCTTCCAGCTCATTCAAAATACATAATGTGTCGTATCTAGATCGATGTATACTGTCGAGCTTATTACCTTGTTTATAAAGCATTCTGGCTAGCCATTTTCCATCATCTGACACCATTTCTTTATCACTATTTGAACCCATTGCTGGTAAGAAATTTCTATGCTCAGAAATTAAGGTAGCAACTATGAAGAGCCTCACTCAATCTGACTTCAAACTCTTTGATTCTCTGACTTTGTAACTTTGTCAAATAGTTTGCTCACCAACTTTACAGCATGAAAGAAATTTAACAAATAGTTTTGAATGGAAGCCCAAAATACATAATATTGCAGTTGCATACTTGATTGAGTACAAGCACTCTCACACTAAGTAATGATTTACCGAGCAAGCTCAGACTTAGAAGACAGCACCAAATGTAGACTTCCAGAATTACAATAATACTACCCTATATGACAGTGAATGCTCTATATACCAGACTGTGCAAAATTTCTAAAACATTTAATCACTAATTGATAATATGTGCAATGTCACTGCTGTAGGATAGCAACTGTATTCTACAGACTTTAGGATGCACAGTTTAGCCACTATGAAAAATAAATAAATAATACCAAATATGAAGAACCTGATTCGATGATGAGGGGATGATGCCAAGCTCAAACGATTCTTCCAATTTGCCTTCAAATACGATGCCTTGTCTTATTTCTCGTATGCTGCTTCTGCTAGCTGAATGACGTCTAGGGTCTCTTACTATGTCACTTTCACCCAAGGAATCGGATAGCTTCCGATATCCTCAATACTCATATATGAGTTTCAGACTATATATATATTCCTAAACTTAATCAATATTCAGAATTTTTTTTTAATTAATTCAATGGCTCCTCCTTGCAAATTCTCGTCTACAGAAAGACGTCTTCTTATGGTGCTTGACAAAAATAAAGAATTTGCTATCTCCCAGAAACCAATGACATCATCACCTTTGACCATTCAATGGTCCACGTAGGCTCCACTCAACACTGATCAGAGGAATGGTTTGACCCGAACACTTCAATATGAGAAACAGCTTCGTATTATCTCCTAGCCACGACTTCAAGCAGCTTTCGATTTCTCTTAACAAGTCACCCATTTGACTTATGCTAATCAAAATATTGGCCTCCTAAAAAAATATAAACTCCTCCTGTCGAGGCCTTTTGAAATCATCTTTTCCTCCCCGTAGATTTCTTTCAGAAATTGCTTCTTGGGTCTTCTGGCGTCAAACAAAGACTCCTAATTTTTCTTTATCAGCTGAAGAATTAAAGATTGCAATCACGTCTTTTTTTCTAAAGCCAACACTTAGAATACAGGGAAGTCCTCCCGTCATAACCTTAGTCTTTATTTCTGAATCCGATTTCCCAATTCCTTAAGGAAATAATATTTAAAACCATGATTTTGCTTGTTACTGAATCTTCACGGCAATGTCGCCATTTTCCCAACATCCGCCCAATGTTCAATTTATAATATACTTGCTTTTTGAAATAAATCAAACCTTTATAATATACAGTATACAGAAATAATTTGCGGCTACCAAAATATTTGTTCTTTCCCTGAAGATATTACTTCAAGTAGCTCCTGAATGGTAGCGATAGACTCCTCCCAAAAATTACTTTCTGACGGATTGTCTTATTCTAAAATGAATAAGCACCCAGACTATCATGAATTTCTCAAACATGCGATAGCTTCCTTACCCAGAATTTAAGCCACGATACCGACTTGCTCCTTCAATAATCATAATTTTTGTCTTGTAATCTCCTAAACAAAAAGAATGATATTATATTTATTCTTATCTGAGACTTCCGATAGCTTTTCAAATTCCAAAAAAAAAAATGTCATCAGGGCTTCTCTTAAAATATTTTGACTCTTGTGTGAGCTTCTTGTATAAGGATGAATCCTTGATTTGTCTTTTACTCGCTGCTCAATCATCAATTAGAAACTTCAAACCCAATATTTTGAACAAACCCATAAATTCTGAGAAATTTTTTCTTAGCATCTGAATTTTTTTATTTTTTTAAATTTCCCCACACATGATGGTAGGATTCAGGCTCTGATACCACTGTAAGAGACCTGTCCATCTCTAACTTCTGAAAACTTTGCTAAATAATTAGGGTTTGTAATTTTTTATAAATTTTCTCAATTATTACCAGACAAAAAATATGCGTGCAAGAAAATTAACATTTTTTTGAAGTATATCATGCAATGAAATACAGCTAGAAACATATATAAATTTTGAAAATGAAGATTTTTAAGAAAGATACTCGGAAATAATCTTCTAATAGTGAAATGATGCTGAAACCCTAAAACCCTTATTCTGAAATTCTTTTGTAAATTCGTTGAAGCACAATGTTGACTCCTAAATGAAGCTAGTCCATAGGCAACCCTTCAACTGATCTTTCACAACATCAGTTATGCTGATCAATGAGAGTTTATGTTCCCACTGATCAAAAATCTGAAAACCCTAGGTTTCCATCCTCAAGAGCCAAGCTCTCCAGAAGCACAAATCCCAAAATATAAAATGATCCAATGATGCCTTCCTTTACTTTCCGATGGCCTTTATATAACTCTCCAATTAGGTCAAACCCTTCTAGAAGTCTCTTTTAAATCATTTAAAATGATATTTAATATTTTCCTTTCACTTTAATAAATGCTTCAATAAATGGCTGCTCATTAAATATTATTATTTAATGTACTTTACGTGACCTTTTGAGGGTCATGGCCCCATCAGACATAAAGTGAATTTAAAACCATATAATTGCACTTTATAATTAATTATTAATAAAGTAATCACTTTATTAATAATTAAATAGCATAACTCCACAAATAATTATTGTCTCAATTTCGTCTGAACCTGGGAGTTAACCATTGTATCCCTTGTGCATCCAACTGCCTTACTAAAAATAGTAAGGGTCCCTCTCTAGCATCCGTTGACTTACTATAAATAGTAAGTCCCTCAAAATTGAACTAGAGACCTCTGAATATCAATGCCTTGAAACATAAGAAAGATCTGGAGATGATAACTGCCACCTGGAGAGCTCCATAACGCCCAAACTGAACCCTTTAATCCACCTCACTAGCCTACGAGGGTCAACTGATAGGCTAATCCTTCAAATTTTGATGCTCGCAAAAATGGGGACATTACACACCTCCATTGCATCACCTCCATTATCCTTCTCCATTCTACTTCTAAGTAATTAATGCCCTCAAAATTATCAATATGCACTTAACAAGCTTGAGACTAAGACAAAGAAAAATATCAAAGTTTTTTCAATAGCATTACGGCCTATATTCTCTAGATAGATGAAAATGATAGTGACAATGTTTTTGAAAAGGAAAAAATAGGTTTTGCAGGGACCTGAAACCACAGAGTTTAAACAACAAAAGATAACAAAATAAGTCCAAACAAGTAGACGGCTATCCCAAAAAGGAAACAACAGCACAAAGAGACAACAGGGTCCAAAAAAGGACCGCCCAAAAAGCCAGAAACAAACACCACCACACTACTCCAAGGTGTTCAACAACTCCTTAGCCTCCTTTTCAACATCCTTCATATCCTGTAACCCCTGCTTGAGGATTTGAGCCATATGTGACGAAGTCGGGGTCTTCCTCTTAGTATTAGCCTGGGTATGAGTCGAAATCCCTTCACCAGCAGATCTGTAGCATCCTCTGTCCGCATCCAAATCCATGACTAGCGAACCCTTTTGATTTTTTTTGAGCTTTTCCACCATAGCATTGATGATAATGGTGTTATTCCTGGCAATTTTGTGATTGTTCGCCATAGTGGCCTTAATATTTTGGCCTATTTTGGACATATTGCACTCGATACTAGTCAATCTTTCCTCCTGCGAATGCTGTCTTTTCCTTGGTAAGGGGGTTTCCTATCCTTCATTCTCTTTACAACTCCAGCTAATCTTCTGCTCCAAATCCATGACCCTGTTGCTTAGATCTATATTACGGCCTTTCAAATAACAGACTTCCTTCTGGGTCCACTTGAGAACAGTGAAAAGGCCATCTGTACTTTTTTCCGCCACACTCACAATGTCCTCAGGCTTGAGCTTATTCAGGGCTGAATTAATTTCATCCTGATTAGGGGAATCATTAGGGGCATTCCCAAATCTTCTAGACATAGGGGCACTAGAGAGCTAGATGGAAAATAAACAATCAAGATTAAATGATTTTTGTTTCAATCAATGGATGAAAATATATGAGACAAGATAAGCTACAAACAAGACTAACAAAAAAATAAGGAAATTGACTAATTTTTACAAAAATCACTTCAGTTTGAGAGGGAAATTGAATTTTCAAATAATGGAAACATTATTTAAATTCAAAAGAACAAAGGAAATTTAACTTTTTGATTAAATAGAAATTTAATTCAAAAAGTGGTAGAAATGATGAGTCATTTAATTAAATAAAATTTAATTAACTTGTGAAAGAAAAACTAAAAGTGAATAATTAAATAATTAACATAAGTATTTAATTATAGTGGAAAATGAAAAATAATTAAATAAATATAAATTTATTTAATTATAGAAATCAAAGATATTAGTGACACAATTAAATAAATAACAATTTATTTAATTAATCAAAAGAGGACATAGAAGGATAAAGTGAGTTAATTAAATAATTTAGATTATTTAATTAAAAGAAGACTTTACGACATTAGATAATAATTAAATAATTAAGATTATTTAATTACCAAGGATGAAAAAGGGGTTTTAATAAAGTCACGGGTGTAGTGATAAATTTTAGTATCTACATTTTTCCCCTCTTTAATACAATGTAGTTTATCACGTTGTGTCAAAAAAAATTAGTCAACATGCCTCAGTGTAAGCAATGTGAGGAAGGATGACAAGGAGGTAATAGTATGTCCCCTTGAGAGGACAGATGGGTTCAAAAAGACAAGAATGTGCTATCAAAATGGATAAGAGGAATAAAGGATAAGGGAAATAGAAGAAATGTTAGTATGGGAGATAGGGATGTTAGCATGAAAGACATGGATATTGAGATGGTGCTAATTGAGATAATTTGTAGATATATATTTTTCTATGCAAGTATTTTGCATTTAATCATCATTGGGTGGTAAAATATGACAAGTGGACAAAAAATGCCATGGTATGATATAGACCAAGGTGTGCAAGGTCATCCATCTGTAAAGCAGATAGTCGCAGAAAAGCAATGTCCTAACTCATACTAAGGGAAAAGTTGCCCCAGTCTTTTTGTTAAGACAAACTTTAGACAACAATCAAATAAAAGATGAGTCATGAAACATCATCACTCCTCTAAATCCTTCATGGGACATCCTCGAGGTAGCTAGTAACATGACCAAAGCAAATCCAAAAGATAAAACAAAATAGGAAAACAAGGTCGACAATCGTTTAAATTATTTGCCAATAAGTGTTTTCCAGTGCGTTAAGGGACAAAGTGAGTAATGGGAGGACTATTTTGACAAGTTCTAGTTTTAGGAGAAGAAATATGTTGTATAAGACGTCAAGTCTGGTTTTGATCATGTAACTACCTATATAAGGCACATGACAAAGTGTGATAGTGACAAGGTCTGGTTTTAGGAAGGATACATCCTATATAATACCATTGGTTTTGATCAATCTGACTAGTTTGATTGATTGGACAAATGACTGATTTGACTTGGAGACATGTTGGCTTGCTTTTCTTGTTGATTCAAGATTTGTGTTTAAAGTTAAAATGACGATGTTGTGTCTAATTTGATAGTGTCCCATTTATTTTGACTAACCTGATAAACCCTAAAAGACTAACCTAGGGGGCCTTGGAAGCTCATCGATAGATGGCCTTGCCTACATAGCAATTCATAGAGACCTCATAGTTTGGCATGGCCCTTGACTTTGTTTCAATGACAAAAGACCGAATCATGATTTTATTTGACAACTCCTAAAGGACTAACCTAATGCCTCAGGGGCACATCAATAGATGGGATTGCCTACATCTAGTCGTAGAGGCAGTGTAGGTTGACAATGACAAAGACTAAAATGACTAACTTTGACTCTATTTTGGGGATTTTTTTGAAAGTTATCTAATTTTTTTTGGGTTTTTACATGTTTTGATTTTTATCTTTGATATCATGTAGTATTTTCTATAGCATACTCTATACCATGCAATATTTGGTTGAATGTGTAGGCACCCAACATTTGTGAGCTTTAATAAGAGCACAAGAGAGATCAACTATAAGAGAATAATGTTAGTCTATCAAATGATGTTAATTACATATTACTTACAATGAATGAGAATATAAATGGAACCCCTTAGTTATATAAACCAAGATGAGACATAGGATTGCATAATATTATAACATGAATCTTAATCTTATGACTTCAAATATAAAGTGATAAGTACCATATGTCTATCTTAAGTAAACTTAAGTAATTGGTGTGAATAGGATTTAGGTAATGAACCAGTTAGGTAAAACATGTTGTTCACATCAACAACCATAAACACATCTAACATGAAATGCCAAGTGAGAGTCATGAGATTCAAAAGAGAGTGATTTTAATATATTTTCTTTCTTTTTGTTAAGATCTAATGATTTTTGTGTCTAACATTTTGTTTAAATTTTTTTGAATGCATCAAAATGAATTCAATTGCTTATTTCTACTTATTTTGCATGTTTTTGAAAGTTTGAAAGATTGTAACTAACAAAATTAATCTAAATGCACATAGAAGAGAGTTTATTGCATTTATTTTTCCCTTTTCTAAAATCAAATGAGATCTAATTATCTAAGTGCAACTAGTTATTTTTATGCAACTTTTGCATACAACTTATGTTATTCTTTTGGACTTTAGAAGATGTAAAACATAATTTAAATCTAATTCTAGGGTAAGAGATATTCTTCAAACATTTTTTTTCTAATTTTTGAATCAATCATGGACCAAACTAATAGAGTTTCAAATAATCATTACTTTTTGATTGAATAAAATATTTTAGAAATGGAGAAAATCTTAATTCATTTTAGTCATTCATATGTATTTCGTCACAATATCATCATTCAATCTATAAAAAAATTAGATGCAAACATCAATATCTATATTTATAAAAATCAAAATAGAGTAAGTGTTGAAAAAAAAACATTTAATTAACAGACAAAATGGAAAGCATGTATATTACCCTTCTATATAATCATCCCATTAATTTAAATTGAAATTCCTATCAAAAATTTCTAAACTTATAATATGTTATACAATACTAAAATTTAAATAAAATTTTAAATTGTTAACTATTTATATATAAAATAATCATTAAAATGTTACAATACATAGAAATATCACCCAAATTAAAAAAGTAATGAATCGAACACAACCACCCTAATTTAAATAACATAATCCTTCATGACAATGAGAAGTACAAAGGAAACAAGTTGGAAGAAGTTCATTTTTATAATCTCTACTATTTAATTTACTTTTATATTTAGTCAATAGACTACATATAGTGTGAGATTTGAGTCTCAAACAAGTCTCACACCTGCAAACCACTATTGAGTCATTAGAATATAGATATAGATTTTCCAACTATATGTGAATATTCTATTTTCATTTGCAATGTTTTTTTGTCAATTTGATGATAACTTTCTTTTTTCATTTGCATTGCTTTATGTTTTAAATATGTATGCAAATATTTCAAAATCAGATAATTCTTAATTTAAGGAAAAAATCTAGATTTGTCTAAATTTATTTCATTCCATTATTTATTTCTTATTATTAATTGTTTAATCCAACCACATCCAACTAGAATTTGCAAAACATGACATCCATACACATTCATACACAAACACATACTCTCTAACCATTTAACATACATATGTAAATTAGCAAGTAAATTGTCCTCCAATTTAATGCCAAAGGGTGACAATTAACAGAAAGAATTACTCAATTGAACTTGTATAAATAATTAATTTTCAGTTTGGTGTTTAAGATTGAGATATTTATTCTATTAAATTTATTTCAGATAATAATGGACGAAATTTTATATCTAAAAAAACTCAATTGTAGAAAAACTTCGAAATGTTTACAAATAAATCAATTTAACAGAAATTATTTTTTTTGAAAAAAATTGACAATTAAAAACACTTGTATAATTTATTGTATGGTTTATTTAATAGAGTATATCTCAGGACCCATTTGTACAGATACAGTCTGAATAGCCCTCTTCCACACACTAATTATGCACTGCTTAGCAACAACGCTGTGGTTTACCATCAATCACACAGCAATTACTTGGACAGCAACCCCCAGTTCCCTGCCGCTGTGGTTCAGAAATAAACATATTTAGACTACCAAACGGTAGCCAAACACAAAGTCTACAGAAAGTTAAAATCTTTACATACCAAAACTCGTTTTATAGATCCATTCCCTTTTGAAGCTGCACCTAAAACAATTGTTTCACATGAAACCATTAAAACTGTTAAAAGTTTTAGACATAAAACCATTACATAAAGACCAGTCTTTATATATGATGAACAAACCAATTGTTTGATCTCTTCCCACATAAGTAGCCGCAAAATAGAACACTGAAATTTTATTTCTGTGAATTTCACTGGTCATATGAAAACGACTTCATAGATTTCAAAAGTTCAACATACCTAATCTTTGATAAGCATTGGCGATTGTAGGAATAGTTTGGTCTTCCGAGAGATATCGAGTTTCACCCACATCAGAGAAGAATGAGAGCACTAGTACAAATGCAAATAAAACCACAAGGAAATCCATTTTGAGAGCCATTGTGGTGTTCTCACAGTTGAGACCAAATCCAAAACCACAAATTGCAATTTATAGCACATATATCGATGCCATGTCAAATGGGTTAGTTGGGTCATTGCACTTAATTTTATTAAAGCTATTTTTAAATTGCACGGTCTAAGTCAATGCCTATTATATTCTTGCATTTTGTCTATTCAGTAGTCAATGATGCACACTTGACCGTGTTTGTTAATTAATTAATAAATACGGTGTCATTGAGTTGTCGAGAGATGTTTTTTTAAATCATATTTTTAAGTTGAGGTGAACTATTCAACCAAACATTATAAATATACAAAAATAATGTTTTGACATGAATGGTAAGAAATAAATGAGTCACTTTTAAGTGTCACAAAAATAATGTGTAGAAATGTTTTAATAAGGTTAAGTGGGAAGGGTTCAAATTCATTATAGAAAAATTATAGAGGTGAAAAAAAAAACAAATCTAATTAGAAATGAGACAACAAAAAATAGCGAACAAAGCTAGTCTCTCAAGAAGAAAGACAAGAACCAACTACAAGGACAAAAAGATCAGCAATGCTTTTAACAAAAATAAGGAACTGAAAATCAGTTTTGGAAGGACCCAAAACCAACAAAAAGATAGTCAAAGGTGGTTTGAACCAAAACTTCATCAAAGATCTCAAAAGAGGGGCAGGATGGGAATGAAATTTCCTACCATTGTTCAAGGGAGAAAACTCATCTAACAGACTTCCAATCATAGCATCAAGATTTCTCTTAACTTGCAAGAATCACCATCCTTTGTGAAGAGGGCACGCTCAGAAGGATCCTTCTCATTCCCCTTAATAATAAAGGGGCATTATGGCAAAAACTTGCATATTGGAATACACCTTTTCATGAACATCCCAACACAGTAAGGAAAATTGATCAGCATTGTGGAATGGTTCAGCCATGAGGGCTCATAATGCAAATTTTGTTCCCAAACACCAAGCTTGGAGTGCAGTTTGATATTGTTAGGCAGTCCCATGCCAACCTCTATACGAACAAAAAAAAAAAATTGGCATATAGAAAGCTTATTCTATTATTTGTGACATCTTCAATGGTAATGACTAACTAATAGCATCAGCTATACCATGAATAATACTTTCATGCAAGAATTCCAACGGGAATCTCAAGAGGCAAATTCAAATATGAGCAAAACTTATCTTGTTAGAATTGAAACCAATATACCATCTATAATTAAAAAAAATCCTTACCCAAGAACCAAGGACCTCCCAAGAGAACCCGAGAGTAGTCCTGAATAATATTGAAGAATAGAATAAAATCACTCATTCGAGCCTTAACACTCAGTAGTCCTAAGGCAAACCAACATTTGGAAGCTCAGTTGCAAATAACATCAATATTAGATCTATGACCCAAAAATATTCCAATAAGAGTGTGTTCCAAGCCTGCAGAGGCTCTATCCACACACATCACGAATAGAAAGAGAAAGGATCTGAAAACCAGAGAGTGAGGAACCACATAAGAGGGTCCCTCCTCAGTCCTACAAGTTGGCATCTCTTTACAAAGAGCTGAAGGAACACACTGAGAATAAATTGGGGCCTCCACTAGGAAAGGAGCCCCTGAATATAAGCCCTCAACAGGAGGAAGGGCGGTCACAACCTCCCTAATGCATGTGCCAGCAGCAGGGAGTGAGCTAGGAAAAGGAGATAAAGCATGCAGAACCTTCTGAGAAGGCATAAGAAAACCCCACTTTAAAGAGAGGTCGCACAATATGGTCCCAACCGGCTTAGCAACGCTAGTGAGCGAGTGCATATGAATAGCATGGTGGACCTCTAACCACAAAGCTTGAAGCGAAACATCCTCCTCAACAACCATCTGAACATTCCCCACAAAGGGCACAGACTTCAAATGGACCTCCAGAAGAATATCAAGGAATGTTTCATCCTCCTCATCGTCCCAGGAAATCAACCCAGGATCCAAATCCTCTTTGACAAGGACGTCGTTAATATCACCAACAGAAGTGCCATCAAACACACCATTCTTGGAAAAACAGGGAGTCGACTCCTCTAGGGAACTCAGCGCAGATCCATTACAATCGCAGATAGTTTCTATCTCTGACTTCCAAGAAAAATACGACACAAAGCCATCGCGAATCATGTAAGATGCTGCCGCGAAGGGTTTAAGCCTAGAACCCTTCTTGTTGACTTCATTGTCTTCACCATCCTCAGAATCTCCTTTGTCATCACTTGAACAAATTCCATTATCGCCACCACTACCACCATCACTTAGGGTTTTTTCCATCTCCGACTCCTATTCCTCCATCGGCCATCGCTTATGATTGACAATTTCCAGCGATTTCATTAAGTTTGCAACTTGACAATTTTATTGATGAAAATTAATATTCGCCTTGGATTGAGCGTTTTGGTGTAAAAGAATATGTAATGTCTCAATGCAAGTTTTTGTTCAAGATATTAATATACAGACAAATACTTTTATGTTATATTATATAAAATTATATAAGCTATGCAATCGTCAATACATCAAGTAAGATGACTTGATTTTTAAATTTAGTTACTCAAAATGGATGATGTGCATTTAAAATGGCATATATGTTGCACCCTTGCTAATGGCATGGATCGAATCACTCTCGCTCTTCTAGGAAAAGCCAACTAATCAAAAGAGACACTAATTGATTGCTCTCTTAATATGGAATAATGATCTTGTGAATGGCAATAATATGATTGTTTGAAGTTGGAGTCATGTCATTTTCACTCACCTCGTGTTGATTCTTGTAATTGAATGTTGAATACTTGGTTTGTTTGTGTGTTGTCTTGTAGGTCATTGGAGAGCTATTGTTGCAAGTTTGTTATCCATAATTTCAATGAGTTATGTCAAGAGAGTGTTCCTTCTTGTGTGAAATTCTTCTCTTATAGATACCTCTATTTATTGCTTTCTCAAATTTTCTTATGCATGGGCATGCTATCTTTGATGTCATCCATAACTATCCCAATCCAATCTCTCTTGATCTCTAAACACATCTAACATGAAAGGCTAAGTTAGAGTTAGGAAACTCAAAAGAGAGTGATTATTATTGTCTTTTCTCACTTTGTTCATAATGAATTCTTTGTTTGATCTTTTTTTTAGCATTTTATAAATTTATCATAATGGAATCAATTGCTTTTTTCGTCTTCTTATTTTGCATGTTTATTTAGTTTTAACTATTGTAACTAAGAAAGCTAATCTAAATCCATGTAGAAAATATTTTTTCCTTTTTCTTATACTTTTCTAAAATCATAAATGAGTTGATTATCTAAGTGCAACTAGTTATTTCTATATTACTTTCACATACAACTTATACAATTTTTTTAAATGTTGCAAGATGCAAAAAGTAATTTCAATCTAATTCCAACCTAGGAAGCAAGTTCTAAACTAACCAAGAAGTTGAAACAAAGTGTTATGTTCCTTAGGAAAATTAAATTGATAGAAATAAATACTAAAATAATTAATACTTTCAAATAGAAATGCTTTTGAAATCAAAAGAACCCAGAAGAAGAATTAAAACTTCATCGTAACATCTATGATTGGGATCATTGCAGGATCCATATTTTATTCATAATATCTTATTGTTTAGCCTTGGGGTGTTTCATTTGATGAGAAGGGAAGATCTAGATTGAGATTAATTTAGAAGGAAGAAATTGTGACTTATTACACTATCTAAGTGAGGATAGTATTAGGATTTAGGATTTGGAATTAATTTTTCCAAGCAGCATGAAATCTTCTAAAAGTTATCCTATTACATAGAGGAAAGGATATAAAGCTTCAAAAAAATAATTATACAGGTAGCTGCTAAGCAATCCTTCTATATTTTCAGAAGAAAAACTACATTGGAATTTCTCAAACCTTGTGTATACAACAATTATCCTTTATTCTTCTCTATTAAGAATGAAAGAAAGGGGTTTATTTTAGATCTAGTTGAAGGTAATAGAGGAAAAAATTAGATAGGGGTGGAATGAAAGATAAAAATAAAGAAGCAAATTATGTAGGGAAAAAAGCAAGCCATCACTAACTAGAAAATCTATTAATTAAAAAGGAAAATAGAAAAGAAAAAACAAAATTGAATGACTCACACACATTCCAACTCATGATAAGGCCGCCCATGTGTTGGAGGTTATGTCACTATTCTTACTAGTTTAGTTCAATTGGGTAACCCTAATATGTCTCTTGGATGCCCATGTAGTTGAAGGTGCAAGTTTATATTTTTAGAAGGTGAGAAGGAAATAAGCATAAGGAGGGTGGTTTAAAATGGTTTAGATCACATAAAAGAGGATTCTAAGACACTAGGAGGACTCATATCAAGATGGAAAACATTGTAAGGGAAAATGAGCACATCAAATGGGTCGTGAGTTACACCACTAAATCATCATTAGACTTGTATGTTAAGCCCATACAATTTTAGCTAGTAAAATTTTTGCCCCTTTTTGTATAACAATCTACATAGAGGGTAGGTGTTCTTTCCTAAAATAAGCATGTGGAATCACACTTACCTATTTGTTATCATGTCAAACATATGGAACTAAAGATAATCAGTTAAAAGAAAGTAATATGACAATTGAGGAGGCAACAATGATAGTATGATATGATCTAACTTACCATCAATGCGAGGCTTAGAGAGATACTACCCTAATTACACACCTTCATTTACACAAAGAACTATTATTTGGATTTCAATATTTCTTAAATATTGACTTGCTATGATATATAGAAATGATGAAAAGAGACATGAAATTGGAGAAAAAACCACTATATACAAGAAAAAATGGATAAAAGGAAAGTCATTTTAATGTGTAACCATAGTGAGAGGATAGGAAAGAAAGGGGGAGAAGAGGGAAAATGGTCAAATCATGATACCATCTTACAACCAAATAGTATAAGAAGATATAATGATGATAACATTGATGTTATCAAATTTTCTTAGGGTTGTGAAGTCCCTTGAGTACAAGAATTAAAAAAATATCCTTTTATCTATATTTTAATCTTTGTTCATTTCTTTAAAAAAAAATCATTGAATTTGATTTCATTTTTTTTTATGCTAATGTATAGGATATAATTTTTTTTCTTTCATTTTTTATTTTCATTTGAATATAACTATTTTTTGGTGCTTGGGATTTACACATTGAACAAGCAAGGTCACCATTTTTCAACCTATATAATCACCTTTAATGAGGAGGCTAGGCACCCAAGCACCCCCTATCACTTTATTTTGTTATTACTTTCTTAATTGATTGTTTTGGGCTCTTTTCAGTAGTTGAAAGCTATATTTTCAAGTTTAATTTTCTTTTACGGTTTTTTATTTTCTAATTTTTGTGTATTTCTATTTTTTAGGTTTTTTTATGTTTAATATAGTCTTTTTGCTTCCACAATATACATGTATTTGGTTGAATGTCATGAGGGAGAATACAGGGTTGATAGGTGTTGTGGCAAAATTTAGCATAACATATATAATTAAACTCTAGAGGGATCTATTAGTGATGGTTGTACATGTCTCAATTGTTTGATCTTATGCATGGATTGGCTATGATATCACAAATTATTAGGATTTTGACTAGAACAACTATTATTTTCCAAGACTTATTGAAGAGTGGATGATCACTCTATATGATGTATATCATATCCCTAGTTTTCATGATTTAGAGAAGAAAGTACTTGGTGGTACAATTTACCAATCTTGTGACTTTGTGTCCTTGAAATTTTCTCAAAAGTTGAAAATAAAATGTCATAAATCCCGCTAGGTTATTAAAATGTTGCCTCTTTGCTAAACCTTGAAAATCCTACTTGCATTTGCGTTGTGGTTCGAATTATTCATTACCTTTTGGTTGGTTTCTTAAGTCGTTTCTTTATGTCCCTTGTGTCATGAAAGTCCTGGCCCCTTTATGTTTCCTAACATTCACTTGTTTGTATGTGTGTTTTAAAAGTTCAAGTTCATTTGAGCGTGCAGTTTCTTCAGAGCACAACTTCATATCCTCAGCGCATATAGAGTAATTAAAAGTATAAATTTCAAATGTTGAGTGTAGCATGTGTTCCCCTCGCAACGTAATTACTAATGCTCATCGCACAGCTAAAGTGCGCTAAATAATTTAGCTAAATCTAAAATAGGTATTTGTCAATTTATGGTCCCAGTGCAAGGTTTCTTCACACCGCAATTTTACTTTAAAGGAAATCCAAATCATTTATGTGGTGAGCTTTAGGCTTGCGTTGACCGTCCATCATCTAACGATAATGTCTCGATCAATGGTTGAAATTCAAACAAAAACGGCTACTTGCAGATGATTAGTTTCATTCGCACGATTCATTACTCGGTAATTTAAGGCTCATATACTATTTCTCTTGGGACGATAAAACAAGGAATCGCTTTATTTGTTTCCATAATAAAGTGCTCGTGAGAATTGGAAGAAAGTCTAAGCTATTGGAGAAGAATTGTGTGCACAAAGCTAGGGTTTTTTCAAGCATTTTCATAGGTAAGTTCTCTAGTCACTTGTATTCTCAAATTTTATGTGAATTATCAAAATGTATGAATTATCAAAAATGGGTATAAGGAGAATCCAAGGGGAATTAAAAGGTTCATGGAAGATGATCTAATGAAACAATTACCAGGTGTAGTGTAGAAAATTGTACTCCTTTCTAAGTGAAAGTACACTTTCACACTTAATTTGGACCTATTTTAGTGACCTCACATTTATGCATTTTTACCCTTCAAAATAGGCCCCTAAATCCCTTTATTATGCATCCTTAGGCCTATTTTTATCATTTTCTGACACTGCAACATGCATTGAACAAATGCATTTAATGAATTAAAGGCCCCGAAATAAATGAGTTTTGGTAACTTAGTTCAAAACCCCTTCACCCTTGGGCGAATGGATCCCCTTTAGGTGCCAAAACCTAATTTAAAATATGTTTTTGGTGGAATTTTATTGTTCAAAATTCAAGTTGCAAAGGTCGTCCATTGGGATTTAATAATTGAGAAATTAGAGAAGAATCCTATAAATCCTAGTCTTTTCACCATTTTACACTAGGTTGACAAGAGATTGAGAAGATATCCACAAGATTAACACTCAAAAGCAAGGAGAGAACATTCAAGAAAGCAATATTGAAGTATTGGAGCAACATTTCATTTATTTTTACAAGTCTTCAAGGTCATTTTTCCAAGTTAGATCAAGCATTTTTCATGATTTGAAGGTTGATGCCAATGGTGGATCGTGATGGATTCTAGGTTTTGGGACATACACCTAGCCATTCTCCCTAACATAATGACTTATTTCCTAAGTGTTCCCATCTTTAATCTTCATTCAACTAGCTACCTAAAACAAGGTATAATCAAATTTCAAATCTATTAGGGTGTTTTGACTTCTCCCTAACTAGGTCTTTGTTATCATGCTCATTTAGGGATCTTATTCCAACACACTTGGATAAGGTTTCTTTGCATTTTAGCTCTTAACACCTTAGATACACTTAAGGTTAGGGCTTGTACACATTGTTATTTATCACATTTTCAACTTTTTATCAAGGTTTAATTACCAAACTTAGGGTTTGACCAAGGAAAACCCTTATACAAACAAACCAAAAAAATTCAATTTTTTCTATGCATCTAAAGTCAATATTGAAGATTTGTAGATATAAGAGAAAAGTGTAAACAAAGGGCTACAGGATCAACTTTTGATTTTTTAGAAAGGGATGTAAAGACCCATTTTCCCTTGGGTGAATATGTCCTATTGCAGAGCCTAAAATCATCTTTCAGAGCCAGGTAAACACCATCATAACATTCTTAGATACTCTTGTTAATGGTTTGTTCTAATACAATTATCATAATACTTTGTATTCCAAGTGTTAGATCTCATAGGTTTGATTGTTAAAGTACTTTTATTCTTCTCCCAAAACTATTGTTTAGTCATTTTTGTCATAAGGAAGCCAAGACAACATAGTGTCCAAAACCTATGGTTGACTCTCCTTAAGGGTCGTAAGTCAATTCTAATCATTTGTGGCACTATCCCTCTTCCTAATGAACATGGAAAAGGTGTATTTGTGATTAGGTGGAAACCCCCTTATTCTTTTGCTATAGGTCCCTCATCTCACATCCCATATTTAGGTCTCCTATCCATCTCCCTCTTTTTCCTCCATTTCATTTTGGTAAACCTGACATTGTACATCCTAAATTTTGATTTGGAGACATTCAAAACCCTAGATCTAGGTTTTCACATGATAAGTATCAAGGTAAATTACCTTTCAAATGTTTTAGCTATGGTGGTATAGGTCATTATGCTTCTAGATGTCTTTAAACAATAAGAACAAAGAAAATAAAGGAAAGATGATTAAGAAAGCTTACTATGTGAAAGAAGATGCTGGTATTTTTTATGATGAATCTGATTATGGAGATTTTGATGATAATGAATATCTTCTTTTGGATATTAAAGAAGAATTTGGTTTTGTAACCCTGAAAGTTGTGTGAAGGAAAGTGTTCCAAAGATGAAGGATAAGGTTGAAGGTACTTTAGTATTTTTTTTCATGTCAAAGAAGATAAGAATTACTGGTATGTTGACAATCTAATCATATGGTTGGAGACAAAAGTAAGTTTTTTAAACTTGAAAAATATGATGGGGGATTCATTAAATTTGGAGATGATTCAAGAGCTAATATTTTTGGAATATGTTAAATCAATGTCCATGAAAATCATAATACTGACAATGTTTACTATGTTAAGGGATTAAGACATAATCTCTTGAGTGTGGGAAAATGTGTAGAAAAGGGTATAATCTAGTGTTTAAGGATGAAGCATGTGAGATCCAAAAAGGATTCAAAAATGTGACTACTGCAGGTAAGAGAACATATGGAAACATTTATCAACTTAAGGGTGTTGATGGTCATTCCTTTGTGTCATAGATTAATGATAGTTGATTATGGAATTGGAGGATGTGTCACATGAATTTTGATAATTTTGCAAGAATTAGTTTGGTTCATTCTGAAAGAGATTTACCTAAGATCATAAAACCTATCAATATTGTTTGCAAGAGTTATCAATCTAGAAAACAAACAAGGAGTATCTTTAAGGGAAAGGAAAGATCTTCTATCAGACTGCTAGAATTAGTGCATATAGATCTTTTTGGTCCTACAAGGGTGAGAATTCTACAAGTTGACATGTACTTTATGCTTTTGATTGATGATTACTCTAGAATGACATGGGTTACTTTTCTTAGAGAGAAATATGATTCCCAAGATAAATTCAAGGAATTTAAAGCTATGGTTGAGAATGAAATGGATTTGAAAATATAAAGTGTTTGAGTTGTGACAGAGGTGGTGAATTCACCTCCAATGAGTTTAACATTTCTTTTGAACTTCATGGGATAAAGAGGCATTTGTCTATCCCTATAACTCCCCGGGAGAATGGAGTTGTTGAAAATAAAACCAAAACTATTCAGGAAGTTGCAAGGACTATGATGAAAGAGGGAAATCTATAGGAAGCCTATTGGGGAGAAGCTATTCATATTGTTGTTTACATACTTAACAGAGTTCATGATAAAGCTAACAACACAGACTCCTTATGAGCTATGGTATGGAAAGATTCCCACTGTGAAGTACTTTAGAGTGTTTGGAAGAAAATATTATATCAAAATAGATGAAGAAAAATTAGGAAATTTTGATGCAAGGTCTGATGAAGGTATCTTCCTTGGATATTCTATTAAGATAAAATCTTATAGATGTTATAACAAAATGTTGAGAAAGATAGTTGAAAGTGCAAACGTTTAAATTGATGAAAACTTGTAGAATTCTATTACAGTAGATGGATATGTGTCAGATGAAACTGATTGTAGAGAAGTAGAAGGAATAATTGATGAATAAGGAATACATAATGAACAGGAATAACCTCTAAAGAAGACCCCTAAAACCCCTAAGTATCTGCAAAAGAATCACTCTGAATATCAAATTATTGGAGACAAGAGGAAAGGTGTATTAACAAGAAGAAAAGCTATTGAAGTTGAGGTAAATTTTTGTTTACTTTCTAAAGTTGAACCAAAATCAGTGATTGAAGCATGTAAGGATGAACATTGGAGGAAGGAAATGGAAGAAGAAATTATGCAGATAGAGAAGAATTAGACTTGGGAATTGGTCCCTTGACTGGAAAACACGAACATAATTGGAACTAAATGGGTATTCAGGAACAAGTTGAATGAGAATGGAGTAGTTAGGAAAAAAGCAAGACTTGTGTCTAAGGGTTACTCACAAGTAGAAGGTATATATTTTGAGGAAAAATTTTCTCATGTGGCTAGGATGGAAGCTATCAAAAAACAATTGGCATTTGTAGCACATAAAGATTTTAAGGTGTATCAAATGGATGTGAAGTCTGCTTTTCTGAATGGAGAATTGGAATAAGAGGTCTACATGGAAAAAAATAGAAGGTTTTTATTTATCAAATCAATCAAATATGGTATGTAGGTTGAAGAAGGAACTATATGTTTTAAAGCAAGCTCCCAAAGCATGGTATGCAAGATTAGACAAGTAATTGATACAACAAGGTTTCAACAAGGGCTTCGCAGATAGTAATATTTATTTTTAAATTGAGGAAAAAAAATCCTGATAGTAGTTGTGTATGTGGATGATATTATCTTTGGTGGAAATGGGGCTATGTGCAAGAAATTTGTTGAAGAAATGTAGAAAGAATTTGACATTTCAATGTTTGGGGAGATGAATTTCTTTTTTGGGAGCTATAGATCAATCAAAAAGATAAAGAGATTTTCATTTCATAGTATAAGTATGTCAAAGAAATGTTGAAGAAGTTTGGAATGGATGATTCCAAACTGGTATGTACTCCTATGGTGATTGGTTGTAAATTGAGCAAAGATGATGATTCATCTAAGGCTAATTAGAGCAAGTATAGATCTATGATTGGTGGACTATTATATTTGACTGCTACTAGACCAAATATCATGCACGCAGTTTGACTTGTTGCTAGATTTCAAGAAGTTCCTAAAGAATCACATGTTGTAGCAGTGAAGAGAATATTCAGATATTTAAGAGGCACATCAGATTATGGTTTGTGGTATCCTAAGGATACTTATTTCACATTAAGTGCTTATACAGATGTAGATTGGGTTGCTTTTGTTGATGATAGGAAAATTACAAGTGTGGTGCATTCTTTTCTTGGATGTAGATTGGTATATGTGGCTAAGTAAGAAACAAGATTTAGTTTCTTTATCCACTGTAGAGGCTAAGTATATTGTAGTAGCATCATGTTGTACACAGGTATTATGGATGAGACAAAAATTGAAGGATATCAAAATTGTATTTGACAAACCTATACCTCTCTTTTGTGATAATATAAGTGCAATAAACATTTTAAAGAATCTAATGATGCATTCAAGGACAAAGCATATATCTATCAGATATCACTTTTTCAGAGAGAAGATTATGAAGAATGGAGTGAAGCTTGAGTATGTTCCTACAAATGCTTAGATTGCTGACATATTTACTAAGTCTCTTCCTAAGGTTGCTTTTGAGTATCTTTGGGAGAATTTAGGGGTTATTGCCCCTCCTTTCTTGAACTAGATGCATATAGAGGTGCATCAATCTAGTGGATCTATGGATCTATCTATTTTATGGATTAATGTTGGTGGTTACCTCTTAGGGGAAGTAAGTAGTACATCATGTGTTCTCATTGTGTTGCTAATTTAGTTGGGTGTGATCTTAAGGGGGAGTATTCAGAGCAGGTAATTTTGGTTCAGTTTCAAAGAGGGAGAACAATGAAAAACATGTTATCATTTTCCATTGATGTCAAAGGGGGAGAGAGAATCATGTGTAAAATAACTTATTTACTCAAGGAGAGACAATCCTGCAAAAAAAAGGGGAGAACTTATCTTCTCAGGTTGAGAGGATCATGAGAGAATGTTTAGAATTGTTGTGTGGTATTTGTTGGATTTTCACATCTTGTGTTACCATCAATGACAAAGGGGGAGATTGTTGCAAGAATGATGGTGTCATCATTGATGTTAACAAGATGTCTACTAACTAGTATTGTCATTGATGTCAACTATGGGATGAAGATGTCGAGGATATTGAGAAAATTGTGAAAAGAGGAAAAAAATTTATACATGTGTAGTTGAGACTTTGAGGAAGTGTTGTGAGTACATGGAGATATTCATTTGTTGCAAAGTTTGAAGATGAGTTAAAAATAAATAATGAGTTGAGATGATAGTTTTGGTACATGGTTTCCAAGTGATATTGAGAAAATTTAATAAACAAAGTAAACTATGTCATGCAAATGTTCATATTGTGCTCCACATTCTTTCTTTGTTGATGTTATGCCTATGTGGATCTTATAGGTTATTCAAGGTTGACATAGTTTTCTATATTTAGAATTTGGGTCTCTAGATTGTTGTACAATACAAGATATTTTCACTAATGTGTGAACTAGTTTTTTAGTGATGTTTTTTGTTGTCTGGGAGAAATGTATTTTCTTTGTGTTTCTCTACTATTTGGATTCAGGTTGTGCAGATTTGGGAAGTTTCTTATAATGCTTTTATCTTTCTATGTTCAAGTCTTTACTTGATTTGGTACAGTACAGTGTAAGTTTCATTTATTAGTATGCAATCAAGGGTTATCTCGTCCTGAGTTAAAGTAGTTGTTGATGCAAAGTTTGGTTGAAGTATTTGATGAATCTTAAGTAGTTCATGTATTTTTCTGGATTGAGTTCAAGTAAATATGTTATCTAGAACTTTTGGTTTGATCTAAGGAAGCATGTACTTAATGTCTATGTTTTTTTGTATGGGTGTTGGCTGACCTTGTGTTTAAGACTACATGCGAGGCTTTTGGAAGTGTGTTGAAGTGTGTTGGGATCTATTTGGGTCATGTTGGTTATTTTCTTGGAACCAAACTTAATCTTACCAGTAACCTACGAATCTACTAGAATTCAATAATCAGCAAGGGTAAGGATTGGCCAACAAATAAGGATTTTGAGGCCCTTACTTCTTCACTTCAGGCTCTATGAAACCCAAGAGGGTAATCCTAGAAATTTTATAATAATATTCTTGTGTCATTTGTATCAATAACACCACAATATACATAAATGATTCTCATATAGAGGCTCAGCTAGTAAAACATGTCAAAAGAAGTTGGCTACTTCGCAGGCATAGTTCACTTTGTAGAGCTTGAGAATGGTAAAACCTCATAACTTTGTAACCCGCTTTATAAAATTTGATTGAAATAATGGGTAGAGGCCAAGTTAATCAACACAATGCAACATAACTACCTAACATAGTCTAGTTCCTCATCCTTGGAACGGAGTCAATACCAACACCCACATAATTTGATAATAATTTTCACACATGACATTATATAATGCTCTGAAATGTCACATTACAGTATTTCAACATTGTGTTCTAACCTTTACTTCTTACTAACATCCTATCACTTGAGTAGTCTAATATAAATTCATAGCCTTATTCAAGTGTTTACATTATTTCTTTGAATTAATAAACAAAAATAGAACCACACATCCATCTGAAATTGATAGAGACAAATAAGATAACTTTTATTTTATTATTCATAATCTATAAAACCAGTACATAGGAGATTAAGATGGTGTTGAACATGTACTATTACCATTCTATATTTCTAGTATTAACATTAAGATTACATAAGCATATTTGATAGACTCAAACATGAGACTTATCACTAAACTATTCAGTAACATTTATAATCCCTGTGTGATCAATCCCAAAAAAACTCACTACCTCCTCCTCTCTTGTAATCGGCTTTGAAATCCCATTTATAAAGATATGGGAGTGACAAGCATTGGGCCAAAATTACAATTACATTTCATTTGAATTTAAAAGCTAATTTCACCTAAATTTGAGATATTCCCCAGATGATTACATTTAATATTATAGAATAGAGGAAGACAAAACTCTACACGATTCATTAAAGAAGATGAGACAACCCTCCAACAGGAATTTTTTGTTGTTTCAAAATCCCCAAAATCCCTCATCCATGTAGACCAATGAAGATTATCCACTAGTATTAGAGACAAAAATTTATATACAAACCAAAAAAGGATTATTTACCATCAAAGACATGAATTCCAACACCTCTCCTTCACACCAGCCAAAAATATTTCCACTCAACATCAAGGACAAAAAACACATACATGCTAAAGAGGATGATCCATATGTAGTGGCAATGGTATCATCAAAAACAAAAATGGAGCAGGGATGCTACTCTGATTCATTAGCATAAGAGTATGCTCGTCTACTCTGTGTTCATCCTAAAACTAGAGAAGCGACTACTCCTCCCTCATCAAAATCCTTGTGTGGTACCAAAATGAGTAGGTAATGACCATAATTCGGATCAGTATCACCTCCACCATCTGAAGGGCTATTAGAAATCTCTATGGGAGGGTTGTGCCTCCTCGGATAAGCCTTGTGATACTTGTTCCTTTTCTTTGCTTCTCTCACGGGCTTAACAGATTTTTTATTTCTAAACTTTACCAATTCTTCTCAAACCATCCATCTTCTCAAGTTATAGGTTCTCTTGACACCACTCTGCACAACCTTTCCATAGGCTTTCTTCTTCTCATTTGGTGTTTTAGGAGCTCCTAGTACCTCAATTTCAATCTTAGGAGCATCATCCAGGGACTCCAAAAGACTAAGTCTCTTAGACCTTCTAATTGGGCTAGTAGACATACTAGGTTTACTCATTTTCAACGAGAACAAGATGGGAACAATAAGACTTCACAATTGAGAACAAACCCTTCACTAGTTTCTTCCTAACAAGATTTCCTAGAAACAAAACAATCAAATCCTCACAATTCTTATCAACCTAAAGAGATTGTAGAATATAAAACTCTCACCACCCCAAGATTTAATAACTTACAAACTAAATTAGGCATAGTTTTCAAATAAAACAAATACAAGCCTCTACTTACCCAAGAAAAGCTTGCCACAATATTTATGCAAAAACTTCACACCATCCTTTTCACAGACTTAGAATTGCTTACCTTCTAATTGCAATTGTGAAGAAACAAAGGCTATCAACTCCCATTTTATTGAGAAACTTGAGTGTGTCAAGCATTAATGCTAGAAGAAGGCTTACATGAGTGAGATGACAATCAACCACTTGATTTTTAAATCTCAACCGTTGATCATTCATTAAGATAAGTTGACAAATAATTAAAATCAAGGTAATTGATTGTGAAAAAATCCACTACATGTGCCTATTACCTTTTTCCAATCAGAAAAACCCATGTGGATTCACATCACTCTGTCTGCATAGTTAATCATCTTCTTTATATTAAATAAATCCTATCATGTCATGTTTACCTGCTTAATCATGGGAATTAATCCACTTACAACTCAAATCAACAAAACAATGAGGAGAGATCATGATTTAATCTTAAACCATCGGTTCGTACCCTTCCTTATTTCAATGTCACCTTCCCACATGTACGTCCATCACCTAATAGAATTGATGACCTTAATTGAAAGCAATCCCCAAATCCCAAGTACGTGTCATAGAAAATATTGAAAAATGGCACCATTTTAGCCCATATGTTCTCTCGACCAAATTTATCAATATTTGGCCCTTACTAATGTCTTTCTAGCCTTTGAGATTGCTCCACATGGCTGTCGCTCACTTCCCTGTTGAGAAACAGAAGGTGCAAGTAGGACCCTCATGGGATAGTAGGGAGTGGTTAGGATTAACCCACGTCACCCACTATCAACTGGTCTGATTTTCACTTAGTAGAAAGCTTTCTCCATTTCTCGATTCGGTGGACTCCCCAAACCTGGGACACACATCGATAGCCCACTAGCTCATGACATTACTTCATTTTTAGACTTGGAACAGATGGGGTAGTGGGGAATGGTCTAGATGAAGACACGTGTCATGGTATCGACTGCTAATTCTCTTCAAAGCTCCACCTATAGAGCGTTTGGAAATATTGGGCCCACTATTGGATATGACACACGAAAACCACCTATTAGCCCATGTGACTATTTTAATGGAAAATGAGAACGAACGAGGTGATGGGGAGCAACCAAGATGTATCCACAATGTCTAATGACCATCGTTGATTTCCCCGTAATACGACCCACTATCTTTATCAAAGGGATAGGGCCCACCAATGCACAAGACACGTGTTTTATGTCCACTAGCCCATGAGAATAAAATAATAGGCAATGAAATATAATGAGCACATGGGGAATGGCGGTGATCTGCTCTCAATGATTGAATGGGAATCGTAGAACTCAATATATGTACATGCAACAAATGTTAGTCCTAAAAGGGGCCCATGTCACTTACTAGGTAGATGATGGTTGGGGACATAACATTTAAGGTTTTAAACCTTAGGAAAATTTATTAAAACCTAAGCTTAGATCTAGACAGAGTACTTTTTTAAAGACATCACTCTCAATTTTAATAAAGCGATAATTTTAAGATGACCACAGGCATCAACCAGAACCATTAGGATTAAGGGGTTGGTAAAGGTTTGAACGTGATGACATGAGTCACAACTTAAACAACTAAGAAACCACTTCAAAAGGTCAATAATGAAATATATTATTTCCAAAGGCCTCAAACTCAAGGTTAATTCAAGAGGGGTTTTAATCAATGTTCACAAACCTTAAAAAATCAATCTAGAAACATTAATCAAAACAATGAAGATAAGAAAAATTTACAACATTGTACAAAATGGTACAACTTGAAGTTTTCATAGAAGCCTCTTTTGATGTGCAAACCTCAAGCCTTCCTCCTATAATTTAATAAGCTTTGGTTTCAAATTGGTGGCCTCAAGCCGCCAAAACCTAAACCTACTCCTTACCTCTGTCAAAAACCTTATTTTCTATTGTTTGTACCATGTTTTAAGGTTCAAAATATCCTCATGAATTTCCCACCTGCCAATTAGGTTGCAGTAACTAAGATCACCCACCATGAACATGTGTCTAAGCTTTTTATTATTACTTTCATTCATGTCCAACTATGAACTGTGATCAAGCATTAACTGAAATTCGTGGTCAGTGTAGCATTCTATCTGAATTAGCTTGCAACTATATTCCATCAAATGCCCATCCAACTGAATAGGGAAAGTGAAACATTCATAATCCATTTCATCACTATCATCATATAATCTAATATCAAATTCATTTTTCTTGTTAAAATGGAAACCCTCATTCACACTTCTTTTAGGACTCCCATCCAGGGACACATATTCTAACCCTTTGAAGTGATACTACAATTTTATATCTAGTATTCCAAGGTCATTATCATCTATCTTTTATTTGACATATTTAATTTGTGTGATGAACAAGAAATGTTCATTTATAGGCTTCTTTTCAAACTGGTGTTCACACTCACCAAAGAAGTATAAACCAACTATGTTGCCATATGCTCCACTTCCTTGGAAAATTGATTCATCAGATCCCGTAGCACTTTTTCTTTCATTCAGATCAAGGTTATTTTCACAAAGAAAATTGTTCATGTCATCCCAGGCATCAAAGAATACCTTTGTTTTAGGTTCATTAACATAATTTAATTCTCTTTTCCAATCATTTCTTGGCCTAAAAAATGCTTCAAAGGATGGGTCAAATAATTCAAGATTGAAATGATCAAGAGAAAGGTATTCAAGTGCACCATCAATTGATAGGTTTGATGACTCACATGTACAAGACTCATTGCAACTTGAACATTTCTTATTTTCATTCGAGCAAGTTTCTTCACTCTTTGTTTCAATAGATTCATTGCTAAAAACTATCATGTCCATTTCTACTACGAAATTTGTACATTCCATTTCTGTGTCATATGAGCAATTAAGAACATGACCCTATTGGCTAGCATCATTAATTCCATTATTTTTTACATTGAACTCAGGCTTAGGACATTGGATACAAACATTCTTATCTTGAAATTCATTATCAACCATACTACCAAGACATTCCAGTTTTGATGTGACTAGATTGCATTCCATTACATGTTTTTTTTTCATTTATAGGTGAAGGAAAAAACTCATAAGTGTTATTATTGCTACAATCCTCAAGCAAGAAGGATGCCTTTAGATATTTTTCATAAAAAGATTCATATTCCTCATGATTTTCATTTTCACTAGCCTGATTATCAACCTTCAAGGGTACACTAGCAGTGCTTGCAACTATAGCAATGCCATCATCTACACTGCTAGATAGATATTCATCTTCTATAACATGATTATTCATTAATTTGATTGAGATTTGATCCTTGGTAGTAGGGTAAGAACTGTTGTCTTCTTGATGCCTCAATCTTTGTATGTAGTCACACTTAGCCTCCTCAATAATTCTGATCCAACCAATTATCTTATCAAAATCCTAAGGTTTCAATTCCTTTAGCAAGGTGTTGAGGCCTAGCTTATAAATGTCATAGAATAAATCAATGCATACTGAGTCTTCAAGTCTTAATCCCTTAGGGATTTCTATCAAGGCATCAAAAAATCTTGTTAACAATTTATATGGCGGTTCTTCCATGTGTCTTTTCATTCTAGACAGTCTTTGAACAAAAGACATTTGATCAACATTGCTCAATTTTTGTTGATGTTCAACTAGGAATTCACTATTATTTATATCATGTAATGTTTTAATCGCATAAGCATTATTATCTTGGAAATCATTTCTATTGTTTGATCCATGAATTCTATCTCCATGAGGTGTGCTAGGATAACCAACACTTGCAACTATGTATCCTTTCATCATTGAATATTTTGAGTTGTTTTCAATATCCATAGCAATGTGATATTCTTGATACAATGTTGTGGGTTCCTTATCCCTTATCAAATAACTCATGTCATTATCAAATGCACCTAGATACACAACTAAACATTTTGCATCACTTGGTCTCATATTTTTGGGAACATTCCCTACTACCTTTGCAAATCTAAGATTGAAGGTAGGAACCAACTCCCTTTCTTCCTTTTGGATTTCCATAAATATTTTTCTTATCATACTTGGACTAACCCTTTCACCAAACTGTTCCACAAATGCTATCATGAAGTTATTCCATGAAGCTACAGAACATAGTGGTAAATATGAGAACCAATCTCTAGCATCTTCTTTTAAAGATTGAGAAAAAAAATTCATGACGACATCCTCATGATCTACCTCAAAATCTCCTATCAAATCCATGAATGCATTTAAATGTTTGGAAGCCGACTCATAACTTTACCCTATAAATTTAGGCAAATTATTCCTAATATCATTGGGAATCTTATTAGGAAAACCTTGAATACCATTAAAACTCAACGGTTTATACCTTTCAATAGAAAATTTTCTTTGATGGCATAACAAAGGTGTCATGCCCTACATATTTTTACTTGATGTCCAACAAGGAGATACAGGGAAATAATACATTTCTCTTGTATCCCTAGGGTAAAAGCACAAAGTTGTGTCACACTTTTAGCCAACTTATCAGCACAACTGAATTTAAGTATTTCTAACTAAAAATCAATTTTGGTCAAATATATGATCTAGTACTTGATTCATTATAACTAAGTTAGATACTTCCACAACTTAACTAAAATTGTTGGCTAAAAATATATGGAGCACCACTTTGAGTCCAATTTACCAAAAAAATAAAATTATTTAAAAAACTTGAAGTTTCAATAACTCATGCTAATGTAAATAACATTTTTTTTTAAATATAAAAATACCCTTTTGTAGATCCATAAGTGTAGTTTTCAAAAATATATTTATTTTAATAGTTTAATTATTTTTTTATTTTTACTAAAAGTAGGTTATCAACACAAAATATTAGGTTGATTACTATGCCAAGGAAAAGTACTAAAAATTATTAAAAAAAATTGAAAAAAATATGGTGCACTAGATAAAAGAATCTATTTTGAGATGGTATAACTTGTTTTTCATTTTAGATAAATATTTAATATGAAAGTTGACGTCTGATGAAAACAACTGCTTTTTGATTCACACACATTTTAATATTTATTTAAAAATACTTTTATCAAAATTGGAAAAAAATATATCCATGCACTAAAATTTCAAGTTATAAATACACACAAAAGATTTGAAAGAAAAAAAAAAATTTACTATAAAAAGTTTGACGTCCCATGCAACTTCATTTTTCAGCATTTTATTAGCAACTAAATTATAGTTTTAATTTATTAAAAACTAGTTTAAAATATTTTTTATTTTATTTTTTTAAATACAAACATAAAATATACTAAAAAATACATATTTTACTAGTTTACATCATTTCAAAATTCAAAACATATATGCCACTTTTTAGTGATTCAAGTTTAAAATTTTGATTAGCATTGGCCATTTCCTTTATAAAGTGTGACACAACTTTGTGCTTTTACCCCCTAATCAATCCCTACATATCAACTTCATATTTGATTTTCTACTACCTCATTCCTTAATTTAATCAATACTTTGAGATATTACAATGCATTACCCAAATGCATTTATGCTTTGAAGTACCTTAAGAGGCATATTTCAAAAATAAACATACTTCTTCAACTCAATACAAATTGTACCTTAGAGGTATGTAAAATTACTATGACCCTTCCCTTCACTTGTACTCAATTCACTTAATAGGGAACAAATTTTTTCTACATCATGCAACATGGATTTCATACAAATTTACACTTTATGAAAACCAAAATAGGGGAAATACCTGAGTATGATTGTAATCACTTTAAATTTTGTTTTTGACTGGAAAAATTTTACAACCCTGAAGCTATCATCACAATTCCTTTTGGTTCTTTGCATAAGGTCGCCACCTCTGTTTATAGAGGAACAAACTTCAACAATATGAAGTTTCTTCAAAGATTAATTTCATTGTCAAGTTTCCCACTATTAGGGTTACACATGAACACTTTCTCTCTATCTTCTCCTCAAGGTACTTCATCATGTGAACTCAAGTCTACCTTATCTTTTCCCAGCAAACTTCTATTCCATCATAATAGATTCCTTCAAATATTGCATATTGGTGAAAAGATCTCGGACTTGCCACCCACACTTAGTGAGAACTTTAATATAAATAGAAGTGCGATAGATCTTGAATCAAAATTTGCAAGGTATACAAGAAACATAGAAAACTCATAAAACATTTCTGAAAATTAACCCACTGATACCAAAGATAGACTTGGAAAGTAAATTTTTTAGCAAAATATATAATCATTCTCGACCCAAATTCTAAATATATTCCCAAAAAATTGTCAATTTCTAGTTCTCCATTATTTTAGAACTTCTAGGACTCTTTTAAGGAAAGATTATCTCCTATCAGGGTTTTCTCAAGTTATTCCCTAGTAGAGTCACCATTTATGTTGGTTATTTTTTTGGAACCAAACTTAATCTTACCACTAACCTACAAATCTTCCATAATTCAATAATTAGGAAGGGTAAGGATTCTAAGGCCCTTACTTCTTCACTTCGGGCTCTATGAAACCCAGGAGGGTAATCCTAGCAATATTATAATAATATTCTTGTGTCATCTATATTAATAACACCACAATATACATATATGATTCGCATATAGAGGCTCAACTAGTAAAACATTTCAAAATAAGTTAGCTACTTCTCGGGCATAGTTCACTTTGTAGAGCATAAGAATGGTAAAACCTCATAACTTTGTAACCTTCTTTATAAAATTTTATTGAAAGAATGGGTAGAGGCTAAGTTAATCAACACAATGCAACATAACTTCCTAACTTAGTCCAATGCATCATCCTTGGAATAGAGTCAATACCGACACCCACATAATTTGATAGTAATTTTCAGACATGACACTATATGATACTTTGAAATACTACATTATAGTATTTCAACATTGTGTTCTAAAATTTACTTCGTACTAACATCCTAGCACTCATTCTAATATAAATTCATAGCCTTATTCAAATGTTTACATTAATTCAGGACTTGAATTAATAAACAAGAATAGGGGTATGTGTAGGATCATCATGGAAAAAATAGGTCCTTAAGTGGCAAAAAATTTAGAAAAATTAGAGTTAGGCAACTTGAAGTAAAAATTTGAATAAGTTATCTATACTATTTCAAAAATATGTAAGAATAGAATATGTAGCAAATTGTATGTAGTTTCTAAACTACTAGGTTTATTTAAAAAATAAATCAATTTGGTCAAAATTTGAAATTTCAATGCAATAGTACTTAAATTTCAAGGATAAAATATGAAGTAGGTGTCTATCTAACCACCCTAACCACAATAAAATAATAATATTTTATTATTATATTTTAGATATAAGTAGGGGACTCATGTCCAAATGTGATGCATATTTTTTTGTAATATTTTTCTAAGTAAATTGTAAGAACTTATGAAAAGCAACAATAGGATCAAGAGATCAAAGATAGCACAGAAGAGAGAGAGAGAGAGAAGATGAGAGAATATGATGATAGTATTCTCAATATGAATGAAGGTGTACAATTACAAGCATGTACAAGGCTTTCTTATAAAGACAAGCTAGGACATAATGAAGGGGTCACATGAATGAGACAAGTGTCCCAATCATGTGCATGGTAGGTAGAAAGAAATATTAGATAGTTCCATGAAAGGTGGATCACCCACCTAAAGTGGAATTATCATGCCACGAAAAGTGGGAATAAAAAGGTGATAACTAGATCACACCACAAAGAGTGGAATTTCTCCTACACACACTTCCCTAAGTGTCCAACTCATATCTCTCAATGTATGCACAAACCTAGATGCAAGATGCAAATAACTAGGTATCACAAGTGCAACCTATAATGATATGCATTCCCTAAGTAAGCTTAAGTAAAGTGTAATAAGTAAATTACTTATTTACACCAACATAAATAATTAATTATGAATTTTTTATTACAACTTTTAAAAATATAAAACTTGTATGTCTGACCACCATAACTTGGTCAAAACTTCATGAAATTAATTTTTTTAATCCTATAGTATGTGAAGCATAGAATGTGACACATGTTTGATTCAAAAAATGTGATACCATTTGAAAGTTATAGATTTTTTCAATCAGCCTATCAATCAAGACTTTAGTAGTAATTCAAATAGAAAATGAATAATAATTATTTATTAAATTCAATGTAAAGCATAATTTATATTGGTGGAAAGCTAAGAATCTCCTTTAAAAACCCTTTTCGTTTCATCAATTTTGGGTAAAAAAATAGTCGTCAGCCACATACCCTACACATACCCATCATATCGCCACTTTTTGGCCCATCATGATCTTGCACATACCCATAGAACCACACATCCATCTAAAATTGACAGAGACAAATAATATAACATTGATTATATTATTCATAATCTATAAAACCAATACATAGGAGAGTAAAATGGTGTTGAACTTGCACTATTGCCATTAACATTACATAAGGATATTTGACAAACTTGAACCTAAGACTTAACACTGAACTATTTAGTAGAATTTACAATCCCTATGTGACCAATCCCAGAACAACTCACTACCTCCTCTCTTGGAACCGGCACTAAAATCCCAATTATAAATATATGGGAGTGACAAGCATTAGGCCAAAATTACAATTACATTTTATTTGAATTTGAAAGCTAATTTCACTTGAATTTGAGATATTCCCTAGACGGTTACATCTAATCATTGTAGAATAGGGGAAGACAAAAATCTACACGGTTCATTGAAGAAGACAATCCAACCCTCCAAAAGGAATCCTTTATTGTTGCAACAACCCCAAAATCCCTCGTCCACGTAGACCAAAGAAGGTTCCCCACCAGTACCTAAGATAAAAACTTATGTATTAACCAAAAAAGGCATATTTTCCATTGAAGACATGGAGTCCAACACCTCTCCTTCACACCAACCAAAAATATTTCCACATCAGCATCAAGGAAAAAAAACCACATACATGCTAAAGAGGACAATCCTGATGCAATGACAATGGTGTCATCAAAAAAAAAAACAAAGTTGGGGAACTACTCTAATTCATCAACAATAGAGTATGCTCGTCTACTCCGTGTTCATGATGAAATTGGAGAAGCAACTACTCCTCCCTCATCAGAATCCTCGTTGGTACTAGAGTGAGTAGGTAACAACCATACTCTAGATGAGTATCACCTCCACCATCCGAAGGGATGTCAGAAATCTCTATGGTAGGCTTGGGCCTCCTTAGATAAGCCTTCTGATACTTGTTCCTCTTCTTTGCTTCTCTCATAGGCTTAACATATTTTTTCTTTCTAAACTTGACCAATTCTTCTAAAACCATCTAGCTTCTCAAGTAATAGGTGCTCTTGACACCACTCTTCACAACCTTTCCATAGGCTTTCTTCTTCTCATTTGGTGTTTCATGAGCTCCTGGTACCTCAATTTCTATCTTAGAAGCATTATCTAGGGAATTCAAATGTCTAAGTCTCTTAGACCTTCTAATTGGGCTAGTAGACATACTGGGTTTACTCATTTTCAATGAGAACAAGATGGGAACAATAAGACTTCACAATTGCAGATAAACCCTTAACTAGTTTCTTCCTAACAAGATTTTGCAGAAATAGAATACTCAAATCCTCACAATTCTTATCAACCTAAAGAGATTGTAGAATATAAAACTCTCACCACCCCAAGATTTTATAACTTACAAACTAACTTAGACATAGTTTCCAAATAAAATAGATACGAGCCTCTACTTACCCAAGAAAAGATTGCCACAATACTTCTACAAAAACTTCACACGATCCTTTTCACGAACTTAGAATTTGTTAGCTTCTGATTGCAATTGTTAAGAAACAAAGGCTATCAACTCCCATTTTATCAAGAAACTTGAGTGTGTTAAGCATTAATGCTAGAAGAAGGCTTATGCAAGCGAGCTAACAATCAGTCACTTGATTTGTAAAACTCAACATGATCATTTGTTAAGATAAGTTGACAAATAATTAAAATCAAGGTAATTGATTATTAAAAAATCCACTACATGTGCCTGTTTCCTTTGTCTAATAAGAAAAACCCATGTGGATTCACATCCATCCTATCTACACACTTAATCATCTTTTGTGTATTAAAGAAATCCTGTCGTGTCATGTTTACCCGCTCACCCGTGGGAATTAATCCACTTGAAACTCATATCAAAAAAATAGCGGGGAGTGATCATGATTTAATCTCAAACCATCGGCCCATACCCTACCTTATTTCAATATCACCTTCTCGCATGCACCATCACCTAATAGAATTGATGGCCTTAATCGAAAGTGATTCCCAAATCTCGAGCATGTATCAGAAGAAAATATTGAAAAATGGCACCATTTTAGGCCATATGTTCTCTTGGCCAAATTTATCAATATTTGGCCCTTAATTTAATGTTTCACCAACCTTTGAGATTGTTCCAAATGGTTGTCACCTACTTCCCCACTAAGAAGCAGAAGGCACAAGTAAGCACCTCAAAGGATAGCAGGGAGTGGTTAGGATTAACGCATGTCACCTGCTATCAACCATCAATTTTCGCTTAGCAGGATGTTTGGTCCATTTCTCAGCTTGTTGGACTCCCTAACCCTGGGACATGCATCCATAGCTCGCTAGCACTTGACATTACTTCATTTTTAGACTTGAAATAGACGAGGTAGTGAGGAATGGTCTAGATGAATACATGTGTCATGGTATCGGCCATTGATTCTCTTCAAAGCTCTTCCTGCTGACTATTTTAAAATACTGGGCCCACTGTTGGATATGACATGCAACAACCACCCATCAGCTTGTGTGATTATTTTAATGGAAAATGAGAATGAACAGGGTGGTGGGATCGGCCAAGATGTAGCCACATCATCCAACGACCATTCTTGATTTCCCTGCAATACTGCCTACTATCTTTATCAAAGGGATTGGGCCCTCCAATGCATAAGATAGTGGCTTACGCCTGCTAGCCCATGAGAATAAAATAATAGGAAATGAAATATAATGGGCATGCAAGGAACGATGGTGATCTAATCTCAATGATTAAACGATCATTATAGAACTCAATATCTGCACATGCAACACATGTTAGTCTTAAAAGAGGGCCACTTACTATGCAAATGATGGTTGAGGACATAACGTTTAAGTTTTTAAACCTTAGGAAAATTTATTAAAACTTGAGCTTAGATCTAGATAGAGTAATTTTTTAAAGACATCACTCCCAATTTTAATAAATCAATCATTTTAATATGACCACGAGCATTGAACGCAACCATTAGAATCAAGGGACAGATAAAGGGATGAACATGATTCCATAGGTTGTAACTTAAACCACTGGGAAACCACTTCAGAAGGTCAACAATGAAATATATCTTTTGCCAAAGGTCTCAGACTCAAGGTTAATTCGGGAGGGTTTTATCAACAAAAACCCTAAAACATCAATGAGAAACATATCCCTAAGCCCCAAGATAAGGGATTAATTGAAATTTGTAGGATTTGAAATAGAACCAAATATTTTTTTTAAAAGGTTCCATCAATTCCTAATTAAGGATTTATGTAGGTCTCCTTTCATTCCTATCCACCATGGGAATGTTTGAGTTTTGACCTATTTTGAATTTGAATGTATAACAACTAGTGGCCAACATTGGAGAAAGTTTTTGAAGTAGAGGTTGATATAAATTTGTATGGTGTTGATGCAAGAGTGTGTGAAAGAGTAAGAATCAAGATAGATGTGAAGAGTGATGTGAGTAAAGTGTGTGTAATGTGAATTTGAGTAGAGCAATGCAAACTTCATATTAGGGTTCTTGAAGGTAGTGAGCTGAAGGTATCCAAAATATTTCATGTGAGACTGCGAAAGTGTGGGAGCAATTGTGGTGGAATCCTTGTTGCATTTAGAAGTGTTTATTTTTGTAGCATTCATCTTCTATCTTCTTGTATTATTTCTATGGTAGTGATCCCTAGCTATGAACCTTTTGGATAGTGCATCCTATTTTGGCAATGAGCCACTTTGTACTAGTTTTTCTATTACTTATATTGTGAGAAAATTCTCACCATGGTTTTTCCTAAATTGGGTTTTCCATGTAAATCTAGTGTTCTCATGTATATGGTGTTGTGATTTTAGTTTCTATTATATGCATTTCATGTTTAATCAATCTAATAGAATAAGGGTTTAATGAATTCTTGTGGATTTGTTTACTGTTGAGGGTTTTGAAGATTTAATTTCCTACAATTGATTTGTGACCCCCCTCTTAGTTGACTCGTTCATTTCAACAGAATAACATTCAACCTTATTACATGAATTTCCTGAATTTCTTTATTGGACTTATTCAATTATGTCAGGTATTGATGCTAAGATAGTTATGTACAACATTTTCCTTAAGAAGGATGATAAATCGGTAAGACAAAAGATATGTAAGATGAATCATAAGATAGAATTATTGGTTAAGGTTGAAATTGAGAATCTCCTAGATGTTTTCTTTTTCCACCCCATTTTATTATTCACCATGGATTTCAAACATTGTAGCAATAGAAAATCCTAACAGTCATATTAGGATGTGTATGGATTTTTGTGATCTTAATAAAGCATATTTGAAAGATGATTTTTCCATCCTTAATATTGACTTGGTAGTAGCTTCAACTATGGGCCATGCCTTATTATAATTCCTAGATGGTTTTTTAGGCTACAATCAAATCTTTATCAACTCTTAGGATAAATACAAGATAGCATTGACTAAACCTTGGGGAACATTTTATTGGGTTGTGATGCCTTTTGGATTAAAGAATGTTGGCACAACATATATCAAAGGGCTATGACATTAATATTTCATGATTACATACATAAGATCCTAGGAAGATTATGATGATGATATTTTGGCTAAATCCTCGACTCGTCAAGATAATGTTAAAATCCTTCAAAAGATATTTGAAAGAATGTGTAAGTACAACATGAGATTGAATTTGAAAACATGTGTCTTTGATGTGGAGAGTGGAAATATTTTGGGTTTTATAGTGTCCCACAGAGGTATTGAGGTGGAAACAAAGAATGTTTATGCTATCATTAACATGCCACCTCCAAATAAAATTTCTCAACTATGGACTTTACAAGGAAGGATTAAAGCTATCCATCATTTTGTGTCATCTTTGGTGGATCAAAATTTACCTTTTACCCAACTTCTCAAGAAAGAACTAGAATTTAAATGGAATGAGGATTGTAAGAAATATTTTGAAATTTTAAATTAGTATCTAGCTAATCCTCCTATTTTACAACCAATTATTCAAGTAAATCCATTCATCCTTTATATATAAGCATCTGCCCATGCTCTAGCAGTATTGTTGGCTCAACAAGATGACAAAGGTAAATAGCATCCTATTTATTGCATTAGTCGAACTTTAATTGATTATGAAACTCGATAAACAATAATAGAAAAAAAAAAATTGGCCCTTGTGTTTACTAATTTAGTAAGTTGAGACACTACTTACAAATTTTGGAAATGCATTTTGTTACAAATTTTGATCCCCTAAAACACCTCTTTGCTAAAATAGACTTATCAGGATGCTTAGCTAAATTGATTATGTTGTTAACTAAGTTTGATCTTAAATTTGTCCCTCGAAATGAAATGAATGGAGAAGCCTTGATCAACCATTTATTTGATTCTCCCTCTCCATTAATGTCACCTAATTTATGGGCTCATTCCCTAATGAGAGTGTGTTCACAATTGAAAAGGAAACATGCGAATTGTACATTGACAATTCTAAGTGTTGAAATAGCTCTAGAGAAGGGATTTTATTAAAGCCACCTTTAGGAAATCCTATTCCCTTATCCTACCATCTAAAATTCCTATGTTCAAACAACACTATAGAGTATGAGGCTCTAATTTCTGAAATATGTGTAGCCTTATCCTTAGGTGTTCAACACATTCGCTTATTTGGTGATTCTCAATTGGTCATTAAAAAAATTAATGGATCCTATCAAACGAAAAATGACAAATTAGCCCAATATAAAACATCACAATGATATTTCTTGAGCACATTGAATCATATACCATTGAAAATATTTCTCAAAAGGATAATCAATGTGTAAATTCAATGGCAAGTGTCAATTCCCTTGTATCTCTTGATGATCCTTCTATGGATTTCACATTTTTTTTCCATATGATTACCAAACCAACAATAGATGAAAAAGTGAAAGAAGAATTAGTAACCAATATTGAAGCCTCTATTGAATGGTGCATACCGATATTTAATTATTTAAAAGAAGGTACCTTTACTAAACCAATGACTAAGAACACTAGAGCTCATATTCGAAAGCTTGCTACTAGATTTATGTAATCCTAGCAAATGTCTTATATAGACAATCCTTTTATGGTAGTTTTCTTAGATGTATTAAAAAATTGGAGATCCCTATATCCCTTGAGGAAGCTCACACCAGTGCTGGTGGGGGGAATTTTGGGGGGAGATCGTTAGTGCATATATTAATCTACATAGGATATTATTGGAGACATATGGAACAAGATTGTTTTGATCATGTTAAGAAATATCACAATGTTAGGAGCATAACAATCTAATTCACACTCTCGGTTTTGAACTTTGTGCCCAAGTTCCTATTTGGCCATTTTCGATTTTGGGTTTAGATCTCATTGGAAAGATACCCCCTCCCTCTTCTTCTAGACATCTTTTTATCAGTACTACCACATATTATTTCATAAAATTGGTAGAAGCAATTCATCTTCATTCCACAACAGTTGATGCAATTTTTCATTTCATATTGGAACACATTATTGCTCACTTTGGTCTTCCTTTCGCATTAGTTTCAAACAAAGGTGCACCATTTAAGAAAAATGGTGTAAAGAAATTTTTGGAAACATTTCACATTCAACACCATATTACCCACAATCTAACGATCAAGCAAAAGAAAAAAATAAAATACTAGAATAAATCTTTAGAAAAATGGTAAGTAACATAATAAGGATTGGCACACTCAATTATCAAATACATTGTGGGCTTATCACACTAGTATTCAAACATCTTTAGGAAACACACCTTATAATTTGTTATATGGCGCTAACATAATAATTCCCTTGGAGTAAGAAATTCCTTCACTGTGAATTTCCCTTCAAGGACTTATGGATGATACCACTTATAAAGAGAAACAATTGCAAAAAAATGAATTTTTTGATGAATAGCACATCAATGCTCTTGAGAATATTCAAGCCTATTTGAAAAGAGTGTAACATAGTTACAATGATAATTTCATTCCTTTCTCATTTAACAAAGGTGATATAGTATTATATGAAAATCAATGCAATGTTAATGACAACTCAAGTGACAAAGGAAAGTTTAGCTCGAATTTGTTAGGCCCCTACATCATTCCAGAGAGTTATGGGTCTAGTGCATATAAATTAATGGAAATGGATGGTACACCTCTTAAAAAACCTATCAATGTTGTACATTTGTGTTGATATTACACTTAACATCTCTTTTGAATAGTATGTACATTAAAGGATGTTGTTAGATTTAGTAGATAGTTTTCTATTTTATCTCGCATGGCTTCATTATTGACAAACATTCCCTGTGTATATTGAATTATAGAGTAAATGTTTATTAGTTAGATTATTAATTCATTTTACATGCTATTTAGTTTCATGTGTGTCGTGTTAAATTAGATCATTATATGCATTTAATTTTCCATGATTAGATCATAAGAGTATTTAATTTAACATGATTACACTTAATCCAAATGTTGTATCTAAATAAACATATAATTATTGAGGTTAGATCACATTTATAAAATTATATCATGAAGAAATTTATTAAATAATCTACACCAATATTGTTTAATAGATCACATTGAAATCTAATATAAATAAGAACACATATAGAAATAAAATTCTTATATATTAATCACAAAAAGTTTATATACATGATCACCACTGTGTGGCATAATAAAAAGATAAGTACATATAAGTAGGCCTATGACTACTGGGTTCCTTGAGGCCTTGTGGTGGTGCTCACTAGGAGATGGTGGATCATGCATGACTCATGGAACTAACCTGCTCTCGTAGACCTTGGAGCTCGCCCTTTGTGAAAACCACACATATGAGTAGTTTGATGTGTTCCTACTCCACCTAATTACTATTTTCCTATAGTCTCGCTTGATCTTCCTGAACTCTAATAAGTTCTCCCTATAGTTTTTTAAGCTTCATGCGTATGAAAACCACTAACTTTCTCTTAGCCAAAACTCAAGTGGCTTAGAGCTCCTCATATGTAGTATGAAGCTCTATAAATGCAATGCTTGATTGCTCCTCCCAAACTCTATAATCCTCAAGGGCCCTAGTATCATCCTTGTATGTTTTCCTTCTTCATGCTAAAGGCTCAAATAGGTCTGCATGGTGCCCCACCATAGGTGGTGTTCCATGCTCTGCTCGTATATCCTTATGTGGGGGCAAGACAGGGGTCATTTATGTGACAATCTATCTAACAAAATCCTACCACTCTTGGATATCACTTGCAATAAGTAAAACATAAAATACATCAAAACATGATATAATAATAAATCCATAACTAACACTTAAAACATAATAAAAATAATACATCATTATTGTAGAGGAGGGGGACCGACTACTCAGGACCCCAGGTCATAGGAGGGTCTAGAACAATCACCTTCCCTAATGTACCTCATGCTAAGGGATTGTTTAAGGAAATTTTAATGTTTCAATAGGGTGAAAAGGAAGGACAACTGATCTATAACTATCCTTTTTACAACCCAAGAGTTTAGGAGACTAGGTGAGAAAATTCTCAAGTTTGGAATGTAACCTAGGCAAATCTCTGCCAAAGGACTCCAATGCAAAAGATAGACAATAGTGCGGTGCGTTGTCATCCTAGTTTGGTGTTAGCATCCATATGGACATAGACTATGAAGTACAATGTAAACTAACATAGGACTCACTAATAACTTGATAGATAGAGTTGAGCAATTATGGAAAGCATAAAACAACTAAACTATTGAAATAACAAGAAGAATACTTTAACTCAAAAGATAGATTTTGATAAAAACAAAGATGATAGAAACCAAACTTAAAATTAGTCCATCCTCCCAAAATCTCCACATGAACATGATACCTATACACAATAGAATAAGGAAAAATGTTCGGGTTGTTTCAGGGCTTGCTACAGTCAAACCCATGTTTCAGTGTTCCCACCTCCATAGACAACCATAATAGTCACAATAAAGAAGATGTGATAAAGAAAGTACTGAAATGGAACAATACCAAGCAATGCTAACAAAAATATCCTATTGAATCAAACAACAATACTAAACAAATGGATATCTCCTCCCAACAAGATGCCCTCAAGCACATGAAGGAAGATGTGAGATCGCAAGCTTGTGAGTGCCAACATTGCTACAACAATGAGAGGAATCAAACCAATAGAGTATCAACTTGGAGCTTCAACAATGGATAAAGTGTTGTGAAATGAAGTGTGGAATGCTCAAGAAGTGTTTAGGATCCCAAAAGAAGCATTAAAGGTTGGTCAAGGGTGTAGGGATATTATGCTTCATCATAAATGGAGAATTGTAATGCCTCAATAGATTCTAGAGGCAGGAATCCTATCAAGATGACAATGCATTGCACAAACATTTGTGCATTGCACTAGCTTCCTCAATAGATATTCCCCCACCAACACTATAGACAGCTACCAAGTGGATGGAAAGCAGACGGATGAGGTGGAATAACATCTTTGGGTTTGATTTTTCTAAGGTAAGGGGTGTAAATTGGGAATTTGCAAGAGGTGAAAATTCACTCCATTACATTTTCCCCCCACTTTAGCGAGTATATGTGATACTAAATGCGATGTAAAGTAGATTGAAAGAGTTTAAAGAAAGTATACCTAAACTGTTGAGGAAGCAAAAAATAATCTAACACACTTGAATGCTTAGGAAGAGGAGATGGCTCCATAGGTACTCAGTCTCTAGGAGAAATGAACTAAATGCATTGTAGGTCTATAGACTTATGAGAAGGTGAAAAAAGGTTCTACAGTTGCTTGGACCTAAAGAGTTGAACAAAGAGATCATACAGGATGTAAGTTCTTTATAGGTCCTCGGACTTGCAAACGAGGTGCTCGGTCCTTAGGGAAGTTGGATGTGAGAGGCTATATAGTGTCTGATGGAGCCTTATAGGTGCTTGGTCCTACATGTTGGGAAAATGTGTCTCAACCTTGCAATTATATAAAGGTTTATTGTTGATAGGATATCTGCAGACTTATGAGAAGGTGAAAAAAAGGCTTTATAGCTGCTTGGTCCTAAATAGTTGAACAAAGATATCCCACAGGATGTAAGTTCTTTATAGGTCCTCAGAATTGCAAATGAGGTGCCCCCAGGTGCTTAGTTCTAAGGGAAGTTGGATGTGAGAGGCTCAATAGTGTCTAATGGGGCCTTACAAGTGCTCAGTCCTACATGCTGGGAAAATGTGTCTCAACCTTGCAATTATATAAATGTTTATTGTTGATAGGATATATATATATGTATGTATATATATTTCATAGTTACACCAATAGGTGTATACAATGGCAGCAAAGAGAAAAATCTGAGAGTGTTAACTTTTTAAGGAAATTTTTATAATGGTCGACATACATTAAATAATAATATATTGTAAATATAGACTGTTCATTATTAGGTTTTAGATCTAATGGAAGTTTTTTTTTCGCTTGTCTTTCCCTAGAGTGTAACTCTATTTTATGAGCGAATTGTATTACAGCTGCAGTACAAAGAGATGGTGATGTTTTCTAAGTCTATTAGCAGTCATGTTGTCTCTTGATCTCTTAGTGGTGATGCTCCTATGAGAAGCTTTCTCTGCAAGTATATTGTAATCTTTATGATTTACTAAATAATATATTGGGTGGCTTTTGGAGTGTGGAATTTTCTCTCGAAAGGGCTTTCCCCATGTAAATCATTGTGTCATGGTATGCATGATATTTATGTTTATTTTGTTTAAGTTTTTGTAACTATTAAAGATCTATAAAAGTTTTGCATTATTCTCCTCTCAGGATTAGTGTAGGTAGTAGTTATGCTACCTTAGCTTCCTTACAAGTGTATTAGAGCTTGATCACCTTTGGTTTCAGTTGTGGGTTGTTGTGTTTCTTGAACTAATCCATATTTGAGTGGGAGCTTGTGCAAAAGACACTTTGTGATCTTGTTACAAGAATTTTTAGATGGAAAGTTCATCAGGGAGAATATGATGATGGGTGTTTTTTCACTTCTCAACACATGCCACACACAAGTGTGATGTCTCTCTTAAAAGGTGAAAATCTGCAATTGATTTTTAGGAAATCACCCAAAGGTCTCTCGGGTGTCAGGTCATGACTTGCAAAAATATATTAGTTGATTGATGTGATTTTCTAGTAAGATCACAAGGGACCTTTATGGTTCACAAATCTCAGAGGTTTTGGGTCTGAAAATTGAGTTTCATAAGTTCTAGGAATGACGAAAAGTGACTATAATTTTAGAACGAGCTGAAACTCACTTTTGTCATCAGATTTGGCTTTACAATGATGTTGAAACTTGTGTCTAACTTCATATTTTAAAAGAAATAGAAAAATGGAAATGGTTTAGAAGTTTTCCTAAGTATGCAACTAAGATTAACAATAACAATGGAGGATGCTATAGTGGACAGACTTCCCAAAGCTGAGTTTTACTTAACTAGGGATAGCCCATAGTATCATAAAACTAGTGCAATCTTCTAAGGTTTACTTGTGATTTTTAGACTGCAACATGAACAATAAAATCATACACATTCACAGTTGAAGTTAAGTGTTGTAAAGGAATTAGCTTAGACTAAATTTACACAATAATTTTTCATCAACAAATGGCTAAAAGTATGAGCTGGAAATGCATCAAAATATATAGCATACATCCACCATTAAAGCACAACATGAATTACTAACATAAAATGAACTTAGACTTAAAATAAAAATGCTGAAATAAACTATTGGAGATAAAATCATGCACACATGGAGAGCAACACACAAGAAACCATTAACTCAATGCTTTTCTTATATTTTGCAAGAACATGTCTTCACACAACAACTCATCTATCCCTTTGAAAATGAGAGGATTCCCCTTTTATAGTTTTCCAAAAGAAGAATGAATGGTCAAGATTCATTTACAATGAGTAGCTCAGATTCATTCTAGTTTAGGTTTTCACCTAACCCCAATATTTTACAATATAAAATAGTATGTTTGTCTTTTCCCTATTTCATCCTGTAGTCTATTTTGTCTTCTAGCTAACTTTAGCCTTCTATGACTATTTTGAGAAATACCCATTAGCTATTATAGGATTTCCAGCTTCCTTCTGGAGAGTAGCATAATAATAAACTTCCCCATGATAGCCTGAAGTTTATCCCACTCTGTGAAGTTTGATTTGGCGATGCAGAAGGAGATCCCCTTGAAATCATTTACCATTTCCTCATGGTGCTTTACATATGTATCTCCTACCTTCAACATCTATTCCAACCCTAAGAAATCCTACATAACAAAATCCATAAAATTAGCCAACAAGGTGTCGTTGGTGCCCTATTCCATTTTCTTATGGAATTCCTACTTTACTACCCTCAGATCTAATTCCAGGGTGAGCACTTCATAGCCTATCCTCATCTCCACAATTTCATCCACTTCAACCAAGTGAGTAACAATGTTTGCATAGATATCATCTAGTTCTATCAATGACCTCTCCAAAATTACCTTCTTGAATTCAAGAGTATGCAACCAATCATCAAGCAAGTTGTGATCCTTCTTTAGTAAGGTCAATTCTTTCTCCCAAACCTTCAGAGATAACTTGAGGATGCTCTGCAATTTGAGGTATGTGATCCAGTATCTAACTTCGGCTCAATTTCCTTTCGAAGGGCCAAAAATTGGTTATGCATCCTGACTACATAATGGATTCCCTTATCACCCACGCTGATGACTTTTTTGAACCAGTCCAGGGTAGACTTGGTCTAAGTCCTCATTTTTCCATTTTATTGACCTCCTCATTTGAAATCAAGGTAGGTCTAGAGGATCCTATTAGAGCTTCTTCTCCTGATGAGGTACATTGTTGTATAAAGGTTGTTAGCTCTGCCACCTGTTCTTTCAAATCTTCTTTTGTAGATTGGTCCTTGTTCATTTGTTGCAAAATGGTGGATATGGACCCTTGGACTTCATCAATATTTTGGGCACGAGATGTTGATGGTACATATTTGATAGTCTTGGGCCTTAATGGCATCCGCATCCTTGCCTGCGGTGAGAGTAGCCACTTGCAATATCCTAGACCCAGAAGCATCGGTGGTGATGTGAGACCATATCTTTGGCTTCTTCTCTTTTTAGATCTTTACTTGTGCTATGGACAGTATTTCCTCCAATTGATCCTTGGGGTTGGCAACTATAGGGGCCTTTTTCTTCAATTTTTGCTCTAGCCATGAGGGGACTTGTTGTGCACTTTTCACACACACACCCCACTGAAGGTAGGAACCCTTTTTTTTTCTTGCCTTGTTTGATCTCTTCTCCTTTAAGGTTTGGTTTCCTGCAAATTTAGCTTTGCTTCACTAGAAGAATTTTATGCTTCATTTTCACTTAGGGTGCTTTTACACGGTCATTCTCCAGTCTCAGTCCACTTGGAACTTGAATGCTTGGTGTAATTCATCACTAAGGTTCTTGAGATTAATCAGTCTCCCAATTGTGTTGATGTTATCTAGTTTGGATTTCTATGATGTTGAATTTGGAGTTGATTACAAAGTCAATTTTTTTGCACTTCACTACAAGATTCTGAGTCACATGATATGAGGGCATTGTGCCACCTATTTGCATTAATTTGAATTTTAACATGGTTGACTTCATTGTACCTTTAGATATCAAAGTAGAATTGGATTTCCACAATAAGAACTTGTGTTTACATCTTGGCACTAATCATGTTATGTAGGGTACATACTAATCCTTGCATGAGTATAACTCATCATACTTTTTAGCTCCTGGATAAAGGAAGGAGATGGCTATTTCTAATTGCAATGGGATCAATACAAGGCTATTTTGACAAGAACTAGGAAAAGATCCTATATTTCCATGTAAATCAGAATGAGATAATGCAACATGGATTTTACTAGTGGAGAAGCCTTCCTGATGTGGAAAACATAAATATTTACAATGGCTAAAGCATACGACAACAAAGAAAAAGAAGGTTAGTGTTGGTGAGATAATGAGGGCTCCAAAATCAAAGAAAATAGTGTGAGGGTAGAGTTCATGAAGTTGGGAGGTTCAATAATTTAGAATATGTAGTTGATTATACATCTAAAGATCACAAGTTGGTGTTCAGATCAAGGTAGACAAAGAAATGCAGTGCTCAAGAGGATATGGAGAATTTTCTTCAAAGCAGGGAAATCATAGAATTCATGATATTATGATGAGGTTGACTTGAGAAGTTTGTGAGCAAGTAGAAAAATATAGGACTCAAGGATTTCATGAGTAAGTAGAACACATGAAAATGGAGAGAAAATTGTGCATCTCAAGTAATCTATGTACAAGTGGAATCCGTGAAATGATAAACTTACAGGAAATTCAATCATCAGCTCGTGGGACCATTGAGAGTTACAGAATCTACAGGATAAGGTATTTGGAGTGCAAGAATTCATGGGCATCATATGTAGGTAGGGAGCGCCATGGAGTAAAGACTCTAGCAGATTTATGCTCTTGTGATGATATAATGACGTATCGATAAAAGAATTGGAGCAAATAAAGGTTACTAAATTCTTTTCCTGGCATACTAAGTTCGCAAGGCCATTAATCAAGAAGAAACTAGTACCTTCTGGACAATAGACAATGAATATTTTTGGAAATTCCAGCAAGTGGTGGAACCTGCAAGATGAAGAAGGTTCAGGGATTCTAGACTCTTGTAGATAAATAGCGAAGGAATAAATGTTCAAGAATCTAGATTACCCTAGAATCCTCAAAGGATGAAATTTCCTGAAGATTTAAAAATATTAGACAACTAAATAAGCATGAGCGTAGGACATTTTGAAGAATCTTAATGGCTTGGTATGAGGCGGGTTAATATTGGCGAGGATGGTGAGTAAAGTGATCAAAGGATTTTTTAGTGTAATCGAAGACATATTAAATGAAATACACAGAGAGTTGAAGGCTTCAAGGCCAATAAAGAGAGATGAAGGAGTACACATTCGTAAATTTGAGTATCAATGAAATTCCCAAAAATGGTGAAGCTCAGAAAATCCACGAGTTCAAGAATTTAGCAAAGAAACAAAGTCTCAGGTAATCTGAGGTCTATGGGTTCTCTAAGAGACATTGAGCTCAGATAATCTGAGCACTATTGGATTCTACAAGAATCAAAATCCTTGAGAGCATAAATTTTTTAAATGGAACGGGGTCGACTCTACAACGCCTTATAAATGAAATAAATGAAGTAAGAACTTGAGTGAAGGCACCAGTGATTAAGGAAGTATCATTAATGATTATGAGGCTCAAATGCATGAGTTAGGGGTCCTTTGAAGTATATTCCAAGTGATAGCACAAGGAATATCTTGTGTGTATGGTGCATGTGATGCAAGAAATATATAGCATGGGTTCCACGATATTTGTGATGATGGGAAGTGTATAGGGTTGCACGGAGTATAACATCAAATAGAACCATGAGAAATTATCAAGGAAATTAGTAAATGTAAAAAGGAAGATAGTATCTGATATAAAGGATGCAAGATTTACTAGGCTATATGGTACCAAAGCATAGATATGATGATTATAGCATAAGAATCCGGACTTTCAAAGCACGAAGAATGTCTGCATGATGGTTCTTTTAGGAGGAAGCTATCTATAGTGAGGAGGATTCGCAAAGATGAATAAGGCTATACATTGGATGGTTGTTGAGATGTAAGGTTGAGATTAAATATCAAGGAGTGCACTTTTATCAAAGGTATTCATCAGTCAATGTTTCTTCAAAGCTATTCAAAGGTTGCTCAAGCACATGTTAACGATGGGCTCTCTTAGTGTGTTAACACAAAAGATCAACTAATGAAAACTTATATAGCTTATATGGTTAATTGAATAAAAGGATGAAAGACAGACAATGAACATAGTGATGGAAAGGATAACTTCATCATATTGGAAGACAGTTGTGACTAAATATGGTACCTAATATAAGAATGGTGATATATACTTTGAGGGTATGGCAGATTGGTAATTGGCGTAAACACTGTGTGTATGAGGTGTGTTTTCAAGGATGGCAAAGGGAATGATTTCTCATGTTGAATCAGCCACCAAAAACAAGTAATATCATCAAAACATCAACATCATTGATGGATGGAGGTCACGATGGAAACAGTAACAGTGGTGTGTGAATGTTTAACAAGGAACATATTGTCATAGCTTCTAGGCACGAAGTGAATATTATAATGATTTTTAAGTCACGAGTTGGCATTCATCAGTGGCAATCACCTACTGAAGGAACTTGAGTGTCATGTATGGAGTCAAAATCACAGTGGTTCACAAAGATAAAATGAAAACAAACGATGAAGTTTTGAAAATCTAGCATAAGGTGGATTTCACGAGAGGACTAGTGTTCAAAGAATTGGGCAATGCTCAAAATTCCTAAGAGTTGTAAAGTTTGGGAAATTCACCTAGTCAAGCACTCCCTAAGGAAAGTGAAGGCTATCAGAATGACAAGTAAAATCCATGAAGAAACCATGCCCTAATAAGAAAATATTGTCAATGAAAGGTTTTGAGGTTCATTTGATATAAGAAAATAAACATCATCCACGAAGCAGATTTAAGCAATCATCTTAAGAAAATTAAGGGAATGACAAATTCATGAAACTTCACATAATGAGGAGCCAGTCAAGAAAAGAATAATGGTTGTCAAGAATCCCCATTAACAAGAGTTTTGTATATGAGCAATGTAAGTTTCATGATCCCTTGTATAAGTGATAGTAATACAGCTTGTATTATGGCGGTGTTTCAAAATGATATAATGCATAGTAGGACGAAGGAAGGTTGTAATGGAACAAGATGGGTGACATTGAAATGGACCCATGACAAGTTTATTTAATGTTTCATTCCTTTGTATGGTGTGCAATAGGTTGGATGAAGAAATGATGTCAAAACCTACGCCTTATCAAACAAGATGGGCTCCATAATATAAGCTATGGCGAACCAACTAGTCCTAATGTTTGGATTATTTAAATAGGGTGTATGCAAAGGATACACTTTTTTCTAAGCCATGAACATCAATCTTCTATAGGAATCTTGTTGTCTTTGGTGTTGGAGCATACCTTTTTCAAAAGGAGGATTTCACATGGTTTAAATGGAAATCAATAAAAGATATATCGATGTTATTAGGAGTTGAGTTGTTTTGAATTTATGCATGATGGTCTTGGGGATAGTGGACCAGGATTGCAGGGGGATGATGATGTTTCAGAGTTGGTAGTTTGTGTTCACATCATAGGAGAGGCTTTGAGTTATGATGATGTTACATTAGTGGGACACTTGGCCTAAATTTGATAGAACTCTTTTAAGTAATTATTCACTTGATTAATTTATTTTATGTTTGCAGGGATATTACGATCTATTGCACCACAAGAGGATGAACTTGGAATCTAAAATTAAAGATCAAGGACTTTAAAAAGGGTTTCTACATCAGCATAAACTTAAGGAAATGTGCTAAAGAAGGGAATTTTCAAACTATTCTTGAAGATCCCACATATAGAAATTTGTCCAAGGGGTGAAATTTCAAATGATTTTCAAATACACCTACCTATGAATACATGGAACCAGCTATGCCAACTAGAAGGGATTTCTAGAGGACATTTGATGTTGCTTCTTTCCACCAATCATAATTTTCTTCAAAGTCAAGCTAGCGAAGCTTTGTTTTCTTATTGCTCTAGGTAGAAACTGAGTTCAAGCAATTGGATGATGATGTACCCACACTTCTTAAACCCTAATGTAACATATCGATACCTTTAGAAGTGCAATTGCAACCATTGGATAAATTAAATCCTAGCCATTGATTCAAAATGTAATTTTCTATATAAGGCTAGTGCCTTCTCATTTGTAAAGAGGTTAGAGAATAGTTGATTAGAGGTTGTGGAAGGCCAGAATTGGCTAAGTTAGGAGTTAGATTCTACAAGTCAGTAGTTGTAGGAGAGGAGAGACTTGAAATTGTTATGTAATACTAGAGAAGTAATGCAACTGAGTTGTTGATTTGGAAAACTTTGTATTTATCTTCAATAGTCTATGGTTGCTTGTTCTCAATTCTCAATGTTAGATGGTAGATTTCAATTCTTTCATGATAATGGTGAAATGTTAAAGATGTTGATCGATCTCTGGTCCATACTTTTAGCAATTTTTTGATTGTATATTTTTTGTGTAAATTTAGTCTGGGCCTTATTTTGTACTAAGTTCAACTATGCATGCTCATTTACATTACGCCAATTATTGGGTATGTGAATGAATGTTCATAGTCTGAAAATATTTCAATTTCTATAGAAGATTGCACCATTTGTATGAAGTTGTAGGCTTGTCCTTGATCAATCATAAATTGGTTTTATTGGGGATCTGTTCATTTACAACATTCATCATTGTTGTAATTGATCTTTGGAGTTAGTTTAGTTTTAAGATCTCTCTAAACCCTTATCTTTTTCTATTTCTTTTGTTATCTGAATTAGATTTAGGATCTCAAGTATCAATATATTGCAAAATCTGATAAATTTCAAGTTCCAACATTTGTTTGTAAGGTCCCTTTGTGATTATCAGCATTTTCACATCATCATTGAGTTGTTTATGATTTATCAAGACCTAACATTAAAGACCTTGGGGTTATCTCTTGAGGCTTGCTGGTAGAGATTTACCTTACAAGAGAAATAAGATACTTGTATCTTATCTGAGTTGTTGTATATAAAACACCATCAACAGATTGGCATTAGAAGGAGGGCCTTGATAAGAAAGATGGATCATTTTCTATCTGCCATTTCTCCTGAAACATTTCAAAGAAGAACCAGATCCATTCCAGGAGAAGAAGAATTTTATGAATTTCATGCTCCTACCAAGTCAAGAAGGATTAGAAGAAAGGGAGAATCATCATCTACCCATCCACTTCCATCATCCACATCATCCTCACCTTCATCAATTCCCTCTTCATCTAATTTTGAAGACATTCCCATTCAAGAACCTCAACCAGGCATAAACCAGCCTTTGCTACCTCTACCACAATCACCAATGGCTTTCTTACCCAACAACCTGTCACCCCTGTTCTTTAATGTTTACAATCCCATGCCTAAAAATCTTGATCGCTTTTTCTCTAAGTTTCATGTTAATGATCCCAATAGCATTGCAGAGGAGCATATTAGAATTTTTCAAGCTACTATTAATGATAGGGGAATTAATCATGAGGAGGTTGCATGCAGGTTTTTCCCATGTTCCCTTGAGTATGAGGCATTTTATTGGTATAACCATCTTCCTGTTGGGTCTATCGCTACTTGGCTTCAATTGGAGACTATGTTTTTACAAAAATTTAGGATCCCTATCAATGCCAATGGGTTACTTCTGGAGTTTACTAGAGTCAAGAGGGAGGTGAATGAGCCAATAGGGGCTTTCAATAATAGATTTCACAGGGCTTATGCTAGGCTGCAACCCACTTAGATTGTAAATGACGCCATTTCCAAGGAGGTTTATTATGAGGCTTTGGATAGTTTAGCATCTACCTTTGTGAAATGGAGAGAAAACCCTCCAACCAGCCTACTTCAAGCTTATGATGTGGTTGTTAAAGTGAGTACAGACTTAAGACAACATTTATCTCAACCCTTGCCAACTTTAGGACCAACTGCTATCCCAAGACAAATCCCAGAACTAAATCAGGCATTGGCTAATCAAACACACATGTTAAATCTAGTTTCCCAATTACCCTTGGTCCCACATCTAGGTCAGCCCTTGAATTAGGCTCCACTCATGTCAAATTATCATCCAAATGTGAACCAGCCTACATTCCCTCATCAACAATCTAATACACCCAGTTACTTGCAGAGCTTTGAGATACTTAATCAATCCTTCAACCCTAGGCCCCATTCCTTTTATGTGCAGAATTCAGTAGGTGTTGTCCCCTCACCAAGCAATGTGGACAAGGAGACGTTGGATAAACTCATAGAGCTAGTTAACAAGTTGACCATCGAAGTCACCTACCTAAGGTACCAAAATAGTCAATCCCAAACAGCCCAAAGGGGAATTCAGTCCTACTGTGGTCTAGACAATGGGGATATGATGCAAGGTCAGGGATAGAATTTTGATAGAGGACAACATTTTGATAGAAACCAACACTCAAGGCCAACATTTGATGGAAGGCAGCCACCACATTAGAATGGGACTTTGGATACAAGGCCTAACAAAGGAGGAGTCATAACATCTTTGGATCAGCCAAACAATCAAGAAATCTAGTGGATTTTACCTAACCGGGGCAGCTCTATTCAGATGGTGTAGGCTTCACAACACCAACTAGCATTTTGAATTGCACTATCAAGAATTCTAGACTGTTGCATCCATTTTCAAGCAAGAATCCCAACATGCCAATAGAAATTCGGGTGGGAAAGAGATAGTGCCATCTAATCCTTATGACACATCACTCATGGTGGTGAATCATACCCCATTTCCAAGAAGTGAAGAGAATGGACTAGAAGAAGAGAAAGGAAAAAGTGTTGAAACAGATTATGTATATAAGGGAGAATCTATAGCTCAAATTTTTTAAAGTAATGAGGAGAATGATAATGGTCCACCGGATGAAGAAGAGTCTATGGTTAAGGAGATTCAAATGTTTTGTCATGTGCCTACTCAATACTTCATAAAGTGGGAACAATCTGATATTGATAAAGGAAGAAACGTTGAAAATAGAAAAGATGAGTTTGTGGATGGCTTTAAGGATGATTGCTCTAACATAAGCATAAAGAAAATAGAAGTGTGTGGTAGAATAACTCAAGAAGGTCAAGGTGAGTCTCTTCACTTATGATTTTTTAAGAGTTCTTGCAATTAGGGGAGCAGTACTAGGATCTATTAAAAGAAATATGCTTTCTGGATAAAAGGGCCCTTTAGGTCACTCTCATACAAACACTTTAAAGGAGGTAATTTTGTGTGAAACCAATTTGGGAAATTATGTACTGACAGTTGACCCTTAAGGATTAGATGTTGATGAAATCTTTATGTTGCATGATATGCCTAAGGAACCTACTCATAAATCCAATAGTGCTGAAGCATCAGTAGAATCAGCAGAAGAGGTGGAAGAGTAGATAGGGTTGTCAGATCACACAAAGGATGTGCATCTAACTACATAGTGCACCTCCACTAGAATAATTTTAACAAGCTACCAATCAATGCCTTGTAGAGGATCGGACTGGCACTAAATCTGAGGAAGGCATGGTAGTAAATGTTGGGATAGCTCTAGAGGAGGTTGAGTCTTCAATACAGGAACTTCGACAAATTGAGGATGAATGTCCTAAAGGATATGAAGAAGAATCTAATGGAGGAGTTGATATTTTGAATGGTTACAATCAAGAGCCTAAACCAATGCCCATAGGAGAGGAATTCAGGGAGCCCCTTCAATCATCACATTCTATTTTTCCTCTTTTTGTTGATGAATTCAGTATAGAAAATTCACCAATTTTATGTACTAATAACAAGGTAGCTAATGTGGTTCATGTTGATGTGTAGGAGAATCCAAAGAGTGCTTAAAACAATGATGATTTATTCATAATTGATGGACTTGACCACATTTTTTTAAATGAAAATGTTCTCAAAAACCGTCCTAATGAACATCATGATGAGGAAGTTACTATACATGACAAAGCTTCTGCATTTTCATCATTGACTCTTTAAAAAGACATGCAAATAGGTGAAAAGTTCCATGTTTACACTTCTGAATTTATTCAATTTGATTTTCACCATGAATTACTCATTGAAGACTCTAATTTTGTTTTGCATGTTTAAAATGCAAGAGGGATATTGCATCATCAGTTGAGACCTCCTGACGACATGGGCATCAACTCTTCACAATTGGAGGATGATGGGCACGATGTTTAGTCTCAACAAGCAGCACATTAGGTTGTTTCTTTCCTTGCTAAATTTTTTGAATCTTATCAATTTGATTATGGAAGTTTAGGAAAGACAACTTGCATATGGATTGATCATGGTTTCAATGAGTTGCCTCAATTGCTGATTATTCCCATCAATAAGGTTAAGCTTGAATGTTGCACTTTTGAGCCTTATTTTGGTGAACATAAAGATGAGTTTGCATTCTTGAGGAATCTTACTATCACCTTATTTCTTGTCCATGCATTGGTAAGTTGAATAGGTCTAGGTTTCAACTCACTTTGTCTGATAATGAGTCATTTTGAGTCTCTTTCTACATGGTTTCATTTGAATAAATGCAGTTTGCTCTGCTTTTGTAGGTTTTCTTTTTTTTCTTTTTTTTTCTTTAGGTTGGTTTGCTTTAGTATTAGGTGTGTTTTTCTTTTATTTTCCGCTTTGGTTAGTATAGTTTGTTTTTCTTTGCTTCTACTTTCTGCTTTCGGTTGGTTTAGGGCCAGTTTATTTTTGCTTTGGGTTTGCTTTGCTTCTCTAGTTCAGGGTCCCTCTACCTTCTGTTTGGGAAAGTGTCCTACCTATGCACAACAATCATTTCATTATCGGGGATTGTTTTGGGTATTTCCTTTACAAGTTCTCTAGTCATCCTTCCAGAGTTAATTGGTAGAAATCCTTTGCTTGGTGTCACATATACTAATGTGGATAAGTCATTGGATTAAGTTAAATCTAGAGTGTGCTTGGGTCTTACATTTATAAACACATCCTAAGAATTGTGAGGTTGTTAAAGGTACCTTATGAAGTTTGGTCAATTGACAAATCTTATTTCTACTTCAGCACCACTATGGTTCTCAACCATGAGTGTGAGCTTCATTGCTTACAAGGTGAAAAGGAAAGTTTAAAAGATCTTAAAAGAATATCAAAAAGACAAAAAAAAAAGAATATTGAAAATCAAAAGGGAAATTCACCTTATCAGGAGTTTCCTAGTATCTCTATCGGGGCTATGGATGCTTGCCTAGCAGTAGAGCTATGCTTGGGAGATCCACAATAATAACCTCATCAGGGCTATGGATGTTTGATTGGCAGCAAGGCTCTATCCAGGATGTTTTTCGAGTTAGAATCCTTACGTAGCTCGATTAGACTAAAGTTGGTTCTTGCAACAACTAAGGGAGGGAAATGAGTACATTCATACACACTCTAAATCCATCATAGGAAAGGTTTCCCTATTCATGGACTTTGAAACTCCATTTTTGGATTGACCTGAGATTCTAGGTTCTTCATTCCAGTTTGTCACCGAAATGCTCTGGAGCATTTCCCCAACAAGTCTCCATTTTTTGTGCACTTTTTTCACACATGCCCCACTGAAGGCAAAGAACCTCTTGTTTTTCTCACCTCATTTGATCTCTTCTCCTTTAGGTTTTGGTTTCCTACAATTTTGGCTTTGCTTCACTAGGATAATTTTATGTTTCATTTGCACTTAGGGTGATTTTACTCGGTCATTCTCTAGTCTCTCTCCACTTGGAACTTGAATGCTTGTTTTAATTCATCACTAAGGTTCTTGAGATTAATCTATCTCCCAATTGTGTTGATGTTATCTTGTTTGGCTTTCTATGATGCTAAATTTGGAGTTGATTTCAAAGTCCAGTTTTGTGTATTTCACTACAAGATTCTGAGTCACATGATATGAGGGCATCATGCCACCTGTTTCCTTTAATTTGAGTTTTAACATGGCCGACTTCATTGTACCTTTAGATATCAAAGTAGAATTGGATTACCGAAATAAGAAATTTTGTTTACATCTTGGCACTAATCATGTTATGTAGGGTACATACTAATCCTTGCATGAGTATAACTCATCACACTTTTTAGCTCTAGGATAAAGGAAGGAGATGCCTATTTCTAATTGCAATAGGATCAATACAAGGCTATTTTGAAAAGAACTAGGAAAAGAGCCTATATTTCCATGCAAAGAAGAATGAGATCATGCAACATGGATTTTTCTAGTGGAGAAGCCTTCCTGATGTGGACAACATAAATATTTACAATGGCTAAAGCATATGACAACAAAGAAAAAGAAGGTTAGTCTTGGTGAGATAATGAGGGCTCTCAAATCAAAGGAAATAGTGTGAGGGTAGAGTTCATGAAGTTGGGAGGTCATGAATTTAGAATCTGTAGTTGATTATACATCTAAAGATCACAAGTTGGCATTCAGATCAAGGTAGGCAAAGAAACATAGTGCTCAGGAGGATATGGAGAATTTGCTTCAAAGCAGGGAAATCACAGAATTCATGATATTATGATGAGGTTTACTTAAGAAGTCTGTGAGCAACTAGTGAAATATAGGACTCGGGGATTTCACGGGTAAGTTGAACACGTGAAAATGGAGAGAAAATTGTGCATCTTAGGTAATTCGTGTACAGACGGAATCCGTGAAATGATAAAATTCTAGAAAATTCAATCATAAGCTCATGAGACCATTAAGAGTTATAGAATCTGTAGGATAAGGTATTTGGAGTGCAAGAATTTGCAGGCATCATATGCAAGTAGGGAGCACCATGGAGTAAAGACTCTAGCAGATTTGTGCTCTTGTAATGATAAAATGACATCGATAAAAGAATTGGAGCAAATAAAGGTTACTAGATTCTTTTCCTGGCATACTAAATTCGCAAGGCCATTAATTAAGAAGAAACTAGAACATTCTGGACAATAGATGATGAATATTTTTGGAAATTTCAGCAAGTGGTGGAACCCGCGAGATGAAGAAGGTTTGGGGATTCTCGACTATGACAGATTTACCGAAGGAATAAACATTCAGGAATTCAGATTACTCCAGAATAAAAATTTAAAACTATTAGACAACTGAATAAGTGTGGGCATAGGAAATTTTGGAGAATCTTCATGGCTCAATGCGAGGCGGGTTTATATTGGAAAGAATGGTGAGTAAAGTGATCAAAGGATTTTTTAGTGTAATTGAAGACATATTAAATGAAATATAGAGAGAGTTGAAGGCTTGAAGGTTGATAAAGAGAGTTGAAGGAGTGCACATTCAGTAAATCCGAGTATCAAAATCCTCAAGAGCATAAAGTTTTGAAATGGCACGGGGTCGAGTACACAACGCCTTATAAATGAAATAAATGAAGTAAGAACCTACATGAAGTTAAGGTACCGGTGATTAAGGGAGTATCATCGATGATTATGAGGCTCAAATGCATGAGTCAGGGGTCCTATGAAGTATAGTCCAAGTGATAGCACGAGGAATAGCTTGTGTGTATGGTGCCATGCAGTGCAAGAAATATATAGCATGGGTTCCATGATATCTATGATGATGGGAAGTGTATAGGGTTGTGCGACGTATAACATCAAATAGAGCCATGAGAAATGATCAAGGAAATTGGTAAATGCAAAAGGGAAGACGGTGTCTGATATAAAGGATGCAAGATTTGCAAGGCTATATGGTACCAAAGCATAGATATGATGATTACAACATAAGAATCCATACTTTCAGAGCACAAAGAATGTCTACATGTTGGTCCTTTTAAGAGGATGTTGTATGTAGTCAGGAGGATTCACAAATATGAATAAGGCTGTAGGTTGGATGGTTGTTTTCGATATAAGGTTGGGATTAAATATCAAGCAGTGTGCTTTTATCAAAGGTATTCATCGGCCGATGTTTCTTTGAAGTTGTTCAAAGGCTGCTCAAGCATGTGTTAATAGTAGGATCTCTTAGTGTGCTCACACAAAAGATCAATTAATGAAAACTTATATGGCTTATATGGTTAATTGAATAAAGGGATGCAAGACATATGACAATGAACATAGTGATGGAAAGGAGGACTTCATCATATTGGAAGACTGTTGTGACTAAATGTGGTGCCTAATATAAGAATGGTGATATATACAGTGAGGGTATAGCGGATCGGTAATTGGCGTAAACAATGTGTGTAGGATGTGTTTCCAAGGATGGCAAAGGGAATGATCGCTCATGTTGAATTGGCTGCCAAAAACAAGTAATATCATCAGAACCTCAACATCATTGATGGATGGAGGTCAAGATGGAAATAGTAACAGTGGTGCGTGAATGTTTAACGAGGAACGTATTGTCATATCTTTTGGGCACGAAGTGAATATTATAATGATGTTTAAGTGATGAGTTGGCATTCATCCATGGTGATCACCTACGTAAGGAACATGAGTGTCATGTATGGAGTCAAAATTGCAGTGGTTCACAAAGATAAAATGAAAACAAGTGATGAAGTTTGGAAAATCCAGCATAAGGTGGATTTCATGAAAGGATTAGTGTTCGAAGAATTGGGCAATGCTTAAAATTCCTAAGAGTTGTAAAGTTTGGGAAATTCACCTAGTCGAGGATTCCCCAAGGAAAGTGAAGGCTATTAGAATGACAAGTAAAATCTACGAAGAAACCATGCCCTAATAAGAAAATATTGTCGATGAAAGGTTCTGAGGTTCATTTGATATAAGCAAATAAACATCATTCATGAAGCAGATTTAAGCAATCATCTTAAGAAAATTAAGGGAATGATGAATTTATGAAACTTTTCATAATGAGGAGCCAGTCAAGAAATGAAGAATGGCTATCAGGCATCCCTATTAACAAGAGTTTTGTATATGTGCAATGTAAGTTTCATCATCTCTTGTATAAGTGATAGTAATACGGCTTGTATTATGGCGGTGTTTCAATATGATATAATGTGTAACAGGAGGAAGGTTGTAATGGAATGAGATGGGTGACACTAAAATGGAACCACGATAGGTTTATTTAATGTTGCATTCTTTTGTATGGTGTGTAGTAGGTTGGATGAACAAATGATGTCAAAATTTGTGCCTTATCAAACAAGATGGGTTCCATAATATAATCTATGGCGAACTGACTGGTCCCAATGTTTGGATGATTTAAATAGGGAGTATGCAAAGTATACACTTTTTTCTAAACCATGAACATCGGTCTTCTATAGGAAGCTTGTTGTCTTCAATGTTGGAGCATACCTTTTCAAAAGGAGGATTCTGCAGTGGTTTAAATGGAAATCAATAAAATATATATCAGTGTTATTAGGAGTTGAAATGTTTTCAATTTTTTGCATGATGGCCTTGGGGATAGTGAACTAGTGTGAATGAGAAATGTTCCAATGGGAGTTTATGATATAAAGCTGATTTGGTACTTTGCTAGTGGAACTGCACTAGGATTGCAGGGGAATGATGTTTCATAGATGGTAATTTGTGTTCACATCATAGAGAGGCTTTGAGTTTTGACGGTGTTACATTAGTGGGACTCTTGGCCTAACTTTGATTGAACTCTTTTAAGTAATTATTCACCTTATTAATTTATTTTATATTTGTAGGGATATTACAATCTATTGTGCCACAAGAGGATCAACTTGGAATCTAAAATTAAAGATCAAGGACTTTCAAAAGGTTTTCTACATCAACATCAACTTAAGGAAATGTGCTAAAGAAGGGAATTTTCAAACTAGTCTTGGGGTTCCCATGTATAGAAATGTGTCCAAGGGGTGAAATTTCAAATGATTTTCAAATACACCTACCTATGAATCTGTGCCACCAGTTATGCCAACTAGATGGTATTTTTAGAGGACATGTGATGTTGCTTCTTTCCACCAATCAGAATTTTATTCAAGGTCAAGCTAGCGAAGCTTTGTTTTCTCATTTCTCTAGGTGAAAACTGAGTTCAAACAATTGGACGATGATGTACCCACACTTCTTAAACCCTAATGTAACAAATTGATACCTCTAGAAGTGCAATTGCAGCCATTGGGTAAATTAAATCTTGGCCATTGATTTAAAATGTAATTTTCTATATAAGGCCAGTTCATTCTCATTTGTAAGGAGGTTAGAGAATAGTTGATTAGAGGCTATGGAAGGCCAGAATTGGCTAAGTTGGTAGTTAGATTCTACAAGTCAGTAGTTGTAGGAGAGGAGAGACTTGAAATTGTTATGTAATACTGGAGAAGTAATGCAACTAAGTTGTTGATTTGGAAAACTTTGTATTTATCTTCAATAGTCTATGGTTTCTTGTTCTAAATTCTCAATGTTAGAAGTTAGATTTCAATTCTTTCATGATAATGGTGAAATGTTAATGATGTTGATCGATCTCTAGTCCAAACTTTTAGCAATTCATTGATTATAGATTGTTTTGTAAAGTTAGTCTAGGCCTTATTTTGTGCTAAGCTCAACTGTGGATGCTCATTTACATTGCGCCAATTATTGGGTATATGAATGAATGTTTATAGTCTGAAAATGTTTCGATTTCCTTAGAATATTGTATCATTTCTCTGAAGTTGTAGGCTTGTCCTTGATCAAGAAGAAATTGGTTTTATTGGGGATCTGTTCATTTGTAGCATTCATCATTGTTGTGATTGATCTTTGGAGTTGGTTTATTTTTAAGATCTCTCTAAACCCTTATATTTTTCTATTTCTTTTGTTATCTGAATTAGATTTAGGATCTCAAGTATCAATTTATTGAAAAATCTAATAAATTTCAAGTTCCATCATTTTTTTGTAAGGTCCTTTTGTGATTACCAGTATTTTCACATCATCACTAAGTTGTTTATGCATTATCAAAACCTGACATTAGAGACCTTGGGGTTATCTCTTGACACTTGTTGATAGAGATTTACCTTTCAAGAGAGATAGGATACTTGTATGTTGTCTAAGATGTTGCTGTGCAGAAGACACCATCCATAGATTGGTGCTAGAAGGAAGGCCTGGATAAGCAAGCTTGGTAATTTTCTATTTTCCATTTCTCTTGAAAGATTTCAAAAAATAAACAAATCCATGCCAAGAGAAGAAGAATTTTAGGAATTTCAAGCTCCTACTAGGTCAAGAAGGACTAGAAGAAGGGAGAATCATCATCTACCCAGACACTTCCATCATCCCCATCATCCTCACCTTCATCAAGTCCCTCTTCATCTAATTCTAATTCCATTCCCATTTAGAAACCTCAACTAGGCATAAACTAGCCTTTGCTACCTCTACCACAATTACCAATGGCTTTCTTACCCAACAACCCTTCACCCCTGTTCTTTAATGTTTACAATGCCATGCCTAAAAATCCTAATTACTTTTTCTCTAAGTTTTATGTTAATGATCCCAATAGGACTACAGAGGAGCATATTAGAATTTTTCAAACTACTATTAATGATAGGGGAATTAATCATGAGGATGTTGCATGCAGGTTTTCAAATGTTCCCTTGGGGATGATGCATTTTATTGTTATAACCATCTTCATGTTGGGTCTATCACTACTTGGCTCCAATTGGAGACTACGTTTTTACAAAAATTTAGGATCCCAATTAGTGCCAATGAGTTACTTTTGTAGTTTACTAGAGTCAAGAGGGAGGTGAATGAGCCAATAGGGGCTTTCAATAATAGATTTCATAGGGCTTATGTTAGGATGCAACCCCCTTTTTTTGTAAATGGTGCCACTACCATGGAGGTTTATTATGAGGCTTTGGATAGTTTAACATCTACCTTTTTGAAATTTAGAGAAAACCCTCCATCCATCCTACTTGAAGCTTATGATGTGGCTGTTAAAGTGACTACAGACTTAAGACAACATTTATCTAGACCCTTGCCATCTCTAGGACCAGCTCCTATCCCAAGATAAATCACAGCACTAAATAAGGCATTGGCTAATCAAACACCCATGCTAAATCTAGTTTCCCAGTTACCCTTTGTCCCACATCTAGGTCAGCCCTTGAATTAGGCTCCACTCATGTCAAATTATTATCCAAATGTGAACCAACCTACATTCCCTCATCAGCAGTCTAATATACCCAGTTACTTGTAGACGTCTAAGATACTTAATCAATCTTTGAACCCTTGTCCCCATTCCATTTATGTGCAGAATTCAGTATGTGTTGTCCCCTCACTAAGCAATGTGGACAACAAGAGGTTGGATGAACTCACAGAGCTAGTTAACAAGTTGACCACTAAATTCACCTACCTAAGTAACCAAAATAGTCAATCCCATACATCCCAAAGGGGAATTTATTCCAACTATGGTCTAGACAATAGGGATATGATGCAAGGTCAGGGACATAATTTTGATAGATGACAACATTTTCATAGAAACCAACACTCAAGGCCAACATTTGATGGAAGGCAACCACCATGTCAAAATAGGACTTGGGATACAAGGCCTAACAATGGAGGAGTCATAACATCTTTGGATCAGTGAAACAATCAAGAGATATCTAGTGGAGTTTACCTGATTGAGATAGCTCTATCTAAATGGTGTAGGCTTCACAACACCAACCAACATTCTGAATTGGACTATCAAGAATCCCAAACTATTGCATCTATTTTCAAGCAAGAATCCCAACATGCTAGTATCAATTCAAGTGGGCAAGAGGTAGTGCCATCTGATCTTTATGACACATCAGTCATGGTGGTGAATCATGCCCCATTTCCAATAATTGAAGAGAATGGACTAGAAGAAGAGTAAGACAAAAGTGCTAAAACAGAATATGTATATAGTGGAGAATCTATAGCTCAACTTTTTGAAAGTAATGAGGAGAATGATAATGGTCCATTGGACGAAGAAGATTCTACAGTTGAGGAGATTCAAACATTTAATCACGTGCCTACTCACTACTTCGTGAATGGGGAACAATCTGATACTGATAAAGGAAGAAGCGTTGAAAATAGCAAAGATGAGTTGTGGATGGCTTTAAGGATGATTTCTCTTACATAAGCACAAAGAAAATAGGAGAGTGTGTGGTAGAAGAACTCAAGAAGGTCAAGGTGAGTCTCTCCGCTTATGAGTTGTTAAGAGTTCCTGAAATTAGGGGAGTAGTACTAGGATCTCTTAAAAGAAATATGCTTTATGGAAAAAAGGGTGCTTTAGGTCAGGCTGATACAAACACTTTAAAGGAGGTACTTTTGTTTGAAATCAGTTTGGGAAATTATGTACTGAAATTTGACCCTCAAGGATTGGATGTTGATCAAATATTTATGTTGAATGATATGCCTAAAGAACCTACTCATAAATCTGATAGTGCTGAAGCATCGGAAGAATTAGCAGAAGAGGTATAAGAGCAAGTATGGTTGTCAGATCACACAACGAATGTGCATCTAACTACAGAGAGTGAACCTACACTAGAAGAATTTCAAAAAGCTATAGATGAATGCCTTGTAGAGGAGCTAACTAGCACTAAATCTTAGGAAGGCATGGTAGTAAATTTTGGGACAGCTCCGAAGGTGGTTGAGTCTTCAATACAAGAACTTCAGAAAATTGAGGATGACTGTCCTGAAGGATATGAGGAAGAACCTAATGGAGGAGTTGATATTCTAAATGGTCACTATTAGGACCCTGAACTAATGCCCATAGGAGAGTAATTTAGGGAACCCCTTTAGTCATCACATTCTATTTTTCCTCTTTTTGTTGATGAATTCAGTATAGAAAATTCATCAATTTTATGTACTAATAACAAGGTAGTTAATCTGGTTCATGTTGATGTGCAAGAGAATCCAAAGGGTGCTGAAAACAATGATGATGTAGTCATAATTGATGGACTTGACCACATTGTTTTAAATGAAAATATTCTCAAAGACTGTCTTGATGAACATCATGATGGGGAAGTTACTATACATGATGAAGCTTCTACATTTTCATCATTGACTCCGCACAAAGACATGCAAATAGGTGAAAATTTCCATGTTTACACTTCTGAATTTGTTCAATTTTATTTTCACCCTGAATTACTCATTGAAGACTCTAATTTTGTTTTGCATGTTTCGAATGCAAGAGGGATATTGCATCATCAGTTGAGACCTCCTGATGACATGGGAATAAACTCTTCACAATTGCAGGATGATGGGAATGGCATTCAGTCTCAACAAGCAACACATCAGGTTGTTTCTTTCCTTGCTAAATTTTTTGAAGCTTATCAATTTGATTATGGAAGTTTAGGAAAGACAACTTGCATATGGATTGATCATGGTTTCAATGAGTTGCCTCAATTTTTTATTATTCCTATCAATAAGGTTAAGTTTGAATGTTGCATTATGGAGCCTTATTTTGTTGAACATAAAGACAAGTTTACATTCTTGAGGACTCTTACTATCACCTTATTGCTTTTCCTTGCATTTGTAAGTCGAATAGGTCTAGGTATAAGCTCACTTTTTCTGATAATGAGTCATTTTGAGTCTCTTTGTACATGGTTTCATTTGAATAAATTCAGCTTGCTTTGCTTTTTTAGGCTTTCTTTAGGTTTTCTTGCTTTAGTATTAGGTTTGTTTTGCTTTTATTTTCCATTGTGGTTAGTATAGTTTTTTTTCCTTGCTTCTACTTTCTACTTTCAGTTGGTTTAGGGCCATTTTAGTTTTTCTTTGCTTCTCTAGTTTGGGGTCCCTTTGCTTTCTGTTTAGGAAAGTTTCCTACCTGTGTACAACAATCATTCCATTATTAGGGATTGTTCTAGGTATTTCCTTTACGAACTCTAATCATCCTTATAGAGTCAGTTGGTACAAATCCTTTGCTTGGTGTCACATATACTAATGTGGATAAATCATTGGATTAAGTTAAATCTGGAATTTTCTTGGGTCTTACATTTCTAAACACATCTTAATAATTTTGAGGTTGTTAAAGGTCCCTTATGAAGTCTATTCAAGTGAAAAATATTATTTCTACTTCAGCGCCACTGTGGTTCTCAGCCCTGAGTGTGAACTTCATTGCTTACAAGGTGAAAAGAAAAGTTTAAAAGATCATAAAAGAATATCAAAAAGAAAATAAAAAGAATATTGAAAATAAAAAGGGAATATTCACCTTATCAGGATTTTCCTAGTATCTCTACCAGGGCTATGGATGCCTGGCTGGTAGTAGAGCTATGCTCAGGAGAGCCATGGTGATAACCTCAATAGAGATATGGATGCCTGATTGGCAGTGAGGCTCTATCCAAGATGCTTTTGGAGTTAGAATCCTTACATAACTCGATAAGACTAAATTTGGTTCCTCTAGCAACTAAGGGAGGGAAATGAGTACATTCACACACACTCTAAATCTGTCACAGGAAAGGTTTCCTTGTTAATCGATCTTGAAACTTTGTTTGTGGATTGACCTAATGCGAGGATTGAAACCCAAGATTTTGGGTTCTTGATTCTAGTTTGTCATCAAAATGCTCTAGAGAATTTCCCTAGTAGGAGTCGCCACTTGTTGTGCACATTTAGAAAACATGACCCACCAAAGGTGGGGACCCTCTTTTTTTCCATGCCTCATTTGATCTCTTCTTCTTTAGGGTTTTGTTTCCTGTAATTTTGGCTTTGCTTCACTAGGAGAATTTTATGTTTCATTTGCACTTAGGGTTCTTTTCCTCGGTCAGTCTCCAGTATCGCTCCCCTTGGAAATTGAATACTTGGTTTAATTCATCACTAAGGTTATTGAGATTAATCTATCTCCCAATTGTGTTGATGTTATCTTTTTTGGCTTTCTATGATGTTCAATTTGGAGTTGATTTCAATGTCTAGTTTTGTGTGTTTCACTACAAGATTCTAAGTCACATGATATGAGGGCATCGTGCCACCTATTTTCTTTAATTTGAGTTTTAACATGGCCGACTTCATTGTACCTTTAGATATCAAAGTAGAATTAGATTGTCGCACTAAGAACTTGTGTTTACATCTTGGCACTAATCATGTTATGTAGGGTACATACTAATCCTTGCATGCATAAAACTCATCATACTTTTCAGCTCTAGGATAAAGGAAGGAGATGGCTATTTCTAATTGCAATGGGATCAATACAAGGCTATTTTGAAAGAACTAGGAAAATATCCTATATTTCCATGCAAAGTAGAATGAGATCATGCAACATGGATTTTTCTAGTGGAGAAGCCTTCCTAATGTGGACAACATAAATATTTACAAAGGCTGAAGCATACAACAACACAAAAAAAGAAGGTCAATCTTGGTGAGATAATGAGGGCTCCAAAATTAGAGAAAATAGTATGAGGGTATAGTTCATGAAGTTGGGAGGTTCATGAATTAAGAATCTGCAGTTGATTATACATCTCAAGATCACAAGTTGGTGTTCAGATCAAGGTAGGCAAAGAAACACAGTGCTCAGGAGGATATGGAGAATTTGCTTCAAAGTGGGGAAATTGCAAAATTCATGATATTATGATGAGGTTGACTCAAGAATTCTATGAGAAACTAGTGAAATATAGGACTCGGTGATTTCACAAGTAAATGGAACACGCAAAAATGGAGAGAAAATTGTACTTCTCAGGTAATCCATGTATAGGCAGAATTTGCGAAATGATAAACTTTCAAAAAATTCAATTATAAGCTCGCGAGACCATTGAGAGTTAGAGAATCTACAGGATAATGTATTTGGAGTGCAAGAATTCACAGGCATCATATGTAGGTAGGGAGCACCATGGAGTAAAGACTCTGGTAGATTTATGCTCTTTTAATGATAAAATGGCGTATTGATAAAAGAACTGGAGCAAATAAAGGTTACTGAATTCTTTTCCTGGAATACTAAGTTCACAAGGCCATTAATCAAGAAGAAACTAGTACCTTTTGGACAATAGATGAATATTTTTGGAAATTCCAGCAAGTGGTGGAACCCGTGAGATGAAGAAGGTTCGGGGATTCTAGACTCTAGTGTATTTAGTGAAGGAATAAACATTTGGGAATCCAGATTACCTCAAAATCCTTGAAGGATGAAATTTCTCAAAGTTTTAAAACTATTAGACAACTAAATAAGCATGGGCATAGGACATTTTGGAGAATCTTTATCACTTAGTACGAGGCAGGTTAATATTGGCGAGGATGGTGAGTAAAGTGATCGAAGGATTTTTTGGTGTAATCGAAGACATATTAAATGAAATACATAGATATTTGAAGGCTTGAAGGATGATAAAGAGAGATGGAGTGCACATTCAGAAAATCTGAGTATCAATGAAATTCTTGAAATGATGAAGCTCAGAAAATCCATCAGTTCGAGAATTTAGCGAAGAAACGAAGACTCGAGTAATCAAAGGTTCTATGGATTCTCCAAGAGAAGTTGAGCTCAAATAATCTGAGCACTATCGGATTCTCCAAGAATCAAAATCCTCAAGAGCATAAAGTTTTGAAATGGCATAGGGTTGAGTCTACAACACCTTATAAATAAAATAAACGAAGTAAGAACCTGCGTGAAGTTAAGGCACCAATGATTAAGGGAGTATCATCGATGATTATGAGGCTTGAATGCATGATTCATGGGTTCTCTAAAGTATAGTCCAAGTGATAAAATGATGAATAGTTGTGTATGGTGGCATGCAGCTCAAGAAATATATAGCATGGCTTCAACGATATCTGCAATGATGGGAAGTGTATAGGGTTGTATGGTGTATAACATCAAATAGAGCCATGAGAAATGATCAAGGAAACTGGTAAATGCAAAAGGGAAGACGGTGTCCGATATAAAGGATGTAAGCTTTGCTAGGCTATATGGTACCAAAGCATAGATATGATGATTACAGCATAAGAATCCAGACTTTCAGAGCACGAAGAATGTCTGTGTGTTGGTGCTTTCAAGAGGAAGTTGTCTGTAGTGAGGAGGATTCGCAAAGATGAATAATGCTACAGGTTGGATGGTTGTTGTCGATATAAGGTTGAGATTAAATATCAAGGAGTGCACTTTTATCAAAGGTATTTGTCGATCGATGTTTCTTCGAAGCTGTTCAAAGGTTGCTCAAGTGTGTGTTAACGGTGGGCTCTCTTAGTGTGTTGACACAAAAGATCAACTAATGAAAAATTATATGGCTTACATGGTTAATTGAATAAAGGGATGCAAGATGTATAACAATGAATATGATGGAAAGGAGGACTTCATCATATTGGAAGACCGTTGTGACTAAATTTGGTGCCTAATATAAGAATGGCGATATATATTATGAGGCTATGGTGGATTTGTAATTGGTAAACACTGTGTGTATGATGGCAAGGATGAATGAATAGCTGCCAAAAACAAGCAATATCATTAGAACCTCGACATCATTGATGGATGGAGGTCATGATGGAAATAGTAACAGTGGTGCATAAATGTTTAACAAGGAACGTATTGTCATAGCTTCTGGGCACGAAGTGAATATTATAATGATGTTTAAGTCACGAGTTGGCATTCATCCATGAAGATCACCTACTAAAGGAACTTGATTGTCATGTATGTTGAAATCATAGTGGTTCACAAAGATAAACTGAAAACAAATGATGAAGTTTGGAAATCCAGCATAAGGTGGATCTCACGAGAGGATTAGTGTTCGAAGAATCAGTCAATGCTCTAAATTCCCGAGAGTTGTAAAGTTTGGTAAATTCACCTAGTCGAGGATTCCTCAGGGAAAGTGAAGGATTTTAGAATGACAAGTAAAATCCATGAAGAAACCATGCCCTAATAAGAAAATATTTTTAATTAAAGGTTCTAAGGTTTGTTTGATATAAGCAAATAAACATCATCCATGAAGCATATTTAAGCAATCATCTTAGGAAAATTAAGGGAGTGATGAATTCATGAAACTTCACATAATGAGGAGCCAGTCAAGAAATGAGGAATGGTTGTCATGCATCCCTATTAACAAGAGTTTTGTAATATGGCTTGTATAAGTGATAGTAATACGGCTTGTATTATGGCGGTGTTTCAATATGATATAATGTGCAACGGGAGGAAGGAAGGTTGTAATGGAATGAGATGGGTGACACTGAAATGGCCCCACAATAGGTTTATTTAATGTTGCATTACTTTGTATGGTGTGCAGTAGGTTGGATGAACAAATGATGTCATAACCCATGCCTTATCAAATAGGATGGGTTCCATAATATAAGCTATGGCGGACCGACTGGTCCCAATGTTTGGATGATTTAAATAGGGTGTATGCAAAGGATACACTTTTTTTGTAAACCATGAACATCGGTCTTCTACAGGAAGCTTGTTGTCTTCGGTGTTGGAGGATACCTTTTCGAAGGGAGGATTCTATAGTGGTTTAAATGGAAATCAATAAAATATATATCAGTGTTATTAGGAGGTTACTTGTTTTGAATTTATGCATGATGGCCTTGGGGATAGTGAACTCATGTGAGTGAGAAATGTTCTAATGGGAGTTTATGATGTAAAGCTGATTTGGTACTCTGCTAGTGGAACTGCACCAGGATTATAGAGGAATGATATTTCACAATTGGTAGTTTGTGTTCACATCATAGAGAGGCTTTGAGTTATGACGATGTTACAATATTAGTGGGACTCTTGGCCTGAGTTTGATTGAACTCTTTTAAGTAATTATTCACCTTATTAATTTATTTTATGTTTGCAGGGATATTACAATCTATTGTGCCACGAGAGGATGAACTTGGAATCTAAAATTAAAGATCAAGGACTTTAAAAAGGGTTTCTACATCAGCATCAACTAAAGGAAACATGCTAAAGAAGGGAATTTCCAAACTATTCTCAGAGGTCCCACATATGGAAATGTGTCTATGGGGTGAAATTTCAAATGATTTTCAAATACACATACCTATGAATCTGTACGACCAGCTATGCCATCTAGAAGGGATTTCTAGAGGACATGTGATGTTTCTTCTTTCCACCAATCAGAATTTTCTTCAAGGTCAAGCTGGAAAAGATTTTTTTTCTCATTGCTCTAGGAGGAAACTAAGTTCAAGCAATTGGATGATGATGTACCCACACTTGTTAAACCCTAATGTAATATATTGATACCTCTAGAAGTGCAATTGCAGCCATTGGATAAATTAAATCCTAGCCATTGATTTAAAATGTAATTTTATAGATAAGGCCAATGCCTTCTCATTTGTAAAGAGGTTAGAGAATAGTTGATTAGAGGTTGTGGAAGGCCAGAATTGGCTAAGTTAGCAGTTATATTTTGCAAGTTAGTAGTTGTAGGAGAGGAGAGACTTGAAATTATTATGTAATATTGGAGAAGTAATGCAACTGAGTTGTTGATTTGGAAAACTTTGTATTTATCTTCAATAGTCTATGGTTTCTTGTTCTCAATTCTCAATGTTAGAAGTTAGATTTCAGTTCTTTCATGATAATGGTGAAATGTTAATGATGTTGATCGGTCTTTGATCCATACTTTTAGCAATTTGAAAAATTGTACATTCTTGTGTAAAGTTAGTTTGGGCCTTATTTTGTGTAAGTTCAACTGTGGATGCTCATTTACATTATTCCAGTTATTGGGTATGTGAATGAATGTTTATAGTCTGAAAATATTTTGATTTCCTTAGAAGATTGTACCATTTTTGTTAAGTTGTAGGCTTGTCCTTGATCAAACAGAAATTTGGTTTATTGGGGATCTTTTCATTTGTAGCATTCATCATTTTTGTGATTGATCTTTGGAGTTAGTTTAGTTTTAAAATATCTCTAAAACCTTATCTTTTGCTATTTCTTTTGTTATCTGAATTAGATTTAGAATCTCAAGTATCAATATATTGCAAAATTTAATAAATTTCAAGTTCTAGCATTTTTTTGTAAAGTCCCTTTGTGATTAGCAGCATTTTCACATCATCATTGAGTTGTTTATGCATTGTCAAGACCTGGCATTAGAGACCTTTGGGTTATCTCTTGAGGATTTTTGATAGAGCTTTACCTTTCACAAGAGATAGGATACTTGTATCTTGTTTGAGTTGTTGTTGTGTAGAAAACACCATTAACGAGACTTTTGTTTGATGTTTTTCCGATTTATAATCCAATCCAGCTTCTTGTTCCTTTGAAGGTTCATTCTCTCCATGCCTAGGAGCCTCTTCATCATTTCTCTCTTCCTCATCTAGCTCCTCCTCTTGAATAGCCTTCCCCTTGTCAGGCTCAATAGTCTCTACATCTTCTCTAGTTTTATCTTCTTCCAGTGCTATCTTCTTATCCTTTTCATGTTCAATCTCAACTTCCTTTTCAGGCTCAACACCCCTTTCTTCTACACACTTTTCATCTTCTTTTTCTTTCTCTCCCTCTTGGGGAAATTCTCCATGTTGAAGGCCCTCGTCTTGGCCAATTTGTGGTTGTTCATCAATGATTTCCATATCAACATCTATGTCCATTTTTCCTTCCTTGAAGGGATGCTCCTCTAGGTGTGTCTCCTCATCTGCATGCTCTTTAAGTTGTTCTTCTTCAAGCTCCTGGTCAGATGTTTCAACTTCATAGTAATCATCAAGCCTACGTGTATCTCCATCCTTAGGTGTTTGCTCCCCTTCTTCACTAGAGGTAAATTTGTCTATGTTTACCTTTAGCCCTCCCTCAGGATGCTCAAAGTAGTCATCCTGATTAGAGTCTTTCAGCTCTTCAATAATCTCTTCCATTGTTTCCTTTGGCTTCTTTATGCTTCACCTCTCCATTTATTTATAGATTTGCATCATTTCCTCCATCTTTGGTGGCTCGATAGGAGGGGGAGAAAGATGTAAGGTAGTAGTGAGTTGGCCCATTAACACTTGGACTTGAGGGTTGAGGATTACCCCCAAGAGCTCAAATGGTACACTTTGCATATAAGCTGCAAAGGCATGTGGTAGGGTGATAGGAACCATAGAGGTCATTAGCAAAGAAGTTGGTAGAGTGGAAAGGGTTGGTAGTGGAGGCGAGAGCGAAGAGGATGATAGTGGGGAAGTGGTGGAGGAAGAAGAGTTCAACACCACCACTGGAGTGATCAAGGAAGTAGAGGTGAGGTGCACTAACATGTCCATAGTGGGCGAAGACAAGATGGGCAGTGATTTAGGAGTGGAATTGGATGGTTTGGTGGTAGCAGTAGTAGCGGTTGATGGGAGTGTAGAGGTGGTAGGTGGTGGTGAGTGAGATCACTCAGCCTCTTCCCCATCTCCATGTGGAGAGCCCTCTTCTTGATTGGTGGGAATCTCGAGAACAAAGGTTCCCATCCTTTTTGCCTTCTTTGATGGCTACCCCTCCACTAATTTCCTTGTGTACACTTTATGTTTTGGCTTTCTCTCAAATGTGTCTTTCCTCTTTTTTGATCTTTTGATTGGCGATAGCTTAGGAACCTCACCTGAAGGACTAGTAGTGGCACCACTATGTGTCTCTCTCGAGATCATCTTTGAGCTCTCCATATGTTAGTTCAATGCCTTGTTCATGTAACTGAGCTATTTTCTCATCTCTCCATTCCTTAGTTCTTTGTTCAATAGGATGAGTGATGGTATCTAGGTCAGTGACCTCTTCCTAGACCCATTCAATGATTGGAAATGGCACATTTTCCAAATCATTATATTTCTCGTCTAGAACATTGTCATCCTCTACAATTTGACAGGCACCTAGAATAGATTAATGTTCTTTATGAATTGGACAATCATCCTCATGTAGTGATTGTTACCCATTTTTCACTCACAGGTTCAATCATGTGGAGTTTATTTTAAACTAAGAAAATGAGGTACATTTTATTAACTTTCCTTCATTACATTCAAATGTATAAATGGAACAATTCAGAGAAGATTACAATTACAAATTATTACATTCATACACATGCATGTAAAAAAAGTAATCTTTATTGAATATAGAAGTATACATTATCTCACACAAACCATGAGATTATTTTAGTTTATTCAATACAAATCATGAACAATATATATATATATATGAATAAGTAAGAAGATACAATGAATGTGCATAGAAGGAAAGTAACCAGCCATTGCCTATGAATGAGTGGTCTTTACTGGTGTTGGTTTGTTCCGTTGTTGTCTTGAGCTTCATCTATCCCTTCTAGCCCCATTATGCTCCTATTTTTTCATATGACATTAACAATGGTGTTAGAGCATGCTCTAAGCAATGACTGATTACAAACATTGCATATACATTCACCCTATGCATGCATAAACCAATCATAATGTGTATTAAATAAGTAGGCTTACTTTAGATGTCTAGGAAAACCATCAAGTCATCGAACACCTCCAAAACATGCATTTATTTCACTAATATGTTTGCTTCATGTGCAGACATAGGTGCATTTTTTTTTAATTCATTTAATTACAGCACATGGGGTAAATGTGGCTCCCACAAGGGTTGAGCCCAGTGTGCAATCTTTTTGTGTTCTAACAGAATAAGCTTGTTAAGTTTTTATGACATCATGATGTAATCAAAGATGAATCTATCATTAATAGCAGGAAGATTGATGAATTCACTGATATAAATGATAAATTGATACTCAATGAGATAATAGTGTCATAAAAAACTAAACAATGGTATTCATTATAACACAGTGATAGAGAAAGTGTTATTAGTAGTTTTACCAAAGCATGATGGTGTTAGTTCAAGGGAGCATGTTTGTGAGATAAGCATGAATGAAGAAAATAGAGCTATATATTGATCATGTTGGGATATCAAAGATAATGGTCAAGTAAGCAAACATTCTAAATAGTAGCATGAACAAAAAGCATTAATAATAGTGGATTTTGCAAGACTCAATTAGCATCATATGGTATGTAAAATACAAGAACAACTCAGTTCTCTGGTCAATGAAAATTCCATCTTTCTAGGTTCAAATATATCCAAAAATGAATTACATAAAGTAACAAAATACAGATCATCAAAGACTGTTATTTTAGTTTCAACAACCACAGTCACTGTGGTAGTAAACATGTGAAATGATAGAATTTCAAATAAATGGCTGTAGGTATCTACCTTAACAAAGAAAGCAACATGGTAGGGACTATGCAGGAACATAATAGTATAGTGAGTAAGAAAATTGATAGATTCAGTCCTATGTTAATGAGTTTCCATCATGAAGGGGATAATTAAGATCATAAAAATGATAGTTTTGGAATGTTTGAAAGACATAATCTTCATCTAGGGTGTAGAGTAGTATATCAACCTGAAGAACAATCACATTGTCCATCAAATGGATGTAAGTTATGAGCTTGTTAAAGAAGGTATAAAGGATTAATAATTGGATTAATCCCTTACTCTTACCTACATCTGTGAGGATATTATGATTATAGCAAGGATTCAGAGGCCATACAAAGAGCAGTTATAGTTATGAAAATATAGTCTTTGCCAATAAAGTGACTAGTAAACAAACAAAGAGGAGAGAATGAATTTTCTTGCCAATGAATGAAAAACCCATTCGGGTTTCTTTCCTATATCAATGCAGAGGAAAATAATGAAAATTAAATGAGGATAACCACAAGGATATATGAGGAATTAACAGAACTCTCAAAGTTGCTAGTGCCATAGCAGGAGGTAAGATGCAAACAAGTAAAATACATGTTTCTTTCTATCAATGAGATGGCATAAGAGTTCACTGGAGATAGCCATTATGCTTTTCTAAATGATATTGTTCAATTTATGCAAGTGGATGTGGTTAATAGATTCTATGTTGTATTGTCAAGAAAGTTTTTTGGTATCATTTTTTTCCAGAATAGAATACTCTCATAAGCTGAAATTGATAGAAAATTTTCTCCAATAAAAAGCATGAGAATTTATAGGAAAAAAGAAAAATAGAGTGCAAAGAGAACATCTAAACCCTCGGCCTCATGTATAAATTCCCATAAAGAAATAAAATCTTGAATTCACAAACCCCGGGGCCGCACCATGACTATGGCTACATTAGGAATCCTCAACATAATGGAACATAAAAGAGCAAAACAAAAGTAATGTACAATAAACCAAAATGCACTCATGGAAATGAAGAGTCAAGAGAGCTAGAAAAAAATGGGTTTTGATAACCCATAAACATCTTTTAACACCTATGAGACCAAAACAACCGTAGCATGAGTGCATGGAAATATTAAGAGAAACACTAAAGAGCTCGAGTTTTCTACAAAGAATGAAAGGACTTACCTAAGCTTTATCCTTTTCGTCAAATACATTCAAATCCATCAAGAAATCCTGCAAGAGAAGCTTCATGGAAACCCTGGTGTGGCGGCGTTGTCCCCAAAAGCTTGACAAAAAAAATGAGAAATGCCTTATGAAATTTTGCATGTTTTTCCTTTTAGTGTTTTTACCCTAACTCTCATATCGGTGGTTTTTTCCTTAGTTTTAAATAAAAATTTACAATAAACCAATACCCTTGACCTTTACACTAAGGTTATGTTGTGTTTTGCAAAGACTTGGTCAATATTCCCTTTTCATATGTTTTCTAAAACATAGGTCAAACCTTGGCCTTTTATTTTGCATTTTTTGTTTTGAAATTGTAAAAAATTTACTTAAGTGGTGTATTTATAAACCACTTAGTTTGTGTTAGTCTAAATACCGGAAGGGATACAGGCGAGTCTTCATGACAAGGAGAGGGTATATAGGGAAGTTATTTGCAATTTGCAAACATATGGAGAAGAAATAGGAGGCCTTTATTTTGCTTTTTAAAGCAAATGAGAGCTTTTTGGGGTTTGTTTGAGGTGTCATTATATTTGAAATAGTCAAGCTTGATTTTTTTCATACATATTGGAGCCTTTTGGAGTAGATTGACATGCTATATATTAGGATTTTTGAAGGCTTACAAAAAATGGAGCTTCTAGATCCTTTTTTGGTGGATCTTGATGGGGAGTTATTGAATATAATCACTTATGTGATTCATTGTAATAAGTTCTTACTTGTTCTTTTTCTGCCCTATGACTTTGGAGTCCTTTGGAGAAAAGACAATACTTTGTAACTCAGTTTGGATATGAATTCTAGTGAAAGCCTTGGGTGCAATTGACATGAATTTTTTTCCTTCTTTATTATTGCATTATTGTGTCTTTACATGTTTGATCAAGTTATCAGTGAGAGTGTACTCATTTCCTCTTAGCTTTGTCTCATGACTTTGATGCCTTCATGCAAAAGTGTGTTATTGCAGGTTGCAAATTGTGTCATAGAATGTAAAAATTGACTTTTAGCAATGGAGATACCTCCCTCCTTGAAGTTTTGAAACTTCAAGAACTGTCTATGAAGTATTGATGCAAGAACATACAACAATAGGTTGTGCAGTTTGTCTTTTGTCAATGCAAGTAAGTGTTTACAGGTTGGGTTTCATAACTTCCTATTCATTTAGGTGTATCGCCTTAGGGGTAGTTTTCAGTTTCAGTACTCTTTCTTACCTTTTTCCTCCATAATCAATAGAATAGGTGATACTAGCTAAGATTCGGCCTTATCGAGAGGTTCATTTCAACTTTAGGTGACCCACAGCCTTGAAATGATCCCATGTTTTCTCCAGAAATTTCAGTTTCATAAGTTTGCTTAGGGTGCATTTCTAGGAGTTAACAATGATTCCTTTGAAACTCTCTATCATCATCACAATTTTCCTAGAAGTCTTCAATCTGAGCTCAGTGGGCCTACTATCTTCCAACATGTTCTTCAATTTCCTAAGGGGATCCAAGCCTCCCCTTTATGTATGCAACTCAAAATTGTACTCTGGAATCTCCTTCTTAGAGTATTTTGTGCATGGGGAAGCAGGGCAAGATTACATTCCCTCTCCAAACGTGAGCGGATATGGAACCCTAGCATGATGTAGATTATGCAATAAGGTATAGGAATTATGTAGCTATTGAGTAAGCTCTAGCAATACTATTGTATCTTTTGGATATCGAGGTGGCCAGTAGGCTCTTCCCAAGAATCCCTCTGCTCTAATGTATGTGAATTTAGGGAATTAGATGAACAAGTATCCAAATCCATTTATGACCACTTTGGCACTGTGAGATACTCTTTTGTGATAGTCTCCTACCAAGGTTTTGAAGATGTTCCCAATGAAGGCATCATTGACCCTCCAATAGTCTTTCTTGAAATTCATGTATTGGAGTTGGGGGTAGCAATCATATACCTTAACTTGTCTTTTCTTAGTTCCTAGTACCCTAGAACAATCTAATCTCTTATATGGGAACTTCACTGCCACAAGATAAACCTGATATGAGGTCATGTAGAACTGTGAATTCTTCTTCACCACCATGAATTGATTATGAAAATTCTCATTGATCATGTTGGCCTAGTGGAATTTAATAGTGCCATGGAGGACCTCCTCAATGAAATAAAACATCTACTCCTCAAAGAATTTAGAAGTGGGAAGGGCCATTACTCTACTAAGGAGAGTTACCAAGTCATTAGTCCCTTCTACAAAGTCGCTTCTATATAGCATTTAGGGTACCTTGTTGGCACTGCCCCTCTTTTCCTTCAACCATGTTTGACTTATTGTTCTCTTGCATCCAATAGGATCGTGTTCCCATACTTGTAGAGAGAACTCCTTTTCAACTTCTTTCATCTTATCAAAGGTTGCCTAGGATGCCAAATTTCCTCCCAATAGACTAGGTAGAGAGGTCTTCCAGTAATCTCCCATCCTTGGAAACTATTATTTTGTTCTGAGAGTGATAGCACTCTTGGCAAGACATAACTAGTTCTGGAGCAACTAGGGAAAGAGGAAAATCCCACTACCTTTGTAAGGCCACTTTCTTTGATTCTCAAGGCCTCCTCTATTGTGGATTTGACCATAACCCTTTGTTTGAACTAATTGATAATGGTGTGCCCTAGATCAGTATCAGAGACCTTGTCCCAATTGGAAGTTATTTTAGAGGTGCACTCAACTTCATGGAATTGGTACTTCATTTGTTCTTTTTCCTCTTTTTCTCTTGGAGTTATAGTTGGACTTTTACCTTTGTTAATATTTTCTATTGGCTTCTCCAATTGTCCCTCAACAAGTTCCATAAATTGTGCACACAAAAGGTGTAGTAAGTGCATTAACAGATTAAGAGGGAAAATGTTAGTCAAATCATGCAAATTTGTCATTAATTGCATCCATATATACTTAAAATATCATCACATTTACCATATCTCCTTATTTGAGGCTCATTTGGGTAGTTTATGGAAATGTGGTTTTGGCAGTGTGGGTTTCCACCCTGCAAAAGCCGCCATAGTGAACGTCAGGGAACAATACAAGGAAGAGGAAATCCTACAAACAACCACCAACTATTAATTTTAAAATGTCTTAATTGTTGAGTTAATTCCTCATGAATTCATTAGGCACATGTGCAAACTGATGATGAAGGAACTAGGATTCACTTCCCTTCGTTAAATCAAGCCTTGAAGCTTATGTAAATATGAATGGTGTAAAAATAGTGATGCAGAAAGTCGTTACTATTTTTCCATTTAAGAGATGGTTTTGAATAAGTTGTGTTTCATCAGCAAAGTTTTGCATAGTGAGGTTCACAAAGTCTTTGTACTTAGTTTATTCCTACTTCCAAACATTTGGTGCATGTATGACATCATTCTTGGTCATTTTTCTTCAAAGCCTTGTGATTTTGTGGAATGCAAAGTTCAAAGGCATGGAAACCATGGGCCAGGTTGTCATTAAGTCTCACTGTTAGACATTGGCCAAGGGTAAGCGTCTTCCCACATCCAAATTTATGCATGTCAGAGTCCTCAAGACATCTTGCCTTAGATAATTTTGTTGTGAATTCCTTTGGTATGTGCATGAAATTGTACTTGGTTGATTTGGCTCAAAAAATTTATCATTTCATGAGGTGTAGCGATTGGGTGCATGGGAGTTGCATAGCAAGACGGTGTCAAGGTTCTACTATTAGAAAATGGCTTATGATGGCTGTCGTCTTGCAGATGGAGGCCTACATGATGGGACCCACGGAGAGACCTTGACTTGTGATTTTTGTCATTTTTTCATTTGCTACACCAATGATGTTGGTAAGCTCGAGATCTGCCATGCGGGGAGGAAATTAGGTTTCACTATTTGAGAAATGGATGAGGAGTGACAGCTTCCCACAGAAAAAAAAATTCATAAGCGAACCCACAAGGAAGTTTGACTTGGAGTTTTCAATGTTTTACTCTTCAAAGTTCTTTGAGGAGGTTGTAGGAAATTTAAAGTGGGAGGCTACGTTGAGTTGGTCACTTAAGGGCGATAAAGGTGGATTGGAATTCTACATGTAGCACATCGTAGAAGTGAAACCGCAAGGATTTTTGGACTTAGTGATTTCTATCATTTGTTTAAAGGTTTGAGCCCTTCGAAAATCAGTGACATGGAGATTGCATGGTGGGTGGCCTTGAGGGCCTTGCCATGGGGAAACGATGATGGAAGAGAGGAGTTCCTCATGAGAACCCATGATAAATTAATTTTTTTGTGATGAATGTCCCTCACTTTTGACCACACCCTAAGTGCAAAATGAAGGGGCATAGAGGTCATCATCAAGCCTTTCAATTATAGAATGACACTAATTGATGCAGGAGCATCCAGTGGTGTAAGGGCAATCTTGCATCACCCAAAAATAGTTAAATTTCAAGTTTATCATTTTTTAGATGTTTTTACATTTTTGGATACCCTTTTCATCATAATGAAATTCCCAATTTATGATTTTTATTTTCTATTCCTAGGTTGAAAGATATTGCAGTTTTAGTTTCCCAGATTTGCACCTGAAAATCTTCCGAGTTGGATTTGAGGCACTTAGAGCCTCCGGAATGGCCCCAAAACTTGCCAAAATCGGCGTAGAAAATTTTGAGCACGTTCTTGACTTTGATACCTTTCCAACGGTTCAAACAGTTCATGAATTGGAGCCCCGAATCAAAAGTTATGGCCCCGGGAAGTTGGCGCACTTTCTAGAAGATACAATTGCAAATGTTCTTTTGAAATTTGAACTTAAAGTTGTAATTTTTGGTGCCAAACCACCTAAACTCAAATTTTAATGTTGTTTTGGCTCCAAAATAAAGAGGAGCTCTATTTATGGGCGGGTTTCTAGCATTTTTGGGTAACTTTTTGGGGACAAGCTCGCATATTGCGAAAGGGTGATTCTATAGCTTTCTGTAACTTGCATGTGTTGTAAAACTTGGGGATTTGAGATCCTCTGTATGTAAGAAGTTCTATTTTCTGAATAATAAAATTATTCTCTTGTTTGTGGGTTATTTTCTTTATATCGGGTCGTGCCCTCATCACTAATAAGGTGCTCTCCTTGATTTTCAAAACCCTAATTTGAAAGTACTTTTGTGGCTAGAAAACCTAGGGTTTACTGTTATTATCAATTTTAAACTCATGGGTGTTGAACGACTTAAACCCTTACTTAATAATTAGAAACATCAAAAGAAAAAAGGATAAGCATTCAAATGTGTACCTCATTCATGTACAAAAAGTTATTACAACAATCCTGAAATCTCTGGTGCACAAAGCTCTCTTTTTTTCTCTTCAATTTTAAACCTTGTAAGTGAAAATGATGGGTTGGTCGAGCAAGTTCATATAGGTGAACCAACATTAATGCCCACATTAACTCATAGGTATGACTAGGATGAGGTAGGTGGTCATGTGAAAACCTATGCTAGCGGAGACAAGGCATGAAGACTTAGGCGGAGAAACCAAACACGGGAGCAACAATGCGAGCGGGCGTGAGGTTAAGGCCATAGAGAATGGTAGAATGGAAATTACGATCCACCTAGTGAGACCCACAACTTTGGATCCACATAGGGCAACAAACATGACAGTGTCTAGTGGATAGAATTCTGTAGTATAATTTCTGCAAAGGATTGAAGCTTAGTGAAACTTAGGCAGGTTATTTTGGTCATAGTACACTTGGAAATTTTAACGTGTGTGACCAACTTAGGCTCAAAAATAGGGGCACACAAAATGAGGAAAGGGTGGACTGACCTAGCGAAGGAAAAATAGAAAGAGGGGGGCCCTGATTCAAATGGGGCATGTGTGCTATAGGCACAACAAATGACGACTATGTTGGGAGAACACTCCCGAGTGTTCCAAGGTTAAGGATTCATTCATAACCTAGAATCTCTCATTTCGTAGAACAGAAGTAGGTATCATCAAATGAACTCAAGGCTCAAAGAATAAAAAATTCCTTAATTGAATCAGGTCGCAAAGTATCTCGGAAGTGTGTGAACATAATGAATTCACTTACCTCAATTAGAAACTATAGGAGACAATGATTAATCAATGAGGGCAAGCTACGTAAGTAATCTAACCCCAAAAGTAACTTGGGCATTGATTCGCTGCTAGCTAGGCATCCATAGCCCTGATGGAGTTATTAATGTAGTCCCCATGAACCTTTCTCTATTTCCATTTGGGCATCCATAGCTCTGATAGAGTTGCTTGTACACCCACATAGTTTCATGTTTTCCATAATTTTTCTTTTTTTTCTTTTGATACTCTTTTGGGAAATTGTATAAACAATGAATCTTATAGTGGGTTTGGAGATTATAGTGGTCACTGGAGCAGATTTATGATTTTTTACTTGCCAAGACTTCATGGTAACTACTCTATAGTTCATCAAGATCATTTAAAGTGTGTGTTACATGAATTCTAAGATAAGTGTGAGAAGATTCAAATAAGGGTTCTATTATGAGTTAGGCCTAAGTTCAGGTGAATGGACCCGATTCATAGTAGCAAGAAAATACTCTTGGTAACTCATGAATACTTATACATGGAACAAAAAGGAACATGCAGTAAAGTGGGCCCTTTGAAAAGGCCAAGCATAGCCACCGCATCAAGACCAAACAACACCCTCAACAAAAACAAGTGTTGGAAAAACATGAAAAAGTAAAGGAAATCAAAATGGAAAGTAAAAGGAACCTACTCTAACTATATACAATAGGTGAGCTTAATCATCTCAGGCAAGGAAATAATGCTTAAGGTATTTCCCGTTGACTGACAACAGGACATCTTCTCTTGTGAGCATTTTCAAGTGAAAGGAATTATCTCCTAGAATTTTAGAAATCTGAAAGGAACCAAGCCAGAGCTTATTGAATTTGTCATGTCCCCCTTTCTTCTCATGGGATTTGTCCCAGTATAGACTAGGTTAGTAATTTTGAACACCTTGACTTTGGCTCTTTAATCAAACCATCGTTTAACTACACACTGGTTTTTGGAAAAAAATTCACTACTTCATCACATACTTCCTCTAAATGGAGGAGCTCAACCAAGTGAGCTTCGAGACGTTCTCCCTCCTCACAATAGGTATTCATAAACTACAACATAGGGATCTTGAGGTGGATTGGGAAGATAGGCTCTAGACCATAGACAAGGCAAAATGGGGAATTTCCTAGGGCTGCCTTATATCGAGTGTGATCTGCCCACAAAGAAAAATGTAGCTAGTTATGCGAGTCCTTTGGGTTCTTTTCTAAAAGCTTGTGTATGGCAGTCAACGGGTTTTTTTTCATGGATTCATCTAACCATTCCCTAGGGGATAGTAGTTCGATGATAATTTAGAAACAATTTCATAGTCAAAATCCCAACTCACAAAATTAAGGGAGGCAAATGCAAGACCATTATGACAAACTAAGGAAAATGGACAACCAAAATGATTTATAATGAAACTTTCTAGAAAATTAACAACTACCTCAGTTGTACATTTCCTACATAAAATTGCTACTATCCACCAGGTATAATAATCAGTTGTGGTTAGAATGCACCTGTGGCCTGCAAAGGATGGTGGGTTTACTGGACCAATGAAATTGAGTCCCCACAGAGCAAAAGGCCTTACCTCAACAACTCGATGTAGTGGGATGGTAGCATACCTCTCCCTAGTGGTAATAGTCTGGAAAATATCACAAGATTGTACATGATTATGAGCATCTTTGAACAGGGTTGGCCAGTAATATCCCACTCATAGAATCTGATGGCCTACTGAAGGGCCAAATCCATGTGCCATTCTGAATTTTTCATTGAACTCTTTCAATACTTTAGCTACTTCAATTTTCCCCAAGCATCTAAGAGATTCCTTCGTGATTCTTCTTATATAAGATGGCTCCCTTCAGCATATAGTTGTTACTCTTCAATCTCAAGGCTTGCTTCTGAACTCCTTGCAATCATGGCAAATATTTGTTATTCAGCAAGTGAGTATGTGCAGGATCATGATGGGCCAAAAAGTGGTGATATGATGGGTATTTGTAGGGTATGTGGCTGACAACTTCTTTTTTACCCAAAATTGATGAAACGAAAATGGTTTTTAAAGGAGATTATCAGCTTTCCACCAATATAAATTATACTTTACTTTAAATTTAATAAATAATTATTATTCATTTTCTATTTGAATTACGACTAAAGTCCTGATTGATAGGTTGATTGAAAAACATCTACAGCTTTCAAATGGTATCACATTTTTTGAATCTAAAACATGTGTCACATTTTATGCTTCACATACTATAGGATTTTAAAAAAATGAATTTCATGAAGTTTTGACAAAGTTTAGATGGTCAGACATAAGTTTTTATATTTTTTAAAAGTTGTAATAGAAAAATAATAATTAATTATTTACTTGGAAAAAATTTACAAAAATATGCATCACATCGGGACATGAGTCCTCTACTTATATGTAAAATATTATTACAAAATATTATCATTTTATTGTGGTTAGGGTGGTTAGATAGACACCTACTTCTTCTTTTTTCCACGAAATTTAAGTGCTACTGCATTGAAATTTTAAATTTTCACCAAATAGATTTTTATTTTTTTAAAATAAAACTAGTAGTTTAGAAACTACATTCAATTTTCTACAGATTCTATTCTTACATATTTTTGAAATAATATAGATAACTTATTCAAATTTTTACATCAAGTTTCCTAACTCTAATTTTTTTGAATTTTTCGCCACTTAAGGGTTTTTTCTTTCCATGATGATCCTGCACATACCCAAGTAATACACTATGTCACCATACCATTCATCTAGAGAAACATCCTCCAAGTAGTACTGCTGAACAATGAGCTCTATTTATGTTTATTCCATTGTGTGGGTAAGAGCTTTCCCTCATACCAACTTCATGGGTTGAATCTCCATGTCATACTCCTGCAACAATGTAACCCATTTTTCTCAACTTTCCCCTAGTTCATTTTGCATTAGAGGCTTAACAGCTAGGTCTAGGACAATGGAAAACACTCTATTTCTTAGGATATAGTATCTGAACTTCTTGACTCCATAAGCTAAGTTGTATGATTTCTTCTCAACATTATGGTAGTGTAATTCAACATCCTTTAGTGGGGCACTCATAAAGGCGATAGGATGTGCATTCCCTTCATCATCCTTCTACATTAATATGCTAGTGCATGAGTGATCTAAAGAAAAGGAATAGACATAGAAAGGCTTCAAATAGTCAGGGATGACTACATGGGGGCATCAGCGATGGCTCTTTTAGTTTCAGAAAAATCTTGCTTAGCTTCTAGTGTGCATTCTACTTTAGCATCTTGCTTGAGCATTGCATTGAGAGGCTTCACTATTTCTAAAAAGCTTGTGATGAACTTCTTGACAAAGTTGATTTTCCAAAAGGACTTAATTTCCTTTTTTTTTCCAGGGGGCTGAATTTTCAAGATGGCTTGAACACTCTAGATCAATGGATATACCTTATTTGAAATCACATTTTTTAGCAATTTCCCTTTTGTACCCCAAAAATGCACTTCTTAGGGTTCAACGAGATGCCAAATTCTCTACATTTTTGGAATACCTTGCATAAGTCAATGTGATCCCCTCTTTTCTTTGAGAACACTGTAAGACCATTCATGTAGATGATGATGCATTTTCCAATGAGGTCCTTGAAATCTATTTCCACGGCATGTTCAAATGTGGCACCTGCATTAATCAAACTGAACAACATTCTTTTTTATGCAAATGTTCCCATTTGGTGGTAAGATTCATCTTGTTCCTATCTTCATACTGCACCGTGACTTGGTTGTATCCTAAGTAGCTGTCAAGAAATGACATCATTTGAAAAACATTGACTAGTTGAAGCACTTCCTCGAATGAGGGAACCAGATAGTTATCCTTCTTAGAAGCTCAATTCAGGTTCCAGAAGTCTACACACAACTTGATTTCTTCATTTTTCTTTTAAACTGGGACTAAGTTATCCACCCATGTAGAATTTTTGATAGGAAAAATAATATGTGTGGACAATGGCTTTTGTACTTCTTTGAAGATGGCAGTTTCAAGTAGTGCATTGATTGGGCAATGTCATTGCCTAAAAGGCTTCACATCCGGCTTGAGGGGAATAGTGTGAGTGATTATCGATGTGTTGTGTGTTTTGAGGTCCTCATATCCCCAAGCTATCACATCATGATAAGTGTGTAGGGAATCAATGATTCCTTTATGTTGAACATTTGGTATACTGAGAGGGGGTGAATTGATATTCCATAAAACTATAATAAAATCCATTTAAACATTATCACAATTCTAACTGAATCAGCAAGAGAGAACATAGAAACAATTTAATGCAACCATACACAAGAATACAAGGATTTTTACATGGAAAACCAAAAAAGGGAAAAACCATGGTGAGGGTTAACTCACAATATATTATATCTAGATACAAAATATTATGGGGCTCACTATCAGGAATCACTATCCTTAAAAAGGCTCACAACTGAAGTACAAAAGATGGATCACTTCCAAGATACAATGATAGTGGTTCATTGCCAAAATATTGAACTAATAGAATACACCTTCAATGTGTAGGGTTCAGTTCCACTGAAGCTCAAAATATGAAGTACTGCCTCACACAGTAATCGCTCAACAAAACTATATTGATCACAGCTGATAAAGCATTTAGGCTTAGATATTCACACACTCCTCAATCCTCTTCACATTTCACATTCATTGCTCATGTGTGTCTTATTCCACTACTCTTCTCATCACACTCAAAACACCATATATATATATATACAAGCATATCTTGATCCTCAATTAGGTCGACCTAATTAGATGAACACAAAATAATCAAAACCTTCTTTTTTGTTGGGTGAAAATTATGTAATCAACTTTTCGATAGATTACACAACTTGGACTTCAGCCACAGCTATGTGAGATGTGAATCTCTCCTCTCGGAAAGGGGAGGAGACCTTCTTACTGCTAACAAAAGCGATGGTAAAACAAACAAGTAATTACAAAATGTACACAAAACTTACGAAGTGGGGGGTGTGTTACATTCATCCTTCTCTCTTTTTTAGAGAAGATGTTTACAATGCTTCACTGTTGGAAGTTCACAATTCTTAACAACTTTAAACAATCAACTAGCAGTAATACCAATACCTCTGTCTTGTCAAAGCAAAGCGTAGAGATACCAGAAGTAATTAACAATAAACAAATAAAGTAAAAGGGAAAGCTCACGAAGGCACAAAGTCGTTCCATAGCTTTTTCAATGGTGGATCTGTGAAGAGAGCATCGTTTGTCACGTTAGAAGCACAAAGTCTTCTTAGACGCAGCAATTCCTCGAACAACATGAACAATTACAAGCACAAAGTCTTGTAGATCATCCAATCAAATTATCAGAGAGCATGAATAATTACAAGCACAAAGTCTTGTAGATCATTCAACCAAAAGACAAACAAAAACACAAATGTAAATCCAAATAATAGATGCAACACAAAGTTTACATAAATCACTTGGAGTCCTTCAGATTTCTCAAGCTAATCACCACCAAATAATATCAATTCATAAAAGTATCAAATCCAACACAAAGTTTGGTTTGCAATCCTCTTCTTTATTGATTGAATTCCATTCACAAAGCATGAACGCAAAGTTTCACAATTTTGCTTCAAAAAGGGCAGCACTTCGTTGCAAAATACTAAAGGATAAATTTACAATGGAAATCCCTCACATTATATAGAAAGAGGGATGAGAAAAATTAGGAAACTAATTGAGGAAATTAAGGAAAGTTAGGTGAGCGATTTTAGGAGATCTCACTTAACTTTGACCAAAGTCAAAGTGTAATTTTTTTTCAAAATATTACATCTTCGAGCTTGGTGTAGTTACAATTTACAAAAAGACATATAAGATGTCAAAAAATATTTTACAAGATGCATAAAAGGATGCATCAAAAAGATCTAACTCTGGAGATCAGGAATCCTCATGGTTCCTTGCTTGGGCACGGAGTCTTCATACTTCTTCCTGGTCTCCTGCATGAACTTTTTATTTGGAAGAACCAAGATCAAAGGACATCACCTTCAGGATCACTTGACGAGATCTAGAGAGAAACTGCAAGGATGGTGAATCAACAGGCGTTAGCAGAAAAAGTAGCATTGGGAAGCGTGAAACGAGCAACAATGTCGAGCAAGCATGAAACGGGGCATGATGCACGAAGTGGAAAAAACAAGGTTTGGAGCAAAACTGGGAAAAATGGAAGTTTTTTAAGAAAAAACTGGGAAAAGTGTAAGGGCGCTGAAAATCAGCACCCTTGCATTTTGAAGGAAGCCAACTTTGGTGCAGTGGCGCTGATTTTCAGCGCCTCTACACTTTGGGATGTTAGATTTTGAGGTGTCAGGGAAAAATGTAAGGGTGCTGAAAATCAGCGCTCTTGCACTTTGAGGAAATTCACCTTGGTGCAATGGCGTTGATTTTCAGCGCCCTTGCACTTGGAAAGAGTTGGTTTGAAAACATGTCAGGGTGCTGAAAATCAGCACCCTGACACTTAGCTCATGAATGCACGAGTTTGTGAGTGTGATGGAATGGTCAAAGAAAAAAAAGGAAAGGAAGAAACAATGGAAGGGAGAGATTTACCTAAGAAAAAATGAAACCCTAGGTCGATGCAACAAGAGACTACAAAAAGAAAAGAGTTTCTGAAAGTAGCTTGGTCGCCTGACACATTGGAAGTGAAAGAGAGGAGTTTAGAATGAAATGGAGGAATGAAGTAAAAGTCAATTAAAATCACTTAAAAGTGATTTGGGAGTGTCATAAATGAACAAAAGTCGTGCAACTCATCAAGGCATAAAAAGTGGCACAAAACTGGAAAAAGTGCAAAGCACTGAAAAAATGACACCTTAGTCAAAAATTGGCTAAGTCTGGAAGAAAAGTGTAATAGCGCACTTTTTTAGCACCTCTGCACATTTTTGAAAAATCACTTTTGTGCAGGAGCGCTGATTTTTGGCGCCCCTGCACTTTCAACACTTAGCCAATTTTTGGTTGTGAGCAGGAGCGCACTTTTTGGGTGCCACTGCATATTTCACAATTTAACTAAGTATGAACAGTGAGACTTCGCGAAGGAGCTCGTTTCGAAGGTCTTCACGAGGTGAACATAGGGGGATGTTCAAAACAAATGTTTGAAACTTGGAACGCATTTCAAGGTGTCATTAAAATAACCTCATTTTGTGCACTTGAACTTCACGAACCTAGGAAACAGACAAGTTTCGTAGGGGGGTTATCCGTGAATCGAGCGCTGCTAGATTCCATGATAACAACAGGCTCCTGTTGGGGATCTTCCTTCAACCGTTCTTTGAAATGAATGAAGGGAGAATAACTCCATAATTCAAGTGCCTTTATCCATTGGGCTTGGAGTTAGGTGACAACGACAAAAAACAAATTTACAAAAACAAGACGCAAACTTATGCAAATGCACTTATTGAAAAGGGAAAAACCTACCTAATTAAAACTAGCCATCAATGAAATCTTCTCAAATGAAACCATTCACAGGTTCAACAAAATATCTGCCTTTCTTTAATAGCTTGCAAGGCCTTCCATGATCATTAGCAGCTACATGTAGATGAAGTTGAGGCATTGCTTTTGGAAAGAGATGAATATGTTCAGATACCTCTGAAAATATATCAGATATACTACTGCTCCAAAATGAATCATCGAATCTAGACTGCTCCTGCACATCTACAAATACATCTTTAGCTACATCCTCAAGTTTATCTTCATGCTCAGGTGCAACTAAAACCTCTGTCTTCCCATCGGCCTCCAACCAAGCAAGATGTCTTTTGGGACATTCCCTTGATCGGTCAAAGATTGAATGCTTCTTACCAGTTGCTACTTGAACAACTAATTTATCAACCATGGTAACCTCATGCTGCTCGGAATGATCTCCTTCATGTGATTTAGATGAAGATATGACTGCACTGCATACCTCAATATGATGTTCACCATCTTCAAACTTGGTAAAATATGAATAATTTATAAGAAGGTCATCATCATGCCTTGGGGAAGTTCTTTTATGCAACATGTGTTCAAGTTCATGATCTTGAAACACATATGCATTCTTTTCAAATTGACTGAGACCTTTGTGCATGTCCATTTTTTGAGATCTCAAGACAAGATCATCTTCATTTACTTGAATTTCAGCAAAATGACTTTCATCGTCCTGCTTTTCATCAATGGCTTTCTAAGACTGCATAAACCAGAAATGGGAGTTGCCAGCTATGTATGCTTCCTTTTCCAAGAAGAGAATAGCGAGATCACTTAGATTGGAGTCAGGATGCTTCGGTGCTGCTTTTACTAATGGTACCTCAACAGCAAGCCTCTTCGGAGGTGAAGATAACTTGTGTTGATTCCCAACGGAAAAATTATGAGCTAGCTGCTTTTTGAGGACAAGTAGCTCATTTACCAACCTTTGCACCATAGGATCCATCCTCGTGATGGAAGAAAATAACTCCAAAGAAGGAGTTTCTTCGGATTCATTTGATTCAATTTTTATTTTCCCAGCAAGAATGAGATCATCTTCATTTTTTGTCGCCAAGGTCTGCACCATTGCAAGAGTAGTTGCGGGTGCTCTTCTCAATAGGAAACCAACCTCGGGCACTTGAGCATTTACAAAGAAAAATTTCAAATTCTCAGCTATAGGTTGAGCAACAGTTGGAATTCTTCATGTCAACTTGTTGAAGTGAGCAATGAACTCGCGCATGGGAATGTGAGATTCCTTCTTCAACTGGGTGAGCTGAGCCAGCAAAGCATGAGTGTCTTCAAGAGGCTTGAACCTTCCTTCAAACTTGGCTATGAGAGTTGCCCAGTTTGTGATGGTACTTGGTGCCAAATGATAAAACCAATCTGCAGCAATGCCTTGGAGAGTCTCCACAAACAACCTTACAGATACATCTTCATATTCAACACCATGAACTCCACAAGCGATGTAGAAAGCAGAAACGTGCTCGTCAGGATGTTGTTCATCACCAAAAAACTTGGGAAAGTTCTTCCGTGAGCCTTCAGGAAGAGCATGTAGGGGTAGAACTAGGCTCAACGGACCAAAAGCATTTCCCCAAGGACCTTGAGAAGCCATTTACATGTCCTTGGTGAAAGCTTGAAAAACTTACAAGAAAATAAATTACAATAGAAAAGGACATAGGTATACTTCAAATGAAAGCATGAGGCTTTAGAATGCGTATCGTATCCCCAGCGGAATCACCAAAAAACTGTTGGGTGAAAATTATGTAATCAGCTTTTCGATAGATTACACAACTTGGACTTCAGCCATAGCTATGTGAGATGTAAATCTCTCCTCTCGAAAAGGGGAGGCGCCCTTCTTACTGCTAACAGAAGCGATGGTAAAACAAACAAGTAATTACAAAATGTACACAAAACTTATGAAGTGGGGGGGGTGTGTTACATTCATCCTTCTCTCTTTTTTCAGAGAAGATGTTTACAATGCTTCACTGTTGGAAGTTCACAATTCTTAACAACTTTAAACAATCAACTAGCAGTAATACCAATACCTCTGTCTTGTCAAAGAAAAGCGTAGAGATACCAGAAGTAATTAACAATAAACAAATAAAGTAAAAGGGAAAGCTCACGAAGGCACAAAGTCGTTTCGTAGCTTTTTCAATGGTGGATCTGTGAAGAGAGTGTCATTTGTCATGTTAGAAGCACAAATTCTTCTTAGACGCAGCAATTCCTCGAACAACATGAACAATTACAAGCACAAAGTCTTGTAGATCATCCAACCAAATTATCAGAGAGCATGAACAATTACAAGAACAAAGTCTTGTAGATCATTCAACCAAAAGACAAACAAAAACACAAATGTATATCCAAATAATAGATGCAACACAAAGTTTACATAAATCACTTGGAGTCCTTCAGATTTCTCAAGCTAATCACCACCAAATAAGATCAATTCATAAAAGTATCGAATCCAACACAAAGTCTGGTTTGCAATCCTCTTCTTTATTGATCGAATTCCATTCACAAAGCATGAACGCAAAGTTTCACAATTTTGCTTCAAAAAGGGCAGCACTTCATTGCAAAATACTAAAGGATAAATTTACAATGGAAATCCCTCACATTATATAGAAAGAGGGATGAGCAAAATTAGGAAACTAATTGAGGAAATTAAGGAAAGTTAGGTGAGCGATTTTAGGAGATCTCACCTAACTTTGATCAAAGTCAAAGTGTAATTTGTTTTCAAAATATTACATCTTCGAGCTTGGTGTAATTACAATTTACAAAAAGACATATAAGATGTCAGGAAATATTTTACAAGATGCATAAAAGGATGCATCAAAAAGATCTAACTCTGGAGATCAGGAATCCTCATGGTTCCTTGCTTGGGTGCAAAGTCTTCATACTTCTTCCTGGTCTCCTGCATGAACTTTTTATTTGGAAGAACCAAGATCAAAGGACATCACCTTCAGGATCACTTGACGAGATCTGGAGAGAAACTGCAAGGATGGTGAATCAACAGGCGTTAGCAGAAAAATTAACATTGGGAAGCGTGAAGTGAGCAACAATGTCGAGCAAGCATGAAACAGGGGATGATGCATGAAGTGGAAAAAACAAGGTTTGGAGCAAAACTGGGAAAAATGGAAGTGTTTTAAGAAAAAAACTAGGAAAAGTGTAAGGGTGCTGAAAATCAGCGCCCTTGCATTTTGAAGGAAGCCGACTTTGGTGCAGTGGCACTGATTTTCAGCGCCTCTGCACTTTGGGGTGTTAGATTTTGAGATGTCAGGGAAAAATGTAAGGGCACTGAAAATAAGCACCCTTGCACTTTGAGGAAATTCACCTTGGTGCAATGGCGCTAATTTTCAGTGCCCTTGCACTTGGAAAGAGTTGGTTTGAAAACATGTCAGGGTGCTGAAAATCAGCGCCCTGACACTTAGCTCATGAATGCACAAGTTTGTGAGTGTGATGGTATGGTCAAAGAAACAAAAGGAAAGGAAGAAACGATGGAAGGGAGAGATTTACCTAAGAAAAAATGAAACCCTAGGTCGATGCAACAAGAGACTACAAAAAGAAACGAGTTTATGAAAGTAGCTTGGTCGCCCGACACGTTGGAAGTGAAAGAGAGGAGTTTAGAATGAAATGGAGGAATGAAGTAAAATTCAATTAAAATCATTTAAAAGTGATTTGGGAGTGTCATAAATGAACAAAATTCGTGCAACTAATCAAGGCATAAAAAGTGGCACAAAACTGGAAAAAGTGCAAAGCACTGAAAAAATGACACCTTAGTCAAAAATTGGCTAAGTCTAGAAGAAAAGTGTAAGAGCGCACTTTTTTAGCGCTTCTGCACATTTTTGAAAAATCACTTTTGTGCAGGGGCGCTGATTTTTGGCGCCCCTGCACTTTCAACACTTAGCCAATTTTTGGTTGTGAGCAGGAGCGCACTTTTTGGGTGCAACTGCATATTTCACAATTTAATTAAGTATGAACAGTGAGACTTCACGAAGGAGCTCGTTTCGAAGGTCTTCGCGAGGCGAACATAGGGGGATGTTCAAAACAAATGTTTGAAACTTGGAACGCATTTTGAGGTGTCATGAAAATCACCTCGTTTTGCGTGCTTAAACTTCACGAACCTAGGAAACGGACAAGTTTCATAGGGGGTTATCCGTGAATTGAGCACTGCTAGATTCCATGATAACATTTTTTAAACCATTTATGATTTAAGCATTATACCAAGTTGGCTAACATCCGTAAATCATAACTAATCTTCATAACATATTGCATACACTGAGTTGGCCAAGACTAAAACACAATTCTCCAAACCAACAAATAATTTTCAAAGCAAACACCTTTTGGATCCGATAGCACATTAATTTCCCATCAACCAAAACTATAGCATAAGAATATTCACCTTAGTAGAATACGAAGTCTCCCACACAATATGCCACACACAGAACAATAGTAAAAAATAGAGTTAAACTTTGTCAGAGATAACTTTCTTCTCACAGTTCAAAAGATGTCTCAAGATCCAAGATATTGTTGGAGTATGGGAAACACTGAGAGGGTGGGGTGAATCAATGTTTCAATATTCAATTGCAAATTAATGATTATTCAAAACACTTAATCTCTTTGAAAACTATAAATGTTCACTTTCAATATTATAATCAAATGTGATAACCCATTTACAAATTCTTAAACAATATGTAAAATCAAATGTTGTAATGTAAAAGAAGAAAACACCAAGACCAAATTCCATCCATAATAGAATCATAACAAAATGTTTTTCATGAGTGGAAAACCCTCATAGGGATGAAAAACCACTTGAAAAATTCCTCACTAGCTTATCAAAATGCCTCATTGGAAAAACCTCATTGGCTACAAATTCCTCACTAGCTTATCAAAATGCCTCATTGGAAAAACCTCATTGGCTACAAATTCCTCACTAGCAAAGCCTCACTGGCAACAAATGCCTAACTGGAAAAGCCTTAGTGGCTACAAATGCCTCACTGGAAAAGCCTCACTAGTAACATAAGCCTCATTGGAAGAGCCTCACTAGCTACACAAAACCTCACCGGTTACAATGCCACACTAGAAAACACAAGATGCCTCACTAGAAAATACAAGATGTCTCACTGACAAACATCTCCAATCTAAATACATGAAGATAGAGATAGAGTACTACTCTATTTAAATTGAAAACACTCTAGTTATAGATGAATACTATAACTCAAATACAAAACACCTTATCTCTCCTAGATCTGCATGAATATCTCAACACTCCTTTTTTTTGCATAAAATGACTTCTACATATAAACAATCATTCTCCCCTCAAAAAATCACTATAGTGATATTATGTTCTATACATTAATTCCTAAACTCAAGACCTCTAATCCACTCTTCTTTATATAATACATCATTCTCCTATTACAAAACTTCTTTAGCATTTACTACTAAATATTAGAGCAACACAATCTAACAATGGAATAGAATCACTTGAATCTTTATGTTGCAACATACCTAGCACACATTGTCATCATACTACAAAAGAAAATTATGCTCTAATCATGGAATCATGAGATGAACGAATAAGCACCTTTACAATTCTTTGATATCTACCTGAATCATCACCATTTTCACCTCTATCACCTTTTCCACTCTCTGTCACTTATCAATCAGAATTATTAGACATAGTTTTTGCATTCACTTTCCTAATCATAGAAGAATTATACCAAAGTTTTATTCTATCTTATTCAGATAAACCTTCACTCTACAGGTTGTATCATTCTACAACAATAATGATCCCTTCACTAATCAATGAATGCACTTATCAATAAATAATCCATCTATCAAAAATCATACATTAATATCTCTATGTTAACATCTCCTCTCATACACCAATCTCACCAAAAAAAACTTTTTTTCAATCCATTTGAAATACTCTAACTATAGGTGCAAGAAGGTAGTTACACAAACTAATGAAGTAACTACATTACACAATCTACTCCCATATTCCCATCAAATATTAACAACTCAAAATATCCATTGACATTTAAAAAATCTTTCAACCTACACCATTGATCATCTACTTTCCACCATCTTGTCTTTTAATCTTCGCCTTCCATTTTAACTTTGGCTCTCAAAACAAATAGGTGACTTGTCAAAGTCGATTTCCCTAGGAAAGGGGTTGGTCATCTAATAAAGAATACACACTTAATTTGTGACTTAAGTGGACCCTTACTTGCTATCAAGATTCAACTTTAAAAAAAAAGAGCTTCTCGTCATATAGCTAACCCAACCCTTAGTCATTTGAAACAAATAGATTGTTAGGGTTTTAGGTCTTGAAGAATAGATCTTTGGAAATCTACAAATCCTTATTTCAAAAGATGTTCACTGTCAAGACACCATAAAAATTGGTATGAAATAGCATAAAGCATCATCTTTCATAAAGAAAAATCCCTGACTCCTTAAGCATGATCAATCATCAACGTAGGAACACTATGTCTACTCTGTACCTCCTCATTGCATGAAATAAACCACTAATCTCCTAATAATGTGACAAACCAAAACCTTTCATCCACAACACTACAGATCAATTTTGAAGCATGACCACCATGATATGGAACATTATGATCCTTAAGTAAACCATCATAAAGAACATAAATTAACTGAACTAATAAATCATGTGAACCCTGTGAAAAGGAAACTCTATCAACTTTGTGAGATATGATGAAGACCAATCAACAGAAGGAAACAAAAACTTTAAATCAAACATGAGCAACCAATCAATACCATAACAAACTTCCAAAGACACCCTAACATGAAAGGTATCATAACTTGAGATCCTATGACATAAGGTAACATCAACTCACTTTTGATATCAATGACAAATCAATGTCAATTCCAACAAACTCCCCCTTTGGCATTGATTTCAAACCAATTCACACCTCATTGGACTTGCACCATTACATTTCATCTCCCCCTTTGACATCAAGTGAAAAAGGATCATCAATCAAAAAAAAAACAAGTGATATAAGCTTATCCCCTTATTTGAGATAACAAAACAAACAAGATTCTCAAGACTTTCACTGCAACATCAACTTGATGAAGAAAAATATAATTCAAGCAAGAAGGAATGATAATGTATCACAATAACCACTATCAAAAATAGTTACCATCAAAATAGTTACCATTGCAACACCTTGTGAAAAACACTGTCAAAACTGTTACAAAGATGAAAGATCACTTTCATGATCAAATGCTACTATCACTATCACTGTGTGTTTGTATTTTCTACTCCTTGCATCTTCATTGCTTTGGAATTCAAGACTCCTAACCTATTGTTAGAGTACCTGTACCTGCCCTACTCATTGTACTTACTCTAGAACCTGTCCTATTCCTACATACCCTAATCGCTCTTGATCATGTATATTGTCTTGATAATATCTCATAGACCTTATGACTAATGCCTACATTTTGCATGTGTCTATCAAATGACTTGCTACTACAACATTTGACAACAAATCTCAATCACATGACAATAACAAGGTCCTAACAAAGATACACCAATAGACCCCCCTGAATGGATTGGAAAGTACAACTATATCCTCTGAAAATTCATGATGAAGCAACCAAAATACAAACGGTGTGAACTCATGAAGCATGTCCACATCAACTTATAACTATTGATTGTCCTACTCTTCATAGTACATCAAAGATTAACAAACTTTCACTGTTCCCAACTTCAATAATTAACACCATCTCTTAGATAGACCATTGTATGAAGGTGCGCATGTAGGAACTCTGTGATCCTGTTATGACATGATTATCATGAAGACAATAAATACCTTAATGGCATGAAGCACCAACCCAAACATATTCACCACCTCAAGAAAGAACAACCCCACTTGAACCATGAGCAACAAACATCATGCAACATGAAGCATAGGCAACCACCAACATATATGTAGTTCAAGAAGACCACTTGAGAGAACCTAAAAAGAGAATAATTCCTGATGTAGTACAAATACCTAGCTTGACAACATTTTCCACCTACAACACAAAAGTATTACTGATGTTGTTCTCTAGCAATTGTTACACTCACTGTTGCCAAGGTAAAAGACTATACTTTGTATGATAGTATACATTTGCAACTGCAACACTTGTGAGGCACCTTGACACATTGTCAAATATCATTGTCTTTGTACCTTTTGGTCTACCTTTTTAGTGCCATTAGCCTATCATGACAACCTATCAAAGCATAGCATGAACCTTGCAGAGAATATAGTCAAGAAGCATGAGCAAAATATATGCAAGAGGCAACAACATGAGCAACACCACTTTCACATTTTCAAAGCACTGTCACTATGAGAGATTAATTAAATCAACATGGAGCAACCAAACAACATCTCCAATATCTTCAAAGAAATAAACTCCTTCAACCATACATGATATGAAGCATGAAAATATGTAACACTATCATCAAGAACCACCAAGGTAAAAACTCTATCATGACTATTAATGCAAAGGCACCAGAAATTTTTTTTACAACAACTACACCTCAATCACAACATCAACATCCATGAATGACTACATAAAATGCACCAACAATGGATCAACATGAAAACATAAAAAAACATAATAAAATGCACTAATAATTGTCCTCACTGTACCAATACTACCTACTACACCAAACGAGCACCTCATTGTCATCTTCCTTCTTTTAAAGGGCTTAAATGATAATACACTAATCTTCTCCCCTTTACCTCATATTACCTTTTATGCACTTTGGGATGTTCCTTATGCAACATGCACATGATTAGGGTTTTTTTCTTTTTGATCATTCCTTCTCCAAACCTTCAAAGGCTATTTCCTTTTCTTAATTAGGTCATATATCTTCTTGTTGTTTCCAGATGATTTCTTCAACTGACTTTTGCAAAACTTGGCTCTATGTCCAAAACCATTATATCTATAGTTCACATGATCAAGGGTCTATAACTTCTCATGAATCTTACATCACCATTTAGAAATTTTCTACCACAATATCTTGTAATGTGACCAAGATGATTACATCTAAAACATGTGACTTTATTCTTTCTATATTCCAACTTATTAAAACTCTTTTTCTAATCATTTTTTCTTGCATACTTCCAACATTCTAATGCTTTTATGACCATATGCAAAACATGAGTAGTAGTAACCAGAAAAAAGAATAATTGTACCTTATTCAATGGGATTGTTTGATAGGTGGAGGTCTTGAGAATTTCCTTGTCCTTTCTTCATCAACACATTTATCTTTTTTCCTATCTGTAGGAGCAATAACATGATGGCCCAAATCTATCTTCTTCATTGGTGCATTTATGACTTTAGAACACAATCCTTCTTCATAACCTAGACCAGTAGTGTCCTTGTGATGCTTTTTCTTACTCAAAATTTCATTCAAGCATTCAACATTCATTCCTATTATATCTAATTCTTCTATCCTTACTAACATTTCTATGAAGCTATCATGACATAATAAAAAAGCAACAATAATAATAAAAAATCCCCTTTAGCATGCATCCATTGTGCATAATCATCATATATCATATGAAAAGTACAAAAAAACATCTACATATGTATCCATACTACATCCATAGATCATTAGAACATTCATATCACATCATAAATCTTCCACCACATAAACATGAAATAACATCACATCACATAAACATAATAAATCTCATTCATACACATACACATGCATCTGTATCCATAATCATAACATAATGCATCCATGCATCATACATGATATATCACAATAGATCAAGGCATAAGACAACATCATATATAATTACCACAATTGGGATCATCTCATATATATATTAAGTTTGTGATATACATAAAAATATACATGAGGTTTTCCATAGCCAATGAATGAATATACAACATAATTCATGCCTACATCAATATATGGATACAAAAATGTCTATGTACAAATCAAAATATACCCTAAGATTCCCAAATCATCTCAATCAGGAGCAGGCTGGTATGGTGGTGGTCCCATAGGAAACTTTTGGTGACCCTATCCACTTGAACCCTAGCCCATTGAACCACCAATCAATCTACTCAGACCTAAGGCACTCCTATGTGAAAAATTTAATTGTCATCTATGTGCTAGAACCACCATTTGATATGATGTCTTGTAATAGGTAGTCTTGCTAACAACCTATGTGTATCTAGCAAGAGGGATGACCTATCCCTGTGCTTATCTAGTAGCTTCAATTTGTTTCCTACGAGTGGTCTCCTAAGAAAACTACAACTACATCGACTATATCCTAGCTATCTCTGCATCAAACTGAGCCTAGAGTTGGTCTCACTCTTGTCAAAAAGTGTCTTTCTCCTTGCAAGCATGGTATCTCTCTTCTAATACGGTTTGAAGCCACTAATCATCACACCCTACTATTAGAGGTGCCACCTCATGTTATTACTAATCACCATGACCTAGTGATAGACCTAGTGGTGGTCCCTAGGGTGGACCTTGACTCTAGGCACCTCTCCCTCAACCCTCTCTCTTAGTCTATACTGATGGCTAGACTTCTCTCCACATCTTCTACCACTATCAACTCCCTTGGTAGGTTTTATAAAATTGAATGGTCTATGTGCAAAAAACCACGCATCATAGTCTATAGTAGTACCTAGATCCTTTATACCACCTGCATATGCCTAGGGAACTCAAGCTAGCTAATCAAAATCTATTGTAACTATATGAGGTTCCATCATCAGTCCCCACTCGACATGTTCCCTATGTGTACATGCAAACACAACCATATAATTATCCCAAAGAAATAATTGCATCTCCCTAAACTAATGTATAACTATGTTGAGAAGGTACCACTCAATAATTTGTGTGGTATAGTTGATGAACCATCGAGCCTAACAAAAATAAGGGAGATTATCATCATGTCCATCCAAATCCTCCACCTATAACCATGGTCTATAGATAAACTTAGTCATATCATCTATGAATCTCTTCTAGTATGAAAACTCTCCCATTTGGTGATGGCTAAGAATACCCTTATAGTGGAAAATAAATGACTCCTCAAGTTCCTAGTGTAAAGTGAAAACATGTCTGAGCAGGGCAATGCTCTCCCATGCCCAAATGTGTAAAATTTACACACCTAAAAATAGGATAGAACCACCTTGGTAGATGAGCTAGTGCATTTCATGAAAAATTTGTTTCAAAATGTAGGGACCCCAACAAAACTAAACTCTGTCCATGAGAATCTACTCCAAAAATCTCCCCCATCCAGGGTTGAATAGGTGAGAGCACCTGTCTAGTAGAAGTGGCCCCATAATGAGCCCAACAAGAACAATGGTGACATCATTAGTGATGTTGATATATCACCTCATATAGACCTATCCATCCTCCAACTTAATCTCATCCACCATCAAGACTTGCATGAGAAACTCTATTCCTCAATCAACATCATAAATGACTAGTGCATCATGGGTAGGTACCTTAAGGATGTGTCAAACATCCTCAAGTGTGATGGTAGCCTCTCCAATAAAAAAATTAAAGGAGGAAGTCTTTGAGTGCCAACGGTCAATGACTGCAGTGAACATAGAGAGGTGTTCCCAAATCTCTAACATATTTAGGACGTGGTATATACCCAAGGCATGAAAGAAATCAACCTCGACATGTGTAAATTTGGTCATCCTATGCATAATGCAAGGCATACACTCTCGACAAGTAAGGGGATATAGGATAGAATTCAAACATAATGCTCAGACATCAAGTTTGTAAATTTTTTAACAAAAATCTAAGTCAAAGTGCATAAAGGAACAAAATCGAGCCCTCTTACAAAGGTTCCTAACTATCAGAAATAAAGGCATGGCATTTTCACAAAGGTATCACACTTTTTCAAAAGAACACCACTAAAAAATGAACAAAATCATTACATTTTAACAAAAGCATTGAGTTCTCACAAAAGCACTAACCATTTATAAAACCCTAGTGCCTATATAGAGCCTTAATGCATTTGTACAAATGTGTTATGTCAGGTACAAAGGTGCATCATTGGGATTATAAAACCATCAAACCAAAGTGAAATTTCTTTTTTTTTCCTAAATCTAACCTAAATTTAGCTATCTCAAATTATTTGCAAAGGAATGTTATCGAGGTACATACTGAGCCACCTCAAACAACCAATGTCTAGAACTGAAAAACTCTGTCAACTTGATGGAGGGCTCAAATAACCTATACCATCATGTCAATCACTCTATAGTAAATCACAAGAATTTACAAAAGGCTATAGAAATTTCCAAGCAAAGAATGCAAATGAGGCTGAAATTCACCCAAATGAGCATATATTCCTAGTAAAACCTAGGGTTTTTGCCTTGCAACTCAATTTTCTAGCTTCATATCTAGTCATGGTCAGTTCATCAACTTCTTATGACTTATTGTTTTCCTCTTTTTAGTCAAACAACTCCTATAACCTTTACATAATCTCCACCCAAAAATTTTCCAATTGATCTCTCAAGGGGGCAACACACCAACATTCCTTCATCTACTGGAGCACAATGGGGCATTAGGAAAAATAAAATAAAATTTAATTTCTTCGGAGCAGTATTAGTTCTTTGAAGCCATACAACAAGTAAATTGCTTCAAAGAGGGGCAAAATGAAAACACCTAAAAATTTCCTAAGCATATAACACACCTTGCTTTCATTTAGTAACACCATTTTCCTCACTATCATCTAACTCTTCTATTTAATTAAATAATATCCAATGATTTAGTTAAATTCATTGTATTCCCCTATTAATCAAATAATTAAGGTGTTATTTGATTAATTCTTCATAATTTAGCATTTTCACCCTTTTGATTAAATAATTCCAAATTATTTAATCAAAATGCTAATAATACCTCTTGATTAAATAATTCATAATTATTTAATTAAAGACCTTAAATCTTCCAACTTGCATAATTAAATGATTTTCATAATTGTTTAATTATCTAATTTTCCTCCAACTCTCTAACTTGCACAAATAATATATTCTTTAAATTTAATATTCCCTTTTCAAATTCAAATTCTTCCCCCGAATTCAAAATATCTCCAATAGGATTCTATGAATTAAGAGATATTGTTTTGTCTTTCATGGATTATGAACCATTGATTAAATCCTTGATCCACACCTTCTTGGATTACGAATTATTGATTTAATCCTTGATCCATACTTGCCTCTTTAATCTTCTTTCATCCATTGGTTACCATTTTCAATCCTTATCATTGATCAAAATTCCTAAAATCTATGAATTCCAAGCATTTTAACATGAATTATATTCACAATCTTCATTGTACGGTCCTTACTCTCTTGAATTCTTATTTCATTATTAACCAATTTGATAACATTTGAGATCATCTTTGTGAATCAATCACCTTTTAACCAAGCTTTTGCAAATGGATTAGGTGAATTTGAGCACTCCATGTCACTACACTACAAGTTTGCTTCAAATCCACAATGGGATTGGGATATTTGTACATTAGTTATATTCAATTACTTTGAAATATATCTTTAATTATTTTGATTGAGTCTTTTAATATTGTTAATTGAATTTCATTGAGTATGGCTTTCATTCGATCATTATCGTATTTGATTTTAGTTAAATTATGTTGCTATTTAATCATCTAAGCTAACCATACAATAATCATAAAATAGAATATACTCATAATCACTAACATTAGAAGAATAATTTCCATTCAACTCAATATATTTGTTTAAATAAATGTATAATTATGAATTTTCCTAAATTATATCATCCCTTTTTCTATAAAATTTAGAATTATATATTTTGATGTAATGTATCTATCTAATTAATTGGACCATATATGTGATGATAAACAAAAAGACATTTAACTTTTTATGGTAGAATTATAGATACATCCATTATTTTAAACAAGAGGTAAACTGTTATACGTTTATCCTAAAACTTGTTCCAATATAATATATTGAGGATCCTTTAATTTATCAATATCTTGAAATCTCTTTTTGTGATACCTACATGATGATCCTCATCATGTTTAACTTAAGTTTCATCCTCACTTCCTCCAATTTCTAAAGTCAACAATGGTTATAACTCATTTGAATAATAAGTGAGAAAAATAATGATGAAAACTTGATGATTTTCTACTAAATTATACCCATATTTGCATAAAATTTCATATAAATCTAAAACATTTTATCATTAATTTTATATATATATATTCACTAGAAGTTTCTTTGATTAAAGTTCCTAGCAAGAGAGTTTTTTTATTGTTTAAGCATACTTCATGTGTGTCCATTGTCCATTGTAGTTGGATTATAATTATATTTGTTAAATACTTTGATAAATTACTTTCCTCAATTCATTTATTTATGTGTTGTTAGATATCCAAGTTCCTAATAATTCTTAGGTTTTTGAATAAAGGAAGTTTGAATGAAGTTGGTAACCATGATAAAATTAAATTTATCAAGTAGCAATAATATCCTATAGAACTCAACCTAAAAATTTATGATAAGAATAGTAAAGGAAAATTGATTTTGATAGATAGGAATTTCAAAACTATGTAAGTTATCATAAAAATAATAATGAAACATTTAAATAGTACCACACAAGTTAGTAATGATTCTTTCCCACTAGTTTAGAATCCTAATTTTGGATATGGTGAAAGCCAAATTAATTTTTTTTTAAATTCTAATACCTTGTCATGGAAAAGACCTTGTTGATCTCACAAGAATGATATGGGTTATAAATTTAGGTGTTTAGTCTAGACTCAAACCCTTTGAAAAATGATTTCTCAATTTCTACCTATAGGTCTAATAACTACAAATGGTTTTTAATGTGTAACCTAATTTCACATTGTCTCACACTACTATATTTTAAACATTCTTTAATTATACAAGAGTGAATCCACCATACTAAATTAATTCTAAATAAGATAAATAGAAAATAAATTTATTAGCAAGTCAACATAATGATGAAATTATTTTTCACCATCATTACACTTGAAACATAGAATAATGGGATAGGGTTCACTACACATAGGGTTTTATACTAAATTTGGGATATTTCACCAAACTTACTATAAATAGAAAGGTAAAAATGGAGTGAATGAACCCATCTATTATTCTATTTCATTCAAGAAATGAGATCCCTCAAGTCAAAATCCACTTTCAACCCTTAGGTGAGTGAATTCTTTGAGGAATCTTGCAATTTCCCTTTTTGTGTTAGGATGAGTGTCTAAGCTAAATAACACTTTGGGGAGAAATATTAAGACCATCAAATAAACTCCAAATTACAAGCTATAAAGTGCATTTATAAGCTTAAACATAATACTAATGGAACCTACATACTTTAGGGAGAGTTTGGAAGGGATAAATGTTGTATAAATTTTGAGTTTCCACAACTCAAAATCACTACTATTGAATTGGTTTGGTGCTAGTGGCTTGTTCTATTGGAATGACTTGGCTCTATCGATAGGACCCTAACGGTAGTCCCAACAACAGCACAATAAAGTTCTTTTGTTGCTAAGACACTATGTCATTGTTGTGACTCTATTTTGAGTCCCAACAATAGAACGATATGACGGGGGCAGTGGGGACCATGGCAGTGTAATATAATATGATGTTGATCAATGGTCATGATAAGATCTAATCCAACAATGCTCATTTACTCCATGCTCCTTTATGATGAAGACTGGTAGACTTTTGTGGAGTGAGTGGAATTGAGTGGAATTGTTTGAGCAGTTGGCATCTGCCAGCTTGATCAATGATTGATTAAGACTTAATCTAATGATGTCCGCTAGCCCTGCACCTCTTGTGGTGGGTCCCAAGTGACTCCTGCAGGGTGTGCGGTCTTCAAAAACATGTTATGGTGGACCCGACTATTTCCAAGTTAGAAAGTGATAATTGGCTAGGGATAGCTAATGACTAGTTGACGATTAACAAGGAAAATGAATGAGCATCACTGGGACTGTGTGTCATCAAAGAGACTGTGGAAAGTGTCTCCATAATGACCTGATATAGTTTGAACATTGACGATTGGTGAATTGAATCCAAAAATTTTCTGGTCTCAGGAACTAAAGAGACCAATAAATGTATTGAATCACTTGGTAATGATATTGAAGGTGTGGTTTGAAGACTACTAAATAATAGTTTTCATGTTGTTTTACATTGTATCTTGAAGAAGATTGTAACAGTGTGAAGAGCAATTGTATTTTGAGTTAACACTGGAAGTGATTTTTTGCAATTATATGTAATCCATTTTACTGTAATACAAAGTGACTTTACTTGGTGTGTAGGTTCTTCTCCTGTAAGGTTTTTCCCACATAAATCTAATGTTCAATTTTGTGTTTGAAATTGTCTATCTATTCATGTGTATAAGTTTCTTAAATGAACTGTAACTGTAATTGAAAATCAAAAGTGTCGTCTATATTACTTTCTCCTATAAGATTGGTATTTGGAAGGTGTTTTTGCATCTATATTTCCTTACAACTGGTATCAAATCTTGGCTAGCTGTGTTATCCTTGTGGGTAAGTCGAGTTTTTTGTGTTAATTTTGTTCAGTGTGAGTCTTGCATAGAATCTATTTGAAAACTTGTTACAGGTTTGAGATGGAAAGGAAATCCGGAAAGATGGAAATTGAGAAATTCAATGGTAGCAATTTTGAGTTGTGGAAACTCAAAATGGAAGACCTATTGGTTGAGAGAGATATCTAGATTGTTGTTAGGGGAGCCAAACCATCATGCATGAAACAAGATTGGGACCTAGTAGATAGAAAAGCTAGAGGGTTGATAAGACTTTGTCTGGATGATTTTGTTCTCCTAAACATCCATGAGAAGACTGCATCTTCATTATGGAAGAAACTTGGTGATATTTATCAAGGAAAGTCTCTGGTGAATAAGTTTTTCCTAAGGAATAAGTTATACTCCCTGAAAATGGAAGAAGGAGCATTTATAGCAAACCATTTGAATTCGTTTAATATGATTGTTGCACAGTTGGCATCTATGTGTGTGAAGATAAGGGAGGAGGATTTTTGTATGCTTTTCTTATGTTCCTTACCTGACACTTGGGATCATCTGGTAATGGCTATTGGAAGTACAACAACCACCTTTAAGATGGAAGATGTGGTTGCTTCGTTGTTGTTTGAAGAAATGCGAAGGAAATATTCTGAGATGGCCAAGGAGGCCCTTGCTATTTGTGGCAAATCAAAGGAGAGAGGTAAGAAGAAAGATAAGAATTCAAAGTCCAAATATGAAGGGAGATCAAAGTCTCCTAGCAAGAAGTCCAAGGAAAAATGTTGGAATTGTGGGTAGACTAGTCATATCCGAAAGGATTGCAAAGAGGAGAAAAAGAAAAAGAGCAACAACTCTCTGACAATGATTCATCTTAGAGCGATGCAAACACCTTCATTACAGCCTTGGCGACTCAGGCATTAGATGATGTCTGGCTGATTGACTCAAGTACATCTTTCTACATGACATCTCATAGAGATTGGTTCACAAAGTATGAACCGTATGTTGGTGGAAAGGTGTATTTGGCAAGTGATTCATCTCTTGAAATTGTTGGTGATGGAAGAGTCAAAATCCAATTTCCTAATGAAATAATTAAAGGAATTGATGGTGTAATGCACATGGGTGATCCCACAATACTGGTTTATAATGTTTGGCCAAACTGGACACTGAACTGATTTTTCTAACTAAATCTTCACTTTCGGGCACCTATAGTGGCTAAACCGTGAGGAATTTGAAGATGATGCAAACTAGTGATTTGTGACATTTTGTCCGTAGACTCTAAATTTATTTTTTTCAATTTTTTTGAAATCAAATTGCACTTCTTTTTCCATCTCCTTTGAAAACTAATATTTTTCAATAAACACCATTTTTAAGGAGTGATGCTCACCATATACAACATAATTTTTTTTCCATGAAGGATAAAATTCTAACTTTTTTGAATTTATATTTGTAACTACGGGGTATGTGCAAGATCATGATGGGCCAAAAAGTGGTGTATGTAACTAATATGATGGCCCATGTGGCTGGAAACTTTTTTTTACCCAAAATTGATGAAACAAAAAGGGATTTTAAAGGAGATTCTCAACTTTCCACCAATATAAATTATGCTTTACTTTGAATTTAATAAATAATTATTATTCATTTTCTATTTTAATTACGACTAAAGTCCTAATTGATAAGTTGATTGAAAACATCTATAGCTTTCAAATGGTATCACATTTTTGAATCTAAAATATGCATCACATTTTATGCTTCACTTACTATAGGATTAAAAAAAAAATGAATTTCATGAAGTTTTGATCAAGTTAAGGTGGTCAAACATACGATTTTTATATTTTTAAAAGTTGTAATAAAATTCATAATTAATTATTTACTTGGAAAAAATTACAAAAAAATATGCATCACAACGAGACATGAGTCCTCTACTTATATCTAAAATCTTATAAAAAATATTATCATTTTATTGTGGTTAGGGTGGTTAGACAAACACCTACTTATTTTTTCTTGAAATTCAAGTACTATTGCACTGAAATTTCAAATTTTCACCAAATAGATATATTTTTTTATAAAATAAACCTAGTAGTTTAGAAACTACATTCAATTTGCTACAAATTCTAATCTTACATATTTTTGAAATAATATAGATAAATTATTCAAATTTTTACATCAAGTTTCCTAACTCTAATTTTTCTAATTTTTTTGCCACTTTAGGGCCTATTTTTTCCATGATGATCTGCACATACCCTACTTTATCTAGTGCTTTCATTTAGTTTCATAGTGTTTTATTGAATATTTTTTCCTTAATCAAGTTTTGAAGTCAAACCAATTACAATTTAGACATAGGCGGACTATATACAACATAACTTTTTTGTGTGTATCAAAATTCTTTTTTCTTTTTTTTTATCAAGGACTTCAATATCTAGTGCACTGATATTTTTCAAAAAAAATTGAATCCTCTACTATTTTTCTAGATGTGCAGAACAGAGAGCTTGATTTTTGATAAAAAAAACTACATTCACAAGAAATAAAAAATAAATATAATAATTAAATTAAATTTATTTAAATTTGGGAAGCTTGTAATAAGGACTACATACTTACAAAAAATAAATTTTAAATGAATTCATTTGATCCCCCAAAAGGTAAATCAAAAGTGGTTTTTTATCAACATTTTGATAGGTGTAAAGGAGACTTCGTTATAGGTATGGTTTAAAACTAGCAGGGTTCCATCCAAGGGGTTTTGATCTAAGGTGGTTCAATGAAACCCTCTTCAATTGGAATCCTTTAAATGGAACTTTTCAAGGATTAAATCATTATATGTTCTAAAAATATGTGATTTCAACAAAAATTAAGATCTCCCAAAAATTGTAAACAAGTATTGTGGGATCACCCACATACCAGGTCTGGCTCAAAATCTGCTTTATGTTAGTAAGTTGAATGATGTTGGCGTGTAGGTTTCTTTCTTGAGTGGTGGTGGTTGCAAAATGGCTAAAGGTTTGATGGTGCTGGAAAATGGTGCTTGTATTGGTACTCTGTACAAGTTGGATGCACAAGCAGTCCAATGCAACAGTGTCTCTATAGAGTCAAATAAAGTTGCTCACGAAGGGAAGGGAAAAAATGTTTCTCTAGGTGAAAAATCTTTAGAGGTGAAACTTCCAGTAGAGAAGACCATGTTGTGGTATCATAGACTCAGTCGCATTAGAGAAAAAGGCTTAAGGGCATTGAAAAATAAAAACCTGGTAGAAGGGATTGTTGATTGTAACCTTGAGTTTGATTTTTGCAAACATTGTATATATGGAAAACAACACCATGTTTCATTTTATTCTAGTCCTCATAAATCTTCTAGCATATTGGATTATGTTCACTCTAATGTTTTTGGTCCAATGAATTTTCCTTTGTTATCGAATTCTAGATATTATGTTTCTTTTATTGATGATTATTTGAGAAGGGCATTTGTATACTTTCTTAAAAGTAAGAAGTTTTCAATCGGTTTAAAGAGTTTAAAAGCTTGGTAGAAAATTAGACTAGTAGAAAAATTAAATGATTAAGGATGGATAATGACGGTGAATTATGTTCTGCAAATTTTGAAAGGTATTGCAAAGAGTCTATTATATATAATATAATATAATATAATACATTATATTTATATATTATATATTGCATATTATGTATATTATATTTTATATAATATTGTAATATTATATATCATATAATATTGCAATAAATTATATATTATATTTTAATTATATTATATTAATAATAATATTATATATTATAAAGAATCTGATCACTAATAAATACAAATCCATAATGTGACCAAAAAGGCACTTAGGGAACGTGCCAAAATGGACAAAAATAAAAATTGGAAACAATGCTCCATATTTCGTATCTTGGCCAAAAAATATCTCTCTCAATCAAAATACAGATCAATCCTCTACAAAAATGAAATCAGGAATTAGGGCATCAACCAAACAAAAGAAGAGTGAATTCCCAAAAAATTAAAATGCAAGCAAAAAAAAGAAATTTATACCATTTGTATATGTATCACTGGTGGTTACAGAATGATAGAGGCACTTAAGCATAAGAATTTGAAAAAATGAAAGAAAAAATATTATAGCGAGAAGTTTGCACCTAAAATGCAAAATGATAGAAAAGAGAATAGAAATGTTTGCACGTTAGTTTTTTTGAAATACATATTAGAAATTGATGTGCAAGAAGAAATAGATGAAGAAATTGAACTCTTGCTAGACTTGGCCATTATATGCAAAATAATATGACCCAAAAAAAGAAGAGATATCATAGAGAAATGGGCTCAGACAATCTAGAAATAGGATCATGTGATCAAATTCTTTCCCAATAGTTTCTTTATTGTAGCATTTCTATCAAAAGAGGATAGGAATACAAATTTGAAAAATAGAATCTAGAGAATTGAAGGAAGCCCAATATATGCAAAAATGGGAACCAAATTTTAACCCATGAAAATTTGACCCATAGATAGAGGCGAAATGGATTAGATTATACAACATGCCTCTAGAATATTAGTTGAAAGAGTGCCTAGAAAAAATTGGGAGATATTTAGGCACGTTATTAGAAATTGATATCCCTCTAGTGGAAAAAAGCTCATATCTTTATGCAAGGATTCAAATAGCATCGATTAAAAAATTACCAAAAGAAGTAAAATTAAAATCCAAAACTGGGAATTGGAGGCAAGAATTAGAAGAGGAAGAACAAAATCTATGTTTCCTGAAGTGTGGACAAAGAAACCACTGATTAGAGAATTGTAAGATTCTTCCAAAAACTAAAAAGATATGGATGAAAAAGGAAAATAACAAAAGGTCATAGGATGATACAAATTCAAAAATAGGAAGCCCTAATAAGCATAACACAATGATAAACATACCAAAAGTAAATAAAGAAGCAATTTTAGGAAGAATGAAATTGAACAAGAAAGGAGTGTAAGGAAAGAAGATATCAACTCTGAGCTAAATATCATAACAAGGATTGATCTCTCTACATAGAAGTTTGAAGAAAATAAAGAAACCATCTCCAAAAGTGAAAATGAAGAGGAATATGATGAATTAGATATTATAGATACAAGAAGTATTTCTTTGACAATAGATCGATTGCTTGAACCCACCAACAAAGCAAAGAAGTAGAAAGCCCAAAAAACAAATAAGCAGAGGAGAGAAGAATTTTCCCAGGAGAAGGGGATTAAAAGCATCAAGAATTTCCTACATAATACAAAGGGAGAGGAGCACTCCCTCCTCAGGGCACCATGAAAATACTAACATGGAGTGTTAGGGGCTTAAACGTCCCTAACAAAAGACGCTTAATTAAGCGTCAAATTGAAAGAGTGGAATTAGATATAATATTAATGCAAGAAACTAAGTTAGAAGAAGAAGGCAATTGAATCATCCATCTAGGAGGATGGGAGGAATCCTACTCAAAGTCTTATGGTACAGTAGGAGGTATTGGAATTGTGTGGCATAGTAATAATGTTGGGTTGAATATAATTGAGAAGGAAGCAAATTGGATAATGTGTGAGGTCTCAAGTCTAAAGTGCAACCTCAAATTCATCAAGTTCAATATATATGTCCCAGTTAGAAATCAAGATAATGAAAAATTATGGGAAACATTAAGTCAAAAGTTATATACCATCAGTAGGAGAAGGGTTATTTTGGGAGAAGATTTTAATGTGGTTCTCAAGAAAGAGGAAAAACTTGGAGGGAATGGTAAAAAACCATCTTCAACGTGTGAATTCAGACAATTATTAACCAATAATGATCTAATAGATACCCAAACAAAGAATGGCTCATATCAATGGTCAAATAGGTGGGATGGTGTTTGTTGCATTAGATAAAAATTAGATAGATTTGTTTACTCACAGTGTTGGCTAGAAACAAACTACAATCTAGAAGCATGTATTCTTCCTTTAGACAGGTCTAATTACCTACCCATCAAAATAATGATTACAATAGATAAAATCATCGAAAGAGTTCCTTTAAAGTGGAAAAGACGTGTTTTAGAAAGGAAGAATTGGTAGATCTAATTGAACAATGGTGGAATGAAGCACCAATGTGTGTAGGGACTAAAAGCTTCATATTCACAAATAAACTTAAACACATCAAAAGAAAACTACAAGAGTGGAATCGTATAGTCTTCAAAAGCATATTTGATGGAAGAGAGAGATTAGAAGAACTGTCAGAATTGAATGAAAACATAATGAAAAATGGAGTTTCAAGAAAATTATAAAAAGGAAAAACTAATCATGGAAAAATATGATGAGATCCTAGCTAGAGAAGAAGAATATTGGCGTGCTGGCAGGGTGAGGAATTTGAAGATGATGCAAACTAGTGATTTTTTGGCCAAACTGGACACTGAACTAATTTTTTTCTAACTAAATCTTCACTTTTGAGCACCTATAGCAACTAAACCGTGAGGAATTTGAAGATGATGCAAACTAGTGATTTGCAAAAAAAATTCTGTAGATTCTAAATATATTTGTTTTATTCTTTTTGGAATCAGATTGCACTTCTTTTTCCATCTCCTTCGAAAACTAGTTTTTTTAAGTAAACACCATTTTTAAGGAGTGATGCTCACCGTACACAACATAACTTTTTTTCCATGAAGGATAAAATTCAATTTTTTTCAAATTTAGTTTTGTATCTATGATATCTAGTGCTTTCATTTGGTTTCATAGTGTTTTATTGAATATTATTTCCTTAATCAAGTTTTGAAGTCAAAGCAATTACAATTCAGACATAGGCGAACTGTATACAACTTACATTTTTTGTATGTATCGAAATTCAATTTTTTTTTGTTGGATCAAGGATTTCAACATCTAGTGTACTAATATTTAAAAAAAAAAATTGATAATCTGCTATTTTTCCATATGTGCATAACAGAGAGCTTGATTTTCGGTGAAAAAGCTACATTCACAAGAAATAAAAAATAAATATAATAATTAAATTAAATTTATTTAAAATTATACTTTTTGGGAAGCTTATAATAAGGACTACATACCTACAAAAAAAAATTAAAATCAATTCATTTGATCCCCCAATAGGTAAATCAAAAGTGGTTTTTTATCAACATTTTGATAGGTGTAAAGGAGACTTTGTTATAGGCATGGTTTAAAACTAGCGAGGTTATATTCAAGTTGGTTTGATCTAAGGTAGTTCAATCAAGCCCTCTTTAATTGGAATCCTTTAAATGGAACTTTTCAAGGCTTAAATCATTATATTTTGTAAAATATGTGATTTTAGCAAAAATTGGGATCTCCCAGAAATTGTAAACTAGTATTGTGGGATCACCTCACACTAAATCATGAGAAGTATGGTATGTGAAGGAGATGCAAATACAATTTTTTCATAACACATTTAAAATAAAAAGAGCCCAAAAAATATCTCGGCAATCCAATCTCCTAATGGCAAGATAATTGAGGAAGTAGAGAAAATACCAGAAGAAGCAGTTAAGTTCTTTCAACAACTTCTAGCCCTGGATGGTGTAGTACACTCATTGAATAATGGGGTAATTCTCATAAATATCCCAAAGTTAATATCTCAAGAAGAGAATGTTGTTCTTACCGTACCTTTCACAATAGAAGTAAAAGGTGTTGTCTTCCAATTACACCCTGAGAAATCACTAGCCTGATAAATGGATTTCCTATCTTCTTCTATCACAAATGTTGGCACTTTCTAGAAAAAGATGTCTAGGAAGTAGTGGAGGACTTTAGGTGAAAAAAGAAATTTTTTAAAGACATTAACAACATAGTGTTAGTCTTAATACCAAAGAAAGAGGTATGTACCAGTTTTGGAGATTACTACCAAATATCGCTTTGCAACACAATCTATAAAATAGTTTCAAAAGCCTTGGCTAATAGGTTAAAAAAGATACTTGAAAAGATTATCTCAATCAATCAAAGTGGTTTTACTCTAGGAAGGGATATTGTTGACATCATTATATTAGAAAATGAAGCACTATGTGCAATAAATAAAGATAGATTAGAAAGTATGATGATAAAATTAGACTTGAGCAAAGCGAATGGCAGAGTAAGGTGGAGATTTTTTTATTAAAATCATGGAACAATTTGGCTTTTGTAAGGATTGGCTTCAAATGATTTTCTACTACCTTTCATGAGTAAGATATTCAGTATTAATTAACAACACTCCACCTAGTTTCTATGAAAGCACAAACAGAATTAGGCAGGGGGATCCAATCTCCCCCTTCCTATTTGTAAAAATGGTTGAAGCCCTTAGTAGGCACATTGTGAATTATCCAAACCAAGGATATTGGAAAGGATTGTAGATTGCTGAAAATATAGAAGAAACCACTCATTTGAAATTTTCATATGACAACATTTAATATGGAGAAGAACAATTAGAGAAGTTGAAATGATAAAAAATGCATGGAAGAATACACCAATGCCTCCAGTCAGCAAATAAACAAAGACAAAATCAAAAATATATTTTTTCAATACAAAGAAAATAATGCATAGATGGATAGCAAAAATAGTGGGATATACTGTAATATATCTTACCCCTTGTAAATACTTGGGAGTGCCTATATTCAAAGGAATAGTAAGACGCGACTATGGGAACAAATAAAGGAAACTGTAGAGAGAAATCACTAAGTTGGCAAGGGAAATGGCTAACACTGGATGGATGTATAACAAGATAAAAGTTATATTCTTAGCAATACCAATCTATACAATGTCTTGTATGCAATTAACATCAAAAGAGGCAACAAGTTTGGAAAGTACCTTAAAGCATTTCTTATGGGATGGATCAAACGAGCAACATAGAATTCCTTTAATTCATTGGGATAATGTATGCAAATCCCAAGTAGATGGAGGAATAGGAATAATAAATCTAAAAGCACACAATTTGGCATTAGGCACTAAACTAATATGGAAAATATATCAAAATCCATCATTGTTGTGGTGCAAAATAATGCAACAAAAATATCTTGATAACTCGGATCCAAAAAGAATTCTTACAATAGAAAATGCCTGAGGGGGTTCACATGTGTGGAATTTTATGCTAAATCATAGACATAATCACAAATTATTTAACATGGCAAATAAATGGTGAAAGCAAGACAAACATTTTGCAAGATTCATGGGGAGGACATAAGCCATTGATCGAATACCCGGAGTTAACGTCTCATATTCCCTTCTATCAGTTGCAGGGTAGGAAAGCATGTTTGGGACTATGTAAAGACCGATAAAAATGGAATTTGTAGATGGATGAACTTTCAATCTCTCCCCATCAAAATACTATAAAAGAAGAGGTTAACAAAAATTTTGGAAGAAAGACAAGTATGCTTGAACAATCAGAAAGATAGAATAATATGGTGTGGTGTGAATTCGAGAAGGTATATTAAATTAAGATGAGATACTAGATCCAAATGAAACAAGGCGATAAATTGTGGCCTCAAAAACTATGTTGGGGATGATGGGTATTACCTAAGGCAGGAGCCTTTATGTGGAAAACACTCCATTGTAGGATTCTGACTTTTGATCAATTGAAGTCAATTGGAATTGAAGGCCCCACTGGTGTGTCATGTGCAAAGATAATGAAGAAAATACAGATCAATCCAGTTCTAAATTGTCCCTATGTTGTGCAATGCTAGGATTGGCTATTAGGAAAAATGGGATGGGCTACTTTGAGAAACAATTACCTGTGGGATTTTCTTTTAAGCTGGACATCATTTAAAAAAGAAGCATATTGGGGAAAAATATGGCAGGTAGCTCCACCAATTATGATTTCGAACATATGGAAAGAAAGAAATAGAAGAATATTTTAGGATAAGACTATGATAGTAAACAAATTAACATTAGTCATAGAAAGGAACATTTAAGAATGGATGAATTCTCATATCAAATTGCAGAAGAAAAAAAAATCACATTATGGGATGATGATCTTATGAAGAAATGTAATTCGCTCAAGGTTCCTCTATTCTTCCAGTTTTCTCCAAACCCTAAGTTGAAAAGATTGAAGGAAAAATGGAACCCCCCTCCAAGAGGAAGATTAAAGCTAAATACGAACGGAGCATCATACACAATGAGAAAGTCAGGAATCAGATGCATCATACACAATGAGGAAAGCTGAGGAAGTCAGGAATCAGATGCATCATACACAATGAGAAAGGTAAACTAATATAAGCCTTATCAACTAAATTCTTGATATCTACAAACAATGCATAAGAGATTGAAGGAATTTTAAGGGGGCCACTATTATCAAATATAGAGTTGGAAAGTGATTCGATAGTCAGCATAAATGCCATTACAAATAGATAAATAGGTGATTGTAATATTCAATCCAAAGTAAAAAATAATGGAATCGATGCAGGAATCGCAGATACTCTATATAAGTCATATTTATCGAGAACCAAATAGGGAAATACTATTAGAAAATAGTGGAATTGATCAACTTGAAATGACTAAAGTTGGAAATCAAGTAAATATATGAAATGACCTGGAATCAATAGTTATATCTGAAATAAATAGGCTATCTAGCGATGATTTGGAAGGACTACAGATAAAGGAGAAGATAAGGAATAGAAGCAACAATAAAAGGTAAAACACATATATCACAAAAGGTATATATCGTCTCTTATTACACTAAAAAGAGGAATGTAACAGTAGACTTAATAAAGCTAAAACCAACACTACCAATGTAACATTTTGTACCAGACATTTTTAAAACCTAGCTTCCCAGACCTTAAGCATTTAATTGCTTGTCCATATTTTGTAGGAGAGAATGGATTTTGGAAACTTTGTTCAAAATCCTTGGCCTCTAGTGTAGGGCTACATTTTCTCTCTTACCTTCAATTTGCACCTCTGAATATTTCTTGGTGCAAGCCAAAGCTAAAGTTTTGGATACTAAGTAATCACAAAATGGAAAGGATTGGTTTTACTCATTGCAAATTTTTTCTTGCCCCTTAGCTTTGGTTTTATTGCACTTTACCCTAAATCAAGTTTTCCTCTCTTGCAAACTCTTTTAACAATGCTCTATCTCAAAAACTTCACACATGTATCCTTCTTTGTTCTTCCCATTCTTAAACTTTGAAATGGAGCTGATAAAGAATCTTTTATCAATTCTATTTCTTTTTAATACCCTATATTGGACCACGATTTACATTAATCATAATTATTTTCAACCCAAATCAAAACAAGGGTTTTGTATCAAATAAATCAACCCTAACCCTATCCTAAATGTGAAAATTTCACTTTTCAATCAAAATTTGACCCTCTCACTTGGGAACTGTCGATTCCTAAATGAAATTGTCAAAGAATTAAGTAGCACTTATGGTACTCTCGAATCTATTGGGCACGGCTTTGCTCCTATGCCTCTTTCATTTTTTTTTCAAATTCAAGTGTAATACACAAAATTAACATTTAAAAGTTTTATATGGATCTTATAAGAATCTCTTTCTAATCTTGAATTATAATTAGGGTTTCTAGAAGAAATAACATGAAAAACCCACATTGAACCCATTTTTTGACCCATTTGTATTTCTAAACACATAATTTTAAACTTTCAACAGAAAAAGAAAAAGATGTTTCAAATTTAGCCCAAACATATTACTAGACAATGGATTCTTGACAGAGACATCATAATATTCAAAGCATATCATTAAGTTTAGGTCCTTTTAAATTCATGCATAGGCAAAAAAATTCTAACAGAGTTTATCAATAAATAGACTTATCTTTCAATTATTGCCTTCGATTACATTGCAATTTCAAGCTCTAGACTATATTTTCTTTAATATTATCAACTAATAAACTTGTGTATCTTTGATTCATAAGACTACCAAAAACTATATATCATACAATGGTCCTAGATGCACAATAAACCTAACATGTCTCCTGGCCATTATAACAAAAAAGCCCAAAAACTTGAGAAGTAATGATAATATAATTACATTACCAAAGCCCCAACGCTACAACTTGATAATTTCCAAGGGGTACTCCATCGTGCTTCCACAAAAAGATGCCTGCTCCAAACCCTAATCTTCTTCCAACTGGGCAAACTCTTCCAACCAATTGAATTCTTGTACTGGCTGGTAATGATACAGCTTTTTCAAAAAATAGAAACCCTCCATTACCCGGATATGGTGAGCTCATAGCTCAACGCCTAATATATCCAATAAGAATGGAAGGTTCTCAACATTTGGGTCAAGATGGCGACCCAAATCTTGGGGTCTAGATATCTCAATGCCATAATGTGTAGCTTCTACAACTTCATATAACCCACCAAGAAGGTTTGGATTGAACAATGCCTATGTCATCTCTATTACAATTCCTTTGGGAACATAGATATCTAGTAGAGAGGCTACAAAACGAGATGAGATGTTAGCATTCACTCGATATCTCTCGTCTAAAACCAGGAAGCTTTTACCCAAAACTAACCTCACTACCTTCCTGGTCAAAAAATCATTCTCTTGTAACACCATCTTAAGACACTGCTCTATAATCCTTCCCAAAAAGGAAAGTTGGCTCTTTTCACTGGTAAGGAGGATTGGTGTCTCCATATTCACAAACTGAGTTCCTTTCTCCATTGTGTTGGATTTTGATCTCAACTGTAAAACTGGTAAACTGTATTGTGTACTCATTAATGAGTATTTGACTTGAGTGCCGAAGGGTTTATGCACCATTGGCAATAGATTGAAATCCCATCAGATACATCCAGGTTAAGTCTTTGGCTCTCAGACATGAGATGGTCTAGAACACACATATTGATTATTGCAAAATAACGTCATAAAGCTTGGAAGGGGATGTGCGTATGACATCTGAGATATGCATAATCATTGACATGCGTACCAAGGAACGTCCCATTAGCTAACTTCAAAACGTTAAGTATCACCTTCCAAGCCAATATTTAATGTGGCATTATGGCTTTATCAACTCACTAAATAAGGGACCCAAGGCTTATAGAAACAAAAATTGATCACAAGATAGTTTACTGCTATATTCCTCTTTTTGGATCAATTTGCACAGATTTGGGGAGACTCTATGAAGGAACAAGGAAAATGGTAACTTTTATATCATTACATTGTAAAGTTGGAAACAATAAACTTTGGCAAATTGAAATAAAGCCATTTCACATGCTATCTAAAGATTTTTAAGAGGACAACCCCTTCTGGTAACACTTACCTTAAAAAAAAATATATTATATATTATATATTAATCATATAATATATATTAATATATATTAATTATATATAATATATATTATATTATATTATATTTTATATTATATTAATATTATAATATATATTATATATTATTATAATATATTATAATAATAAAATGTAATATGTTTATTTTTTTATGATTTCATTAGAAAAGGATATTTGTTTAGTTCTGGTTCGTATCATGGTAACATGTACTTATTACCTAACCCTAGTAAAAAGTCAAACTAGAATTTCATGTTTTTGGGAAAATGAAAAATGTTTATTTTGTCATATTGCCACTTTTTTGACCCCCATAAACTTACACAAATCCAATTGTAATCATCAAAAGAGAAATGAAAAAGCAGAATTACAATCAACAAAAGGATTGAGCTTAATTGTCAATTTCAGACAATGGAAGGTTTGTCATTTTGTAATCATTCATGAGTTTGTACTCAGATCGGGGAGTAGTAGCTTCCTTGGATTGTAGGCCTAAACTGAAGTGTAATCAAGGAGTTGTAGCTTCCTTGGGAGTGACTATAAAACCTCTTTATAGGGAGTAGTAGCTTCCTTGGGTTGTAGCCCTAAAAAATAGTTCTAATTGTTATTCATTTGTGAGGTTTGATTAGGACAGTAGCTCCTAACACCATTTCACACCGTGGTTTTTCCCCTCTAGGGTTTTCGACATACATTTGGTGTTGTGTTGTGCATTGTTTCTATCGTTCATGTTCTTTCTTATGCAGTTGAATTTGAAGTTTATTTTGCTTTGGAAGTTTTGAGATTTGATAGAATATTGATTCACCCCCCCCCTCTTAGTATTCTAGTGTTTTCTCAATAATCAATATCAGAGCCTAGTTATTTAGAATAAGTCCAACAACTTGAAGAAGATCCAGGATGGCACGAGAAGGATCTTACAAGGCACCTAGATTTGATGGAACAAATTTCACTTCTTTGCAATTCAGGATGGAAACCTATATGTCCTCTTTAGGGTTTGGTGTTCGAAAATGATTCAAGGATGGTTATACTATTCCTATTACTCCTCCAATTGATCTAGCAGAGATTAGGGCCTATGAGAACAATGAGAAGGAAAATAATGCTATCTTGAGTGGGCTAGCAGATTCTAATCTTATAAAAGTAGTGCACTCCAAGTCAGCAAATGAGGTCTGGGATAAGCTTAGTGGAATTTATGAAGGGGTCATCAAAGTAAATAAATCCAAGTTGTAGATCTATAGAAGCAAGTTTGAGAACCTAAAAATGTAAGAGGATGTAGATATTGTTAGGTATTTTCTCTAGATAGATGTAGTGGTCAATGCAATCAAAGGTCTTCGTGAAGATCTTGAAGAATCTTTGGTGGTCAAAAAGGTAATGAGATCTCTTCCTAAAACTTATAGTTCTAAAGTATCTTCTATTGAAGCCAAAGATCTAGATAAGCTTTCAATGGATCAATTGTATGGTGCCCTTACTACATTTGAAATGAGAGAGTTTGATAAAGAAGGTCCAAAGAAGGAAGCAACTTTCAAAGCCAGTACAAAGGAAATGTATGAAGCATCTGATCAAGATAATGACACTGATGAAGAAAAAGAAATTATGTAAGGAAGTTTAAGAGGGATACCGACAAGTACAAAGGTAGGATGCCCTCTAAATGTTTCAATTATGGAGATGTTCGTCATTTTGCTTCTAAATTTCCCTTGAAATATTATGAAAAGAGAAACAAAGAGCCTAGAAGAAATAAGGTTAAGAAGAGTCTCTACTCCAAGGAAGATTCTTGCTCTTCAAAAGATGGTGATTCTATTGGCCCAGATAATGAAGATGAAATCATGTCCTTGACTACCAAAAAGACTAAAGATGGAACTAAAGATCCAAGTGTTGTGTGTACTTCTTTTCATGCAAAATATGAGGCAAATTCATGGGTGATTGATAGTGGTTGTTCCAATCACATGACAAGAGATAAAAGAAATTTTATCAAACTTGTGAAGTGAAATGGAGGCATAGTCAAGCTTGGAGATGATACTTCAATACATATCTGTGGAAAAGGTGAAATAAGTATTGCTAGAAAGCACATGATAGAAAATTCTATTTACGTTAAAGGTCTCAAGAACAATCTTCTTAGTGTGAGTTTGGTGTGCAAAAATTGATACGATCTAATATTCAATATAATGAAAGTGGATGTGAAATCAAAAAAGGAAAGTCTAGAAAATTGGTTGTTAAAGGATCCAGGACTAATGGTGACATATATAGTCTAAAGTGTCTCAATGGGAGAACTTTTTTTCTTAGAAAAACAATTGAATGTTGGTTTTGGCATAGGAGAATCCAAGATACATTAACTTTGACAATATTGTGAAGATCGGCTCATTGGATGTGGTAAGAGATATGCCTAACACAATCAAGCATGTAAGTACTATGTGCAAGAAATATCAATTTGGAAAACAGACAAGGATAAGTTTTGAATCTAAAGAGTATTCTTCCTATAGACCATTGAAGCTATTATACATACGGATTTGTGCAAACCTACAAGAACAAAAATTCTAAAAGGACAAAGGTATTTCATTCTTTTTATTGATGATTTCTCTAGGATGACATGGGTTACATTCTTGAAAGATAAGTTTGATTCTTTTAGTAGTTTCAAGATTTTCAAATCAATGGTTGAGAATGAAATGAATGCAAAGATCAAATGTTTGAGGTTTGATAGAGGAAGCGAGTTCACATCAAATGAGTTCAATGATTTTTGTGAAAAACATGGAGTAATAACTCCTCCGTGGAATGGGGTAGTGGGAAGGAAAAATAGGATTGTTCAAGAGATGGCAAGGACCATGATGATGGAAGAAAATATATTTGATTTTTATTATAGAGAAGAATTTCATATTGTAGATTATATTCTAAACAAAGGATTTTTAAGACTGAACAAAACTAAGACTCCTTATGGGTTATGGTATGGAAGAGCTACAATTGTTAGGTATTTTAGAGTATTTTGAAGCAAATGCTATATCAGAAGAGATGGATATTTTTTCAGGAAATTTGATTCAAGAGCTAACGAAGGTATCTTTCTTGGATATTCATCTCAGATTAAAGCTTATAGGTGCTACAACAAAATATCGGGAAGAATAGTTGAAAGTAAAAATTCCAAGGTTGATGAATATCTACATCAAAATATGAATGAAATTGAGGGCTACGGATCTGAAGTGCACCTCACTACTCACATGAATAATAAGAAGAAGAAGTTGAAGAGAAAGAAGAAAAGAACAGAAAAGAACAGTAAGAATCCTAAAAAGTATGTTCAAAAGAATTATTTAGAACATAATAATAATAATGAGCAATAATAATAATAATAATCATGAGAAATAATAATGGAGTACTGACTAGAAGAAGACTTGCAAAGATAAATGAACAAGTACATTTTTTTCTAATATCAAAGGTAGAACCATAAATGGTTTTTGATGCTAGAAAGGATGAAGGATGGATGTACAAGCAATGGAAGAATAATTGAATTAGATTGAGAAGAAACAAACTTGGGAACTAGTTCCAAGGCCTGCAGACAAAAATGTGATAGAAACAAAGTGGGCTTTTAGGAATAAATTGAATGAGGAAGGAAAATTTGTAAGAAAAAAATCTAGATTGGTATGTAAAGGCTATTCATAGGTGGAAGGAATTGATTTTGAGGGTACTTTTGGCTAAGTTGCAAGGATGGAGGTAATCAAGATGTTTCTTTCTTTTTTCTCACAAGGACTTCAAAGTTTATCAAATGGATGTAAATCAACTTTCTTGAATGAAGATTTGGAAGAAGAAATTTACATAGTGAAACTTGATGGATTTTGGTTATCAAAAGAACCAAACATGGTATGAAAACTCAAAAAGGCACTATATGGTCTCAAACAAGCTCCTAGGGCTTGGTATGCAAGGTTGGATAAGTACTTGCTTTTGCAAGGATTCAAGAAAGGCATCATAGATAGTAATATTTACTTCAAGATTAAGGATGAAATAATTTTGATAGTTGTTTTATATGTTGATGATCTATAATCTTTGGTAGAAATGATGAGATGTGTAAGAATTTTTCTAAAGAACATTTGCAAAAGGAATTTGAAATTTCTATGATAGGTGAGTTGTCCTTTCTTGGTCTTCAAATTGCTCAGCTAGATGATGGTATCTTTATTTCTCAAGAAAAGTATGTCAAAGATATTTTGAAGAAGTTTGGTATGGAAGATTGTAAAGGGTATGTGCAGGATCGTCATGGAAAAAATAGGCCCTTAAGTGGCAATGAAAATTCAAAAAAATCAGAGTTAGGCAACTTGAAATAAAAATTTGAATAAGTTATCTATATTATTTCAAAAATATGTAAGAACAGAATCTATGGTAAATTGAATGTAGTTTCTAAACTATTTTCTGTGGAAAAAAGTAAGAAGTAGGTGTATGTCTCACCACCCCAACCTACAATAAAATGATAATATTTTTTATAAGATTTTAGATATAAGTAGAGGAATTCATGTCCATATGATGCATATTTTTTTGTAATTTTTTCCAAGTAAATAATTAATTATGAATTTTTATTACAACTTTTAAAAAATATAAAAACTCATATGTCTCGACACATATTTTGTATTCAAAACTTCATGAAATTCAATTTTTGTTAATCCTATAGTATACGAAGCATAGAATGTGACACATATTTTG
>VDFB02281492.1:251335480-251396258 GCA_007258455.2 Sequoia sempervirens
CTTATCTCTCTCCCACTCCCTCCCTATTTCCCTCTCTCTCTCAAGTCTCACCCTCCTACCCCCTCTCCCTCTCTTAGGTCTCTCTCTCTCTCACTCACTCTTATCTCCCTCCTCTCTACCCTTAACCTCCCTTTATCTCTCTCTCACACTCCCACCTCCACCACCCCTTCCCTATACTCCCACCACAAAGTCCTAAACCCTTATAACCCTCTACCATAAAACCTTTTAACCCTTAAACCCTCTACCATAAATTCAAACCCTAAACCTTTTAACCCCTAGTAAAACATCTAAATTATCTACCATTAACCCTAGGGTTCATGTGTACAATAAATCTATATCCCAATGGTAAACTAAAATCATAATCGTTGTTACTCAAGAATTTTTTTTCTAAAGGAATCTGATAATGATTGTAACGATATCAAATTTGTGGGCTATAGAAAAGCCCCATGTGGGCCATTTTGTGCATTCCAATGGACCCTACATTCTATTTCCATGTGACACAATAATGCTAGCTGCATGTGAAGAAGATCAACTTTTGGAGCATCTTCTATTGAAATTTGTCATAAGCAATGATTTGTGCATCTTATGAGGTATAAATGGTGGAGCAGTAGTCACAAAAAATGTACAGAAACTCTACAAAAGAAGAAATTGAAGCAGGACAAAGAGATAGGAAATTCATAGAAGAGAAGACAAGGTATGTTAAATATTGCTAACCTAACCTCTTCTATGGTCTTTCAAGTGGAGGGAAATGGAAGATGTTCTAAGGTGGAATGTTGAAACTCAATATGTTGAACATGATATTCAAATTAGGGAATGGAATTATTGAAATTGATAATGAAAATGTCTAAGGTGAAAAGTTGATTCAAGATGTTGAACATGATATTGAAATTGGGAATGAAAAATATTGAAATCTGATAATGAAAAATGTTCAAGGTGAAAATGTTGGATTTGAAGATGCTGAACATGATATTGAAATTGGGAATGAAAATATTCAAATTGATATAGAAAATGTTCAAGGTGAAAATGTTGGAAATGAAGATTTTGAACATAATATTGAAGCAAGTGTAAATTATGTTTCACCAAATTACATGAGAAATGAAGAACCTTGTATGGAAGAAAGACATATTCCAATTTCAAGACCTTCAATAACCCCTAAATGGTTATTTGAATTTGATGAGAACATTATAAAAAAATTTGAAGGCAAGAGGTCAACAAGAACTGTTTGGTTGTGGCTAGAAGACTTTTCAACTAATATTTTAGTGATAAGACATTGACCGAGCAATGCCAATTTTTTCTACAATTGCTAAAGATGCAAAATATGAGACCTTTGCTAGCCAAATTGAAGATTCGTGTAAACAAGAAGACCGAAAAAAATTCTATTATTGTCAAAAATATTTTTAATGCTCCCAAGTCTATTGGAAAAAGTAACAAGGAAAAGGATAAGAGAGTTGGAGAGTCATTACAACTGCCCTAGTAAGCCATAAATTGAAAAAGGCTCACTTTATGAGACAAACTTGTATTGATTTTGACATAAATCATAAAACTTTGGATAGAGCACTTGCAAGAAGAGAAAGAATAGATGATCCTCTTTAAAATGATACATGGGCTTTTTCCAAGAGGCTTCCACGTGTTGATAAGAAGCTAACCGATAATGTAAAATAGGTAATTCAACAATTTTGGCATGATAACTCTAGAGTATCATCCAATGCAAAGAATGTTTTAAAGTTAAGAATTGGAAATCGAGACCGTACACCACATCCTAAACATTTCTTGGAATCAAGCCAAACAATGTTGTTCAAAAAAATTATTGAAACACATAAAAATATGAAAATATTGCAAAGGACTTTTGAGGGTTTGAAGCCATTTTATTGTGTGCCTCTTAAGATTTGTAATACTTCTTGTTGCAAATACCATGTGGAGTTTTCAATGTACCATGAGCTATTATGCTATATCCATTCTACTTTGCATACTAATGAAATGTTGCAGGAGTGTGGTGCAATGCATCTTCCGAAATCATCAAGGGACTTGCTAGATCTATTTTTATGTTCTAGAGATGATGGTTGCTTTTTCTATAGAAAAGATTGTTTAAATGCTAAGTTCTCACAATGTGGTGGCTTGTCAAAGTTTGTTCAATGTTTTCATGAGAGTTTTGAACATGAATTTGGAAATAAGCTTGTTGAGAAAAAGAGATATGAGATAGTGAAATATACTTTGCAAAGTGGAGGTGAGGGTTCTAGATGTGAGTTGGTTATAAAAGAATGCAGTGTTACTGATTTTATTTCAGATTTTAAGGACAATCTTTTCTACATGTATGCAAGGCATAGTCATAGGTCTTAGTGGTTGGATCAACAATTTAGGATGTGTAAGGAATCTTTTCTAATTGGCACTATTATATCAGTGGTTGATTTTACAGAAAACTACACATTGCAACCACAAAATGAGGTACAATCTCAGTATTACAATTCCATTCAAATTGCTACTTTTGTCCACATAACGTTTAGACATGCACCTAATAGTACAGAGCAGGATTGAAAGATAATTCGAGAGTATCATTTTAATATGATTGATGATAGATCTCACTCGTCTGAGTATGTCCAACATTGTTTCAAGATTTTTTTTGAGTTCTTGCAGGAGCATGATATAGCATTGGGCCGACATCTAATTTGGTCAGATAATTGCACAGGTCAATTCAAGAATGCTCATATGTTTTATTGGTTGAGTAGAATGCATGTAGACAAGGGTCTACCTCATAGTTGGAGTATTTTTGAAGCTGGACATGGGAAAGGGGAGCATGATGGAGCAAATGCATGCGTAAAGAGAGCTCTAGTTAAGGAGCAATTGAAGATTTCAGGAGCAAAATTCAACGATGCATGTTCTATAGTTGATTGGTGTTGTTCAGCATTGTCACAGGGAGGGACACTTGATTCAACAGTGCGCAAATTCTTTTGGTTCGTTGAGGAGGGTATAGTGGCAGGCAGATTGCATTGTCATACAATCAAAGATTCTTCAAAGATGCAGATTTGCTACCTTGATGGTTTGTACAGGTGCTTGTCAAATGTCTAGCATAATCTATACCCAGTGAAGTTTTTTGAAATATGGGTCAAATTTCTAGAATTGTATAAAGAGTATGTTTAAAATGTAAAGGGATCTGTATTTTGGAAACTCATAGGTTTTGTAAAGGGGTCTATTTTTGTACTTAATCGAGCTACAACCAAAGGTTTTCTTCCTGGTTCTTTCCTGTTGGTATGCTCGTTTGAACCAGGTTTTGTAATACTATCTAGTCCTCTCCCCTACTATCTCTTACTCAAAGAGTAAGGAGAGAGATTAACGCATCTATGTTTTTTGAAGAGACATACATATACTAGCAATCACACATGAAGATGTAATGGGCACATTGATAGGTGCAATATGAAATTATGTATGCTACAATTGAAGTAATTGCAAGAAGTCTTGTTATGGTGAAAGTTTTATTAGAGAATACATAATCATGTTTTCTTAAAGAAGAATTATTAATAGGTATTAATTTTGAAGTAAATTTATAACATATGCAAAGCATTTGTAAATCAATATGTGTGTAATTGTAACAGTAAAATTTGTGCATACCATGTCATTTCCCACACAATTTTGTGTCTATTTTGAAGAAATGTCTTGATACATGTATGTAGTGACTCAACATCTAAATTCAAGCTCATATCTCTAGCCTTTTATCAATTTGCATACTTAAATCACTATACAATTAGCCCTATCCTATTCTTATTCACACACATCTATACATTTACCTTATTTTCCCATTTATCACATTCACCAATGGGTATGCCCTCATTTATCCATTAGCCAACTAGAATTGATTGTTAGCCACTTAGATTTAACTATTAACCCATTCTAGGACACTTCTTCAATTGCAAGGGTGACCTCATGGTCACAAACCTATTCCCTTTCATTTTAAAATTCAAAATTCAAAATTTTGGCTAAGTGGTGTCATTCACCCACTTTGAGTTGACTAAACACATGTTTGGCATAATTTGATGATATACGCTAGCATTAATAACATACAATATATTCATTATAATCATGAAAACATTCATTTATCTTATAGCATTGGAGCAATTAATAGTGAGACATTTTGATTCAATGTAATAAAAATGAGTAACAAATTTGAACATCTAGAGTAACCCTTAATTATGTTAGGTTGATTGTGTTTGATTCATTGCATTTACTTAATTATCCTAGGTTAACATTATAAATAAACTTTTTTTTTCTTTATATTTTGTTGAGCCCAACCAATCCTACACTTGATCCAACCTTCTTTTTAGGGTTTTGCATTATTAAGGTTTTCAAATCTACAGTTTTCTAAGTTTACATTCTATTTTCAAATTTGAACTTTCTTATACATCCTTGTACGTCATTGATACATTTTTCTATTAGGTTTTGCATTTTTTATGTTAAGATATAGTAAATTATATTCACTTGCAATTTGATGTGTAAATTTCTTATATTGTTAGAATGAGTACTTGAATGATCATGAGGTGTTGACCATCGTTGCCATCAATGAAATTGACCATCTCTCACATATAAAGCTTGGGAGTTACATTGGGAGAAGTGGATCATCTTTCCATAATGTTATGGGTTCCTAATTAGTTGATATGTTCATAGTGGAGGGCTAGTTTTGGGAATTTGTGCTCTCGATGAGTTATTGGTCAAATACATTATCTATTCATGGATTCTATCTTGAGTGCTATCATAATTACACGTTGTGGTGGTTTGTGGTTTTAAACTATCAAGAATGGTTTTGGTTGAAGGATTTTTTTCTTTGAATCAATAAAGTTTCAATTGCTCAATTCATATTTTACTACTTTTCTTGTGTTTTTTGCCTGTGCACAAGCCATTCAAGCATTTTTGTATAAAAAAATTATGTAGAAACGTTATTACATGTCTTGACATTATTTCAAGAGTGGAAGGTGTGGAGAACTTGGTTTTGAAATCAAATGAAGAGTTAAAGGTCTAAAAATGGTGGTTTTTTTCACTTGAAAATAGAGATTTTACCCTAGGGTTTGCAAAAATATCTAAGATACCAGAATTTTCTTTGTTTTCTAAGCATATTGGGGCCTAAATAAAGGTTTCTAAGGTGGTGGAAAAATCTGAATGGTTGTGGAAATGCAACATCCAATAAACCCTTAAGAATTACACTAAAAACAAGGGTTTTTATTTGACGGTTACAGGTCCGTACAAATGGAATCCAATTGCAAAATATTTGTTTTCTTGGAAATTTATTTGCTTCCCCAAGGTTTCAGGGGTCTGTGTGGTGTTTGAAGGTATGTTGCTTTGCATTTTTTGGCTAATTGAGTAGCCTGTTAAAGGGTGAATGTATAGGAAGTCAACGCTGGTCCAAAGGAGTCTATGTTGTTTCTCATATATGTTGTGTAACCTGGATATGGGTGTTTCAATCAGTCATGTGTTCGTCTAGTGTTTTGGAATATTGTGGAGTAATTGGACAAAAACTAGTTTCTCACTATTACAAGGGTTTAAGGGGGTTAAAGAGGGAAATGCGTATTTAGTTGCTTGTCAAGTTTTAAGGGAGTTTTGGACTATCCAAAGAGGTTAGAATAATCTTGTTAGATACCTCAAATAGGTAAGTTGCAAATAATTTTTGATTGTGCCCTTGTGTTTGCATCAATTTTTCACCTAATTTCACTTGGTCCAATATATCTCAGAGTGATTCGGTGTATTTGGGTGCAAGAGAGGACCATCCATAGCATAAACGTACCCATCCAAATGTGTTGGAACAGTCTATTTGGTTGTACGAGTTGCGGAATGAAAGTTGCACCACTTTGCAACTTTACACTACTTGCATCTAGCAATTTTTCCCTCCATTGAAAAGTCATCACCACAGGAAAACGCCTTCGAGATAGCAAAAACTGAGAGAGGTTTTTGTAGATGGTCCCAACACAATCCCATAGCCTCAAACGAAGAGTCTATAAGCATCATGGTCTTCGAGAAATATCCCTTCAAAGATTGCTTCCTTTTAGCACTTTGGACTCTTAAGGGGAATCGCTGGTCCAATGTAGCTCAGAGTGATTCGACGTATTTGGGTGCAAGAGAGGACCATCCCTAGTGTAAACGTACCCATCCGGACATGTTGGAACAGTCTGTTTGGTCGTATGAGTTGCAGAATGAAAGTTGCACCACTTTGCAACTTTACACTGCTTGCATCTGGCAACTTTTCCCTCCACTCAAAAGTCATCACCACAAAAAAATGCCTCTGAGATGGCAAAAATCAAGAGAGGTTTTTGTAGATGGTCACAACACGATCCCATAGCATCAGACGGAGAGTCTGTAAGGATCACGGTCTCCGAGAAATAGACCTTCAAAGATTGTTGTCTTTTAGCACTTTGGACTTTTAAGGGATATCGTCGGTCCAATGTAGCTCAGAGTGATTCAGCGTATTTGGGTGAAAGAGAGGACCATCCCTAGCATAAACATACCCATCCGGACGTGTTGGAACAGTCCCTTTGGTCACACGAGTTGCAAAATGAAAGTTGCACCACTTTGCAACTTTACACTACTTGCATCTGGCAACTTTTCCCTCCACTGAAAAGTTATCACCATAGGAAAATGCCTTTGAGATAACAAAAACTGAGAGAGGTTTTTGTAGATAGTCACAACACGATCCCATAGCCTTTGACGGAGAGTCTATAAGCATCACGATCTTTGAGAAATAGACCTTCAAAGATTGTTGCCTTTTAGCACTTTGGACTCTTAAGGGAAATCGTCAGTCCAATGTAGCTCGGAGTGATTTGGCGTATTTGGGTGCAAGAGAGGACCATCCCTAACGTAAACGTACCCATCCAGACGTGTTGGAATAGTCTGTTTGGTCATATGAGTTGCGGAATGAAATTTGCACCACTTTGCAACTTTACACTACTTGCATATGGCAACTTTTCCCTCCATTGAAAAGTCATCACCACAGGAAAATGCCTTCGAGATAGCAAAAACCGAGAGAGGTTTTTTTAGATGGTCACAACATGATTCCATAGCCTCGAACGGAGAGTTTGTAAGCATCATGGTCTCTGAGAAATAGACCTTCAAATATTGTTTCCTTTTAGCACGTTGGACTCTTAAGGGAAATCGATGGTCCAATGTAGCTCGGAGTGATTTGGCGTATTTGGGTACAAGAGAGGACCATCCCTAGTGTAAACATACCCATCCGGATTTTTTGGAATATTCTGTTGGTCGTACGAGTTGTGGAATGAAATTTGCACCACTTTGCAACTTTACACTGCTTGCATCTGGCAACTTTTCCCTCCACTGAAAAGTCATCACCACAGGAAAACCCCTCCGAGATAACAAAAACTGAGAGAGGTTTTTGTAGATGGTCACAACACAATCCCATAGCCTCAGACGGGGAGTCTATAAGTATCACGGTCTCCAAGAAATAGACCTTCAAATATTGCTACCTTTTAGCACTTTGGACTCTTAAGCGAAATCATCGGTCCAATGTAGCTCAGAGTGATTCAGCGTATTTGGGTGCAAGAGAGGACCATCCCTAGCATAAACGTACCCATCTAGACGTGTTGGAACAGTCTATTTGGTCATACGAGTTGCGAAATGAAAGTTGCACCACTTTGCAACTTTACACTGCTTGCATCTGGTAACTTTTCCCTCCACTCAAAAGTCATCACCACAGGAAAACACCTTTGAGATAGCAAAAACTGAGAGAGGTTTTTGTAGATGGTCACAACAAAATCCCATAACCTCAGACGAAGAGTCTGTAAGCATCATGGTCTCCGAGAAATAGACCTTCAAAGATTGTTTCCTTTTAGCACTTTGGACTCTTAAGGGAAATCACCGATCCAATATAGTTTGGAGTGATTCGGCGTATTTGGGTGCAAGAGAGGACCATCCCTAGTGTAAACGTACCCATGCAAACATGTTTGAATTGTTCATTTGGTCGTACTAGTTGCGGAATGAAAGTTGCACCACTTTGCAACTTTACACTGCTTGCATCTAGCAACTTTTCCCTCCACTAAAAAGTCATCACCATAGGAAAACGCCTTCGAGATAGCAAAAACTGAGAGAGGGTTTTGTAGATGGTCACAACATGATCCCATAGCCTCAGACGGAGATTCTATAAGCATCATGGTCTCCGAGAAATAGACCTTCAAAGATTATTGCCTTTTAGAACTTCAGACTCTTAAGGGAAATTGTCGGTCCAATGTAGCTCAGAGTGATTCAGTGTATTTGGGTGCAAGAGAAGACCATCCCTAGCGTAAACGTTCCCATCCAGACATGTTGGAATAGTTTGTTTGGTCGTACGAGTTGCGGAATGAAAGTTGCACCACTTTGCAACTTTACACTGCTTGCATTTGGCAACTTTTCCCTCCACTGAAAAGTCATCACCATAGGAAAATGCATCCAAGATAGAAAAAATTGAGAGAGGTTTTTGTAGATGGTCGTAACATGATCCCATAGCCTCAGACGGAGAGTCTATAAGCATCACGGTCTCCGAGAAATAGACCTTCAAAGATTGTTTCCTTTTAGCACTTTGGACGCTTAAGGGAAACTAGTGGGCAACATAGTTAACTTCTTCACAAAATTGGTTTGAAGTAATTTCATTCTTTTTTGTGCATTTAAAATGGAGTTTTAAGCCTTCCACCCTAAAAGTGACCTCTAAATAACTTCAAACACCTTAACTGCCTCATTCTTATTCATTTGTTTTGCAAACAAGCATTTTCATTCCAAGAGGCAATATAACTTTTGAGACTCCAAGAAGACATCTGATAACTCTTGAGTGTACTAAAAGAATTATTATGATTTTTGAAGAATGTTGATAACTCTATTGCAGGAAGGTATTGAGAGATTGCTTAGCGATGAAAAGCTTGAGGCATCTTATGAGGAAGGCATGCCAACCAAAGAAATGATCAAGCATGAAGTCACAACTTGTAGCCATAGAACTGAACCTACTGAACCTGAGGAAGATGGTTGTGTTGCTAACCGGAAGAGCACCTCTGGATGGTTGTGTTGTTGACCAGAAGAGTACTTAAAGATTTAGAGGGAGCCTGATGAACCTAAATAAGATGGTTGTGTTGCTGATCGGAAGAGCACCTCTGGATGTTGTTTCAGTTGATGTCTGCAATGAACAATTGTACACACCATAGTATGGTTGTAGCCATTATGGTTGATATCCTGTTGAGGCAATATCTAATATGACAATGAGATGATATTCTTCTTTTCACTTATGGTTGTAGCCATAGTACTAGGCATCACGGTGAGGTGATTTGCCTTGTGCAGCTAGAAGTATCCTCCCTAGCTGAGAGGGAGTGTTGATAATTATTGTAGCGTCAGTCATATCCTTCCAGCAATCTCCTCTACATAAGAATAAATTAAATATAGCCAAAGCTATTTAATTTATATATATATATCAATTTGTGATTAATGCTAATTCATCAAGAGATACGAGTTAATGAAGAGGTGCATTTATGAAGAGGCCGACATGCTTGAGGCACGATTTATGTCAAATAATATTTATTATTCTATGAAGGCCGACTTCTATCTTTGAGGCGCAATCTTTGAGGAGACACATTCTTTTTGGAGGCCGACCTATATTGTGAAGAGTCGCATCTCTCTAGCTTGTATATATATTAGATACATTTCATTGTTTTGAGACATACATTTTTCATACATTCCATTTCATATCAAGTGCGAGTTAGTGAGAAACTCTTCAAGTGCAGATCGAGTTATTGTGAGAAGGTTGAGGATTATCATTTGAGAATTACATCATTGTATTTCTGTGTTGGCATCAGTATGTGGTGCATATTATTAGGCCTCATTATCGGCCTTCATTGTAAAGGAGTTTCTATTGTGATTCAATAATATAAGTGATATTATTGGCTAGTTTTTTCTCCCTCAAGAGGAGGGTTTTCCCAGGGTATCTGTTGTGTTATTGTGTTTGATTTAGAATTAATTTTCTATGCATTAAATCTAATCATAAAACTAACACAAGTAAATGGCTGCATAGCGTGTGGAATGAGGGGGCAGCAGGCTTGAGACCCCTTTAAAGTTTGTTTGAGTGCTTTCTTTTCATTTTTTGTGAGTTTTGTGCCAAGTTTCCTCAAAGAAATTTGGTCTCATAGAATTCCATGACAAGCTAATGCAATTGATAGCTGCTCCTAGTTATTAGTTATGTAATGTGAAGTAATTGCATAACTACTTAGGTTGACTTTGTAAAAACTATATTGTTATTGAAATTTTTTCATCTATCAGCATCTAGTTGTTACTTATGCAATGTGAAGTAATGCTTTGAGTTTGAAAGATGTGCAATGCAATTTAATCAACAATATGAATATAAACTACATAATATTTAACCATTCTTTTTATGCTATTGTACATTGACATTTAACCATTGCTCACTTGATTAAATTTTCAAAGAGTTTAATCATGTACATGAGGAGGAAATTAAATTTTGATTGTCAAATTCTACATATATCAAATTATCCAATAATCAAGTGTATGTCCATATACAAAAATGACATCAACGCCAACTCAAACAAAGTTTTACAATATGTGGCATATGACATCTCGGTATCTATTCAATATTTACATGCCAAAATGTCTATCTCATCCTAAACTACTGGTGGATCATCAAAATGGAGCCTCTTTGAAGCACACGTTCGCTCTGAAGGTAGCTGCATAAGAAAAATTCAAACCACAATTGAGATTAGTTATAATATATAACTTAAAATTGAATAATTAACATAAAAATCAATACACATTGAATTATAATTGAACTCTAAAATTGAAATCTTGATTACCTGAAATATACGTCTCTTCGAAGGGTCAGGAGTCCTAGAATATACCCCTCTCAAAGAACTAACCAAACCAACTTTTGTAACATCAATCTATATATGTGAACAAAAACATGAAATTGATCCAAGTTAGCATAGAATTGTCAGTAATAAGAACATATTTACAAAGCACAAAATAAAATAAACACATACCTCTTTAGCTTGATCTTTTTATGTATCTCCTTTAGGTGTTTCAACACCTCCTCCTTCAGGTGTTCAAATACCTATTCCTTCAAGTGTTGTGGAATTTATCAATAATGATGTATAGCTCACAACCACTTGTACATAAAAAAGACAAGTACATATGAAACTACGAATCTATGTCAATGTATGCATAATCAATAAAATATCTTACAAATCTTAATTCAATCAAATTTGAGCTCAATTACCTTTCCCTTATCTAATGTTGTGCATTCATAGTCTAGAGAGAGTCACACCTCGCTCACACTAGGTGTTTCCTACAAGCAGAGAATAAGATAAACATATAAGTTAATATATAATTTCATTAATGACAAGCAAGTATACAGTAAAAAAATGTAAATGAGTGAGTGTGAAAATACATACTGTGTGTGTAAATAAATATTAGTACTTGATACTATCTCTTATTAATATTCATTTTTAAAAAAATGCAAATTATGAATTTACACCTTAAATGTTACCTATGTAACTTCTCCAATATCCATCTCTCTAGCAAGAGAGAACTCTATAGGGTGTGCTCCACTCCCCTGCATGTGATCTGCTATAATCTCCACATCTTGGATGTCATAATTAGAAGTATCTAATGGTTGCTCAGGGGGTTGTACAATAGGACCCAAACATATTTGTTGGCACATATTGCAAATATGTGGCACACAAATATGTGGACCTGAGGAGGATGATGCAGCAGCACTAGATCCATCACCAAGATCACCAGACTGTGGCTGAGCTATTGAAGAAGCATACGAAACCAAAAGGCCACTCAAAGAGTGAATGGCCTGGATCGTTTGTGTGGCTACATCCTTCATAATATTTGGATGTTGTACTGGAGGTGGCGAAGGAAGGGGAGGATGGGGAACATGTGGGCACCTAACTACTCTAGCTGCCCCTGGCCTATCCTGGGGCATACCTCCACCAACACCCTGGAAGGGTTTAATGTCAAAGTAATTGACACGATGCCCTAACAAAAACTCGGCATATAATTTTTTAATAAAGTAAAAAGGTACATCAAAATTATTGTTGGGTGGTTTATCAAAAACCATACACCAAAAATCCCAAAAGTTATCTACTATGCCCTTATGCATGCACCATTTTATAGAAAGTTTGTGTTTGTTAACATTAACTGGCAAACTAGTGCTGGGGTTAATAAATAAAGAGGCTATTTGGGCTTTTGTTATTTGGAGATATTTCACATCATCATAAGACAATCCACATGCATAATATTGCCTCATGGTTTCTCGCCACGAATGAAATGCATTATGTTGGGTGGAGAGGGTTTCTACATTTGTAATTATTTTTGTCAATGTGGTTGACATACGGGATAATCAAGGGATTTTTTTATAAACATCACAAATGCCCCTCAATTGCTCCAATTTTTCATGAATTAAGTCTTCAATTGATGGTTGCGGAGGTGGTGGAGCATTTGGCATTTCTACATTTTGATTCTCAGCTAGTGGATTTTAATTCTCAACTGGTGGAATTTGTGCATTCTCATTCTCGGCAGCCATAATGCCTGATTAAAGTTCAAAAATAATTAATCTAAAATTAGACAATATAAATGAAACACTATTTTTAAATCAAAATCCATTAAAAACATTCATTTTTTTAATCAAAATCCATTCTAAACTCAATTGTTTCACAAAAATTCAATCAAAACCTCTATTTTGAAAAAAAATCCACAAAAAACATTCATTTTTTTTATCAAAATCCATTCTAAATTCAATTTTTTCATAAAAATTCAATCAAAAACCCTATTGTGAAAAAAAATCCACAAAAAACATTCATTTTTTATCAAAATCTATTCTAAACTCAATTTTTTCACAAAACTTCAATCAAAAACCCTATTTTTAAAAAAAATCCAAAAAAAAACATATGAAATTATTCAAATCAAAATCAAAATTCAATCAAATCAAATAAAAATAAAAAAACTTACCTTTCCAAATCAGATTTTTCCCAAATCGGATATACGTTACGCGAAGAAGGAATGCACTGTGCGCCCGCGGGTTCTTCATTGTCAAATGAATTCAAAACAACGCAAATCGGATATCCGATTTGTAAAAGTAGGTTTGGTGTTTGCTATGGTGACACCCGAGCCTAAAAAAAATCAATACATTCTTTTCACATTTTTCGGTCGGTGAAAGACGTGTTTTTTTCCTCATTGCCACTTTTTGGCCCATCAAGATCCTACACATACCCTAAACCAACAAGTACTCCTATGGTAATTGGATTCCATTTGAGAAAATATGATGAGTCTCCCATGTCTGATCAAACTTTGTATAAATCTATGATTGCAAGCCTGTTGTATTTAACTACTTCAAAACTTGATATCATTCATGCAGTATGTTTGGTTGCAATATTTCAAGTTAATCCTAAATAAACACATGTGAAGGAAACCAAGAGAATCTTCAAATGTTTGAAGAGAACTTTGGATTATGGATTATGGTATCCAAAAGGTAATGACTTTGATCTAAGTGCTTACACTGATGTTGATTAGGCTGGTTGTGTTGATGATAGGAGTACCAAAGGTGTTCCTTTCTTTTTAAGATGCAGATTGGTTTCATGACATAGTACTTGAAGCAGGACTCAATATCTTTGTCAGCAGTAGAAGCAGAGTATATTCTTGCAACATCTTATTGTACTAAAGTGTTGTGGATGGAGAAAACATTAAATGATATCAAGATATGTAATATGATGAGATTATTCCTATTATGACATGATAACACAAGTGTTATCAATATTTCCAAGAATCCAGTAATGAATTTCTAGAACCAAGCACATATCAATTAGGTATCACTTTATGAGAGAAGGTTGCAAAAAAATAAGTGAATTTGGAGTATGTACCTACAAAGGATCAAATTGTAACCATTTTCACAAAGTCACTTCCAAACGATACATTTGAGTATCTAAGGCATAAGTTAGGGGTAATTTCCCCTCCTTACTAGATGCATAGTTGGTGCATCTGTCTAGGGGGGGTTATTCAATCCTTATCCTTATTCCAAGACTGATGGTCACTACCTCTTAGGGGGATCAAGTAGTGGTTGTTACTAATAAGGGGAGCCTATAATGTGCTTCAAGAAGGAGATATAAAAAGGGTAAGTTCTTTTTCCCTTTGTCCTTGATATCAAAGGGGGAGATAAATGTGCACCTAAGGGGGAGAAATTATGCTTGAAAAGGAGATATTTTGATGGTTTTTCCATCAATGATAAAGGGAGAGATTGTTGCAATTTGGTTTTCATTGATGTCAAAAGAGAACTCTAGTCTGGTTGATGTTAAACGAGAGTTGTAGTCTAGCTATTTGGTTTCCAAAGCCTCTAAGAGATGCTTTACATTTCTCCAATGGTGATGTTGTGCTCCAACACTTTGGAAGATAACATCATGATGTTCCAAGGCATGTGTGATCCAAGTTTCAATTATTTTGGGTTACCAAAAAGATGTTTTGAGAGTGGCAGTTTGAAGACAATATTGATCCTATGTTGATGTTCTCAGAGGTGTAATGTTTGGGTTTCTATTTCTCCACATTTGTAGATATGGTTATGCAATTTATAAATTAAGTCAATGGTAATGTGAAGGTGTTATATCTTTAGTTTAATTTCTATAATCCTTCAGCAGAGAAAGTTTGAAGTGAGTGTTCGAGATTGTGTTGACCAATGACTAGTTTCATGTTTGTTGGCTTGCGCCAACATATTGTTGCATGAAGCTAACCTGTTGTTGCATGAATTCAACATGTTATTGCATGAATTTGTATGAAAATATTATATTAGGTGTGTATGCTTAATTTGTAATCTAATTGAAAACAAAAACACAATTAATAGAACATTATACTGAAGGAATTCAAGCAAAGAAATAAAATAGTTTTCAGAAGCGTTCTATCTTCCTCTATCTCCAGAGATTTGAAGCTGCTGCTCTCAGATTTTGTGTAAGCTCAGCTTCTCTGAATGGCAACCTGTAGAACGAGTATGCAAAAAGGAAAATGTTGCTCTATCCTATATGCTGGTGGAGTGAAATTGCTGATACGGATATGCACAGGAGCTGTAAACGGAAGATGTCATGATTTTATTCTACTATTGCTATGCTATGATTCTATGCTATGAAACTTTGAACACTATGAATGCTAAAATGATTTATACTACTTGCAATTTGGCTATAGTTATTTTACTGAATGCTTCTATATGATTTGGAGTACCCGGCAGTCATATTTATAGATTTTTGTAGGCACAATCCTGGCTAGCAAGGATCTACGGCTGTGAGATTGTCTGGTAGAATTGAAAGGTGAGAGATGGAGAGGTTGAGAAGAAGATGGAAGAGGTTGAGAATTTGGAGAGAAGGATGGATTCATGTCTTCAACCCACGGGAACAAGCCTGCACAGAAACAGAGAAAATTAAATTTTCTGTTTGGGTAGTTTGTTTCACGGGTGTTGAAGATAATCCCCAAATTAAATAAATAAATAAATTTATTTAATTTCATGAGTTTGATTTTTGATTTTAAAAACTATGGAAGATTTAATTAAATATTTTGAGATATTTAATTATGATATGATTTTAGAAGAATATGAAATATTAGAAGAATTAATTAAATATTTTGAAATATTTAATTATGAATGGATATTAGAATCGAATTAGAGGAATTAATTTATAAATGATATTTTAGAAGAAAAGAAGAATATTTTAATCTTTATTTGAATAAAATATTCAAACTAAGATTTATATGATAATTAATATAAATAAACCATAATGTTTATTTAATTAATTAAGAAATACGAAAAGATGATTAAATAAACTTATGTATTTAATCGAAATGAACAATATAAATAAATTATTTAAATTCATTTATACATAGATGGAATTCGGAGTTTTAATTAAATGTTAAAAATATTTAATTAATTACCAGACAATGTGATGTGACCATTTTTAAGTGTATACATTAGGTTTTTCCTTAATATCATGTGATGTGTTTTGTTGCTTTGCAAGGTGTTTTCTAGTTTCTTCGAAATAGGTTGTGGTCTAGAATAGATGTTTTGTTGGGTTATGATTTTTCTTGGCCGACTAAGGTATGTTCGTGTTGTACACCACAAATTCAAGGTTGGATTCTATGAATTTTTTGAAGGTGTTGTATGGGTCATGTCGACTCATCTAGCATAAACACAAGTAAAGTTTTATCATTCATGTGTACTACCAATGTTGTGAAGGCCAACATGCTACAAGTTTCATGATTTCTTTCTTAAGGTTTGCCTATTTTTGAATTTGTGAAGCATGCAAATGATGCTCATTAAAGATCAAAGGTGAAAATATTTTACAACCAGGTTAAGCATGTGTTGGAATCTACAAGTTGTGTTCCCTTTCCTAGTGCTATGTGTAGTTTGTTGGGTCTTGCCCTCTGCACATTTCATATTGTGTATTTGATATTTGGCCGAATTACAAATTTAATAATTTTTCTTGTAGATCGACATGTGAATTGTAATCAATGTAATATCATTTATATATTTTAAACCTAGTTGATCTAGGTTGTGGATTTTTGTAAGGATGTGTGATGCATTATGATAATTGTATAAGAAATTGAAAGAGAAAGAGCATAAGTTGTAGATCCTGTTTGATTTCAATTTGATTATATCTTTGTGACAAAAGGGAAGTGAATAAGTGGAATTAATTATTTGTTGGAGGTAGTGAGAAAAAAGTAAGACTTCTTGAATATTGGAATTAGCGAGCTAGGATGTTTTAGAGAAGACATTTGAAGAAGTTGTAGAAAGGGTTGCAAAGCAGAAATACAATCATCAAAAGTATTGAGATTAATTTCAATTTCAAATAGTGGAAGGACTATCATTCTATAATCATTTCTAAGTTTGTACTCAGATCACAGAGTAGTAGCTTCCTTGGGTTCTAGCCCTAAAACAAATTGTAATCAGGGAGTTGTAACTTCCTTGAGAGTGACCCTAAAACCTCTTTACAAAGAGTAGTAGCTTCCTTGGGTTGTAGCCCTAAAATAAAGTTGTAATTCTTATTCATTTGTGAGATTGGATTAGAACAATAGCTCCCAGTAGCATTTCTCATCATGGTTTTCCCCTCTAGGGTTTTCCACATACATATGGTGTTGTGTTGTGTTGTGCATTGTTTCTATCTTTCATGTTCTTTCTTATGTGGTAGAGTTTGAAGTTTCTTTTGTTCTAGAAGTTTTGATATTTGATAAAATAATTATTCACCCCTCCCTCTCAATATTTCAATGTGTGTTCAACAATCTTAGCTCTCTCGTAGAAAATGTGGAGGCCTTAATCCTCTTTGAGGAAAAATTTAAATAATTTGGTAATATGTGTTTTCATTGTTTTTTGGATTCTTGTGCTACTTGCTAAAATCTTGTAATTTTATTCTTTGTGGACCTCATTTTCAAGCATGTGTGGTATGCAACACATTTCTTAAATTTAGTTATTGTATATTAAGCTTGTATAACAATTATTCTAGAAATTCAAGTTAATACTTTAACATCACATTGGGACTCTTAAGGAGGGGGAAAATGACAAGAGTATCTTATTTAAAATTACATCTAAATTATCACCGAATTCAAAAACTTGTAAGTTAATTTCGTATTTGAATTTTGATAATTTTATTTACATGATTACAACACTAGAAAAATAATTTGTAGTTGTTTACTGTCTAATTCAATATTCTTTGTGTAGACACCTAAAATTGATCACTGTCATTTGGTTAATTTTATCCTATATTTCTAGATTCTCCATCATCTATTTTAATTAAATAATGACCTATTATTTAATTAAAATTCTTGCTAAAGTATTAAGGAAATTAATTAATTTAATTTACCTATCCTAGACTATGGTGTTCCACCCATCTATTAAATTGAATAAATACCATTCTAAAGCCACTTTCATCTTTTTCCTCTAAATGGGAATTAAATTTAAGTATTTAACTCCTCTCTTTTTCCCTCTCTGAGTCCCATCCTCCACTTTTTATTACCCTCTAATCCCATCTTAATCATCCCACTAACCATGGGCACACAACTAATCCTTGATTAAGAGGTTTCACATCCTCCATCACCTCCACTTGGCCTAATCCATCCCCTAATATAAGCTTAATCACTTACGCATTCCTAATCTCATGATTAGAAAAGGGGTCAACTCCTTTCTATTTATTACCCATCCACTATGTCCTCTAAGCCTTAAAGGCTTTCCCCTTTTGGGAAAGGAACACCACATGGGTCATTGTCCCAAAAGTACAACCAAATAATTTAAAAATAGTTTATTCCCTTCCACCCCATACCTTGGGAATGTGTCACAAGGAATACTTTTATGGAAAAGATCTTCCACATCCTCCAAGGTACTTCCTAAGGTACCATCTCCCTCTCAATCCCTCTCATTGTGCCACTTCAAACAATCTTGTGGCTTGAGAGATCATCTCTCATCTCCAACATTTATCTCCCTCAATCAATCATTTCCCTTCATCTATTTTCACCCAAAAGTTATAAAACCCAACAATTAGCCATTTTTATCAACTCATACAACTTTGAGAAATTGAGTGTCATTATGCTACCAAAATCTAATGAGTGCACATTGTATTTGGCAATCTTGGGCACATCTAGGATGAGAGGTTTGAAATACTCTTTTTTTTGTTTGATTTTATGTTGGTTTGACATCTTTTCACCCAATACAAGTGTTATTTATTTTTGTTGTCTTTTGTTTGACTTTATTGCAATTTTGTTCACTTTTAAAGCATATTCCTTGCACACACTTTGAATATAATAGAGTAAACAACATAGGTGAATACCAATGACTATAATAAATTCATTCTACTAATTACATAATTATATCATGATGTATTTCATTCATATGCACTTATAGAATGGTAGTTCAAGGAATTCTCATAATATGTGGTCAATTTCACTAGTACAATGACTATATAAACTAGTTGATGGTTGTTAAGAACTTGCAACAATTAGCAACTATCAAGAGTAACTATATACAACCAACAAAGAGAAACTACTCTTGTCAACATTTATTTAAAATATAACTAATATGTAGATTTCTCTAACAACATCCACCCCTCAAAAAAAAGAGTTGTCTTCTATACGATTAGAGAAAATAAAACAAGAAGACAAAAAGTAACAAAACTAAACATCACTAAGGGGTTGGTAGAGAATACATCCCTAGAGATGTGTAGACTAATGATGGGAAATGGTCTACTGCAAGCGATAAACTTCTTTTGTCATAAGTTGTAGGTGATGTGTTGCTACAAGTTCACATTCTCTAGTAGTTTTCACCAATTGTATGACCTTTATCAACTAATGTTTGGTCTTCTCATTGAAAAGTTACAACTCAACAATCTCCCTATCCTTCTCAGCTAGTTGATTGTCTTTCTCCATTAGCTTTTGATCTTTCTCAGCTGGTTATTTCTCTTTCTCGATGACCTTGGATTTTTCAAATTTCGTGAGGTGGTATTGTTGAGCCAACTGAGTTTGAACCTTAGTTATGTTCATCCATTACCTCTCACTAATTTTTAAAAACCCATTTTGATTCATTTACGTAGTCCATGAGCTAGTGGTGAGAAACCATTTGTTGTCGAAGCATTTAAAAAACCTTCATGAAAATGGATTTAATGGAATAGAGGGCTATGATGACATTACCATATGATCCGCCAAATGAAGGGACAATGATGTAAGGTTTCCATGTCTTTATTTTTGGCTTCTAAGTAGTGGGAAACCCTTCAAGAAGAAAATTCATGTAAATTCCTCATGACATCCATATTTAAGAAACTTTTGTATGTAATGAGCCTCTTATATAATGAGAGGGAAATTAATGTTATCTAGATGTTTTTCTATGGCATTGACTTCACTCATAATGGAAAATGTGGGTTCTAGGTTTTAAATGTATGACTATATACTACCTAAAGGATGTTAAAGGTTTGGTTTGAAGATTTGTATAGTAACATCCTCATCACCACTATATTCCTCTTGGGGTGGTGAGTTCTAAGGTAATATGGATTTCTCCTAAAACATGGAATGATTGTCATCCTACTCATTTAGTATCGAAGGACCACCTTCTTATCAAATTTGAACACTACCCGCTATCCTCTCAGTGCTAAGAGGTTGAAGAATGTTGAATAGGGCCTAAAGGCTATGATTTTATCATGTTGTTGACTACCATATTTCATAAGTGCTTAATGGAGGGTACTCTTTTATTTCAATAAGATCCCCAAGTAAGATTAGCCATCCATTAATTTTATTTGAAGCTTCTACCAATAGTTTGTATGAGTGGCGGTTAGAGTAATGTCAAAAGTTGGAGAAATAACATATGTCATAGGAATATCCTCCACCATAGTATCCAAAGTGGTTTTGGTTAAGTCAATAATCTTCTCACCCTCATCATTGTTATCAACCTCTTCTAATAGTGCATCTCTAGAGGACAATGCAACTACCACATGTTTTATTTTTCTACTTGTAAGCTTGACCTCCTTGCTTAGTTGAACCTATGTCCAGATTGGTCCATCTAAAATAGTTGGTTAAAAGGAATCATACTCAAGATCAAGTAGAAACTTGTTAATTTTAATTGAAGGAACTTGTGTGCAAAATAGCATCCAAAAATAGAGTTACAGTGTCTTGGACCATATAAAAAAAATTATATTTCAATGATGAAAATTCTTGGATATGGGTAGAAAACAATATTGCCCTATTCTAAATCGTACACTCGCTCAATCCAATCATGTAGTTGATCATCCAGATAGAAATGTTTCATGATTGATTGATCCCATTAATTTTCACTTGATTAAATCTATAATGCACCAAATAATCTTGGCATAGACCCCTACTTCTTGAACTCCAAAAATTGACATTCTCTTGTTTGGTGAGAGTTTCTCTACAAGTGTTGTATAGATGCTTCCTTTCAAAATTGTGTTATTTTTGTGGAAGTATTTGACACTATAAATCCCCAACACATGATCTCAAGAACCCACTATAAATACTTAGGTTTGAATGTATTTTTGTTTTCATTATTGTTGTAGTGGGTGACCATAATTTTCAAATAAAGTTCAAATTATCATAAATTAAAATATAGAATTTGAACAACTTTATTGAGCTTGGAATATCTAAGAGCAACCTTTAGCTAGTAGCCCTCTAGATTATTGAACCACCATGTTCGACATTTTCTTGTTGTCAAACTTTTCCATATCAAAGAGTGTATGGTGGGTTTGCATTATTTGTTGGTTGTACCTTCGTCCTTTTCTTATCGTTTTTGTTTGTATGCTACAACACATTTGAGGGGACTTTCCCTTGTTATTTATTTCCCATCCATGATTGTTATGTGTACTTTCTATAGTGTACAATCTAGAATAAAATATGAAGTTAATTTCTACCAATTTATTCCTTAAAAATTTATTTATTGTTATAGTTTTTAAAATTTTACCTCTAATTGCCTAAAATTGAAATTTCCTTAGTATTCATTTGACTATGCATGTTTTTTTTTAGAACACATTTTTTTTTAAGAATTGCTTGTGATTCTCTTGAGAATATACTATTGCTAAGAATTAGATTGTACTACTCCCAAGAATAGATTGTTGCAAATAATGGGTTGCACTACTCTTGAGAATAGATTGTTTTTGAGAATGGATTGTATGACCAAGGGGCTATATGTGTTGAGAAAGCATTGCATGACCAAGCAATTGCAAGTGAGGCAACTAAAGATGTAATTGAAAGGAATGGGGATTCAACACAAGGTATACGATGATCTAATGAAAGGGTATAGCAAACCAATGTAGGGGTTAGATAGTAATAGACCATATGATGAGTGAGTTTTGAGTAGGTCATACAACATTAAAGACTAAAGAAGGTTGTACAATGTAAGAAACTAAATCGGTCATACAACGAAGGTAATGGAGATATAGTAGGGTTGGTTATGCAATAAAGGATGCATGACAAAGTTGGTGTAATAATGAGGGTTGTGAAATGAATTAATGAAAATAGTGTGATGGACAATGTAGAGGTATAGAAGTTAAATTGCAAGATGGTCATACAATGCACAGAGAAGGACAATGAATGAAAATAATAAAAAGTAAAAGTCATGGTTGGGAAAGATAGATGGTTGGGTCATACAACCTAGCAAGAAGGGTGGTACAGTGAAGAAAATATTTGATCATAGATAGAAATAAAGTGTTGGTTGTATGGTGAATGAAAGTGTTGGTTGCATGGTGAAGGAAAGTGTTGGTCATATGGTTCAAGAAGGTGCTAGTCAAAATGATAAACCAAGTCGTACATTAGGTTTTAGAGGTTGTACAATCAAGGAAGACTTGCAAGTTGTAATTTTTTTTTACTTTTTTCTCTTATTTCCTCATCAATTATTTTTTTGTTATCAATTCTTTAATCACTTTTTATTAAATTTTCTTTTCTTTTCTTTTTCTCACCCTTCAAATTTAAATTTTGCAATTTTACCTCCATTTTGTGCCTCATTATATAGCTTATGTATTGTCCTTTTTAATACTTGTTTTTGCAACAGGTTTTGGAATATATTCTAATTGAAAAATTTTCTTCCACCATAGGAAACTTTGGCATACCTTTATTAATCTTATTCCACCAAAAATCAATAAATCATCCTCCTCATTGTTGTCACCATGTAACTTTTCCACCTTATTTGGATAGATTAGTTGCAATATTATATATAATTCACCAAATTCTAGTTGTTTTTGGTACAAAGGGTGGTGGTGCATTAGATTGTAGTGAGTGAAATTTTTTGTCATATTCTCATACTAATAGATTATACCATAAGCATTTTTCCATCACTATCAAATGAAGATGCTAGACTCATTATTCAATTGGAAGTAGGAATGTGTATTGATCAAATAACTTTCAAGTATTCCTTAGTAGGTTGACTACAATCTTCTCCATTTATCTCATCATCAAGTTTATCTGATCCTACCTCATACAAATGTAATCAATACCTAATGTGTCCCAACCATATCCTAAAGTATGAGGCATGCAAAATCCATTTTCAATATATCTTTATCCATTTGGTTGGTGGACCAAACAAACATTTTTTCATGTGCAAGTGTGTTTGGGCTATAGTACCTATGATGGGATTCTCTAGGATCTCCTTGGTTCCTACTTCATCCTCCCTAGTCATCCAATCTATACTATTTACGATGACAACAACTTCTTCTCTTCTTGTATATCTTCAGTTTAGACTCATTGGTAATGTCTTTTATCAAATTTTCATCTTAGTTTTCTAGCTTTCTAAATCCACTTCTTATTACTTCTCTTATTTTATAAGGTCCTAACCATCTAAACTTAAATTTATCAGGCTCAATTTCATTACAATTGTGTATTTTAAAGCTAACTACCTTGGTTAAAAGTTCCTTCTCTAGAGATGTTTGTCATGCCATTACTTTTGTCATTTTTGCATTACCTCAATTGCCCATTGTGACAATACTATTTGTTTATTGAGCTTAGTTAATTGAAAAGCCTTTCCTTTAAACTTTTGATATCATCCAACTGATACTCCACAACAATTCTTAGGCTTGGTAACATATATTGTGTAGGGACCACATCGTCTTGGCCATACATCAATCAGAAGGGTGTGTGTTTGTGGTTACTTTCAAAATTATTTTGTAAGCCCATACTATGGCTAGTAACTTCTTCCAATTGGTTCCTCCAATGTTTGCATGACTTATGAATGAGGCAAATGAATACTTTATTTGGTGACTTTTCTTGATCATTCGCTCTCAAGTAGTATGAGATCTAGAGGGTATGAAATATCTAAAATTCACTCATCATAAGTCAAATCACATGGATTGTGAAGTGTCCCTAGAAATTACATATCTAGTGACTCTGTGTTCTTAAAAGAATTTGGCAGTCCTTAGTGGTATGTTGTCTGACAATGCTCTAGCTTCTATCATTTAGTTAAGTACTTTGTTGCTACAACAATATACTTACATCGATGGATTTGGCTAACCTTAGGAGGACCAATAAAATCTAATCCCCGCCTCTCAAATAATTCATGTGGTTATGAAAAACAGGCATATAGTCTTTCTTCACAATTTCCCTACTCTTTGGTAAGTGTCACATCTGACTACCCACTCACATGAATTTGTATGGAGTGTTAACCACCATAGGCCTCTTAAGAGTGCTTTTCTAGCAATAGCATTTGGTCCCATATGGTCTCCCACCAACTCCTTGCACCCTTCTTCTAGTACTCCTTTATTTCTTTGCACATAACACACCTAGAATGTGATTGGATCTGATTTGATACAGGAGCCCATTGACGAGTTGAAATATTTAATTTAGAGTTAGCTTCCAACTTTCCCCTACCGGCATGCCTTTCAAGAACATTAACATGGAGGCATTTTCTAATGTTGTACCAAGCAATGCAACTATCTAAAATAAGTGGGTGTCAGGGAAGTCTCCATTCACACATTTGGGTGGTACTCCTAACTTAACCCTTGATAGTTAATATTCTTTACATGACTCCTCAATCATATAATGATAGTGAATGTGAACTCTTGAAGCAATAAAAACCATCCAATTACCTGACCTTATATAATTGGTTTGGTTGCCAAGTACATTCATGTCTGGTGATCCACATAGAATGTAAAAGGCATTGCCAAGAGGTAGTGCCAACAATTTTGCACTAAACAAACCATTCTTAACACTCCCCTCTCTATAGTACTATAATTATTCTTGACACTTCATAGTACTCAATTAGCAAATAAAATGAGATGATCAAGTCCTTAAGGCTCGACTTGTGTCAATATTATTCTAATCATGAAAATTGATGCATCTACATTAGCACAAAACTCTTTATTCTAGTCAAGATATTCTTAAATGGAAGAATTGATTAGGCGTACCTTTAATTCATTGAATGCTTCTCTTGTTCTACCTATGTAAATTTAATTCTCTTTCTTATGAGCAATGTCCAATAGATATGATATTTAAGGGAATTTATTTATAAACCAACAATAATTACCCATATGGCCCAAGAATGACTTGAATCTAGTAATATCCTTCTATGCTTCCATTTGTACAATAATTCTTATTTTATCTAAATCAATTCTCAACCCACTTTACAAACTATGTACCTAAGGAGCTTGCCTTTTGGTACCATGATCTAACTTTCTTTCGATTTAAGACGACTCGTGCAGATCTACATCATATTATGCACTCAACAAGGGGCTTTAAGTAAGTTTCTTGATCATTGCAAATTGACCAATCATCCAAGAATGTTTTAATGTTTCTTACCATCTTATCAAAGATGTGGAGGATTATTCTTTAAAAAATAGTTGAAGCATTGCATAATTTGAAAGACATCATATTGTATGCATAAAACCCATCTTCTACCACAAAAGTGGCATTCAACTTATCTTCTTCAACTACCCTTAATTGATTGTATTTGAAGTTGTCCATAAATGACAAATTCATGGCTTGCAACTTCCTTGAGATTGAACCAATGAAGGGAGTTAGAAACAAATCCTTGATGGTAACTATGTTAAGACTTTTGAAACCCACACATATTCAAAACTATTTGGATTCCTTATCGAGTGATATAACAATTGGAGACACCCAACCAGTTATTTCTACCATAAATATTATACTTGCTTCCAACATTTTATTTATTTCTTCTTGGACTTTCACCACATAATTCTTGTTCATCCTATATAGTTTTTTACTTACAAGTTATGCCCTAGCATCAAGAGGCATTTGCGCACACAAATCTCTAGTCGTATTCCTTTCAAGTATTTGTGTACATGCCTTTAAGACTCCCAATGGTTTGGCCCCATGTTGGTTTGATTCCACCAATTGAAATGTTAGCGACCAAAGAGTGGGTTTCCCAAATATTTTTGTGTCTTCTAGCAATACATCTACTTTGGGCCCTCGAACAATTGTCAAAAAATTTCCCAAAATTTGCATGTGTACAATGGTTGGTTCTACTTATTATGTATTTTTTTTATCTTCGCCATTTCTCTCCTTACTTTGGTTTTGATCATTCTCAACTATAGTGGTTATTTCCACTCTCAATTGTGACATACTCTACAAAAGATCTACCATTCTTACTAATACAATGGTCTTTAGCACCTATCTTGCAATGTTTTTTGTCAAATTTAGATCATCTTGAAGTACCTATCTTTTCTTGAGAACTCATCCATTCCTTTGCCATGGCTTGTTCTACCTCCACCTTTGCTTCTCATTCTTTCTTTCTCCATACAAGGGTTCAAATATGTCATTTTTTTGGATTATGTTTGAGTGACAATGAGAATTGCATTGTCTTGTTCTTCTACATCAATCATATTGATACGACCTTTTGTTTTGGGTAGTCAATATCTTCATGGTCGCTTAGTTTGCACCATTTGCATAGCATCTTTCTTTGTATTGGTTAATATAGCATTCCCTGGTGAAATGCCACAATTTATTGCATTGACGACATTGTATCTTAGGTCATCATTTTGTACCGTACTAGATTTGGCTTTTTTCTCCAATATTATTACTAAATTGATTATTATCCCTCCTATTTTGGTACCTATTAATTGATGTGTTTTTGTTATTATTATTTTGTTACTTTAGCAATTTGTTTAGTGGCATAGATTGTTCACCATGTGTAAAGAACATTTGTGTGCTTGTTTTTACATTATATGGGCATCCTTTGATTGAATGTCCTACAACTTGGTAGATATCACATAATAACTTCTTAGAAAATTTTAATTTAAAATGGCCTTCATTTCCATTTCGTGCACCATAGATTTTGTTTTCTTTAGTGGGTTTTTCAACCTTTTTTTATTTCATCATTCTCATCATCCTTCCTCAAGGCTTGGATAGTTTTAGATTCACTATTACTATTATCGTTTGAACTCTCGTCTTCTATTTTCCTTTTCCCTCAAAAAGATGTTTCATCCTCACTCTCTTTGTCCATTGCTTGATTACCAATGTTAGCATAAAAGGAGGGTGGCACTAATTTCATTTTTTTCTTTAGTAAAGGAATTAGCCCTTCCATAAGTAGTAGTGTTGGAACATATTTGTCATTGCTCCAAAAGATCAACCTATTAATGTGCGATACAAATGCCAGAGACAAATAGATCCAAGGGAGGCGATTAGTCCATGTTTTGAATTTGAAGGGAGATGCTAGCAATTAGTCCAACAATCCCCCCTCAATGTCATTTGAGGGAATTCAAACATCCGACTCAACTCCGATACCATTTGTTGGAACATGTTTGTCGTTGCACCAAAAGATTGACCTATTAACGCCAAAGATAAACAATTCCACGAGAGGTGATTCGTCCATGTCTCGAATCTGAAGGGAGACACTGGCGATTAGTCCAACAAGTGGTTCTTAAATGAATCAATTGTTGTTTTTATATATTTCCGCTAGTGAGTTTGTGAACTCTCCTCCTCACTCTTCTTCCTCTAGTGGTTGCATTGATGATTTCTTTACTTGATCAACAAAGTCCACATACGTTTCATTAGGGTACAATAAGTGCCTTGTTATTTCTTCCCACTTTGCCTTTGTGTATTTCCTTGACATGGAAATCTTTCTCTTCCTGCCTATGACTCCTACTCATACTCTAGCTTTTACTTCGTAACCCTTCAATTCCTTAAACTATTTCCCTCAACATTCTTCTCCATTACCTTTATTCTCCTATTCTAAAGGGTCATCCATACCTTTGTTCTAATGGTTCGTGATTACTTTGTGATCTCTTCTTGTCCTTGTTCAAAGATAAGGGCATTAATTTTGAGAGGTGCATCATTGGTCAATGTTGCATTCTTCTTTCCGTTGGTTTTATCTTCCCAATGTTGAATTATTTACTAACGATGTTCTTGTTTTCTCCACACATAGATCTTCTAAAATTACAAATGTCTTGCAAAAAGTCTTAGAAGATGGTTCAAAAGGTTACCTACTTTCCATTCACTTACAAGTTATCCCAAATTACATCTTGTGGTATTTGTCTCCTCTCAACTTCCTTCCATACATGCTCCTTGATGGATATATCCCACAAATGTATAAAATCTTATGTAAAGTTGTCTTCTCTTACTTCATTAGATTACACCACTCCTAACTAAACTTCATAAGTCAACCTGACTTCTTCTAATCAACAACACCAAACGTTTGCTATCTAAATCAATATGCTTTGAATATAACAAAGTAAGCATGACAAGTGAATACCAATGATTATAATAAAATCATACTAGAAATTGCATAAAATGTCACAATGTACCTCTTTAATACGCATTTATATAATTATAGTTCACAAAATTTTCAAACATGCACTTCCTTTCAATAGTACAATGAGAACATATAAACTAACTAATGGTTGCTAAGAACTTCCAACCATTGACAACTACCAAGAGTAACTATATACAATCAACAAATTAAACTACTCTTGCAAACTACAATATAATTCAAATATAACTAATATGTAGATTTTCTAACTACAATAGTAACACTTTATTTGCTCAACACCCTTTACCAAACAAACACCACCAAATCTATTCCAAACCATACACTACCACATCATTCAATTCAAAATTGCATCTATGGTTTCCTTGCATTCCCTCATAATAACATTAAGTTTTTAACTTTTGTTGATTTTGACATTCAATCCAACCCTTAAAAAAGAGTTTGTAATCATACCCTTTATGTGAGACCCTTTATCAAACAAGTAATAAAACCACTACTCGAAACTGAAGTCCCAACACATCATCGAATTCAAAATGCAATTAAGATTTCATTGAATACAAAAAATTACATTCGATTTATAAGCATTAGAGATTTAGATAATTGGAGGCTGCAATCTCCAGCCCTAATCTATTTACTTTAAAAAGGAAATAAAACTAACCAACTATTTGACTTCCATCACTGAATTATGCTTTTTCTTTTTTTTTTCTTTTTTTTTGACATTCATTTCAATAACAAAAATATAATTTGTAGAAATACCTTCTATATTCAAGATCCCTTATCAAACAAATACCAAGCCCCCTATTCTAAACTATAATCCAAAATATTATTTGTTGTCCAAGCTCAAAATGAAATTCTTTAAAAAAAGCTCAAGACACTTTGCTTTTTATTGGTCTTTTTGTTCAAATGCAAGAACATTATACTTATCTCCATCAACTTACGACATTATAACAAAAAATTTCAACCCAATATCTGCAAATTCTAATTGACTTTGAAACAGGCACCGCCGTTCGTCTTGATGTCTTATTTGTACTCATTTTTTAAAAAAAATTACCTACAAAATTCTTATGATGAAGAGCTCGATTCCATGTCATGACTTGTTCTTTATAAATACAATGATGTTTGTTTATAATTCTTCACATCTGGACTCGTTATTTAGATTTTTTCATATGCTTTCACATCTGACCCTTTTCATCATATGCTTCTTCACATCTAGCTGAAGAAAATCCCCTCAAGCTAAATTCAAAATGGACATTTTGCAATGAAATATGAAATAGAATTTGCCTACAACAATACCGAGTTACATTGCAATACATCTGCATGCTACACTGAATGCAGCTAGGAAAATTTGATTTCTTCCTGTGCTTTTTATTGATACAAGACTAATAAAAAATAAGAGGAAAATTTCTTTGACATTTTAAAGCTAGGTAAAAGCAAATTATCAATTTCCAATGTGATTAATATATGGTTTATTGATAAATTCTATCACCATAAGAAGTTACTCTCTAACAAGTTCGCCGGAGATATAAAGGGGTTTTCCTTAAAAATAAAAGGCAAGAGTTCCTGATACAATGTGATGCAGTGCGTCCAGTCATTACTGGGTAGCCTTTCCGCATATGAGACCATCACAGTTAGCATGAAGCTCATAAAATAAATATTATGCTGAATGTCTCTATAAAAGCATGCTATGAAGGAAATGATCCAATAGGAGCTCGCATACTCATCTAGGTTATTCGACACCCGAGCATTTTATCTTTTCTAAATCAACTTCAGTTTCCACAAGATGGATTAATGAATGTTATGTATCTTAGAAGGTAAAATGATTACATTTCACATTGCTATGTAGCCTTCTAACTTCTGTATATAAAGCTATAATCTGTTTAGGTTAATAAGATCTATAGAGCTTAACATTATAATGAAGATGGATGGACATAAATACAACAGTATACAACAGACTTGGCTGCCCTTTGTTCCACAGCTATAGGAAGCGTAAACTTCCATTTCTAATGAGATCCAGTAGAAGAATATGCCTCTTCATGCTTCAAATTTCTGAAAGTTAAATTTCCAAAAACCACTTGACTGAACCAAATCACGACGCATATCTCAGGAGAATTCTCGACTTTAAGGAGTGAACCAGCCTGTGCAAGAGTTTTAGGCTATGGCCTGCCCTATCCTGTAAAATACAAAAACAACGTAAACCAGACTATGTTCTTCAAATATTTATTACAATCAGTAAAATGCATGGGTACCAAAAGATCATTTTGATAAAAGCTAGAAGCCATCACTTGTTCGGACCCTAGTACTAAAAATCTTTAACAAATCATGACATATCGCAATAAATTGCTGCCTTGCACAATTGGCAATCTAATCTGAATTGAATTGCTATTGTTTCCCCTGATCACTGGCACAATTCCCAAAGCCATCAATTTTTCGCTTCCATTGTCAAGATCCCCAAAGGTGGTCAACCATAAATTAATTGTGCTTATTTCACCCAGTTTTTTCAATTTCCCCGTAAAATACCTGTTTTCGATTTTTTTGTGAAATCCTCATTTTTACATTTGCAGATTTAGATTTTGCTGAAGCTACTAAACATTAGATCAAACAGGCCACACTCAAGGGAACTCATTCTTCAATGTACTGGTTTACAGTTTATGGCATTGTCATCTGCAATTTTGGAAGGGCTTAGAGATTAGTTAAAAACTTAAAAGTGATAACATTATGAAAAATGCTATGCACGCTGAAGGTCCATCTGGCCTCAGCCTACAGTGAATGCACCAATGGTGCAGCCCCCAAAAATTCATGAGGGGAACTGCCCCACAACCCTGTTGGAAGCTGCCACCCTAGACCCTAACTCCGGTTTGAAAACATAAAAACTGTTTTGGCCTCCACCAGACACAAAAGCAACCTTTTTTTTATTGTTTCCTTTATTTGGCATGAAATCAGAAGGAAAACATTTTTCCCTCTATTTTTATGAATTTTTAAAGTGCCTTGTTGAATGGATAACTGCCTTTGAAGCTTTTAGATGTTCTCAAGCATCAAATTCTTTTGCACGAATTCACAAAATTTGTAGAGGTAAAGCCTATCTTTGGGAAGGGGAAACCATAGTAACAAAAAACATACCAACAAAAATCTTTCATCGGGATAACTTGGCAAACCAAAAGTTAAAATATTGTATTTTATTGGGATTGAATAGGGAAGAAAATCAGGTAAGGAAAAAATAGGCTAAGAGCTACGGGAAAAACAAAAGAATCACTACAGAAATTGACAAAGAAACCCTAAATATTTTAGAAAAAAAAAAAAAACAACCAAACTTGGCGTGGGGGACAAGAAAAATAAATTGCAACTTATTACAATTTTTCAAAGATTATTTATTCTATTGGAAAAAACCATTCTAGGGAATAACTTGGCAAATCAAAAGATAAATATTTTTTCAATTAATTGGGATTTGGTTGAGAGAATTTTGAGATTTAATATGGAAAAGGATTAGCCATTAGGATGAGGTTTTGGAAAAAACTGCCACAAAAATTGAAAAAACCACAGCAATGCCAAGTTCTTTTAACCTGAAAATCATGGAAAATTGTGAAAATCATGAAAGATTCCCTATCTATAATTTTTATCGTAATTTTTCTGGTTAAAAATTGTTTCAGTGATTTATCAAAAGTCAAGTTTTTTTAATGGAAAAATTTGGAAATAAACCTAGTGGTGATCTATTCTCGATATCTCCTATAGGGGAAACAACTATTTAAGTCTGTTTGGCAAGATTTTGTGAGCACATTTTGCAATTTTTGTAAAGATGGTGACCTTTTCTGAGCTGCTCAGATTCACATTTTTGTGTTTTGGAAAGTAGTACTTATAAGATAACCCATAACCATTTAGAAAAATATCCTGATGTTATACATCATTTTACTGATGAGGAAAATTGAATGATGAATAAGAGCAACTAATCTCCGTGCAACCATTCTTTCTTTTGCTGCATATACACCATATATAAGATTCTCAGTTGCTTCAAAAACTTCAGATTTAGACAATTTTACAGCAAAGGCATCACAGGCAACCACCAAACATTATCTTGTTTCAATCTTTCATCAAGTCTAATGCCCACAAAAAACATTGTTAAAACAGCACTTGCATAATCAACAACCATGACTTTGATTCCACATGGTTTTAATCTTCAGGATTTCCCAGTGCATTGAAAGGATAGTAGATTTGTTGAACTTGAAAAACAGGGAAATTTTAGTAATGATTGGTGGAAAATGACTATCCATTGAAATTTTTAAGGGTACTTGAGATTCTTCATGAGGAAGGTTAAACAGTTAGGGATATTGTGGCTCAGATACGAAACTCAATACATATAAATTTGAAATAAAAAATGCACGTAAAGAATCATTTTTATTCTACCAATAAGTGTTTTTCCTTGAGTTGCTTCATACTTAATAGGAATTGGGTATGAATATGGCAATTCTGTTTTCCTTTTTTTGGGCAAGGGAATGGCCATGAGCATAGGGGATACATTCATGTAAACAAATACATATAGATTTGCACATGCTAAAATATTTCAATATCAACTTGTCAAACGTAAATGTCATAATAAATGTTCATTGTTTGATATTAATAAAATTGGTAATCAGTGTCAAATGAATCTTCATCTAGACCAACATCATCATCATCATTGACATTAGATTATCTAGGTAGATTAGAACAACCACAAGCAGCTCCATCACCACTTGCAGTAAAAGTATGATGGCTATCTAACTCCTCATAAAGGGAAGATTCTATGATAAAAGGAACATCCAAGTCAGCTAGCTTTGAGTCTACATCTGAAAATTTCATTTCACCTTCCACGTACTCATTATGTTTTTGGTGAAGAGAACAGGAGTTGGAATGTATGTAAACTAGTTCCTCTACCTCCTTTGATGCCTATTAATTATGCTTCACTAAATGGATGGAGTATATACTCCAAGCCTACTTAGATGAAAAGGAACTAGCAACCTATTGAGGCAAGGATAAAGAATAAATTGTAAATCAAACTTAAAACATGAAAACAATACATCCTAAAATCATTTTTCTTTTCAAATTTTAGTGTTTGTGATTAGAACTGAGAAACTTGAATAAAATTTTGACCTAAAATAATCTACGAGTGTGGCAATTTATGGCCATTGAGGTACCACCAAAAGTAGGCAAACTTTGTGTTGATGCCCATTGTTGTAGTTCTACACATCCTAAAGAAAACACCAAAACCTAAAGCCAAGGATGCAAACATAGAGAGATGGGTTAGACTTATGATCAAATAATGATAATAATGGACCAATACATGAGAAATTCATCCTTCTTTGGGCTCCATTAGGCCAAGGGAGGTGTTACTTAGGTTTCTTAATAGGACAATTAAAGAGAAATGAATATAACACTTATGCCATCCCTAATGACACCAGTGTATGATAAACTGCAAAGATTTTTCACTAACTTCATAGCATATTAGTTTCTATATCTAGAACTACAAGACCTCTATTAAGTAGATAATTGCAATTATGCACATGCAGCTAAAGATATGAAAGCTATACACTAATTTAACGAATCCCCTTAACATTCCATACATACGTGCAACTTGGAATCCAATGTATACTACCCTTAGAATAAATGCCATGTAAAGGTTCACAAAAGATATGACAACAATTTATACATAAGTGATTTATAATTTACCCACAAGGGTCAATGCCTATGTAATTGGGAAAGAAAGTCACAACTGTAAGGGGAGAAAGAGATACTCTAGTGAACCTACAAGAATGAACTAGACTTATACATATGTGCAACGAATGCACTGTAGAAACAACACACAAGCAAACATACTTCAAAGATCCAACTATGATCTTTTGCAATATTTTGCAACACTATAGTGCTAACTAATCTTCAATACAATCAAACCAGAAAATGTGATTACACTCACAATATCCCTTGCGTAGATTCAAACCAACCATGGAGACATTCACCAATGGAGAGGTTTCAGCAACACAACCCTTCTCAAAATCATACAACAAAACTTCCACCCATATGAATTGTGGCATACACCCATTGATTCCCTTGAACAAACCTAGGCCTACCTAGTGCACAAAATGGTTCAATGACCAATCCCTAATACACCAAAAAAAACATGCATTTACAACTGCTCAACCCTATCCTATGTTTTTTATATTTGTTGCAAGTTGAACTCTTCTCAAGGCAACAACCTTTGTTCAAAGTTAACATCAGCAACAAAATATAGTTCAATATAATCTTCAAGTACAGGTACATGAGAGCTCGACTAGACAAGTGTAATATCAAAAATTGTATACCTTGCAATTATCATGTATTGTTTTGTACTCACTTTAGTGTTCATAAAACCTGGCTTAATTTTACGTTCATTTTATCCCATCCTTGGCTTTTTAGGTTCAACCTTGTTTGTGTGTTGCCACATGTTCCTGTATGTTTATTTTATGTTTTGTCACATCCTATGAAGTTTCTAAGCATGCTGTACTTGGACATTAATGCAGCACATAGACGTCCACATGGTGCACTAACGTCATCCGACCATACAATTGTATGACTATATTTTTACTTGGTAGTGTCCTTTTAGCTTCCAAAATGTTCTTTATAACTATCATATGCTTAGTTTTCGAAAGTTCAACAATCACCTTTTGAATGACAATTGGGCTTCCCTCTCATTCTTTCACGATGGATTCTCATTCCTCATGTAAGTTTGGAGCTCTCTAAGACAACCTTCAACACTCTCTTTGACTCTATTGCACATTGTAGAATTCCAACCTTCTAGGATGCCTCTTTCGCCACGTGAACATCCTTCATCATTTTTATTAAGATCAATTTTGTTGGAAATATTGTCATTGATGTCTATAAAGAACCGGACCAAAAAAAAATTTGTTTTTCAATAGCAATTACAATGCAACACACACCCGTTAAGGTTAGCTCTAAAACCAAAACGATGCGGAAGGTAACTCTAACCAAGGATGTGCACCAAGATCCCCAAGTTGGGCAAGGTACTATCATATGTCAGAGGATCTTGAACTGAAAGTAACTCTAACCAAGAATGCACCCTAAAACCTGATGTGGGATGAGGGGCGAGCATATGGTCAAAGGATCCCTATGAACTAGCTGATCAGAATGTAACTCTAACCAAGAATGTTCCCTAAGACCCAATGTGGGAGGAGGGGCAAGCATATGGTCAGAGGATCCATGAATTTAGTAATGGCTCAGCCGATCAGCAATTTGAAATACAATGCAATTTCTCAAAGTAAATAGGTGGCAAGCCAACCTCTTCCACTTATTCAACGAGAAGTACAAGAAAATAAATAAGAAAGAAGTGAGAATGCTGACAGTACTACTGGTCGGCTTACAATGAGATAGAGTGTCTCCCAAGAACACAAGATTAGAGGCTTAATAAAGCTGCAATAATATTTAACTACTCTCCCATGCTCACAAGACCCCTTAGAATCAACTTCTCACTCAACTAAGGAAACTCCACAATCTGATATAACTGATTATTGACTGAAAATGCACAGACCAGCAACTCAATAACTCACTATTATGCTCACAACTCACTCAAAACTCACCCAAAACGCATGAGACAAAATGCATAATGCTCCTAGGATGATGGCGCCCAAGAAGGAACTACAAAACCGACCATAAAGACTCATTAATTTTGCACAGAATTCCAAGCATGTCCAAAATGGTACGGCCCTCGAGGGGCGATTTTGCTCCATAAAATCATACTCTTGATATTAAATCTGCAAATTGGCATACAAGGTCGCCCCTAGCAAGGAATTAGATAGGTAAAGTACCCAAAATGAGAATATTTTTATTTTTGGATTTATGAATAAAACTTACAATCAGCTACATAAACCAGCAACTTAAAAAACTTCACTAATATGCTTGAAACTGAACTACAAATGCAAGAAATCCACTACAAATGCAAGAACTCACTACAAAGCAACTCAACTACAATCTATCACCCAACTAGTTGCTATCTTTCAAGCAAGAAGATGAGCCAAGTGCTAGGAAGTATGCTTGCCTCGAAGCTTTGCCTGAACAATCCAGCAGCATAACGGTATGGTAGACAAAAGATGATGAAATGAAGAGAAGAGGCTTGCTTATAAAGACTTGAGAAGAATCTTCTAAAAGCTTCAAGAAGGGCGCCCAAATTCAAATTTGACTTCATCTCTTTTCCCTCCAAAGATGGCGTCCTTTTCTCATAAGGCAAATATTTCACCTTTTATTAAAATTAATCTTCCCCTCAAGTAGGCATCCCACTTCTCCAACATCAAATTTGGCCTTTAGAAAATATTTAATTATCTCCTGATGAGATAACCACCCTTGAAGTCCCCCTTTTAAAACAACATAAAGTGATAAAGCTGGGCCAAGGGGTTATAACCTCAAAATATAACATTATTTAAATTAAATAAACTTATCCCTCCAAAAAAAGCATCAATAGGCCAAAAATCACAATACCAATTGAACTGGCTGAAGAAGAGAGCCAACTACACCGAAGCCAACAGGACCACTGCCAGAAATGGAATTTACTAAAAATAGCTCACTAAAAACCCAAAAGGAATCCGCAATCCAATCACTAAACTTCAAGCAACAACCCCCTCAAAAGCAGGAAACCCTAATTTTCACCCTCCGACTAGCCTACGGGTCTCTGGGATAGGCCAACAGTCAACTGAATTGATCACAATTGAGAAGGGGACATTACAGTGTCAAAGGTACGAAGACGAAAGTATTGGAAAAATTGTCATTGATGTTAATGGCGTCCAGTAGAAATTGTTAGAAATTTTGTCATTGATATCAAAGGTGAAAAGAATATCATTGATAAAGTCATGGATCTCAAAGGAATATGGACAAGATTGTTGACAAGGATATCATCATAAATGTACAGAGAGCATATTGACAATGAAGGACAAAGGCCAAAGGCCATAGACCAGATATAGATATACACATTAAAGAGAGCAGCAATGAAACATATACAATGCATGTTGGCCGACTTCCTCAATCATACACAAGAAATATATTCAAGCAGTGATTATATGTCAAGGAAAACAATGAAATATATTCCAGAAATAAGATTTGCATTTCAAGACCAGCAATAAGATCATATCTTATCAAGTGATTGAGGAAATTTTTAAGTGAAACGATTTTAATATAATGAATAGTGTTCAATAGATATGGACAGCGATTTGTATTATGGGTAGTGATTCATTATGTTATGTTTATATCTTTAATAACAGCACTAAAATAGTTAAAACTGACTAAGTGTAATGTCCCCTTTTCAATCCTAGTCAGTTATGTGACCGTTAGCCTATTTCCAAAGACCTGTAGGCTACTCAAAGGTAATTTTAGGGTTTCCAAGATTCTTGGTGGTTTCATGTTAGTTTTTTTGGAGTTATTTGCATGTGTTTGCCAATATGCTTTCAAGGTCTTTCTAGGTTTTCCAAAAGCTTTAGTGGGCAGTCATTGCTATTTTTAGCAGTTTTTAATTTGACTTACTATTTTTAGTATGTTATGACGACTACACAAAATATGCTCATTTTGAGTTTGGAGTCACTATTTTTAGCACTTTGCTATGTTTAGTAAGTGCTATTTCTAGCAGTGTGAGTGCAGTGTTTGGCGCCTTGGTATTTTCAGAGGTGACTTCTCCAACATTCTTGGAGTTCGAAAAAGGAAAGGTTGATAAGTAGTTTTATTTTACTAAAGTGCTTTTTTACCCCCACGCCTAGAAGCACAACTTAAGCTGTTTTTAAAACAGTGACTCATGAGTTGGATGCCTATCTTGGTGACTTATTCTTTTTAAAAGATAAATTCATGCATTTTCAAGTCGGATGCCTAAGTCTTGGTCAAAGTGACTTTTAATGAATATTTTATCTCTCCTTGAGAGTGGCATCCCTTTCTGGAGGGAATTGGATTTCGAACTTCTAGGTTTTCTTAGCCTATTTATATGCATCTCCTTCTCTCATTTGGTTATTTTGTCTTGATGTAACAAAGTGTTGTCCAATTGCAAAGTGAACTCTTGGGCTATGAGGACGAAACCCCTCCAAGCTATCTTCAATTTCAAGATTGAGAGACATCTCCTAGTTGAACAAAATTGGGAAGGTCAATTCAAAGTGTTTGTTGACAAGGAAGTGTGAGCTCTATCCCAATTTGATCGTACACACAGTTTGATTGAATAGCTTTACTGGAAGGCTCAGCTTGAAGAGAGACAAAGAGGAGTTAAGGATGAAGTTGCTCTTCCTAGTTTGCAACTTATCAAAGACTCCTTGGAAACATTCAAGTTAGAGTACATGAACTTGATTGAAGATCGAGATCATGCCATTGAAATTGCAAAGAAGACCTTCAGTGCTTTCCAAGGAAGTGAGAGAAAGATTGATGAGCTCACTATGGCGCTTGAATCAACAAAGGATATGTTAGAAAATACTCAGTTGGCTCTAACGGAGGGAGAAAACCAGTTTGTCGATTTCAAAGTTTTCAAGGAGCAAGAGAATGCACAAAGAGTCAAAGAAATCAAGCAAGTGATTGGAGAGCTTGATAGTCTTGAAGAGGAGTTTGATCTAGAAAGCGTCACAAGGAAATCGGAAGTTGTGGATCTAGGTCAGCAAGATGAAAGGGATGACTTTCAAGTTTTTGACAATCCTCTCTTTGTGATGGAAGATAATACTGTACATGAGACTGAGTATGGTTTCCAGTGCATGGATGATGTGATATCAAACGATGAGGAAATCTCTTTTGACACTAATGTTGAAGGGCAAAATTCTAGCACTTCTTCCCGCAATGGAATAACGATACATGAGCTGCATAATGAATTCTTTATTGCTGTTCCTAGTCTATCCACCCTTCAAGAGATGGAAAATCAAGAATCAAGGAGGAATGAAGTCACTATTCTTGACTGGCAACAGAGAGTTGATTGGCACTCTGATGAAGAGTTTATTCATTATCTGATGCGGATGCTTGTCAGATTCCTATCGGACTTTATGCTTGCACCATCTCTTTAAGAGTAACTAATTTCATAATGGAATTTGATGAAGGGTTCATTGCATCTTTCCAACAATTCTTGTCTCATGATTTCGAATTCAACTTTTTCAGTGAACTCATATTTGTTGAATACTTTTTGGAGTTTCAAGAAGTAATGATTCAAATAGAACTTATTGATCAAAGCATTCTAGTCAAAGTACTTCTCCATCTGCGGAATGGTTCCTCTTTACTTATGATTTGGGATCCTAGTATCAACTTGCATTTGATGATAATCATTATATGTGAAAAGAAGGTATATTGGGATGATAAGCCTCAAATTTTCAGTTCTTTGGGTGTTGTTACTTTCTTTATCAGCCATTTGATGATTATTTCTGATCATCAATTGGAGGTTCGGAGAGGAAGTTGGAGCAAAGAATGGTTCTTTGATTTAATGGAGCTTTTGGAGTGGGTGTTTCCAACTTTGTTTTTGAGCAGACTAGTCAAAATCATGGGGATTTTCAGTATTGCAGTAGTTATTCATTTCCTTGCTTGTTGATTTCTCTTAAATCTGATGTTGAGTCATTCATTTTTTACTTGGTGAGCAGTCGGTACACTCATATTTTCACTGCACAATCTCTTTCTAGAGATGATTTTTGGTCTCAAATGAGAGAAATGGTGATTCAAACAGAGCAGAATCAGCTTTTGGATGGAAATCGTGTCCATTCTAGTGGCTATCTTTGAACTTTTTCTTATACAAATGTTTGGGGCAGTGAACCATTGCTCGACTAGGTTTGGCTTTTTGAGACTATTGAAGAGAAATTTGTGAAAATTGTTGTGAGTCTTCTTGGATATATCAGTATTATTTGGAGGCATTATACATCCTTGAGAAGTTTTGAGGATGCAACTACTATGACTTTGAAAAGAGCTTCTTTTTCCTTTTCAAATAGCAATGATGGAGACACTTTTGCTGTTGTGACACTATTTGATGATTTGAGGAGACATGCTGATGAGATTATTAGATTATTTTTCTTTGTGCTCAAGTTGGTGTTAGTCATTGGCGTGGCAGTTGATTACTCCTTAGAGTCTGTTGGGTGTGAGATGCTACAGGGTTTTGATTACAATCCTTCCATGATTTCCAGATTAAATTCCATGCATGTTAACTCTTTGTGGTTGTTGAGAAGGCTAGTGCAATTTTGGTACATTGGCTTCATTTGTATGATCAGTGTGGAGCAACATCAACATGGTGGGTCTTTTCAGAGATGGACATGAGACCCAGGGATCCTATATGTTTTGGAGGGATCAATTTAAGTGTAGTGGCACTGCTTGAGGACAAGCAATTTTGGGAAGGGCGGACTGTAATGTCCCCATTTTAGCCATACGCTCTTTTGTGTCTAATAGCCTATTTCCGGAAACTCGTAGGCTAGTCAAAAGCTGAAATTAGGGTGTCCTATTTTCTGGGAGGATGTTTTGGTAGTTTTGGAGGCTTGCGTGTTGGAGTTTTGCAGTTTGGATTCTAGATTCTTTTTGGGTTTTCTGAGAGCTTCGTAGTGGTGTGACATGCAACTGAAACAGAGGACTTTTCTGGACTTACTATTTTTTAGTAAGTTGCAATGGCTGCTCAAAATATAGTTAAAATGCATTTGGACACTATTTTGAGCAGTATGCTATTTTTAGTAAGTGCCATTTTTAACAGTGCTATTTTTAGCAGGGTTTCAAAAGGCCAATTCATAGGCTATTTCAGGCAAGTCAGTTTGAGTAGTTTGATCTTCAACACTTTTGGAGTTATTTTTGGCAGGTCAGAGCTTGAGTTAGGCACTTCTCATAGTGAGGTAAAATATTTTTATAAAGTGAAATATTAATAAGGCATGTGGACGCCTTAGTGGAAAATAAGTGAATTTTATTAATGTATTTCACTTTAATATTTTGGACACCTAACTTAGAGGTTTATTTGCATTTTTGATAAGTTTATTACCTTCATGAAAAGGGACAACTTCGTGAAAAGGGACAACTTTGAGAAGGGTCTAAATGAAATACAAATCACAAACTCATGAAGATGAATGTGAATTTGAGTTAGGTGCCCTAATTGGAGGGAAAAGTGGATTTGAATTGAGGAGAAAAGTTATAAATATGAGCCTTGGCCTTCATTTGCACTTATCCAATGAATTTTATAACGAAGGAATGGTAACTCACTCGCTTCAAGAAATGCATACCTCCTAGCAAAGCTTAGTTTCTTGCTTGAAAGATAGCAACTAGCTAAGATCAAGACTGTTCTTTGCACTAAATAACAGAATGAGTGTATTGGGGATGTTTACTTTGATATTTTCTTAAGTTTGTGAAGGGTTTTCTCAGTGTTCATTAGCTCCCAAAAGATAATCAACTTGAAAGTAACCTTCACCAAAAATGTTCACCAAGGTCCTATTGAAGGCGAGGTGATAGCATATGGTGGTGGGATCGTTAGCAATAAATAAATTGAATTACAAGTTGGAGATGAAAGCAAGGGGTGATTCAACCATGAAGATTCCACGCTACCACTTATTCAGTGGGGGGAAATTATTACAAAGAAGAACAATTCATCTGCTAACAGTAGGTATCGGTTTTTCAGAAGGAATCCACTTAAGCAGTGAGGATACTCCACTTATTCAGTGGGTAAAATAAAAAAGCTACAAATGAAATATTAAAGGTTGATTCAGTACTACTGAAAACAGCAATTACAAAGTGTTTATTACAATGATTTCTCCATAGAAGTTGCTCCCAAACTCACTGCAAAGATTGCACTATATCTCCAATTACAAATATGAACAGAAATGTCAAGGACACATAGCATGAAAGGGAATAACCAGGATATAAATACCAACAAACTGACATAATCAGACCAGCAACTAAACTCTCACTAATTTTTTCATATCTTCATTCAAAATGCTTCTATCTCCTCCAAATTGAATGCACACGAGACTAGAAGCATAAACACCCAAGAAATAAAGCGTAACTTGGAAAGAGCTAAGTCTGACATAAAATTCCAGTGAACCAAAGTACAGACCAACAAGCATTACAGCCACCAATATGCTTAATTCTCTCACAATCTCCCACAATACACTCCAAAACTGAATTCAATGCTTCCTAAATGCAAGGCGACCTAATAACATGAGTTAAACAATGCAAACAGCCTCCACTTTAAAAACACGAATCCCAAAGCCAAGCTTTAATGAATGGTACAGCCCTAGAAGGGATGGTGACCTCCCTAGAAAAATAAAGACTTCAAGATCAATTCTACAATTGCACAAAAGAGGATGCCTCAAACATAGAAATAGAATGGACCAATACTCACAAGCGAAATAAAATCACTCCATAAGCTATAATTGAAAACTCATTTCAGCCACTCATAAACCAGCAAACACAAAACTGGAAATTATCACCAAAACTTCAACATTGATGCTCAATCTGCTTGTCTGAATGAGAAGCAGCCTCAATTCCAACTAGGTGTTATCTTTCAAACACGAAATTGGATTCTTGAATTCTTGCTAGGAGGTATGCATTCCTCGAAGCCATTCCGGCAGCAATTCGATAAGATAAACAATGGATGATGAATGATTGAGCAAAGGCCTGCATTTAAAAAGTTTGAGGTTACTCCTCAACTTCCTCCAGAAGGGACGCCTCCATACTACTTGGAAATAATTCAATTTTGTAATTCACCTTTTCTCCTCTTATTTTGGCATCCAAATTCCTTGAGGAAATAATAACTTTTGAAAAGATTAATATTTATCTTCTAAGTGGCATCCAATTCCCAAGAATAATATCAACCTTAGAAATATTAAATGAACCTCCTCATGAGGCGTCCACCCTCAAGGTCCCCCTTTTTAAAATAACATGAAGTTATTGTGCTAAGCCCAAGGGGTCAAAAACACATTATAATAATAAAATGATTTAAATAAATCATTTCTTTGAAAATGCACCTCAAAAAGCCAAATCCATAAATACTCAACTGCCCTGCCTGAAGAAGAAAGCTCACTGTGTTGTTGCCAACCAGAACACTGCTAAAAATAGAACTTACTAAAAATAGTAAATTTTAAAAAGTTGCCCAATTCTCTTGCATGTTATATCATTGCGAAACTCTCTAAAAACCTAGAAAGAATCTGCAAACCACAACTCAAAAATACAAAGTGCAAGCTAAAAATAGTAAGTTCCGGAAAAGGCTGTCAGATGGAGATGCAAGTTACGCCATTCTGAAACTCTCCAAAAACCCAGAAAACTCCACCAAACATGCATCAGAAACTCTCACATGCAAACCTTTAAAAATGCATCAAAAACCACCTACAAAATAGGAAACCCTAATTTTACCTCTGATGAGCCTACGAGCTTACAGAAATAGGCTGTCAATCACCGAAGAGCGTATGGCTAAAATGGGGACATTACAAATGAATCAAAGAGGACATTGTAGGAGATAATGCCTTCTTCAAAAACTCACTGGGTTATTGTTGGACTTGGCTCAAACGATGTTCCAACTCAAACAATATACTCACTTCTTCACCTCTTGTCTGACATTCTTCATTGAGCCTTGTACCTACAATGAAAAGTGACATTGCCAAACTTCTTTCTTCTTCAGAAGCCATAATCAAATCTGACTTCTCACAGTTCCTGAACATCAAAAAACGTAACATCTTCAGAACTTCTGGAAGTTAAAACTAAACTCAGTTCTGACCTCTGGTGTAGAATCTGATTTCTCTGTCACTCTTTTGACAACTGAGCTCTATCTTTTCACAGGATGACAGGATCTTGGCTCTGATACCACTGAAATAACCCTCTTACAATTTTTTCAATTTTTAAATCGACAATTTCACTCGTCGGTGTTAGCAAAACCAAAACCAGCACTGAAATGTAACCCTACACCAAGAATGTACACCAAGATCTCAATGACAGTCGAGGTCATATGGCGCCGCGGATCGTTAGCAAATAACTGAAAGCTGGAAATTACAATGCTTTGCAACTCAACCACTTATTCAACAGGAGTGATTTGACGACTCAGCTGATCAGCAAGATGAGAAATGCAAGCACAAAAAGTAAAGACGACAAGCCCTGTCTCTTCCACCAAACGGTGGGAATGAAAATACTTATGCAAGAAAGTAAATGGGACAGCGAGGCTTGCCCTCTTCCACTAAAAGTGGGAATACAATAGTAATTTGCAGAAATGTAAAAGAGTTGATCAATACTACTGATTCAACATTACAATATGAAGTATAATCTACAAGAAGCCAAGTGTTATAGCTGTCCAAATCACTACAATTGACATAAGATGACTCTCCAAACCTCTCAAACCTCCCAACTATGAAAAACAAGCCAAAAATCTGCACTTCTTCAAACTGATATGAAAAACCAACAAGGAACTCAAACCAGCAAGCATGAATCACACCAAAATGCTCATAAGTCATCCAATACTCCTTCAATTGACATGAAATTAAGTGCATATGAAGCCTAGGAAGTTGGTGCCCAAGTCTAGAACATTAAACAATAGCAAATACCCTCCATTATTTTATGCACACATTCCAAGGCTCTTACAGGCAAGGTATAGCCATCGAAAGGGGGCAACCAGCTAGATAAATTCAAGGACTTCACTAAAAATTATGAAAACTTGTGGAAAGGGGTGCCTAGCATAGAGAAAGAGATTGGAACAATACCCACAACCACAAAAAAATTGAGTAAAGAGCTGCGAGCAAAAACGTGCTACAGCAAGCACAAAACCAACAAACTAAACACTAAGAAAACTCTTCACAAACTTCAGAAAATATCAAAGTAAGCATCTCCAATACGCTCAATCTGTTCTTCAGTGCAAAGAACAGTGTTCATCTTAGCTAGTTGCTATCTTTCAAGCAAGAAACTAAGCTTTGCTAGGAGGTATGCATTCCTCGAAGCGAGTGGGTTATCATTCCGACAGCACTTTGTTATAAAATTCATTCGATAACTACAAATAAAAGCCAAGGCTCATATTTACTTTTCTCCTCAATTCAAATCCACTTTTCCCTCCAATTAGGGCACCAAACTCAAATCCACATTCATCTTCATTAGTTTGTGATTTGTATTTCATTTAGACCCTTCTCCAAGTCATCCCTTTTCATGAGGGTAATAAACTTATCAAAAATGCAAATAAACCTCTAAGTTAGGCGTCCAAAATATTAAAGTGAAACACATTAATAAAATTCAATTATTTCTCCACTAAGGCATCCACCATGCCTTAATAATATTTCACTTTATAAAAATATTTTACCTCACTATGAGAAGCACCTAACTCAAGCTCTAACCTGCCAAAAATAACTATAGAAGTGTTGAAGATGAAACTGCTCAAACTGACCTACCTGAAATAGCCTCTTAACTGGCCTGTTGAAACCCTGCTAAAAATAGCACTACTACAAATAGCACTTACTAAAACTAGCATATTGCTAAAAATAGTGTCCAAATGCATTTTAACCATATTTTGAGCAACCGTGGCAACTTACTAAAAATAGTAAGTTCGGAAAAGTCCTATGTTTCAGTTGCATGCCACACCACTGCGAAGCTCTAAGAAAACTCATAAAGAATCTAGAATCCAAACTACAAAACTCCAACATGCAAGCCTCCAAAACTGCCATAACATCCTCCTAGAAAATAGGAAACCCTAATTTCAGCTTCTGACTAGCCTACAAGCTTCCAAAAATAGGCTATTAGACACAAAAGAGCATATGGCTAAAATGGGGACATTACAAATTTTTAGTTGTTGATCGCCCTCCTTGAGGGTCGTACACCTTGGTTGCAGGTGCATTGGGTTGTGTTGCAAAGATTTTCAAGCTTGATTGTGGCAGCTTGATACTTGTTTTGGGGCGCATAGGCCTGCTCTATCATTTGCAAAAGATTTGAGTTCATTCTGATGGGTATGGAGACAATTATGGTCATTTCTTGAGGGCTGATTGGAGTTTCATGTTCACCGTCCAAGTATATTAGACTGCTGTTGCTGTTATATCAGACCCAATATAACCTTATCATTTCATGTTTTATGATGCCTAACTAATCTTATGTTGGAGGGATTGATCATTGATGTATTTGTCTATCATTTTGACTAGTTCATTTCATATTATCTTGTATCAGACTCTCATTGTAATGTTGATATGGTAGTAGCATTCAGCTCTTTACTTTCATATTATTTGAATACTTACCCCACTGCATAAGTGGTGGCTCCCGTTGAAAAGTGGTTGAGCCTCTTGCTTTATGTACTTCACACTCCCGCTAAATAAGTGGCTGAGCTTCTATTTTTCTTTCTTGTTGCCCACTGAAAAGTGGAAGTGGCTAGCTTTGTCGCCAATTGCATTACTCTCCTTGTAACCTGTTGAAAGGTGGAAGTGGTTGGCTTGCCACCAAGAGCATTCCTTGTTTACTTTTTGCACTTGATTATTACTACTCATCGCACTGAAGAAGTGGCTTAGCCAAGTTCTTAATTGTAAGCCAACCACCGTATGCTCTCACCTTGCCTACACTGGGAACTGAGTGATCAGAAAATGGAAGGTGTTCTTTCAGTTAGCATTATTACTTTCAGTATTTGCAAAGATCCCCTTACATTGTATGCTCTCACCTTTCCCTCTTTGGGATTTAGGTGATCAGGAAAAGAAGGGTTGTAATTCAATTGCTTATCTTTGCTTTCCTCTAACGCTATCGGGTGAAAAATTTGTGGAAAAAACTGGGGTAGATATTAGACTAAGTAAAGCACATAAGACAAAAGGGACAGATAAGACAAAATCACATAAGACAAAAAAAAATAAAACAAAATTAAATAAGACAAAAAAGAGGTAAGGCAGCAATTAAATTAAAAGAAGAATAAAAGAACGTTTAATAACATTAGCGCTCAAGTCTAAGAAAGATTATGATTAATAAAAGGTAATAGTTTAGAAGGCTGTGGTTAATTGTATCATGGCAGCGATTCATATTATTTAAAGAAAGAAGTGATTAATGAAGAGGTAGCAATCATGATATGGCAGCGATCATATTTTACAAAAGGCAGCATTTGAATAAAGGTAACAAACAATTACTAATTAAAAGGCATAATTATTAATAAAAGTGATAACTTTTCAAAGGGAGACAACTCTTAAAAGAGATGTCTCTCTTAATGTAGAGGCATAAGGATATAAAAAGAGGTTGTGGTATGTGAAGAAGAATGTGAGTAGAGTATTGAAGATAAAGAAGTGTAAAGGATGTAGTATTAAGGATAATTCTTATACACCAACAGATTTGACAAAGTGTGTGTGTGTGTGTGTGTATACAAATCTGAGAAAGCATGTATTTATGAAGACATATCAATAAAGATCACAATGCAAATATGAATGAATGTGAAATTTATGAGGTGCAAAGGATAAATCATTCAAGGCAGATTTAAGGAGACTTGTGAGGCAGATTCAAGCAGACTTATGAGGTGAATAATGAAGCATATTTGAGCAGACCTGTTAAGGATTTGCAAGCAGATTTTACGAATAAGTTATAAGGAAGACTTAAGTAAACAACACACACACACACACACACATATATATAAACATATACATATACATATGTATACATATACATATATATATATATATATATATATATATATGTATGTATATATACATATACGTGTACATATATATGTATATATGTATACATATATCCATACATACATATATATATATATATATGAAGATTATCGAGAAGAAGCAAATAGAAGTGAAGCAATAAACGAATAAGAAATATATCGAGATCAATAATGGAATACATGTGAATGAGTGCAAGATTTCTGAAGGGTATGTATATGGAAAGAATATGCAAACTTATATAATGATGCAAGTACATTTATGCAGTTAATAAAAAGAGGGGAATCGTGGAGTGAAAGAATGAAGATTGTAATGTCCATCATCTGTTGAAGAAGCAACTTTGAGGGTGGTACTTTGCTTTGGAATTTGGTGCTTCCTAAAGGAGATATGGGTAACTCTCTAGTAGGTTGGTGCTTATGAATTCAGTTGTGTGAGTTGGTGCTTCTAGTTAGTTGGTGCTCACAAATTGAATGACGGGTTGGTACCTCTAGTAGGTTGGTGCCTACAAAATTTGTAAAAGGAAGATTAATAAAAGGAATATTTTGCCGTGGTTTTCTCCCATAAGGGTTTCCACGTAAATATCATATGTTAATGTGTTCTTCTCATGTGCATAATTATTGATGTTGATTAAATGATGTTATTGTGATTAATAAAATTTTAAATTAGTAAAAGATTGTATTATACAGATTCACTCCCGCCTCCCCGCCCCCCTCAATATAATTGTGTGCTTATCAAATTTGTTGTTCTTTGTTGTTTTCTCTTTGTTTACACACGAGGGTATTTCTCTCTTTGTTTACTGTTTAGTATTTCATTGTTTTCCCTTGGTATATTGGAGATATCACTTCCTATTTCCTTCCATACACATGAGGGTATCTCTCTATAGACTAGGAATTGATCCTTGTAGATTCATTTACTTTATTATTTAGTCCTAGACATGCATAGACTAAGTGCACACACTTTCGAAACCCCATTTTTTACTTATTGATTGTGCAGATCGAAGGACCAAAATATGGGATTGACCATTATAGCCAAGCTCTTGACCAAACCCAACAATTTTTCTTGTCTTGGCTATAATTTCTCGAAAGTTACCTTGGATGGAGGTTTCATGTCCCTCTTCCTTTCCTTTGTCATTTTGTTTCATATAGTTAACATTAGATTAATTTATCATTGTTCTATCATTCTTGGCAGTACTCTAGTATTCTTTGTTTGTTATTCTTGTCTCCTAGGTTGTAGAAATGGCAAATTCTTGAAGCATACATGAGTTTACTGAATTATCTAGACAACAATGCAAAGAATAAATGGAAGTGCATGAAAAGGACAACACGTTGTGCTAGCATTTGGGATGATGAACTCATCATTCTAATTTCCAAGTTCTTTGTTTCATTACATTTACTATTTTGTATTTGGCTTCTATTTTTACTTTAGTATACTTTGTTATTTCTACTTTTCCTTATTTCCATAAACCAACACACACTGATTGTATCTTGACACTGAGTCTTACAATTATTATACCTCGCACACTTAATGAATTCTCTGAGTCATTATGGTTTCCTAGGCGAAGTCATGGCTAAACAACAAAAAATAATCAAAGGTCTTACTTCAGCACCACTATAATGCTCAAACCCATGTGAGCTTCATTGCTTACAAGCCAAAGTGTGGAAATATGTGAAAAGAAAAGAATATCAAAATGAACGAAAAGAAAAAAAATGAAGATCAAAACACTTGGCTTCGGGTGTGCGGACATCTCTGTAGGTGTACACTCAATAACAAAAAAAAAAATTAAAAATAAATCACCGGAAGTAGAGCAATCTCCGTGAGATTATAGAGATAACCTCGTTGGGGCTATGGACGCTCGCTGGTAGTGAGGCTCTATCCAAGGATGCTTTTGGAGTTAAGACAAACCACACAAACAGCCATGATGGAACCAAAGAAGTCATATTGTTCTTGTGAGACAAAATAATCACATTTGCACACTCGTAATTGGAGGATAAAAGGTCTTGATACAATTTAGGATTCCTCTTTCCTTTTGAGTACTCTTCTTAGCCAAAGGGTAAGCTAGTTAGAATTAATCTAAGATTTCAAGTTTGAAGTGGATTCTATCTTTGGAATGTTCATGAACATTCCCCATGTGGAGTCGCTATATGTTGTGACCTATTTCACACATCACTCCATTACAATTTCATAAGTCCATTGCTTTGAGAGTTTGGAGTTAGGGTTTTGAGAAATCGTCCAAGCCAAAGAGGGAATTTGGGCTCAAAACAATGTTTGGACATCATCAAAGTGCTCAGAAGGCCCGAAAGACGAAAAACACCATTTCTTGGGGTCAATTCTGACACCTATTTTTGTGGGATTTTGCTTTCTTCGCTTTTTGCTTTTTTGATTTTTGGCACTTTGGGACCAATCTGGGAAGCAACTTTTTTGGCCTGCTTTTTGCTTTTTTCAGCTTTTTTGAAAGTTGACCCGGAGTAGGTCGCACAGGTCATGGCAACAACATTCCTCAGAATCAAAAATTTGTGTCTCCAAGTATAAAAAGCAAGGTAAAATCTCCAAGTGAGGTTTTGTTCCAGATGTTCCAGATGAACGTGAGGTAGGAATTCATCTAAGTATCAAGCATGGCAAGCACATGGTCAAGTTCGCTTGGAAGGAAAGGAGAAATGTCAAGACAAGTTCAAAGCTCGCCCAAGCTAGAAATATGGCAAGGCCAAGCCAAAGTCCACCCAACATATGGATATGGCAAAAGAAAGAGAAAGTCCGCCATGCACATGGTCTATCCAAGGAGAAGTCCGCCTGGAAGAAAATGAAGATGTCCAAGCACATGGTCAAGTCTGCCCAAGAGGAGATGGCAGAGATTAAGCAAAGTCCACCCTAGCTTACAGGATGGATGGCAAGTCAAGAGCAAAGTCTGCCTAGCTCAAGAAGGCACAATGTCCAAGCAAGGGTGAAGTCCGCCCAAGGTTGAACTGTCCAAGCATTGGAAAAGTCTTCCCAAGCTTGACATGAAAAGATCAAGATCCACCCTAGCTCCAAGATGAGATGTCCAAGAGAAGGTCCGCCCTTGGCAAAGCAATCACCAAGTCCGCCATAAAGCCAAATGACTAAAACCATGTTAAAATCAACCTGGGTAAAATGGGAATAAAGATGATCAAGTTCGCCATGGAAGATCGCCATGATAAAAAGATGAAAAGGTTGGAAAATTAAAATTTAAAACTTAAGATATTTTTTATATTTTTCCAACACTTAGAACAAATTTTCGAAATATTCAACACTTAGGAAAATTTCTGAGTTGAAGCACATAATTTCCAGAAAATAAAGTGTTTTTTTCTGATTTAAAGACAGAATTTTCAGAATTAAAGGAAGATTTACAGTCAAAAATATAGTTTCGAAGGTTTGGAATTTGAGTTTGACTGGTTTCTTTCATCCTTCTTTTGTCGTATTCACTTATTCTCGTGAAATTTGCAAAGTGCTTGGCCAATTTAAGTCTAATTTTTCACAGAATTTAGCTTTTTGACAGACTGAAAGTGAAAATTTCGAGCAAAGAGTCCAAGAAAATCAGAATTAAGATCTTAAAATTAATATTTTCTTCATGTTTGTTGTAGGTTGATGACCATCAAAGGAGAACCTTCAAGAAAAGCTCGCCAGTAAAGGATTACAGCTGGAGTCAAAGATCAATTCCAAGTGGAAGAATGTCACAAACACCAACCTCGGGCGCATGGATTTCAAAGATTTCAAAAGGAGAATGTATGGGCAAGATGGATTTTTTCCAACACCTATTGCTCGTCGGATGATGAGAAATGGCATTGTCCAAACAGCTGGATTTCCACTAGCTATGGAGTGTGTTGAGTTGATGGTCGAGTGTGCCATACATTACAATGCACAAGAAAGACAAATTATTGCGCCAGATAGGAGAGTATTGGCTCACCTTGGAGAGTTAGCCATTCAAGAAGCATTTGGGATACCAAATTACAACCAGACTTCCTATAAAACCAAAGAACATGCCAGAAAACTTTATGAGGACCAGCTTGAGCTCTATGCAACAAATGTGAATAAGTTGTGGTTAGAAAAGCCTAGGCCTTCCCTCAAGAAAGTACCAAAGAAGTTGCTACATACCAACTTCAAAGAGGATTATGGTGATATCATTTTGCAGTTAAACAGAGTAATGGGTGTTAGCATTTGTAGCTTAGGGAGATATTTTCTCCTAAGTTAATATAATAAATAATTGTTAAGGCAAGTCAGCCTTATTATAATTAATATTTTATTTTCTTTAAGTGGCCAACCAAGTGAAGAGTCGCCTTGCTTGTGAAGAATCTCCTTGCATTGTATATATAGAAGGAGATGTTCATCCATTTGATTATCAATTAAGTCATTGTCATTTTCACATTCTTTCAAGAAGGAGTAGTAGACCATCTTGTAGCAGCAGATCGACTTCAAGAAGAAACACTTCGCACTTCAAGAGGGAGTTCACACTTTTGAAGCAGATCATAATATTGCTTCAAGCAGATCGATATCAAGGAGAAATCATATGTGTTTGTATATTTGCATCTAGGAGAGGTGCTATCATCCATTACATCAAATCGGCCTTGTCTTTGGCCAAGTTGTAAAGCAGATTTCTACTCTTTTCATTCAATATATATGTATATATTTTGGCTAGGTTTTTCTCCCTCAAGAAGGAGGGTTTTCCAAGGGTATCTTGTTGTGTTCATTGTTCACTATGTTGCATTTTTTATTGCTTACATTTTTTATCCTAAAACTAACAATGGGCAGCCCTCAAGGTACGCCATTTGAAACATGGATGTACTATTTTCTTGATGAGATCACCTCCGGTGTTAAAATGTTCAATTGGTCTCGGATAATCAGCAATAATCTTGATGAGCACTAAAAAATTTGGAAAGGACGAAGTACTTTTATATGAGCTCCTACATTGTGTACTTGTTGGCCAGAAATTACAGATATACAGGATTGATTTGCAGAGGTGTGGTAGGTAATGGTGAAAATGAGTTTAAGTCCTATGACTGTTATCCACAGTTGCAGCTTAGCAAGAAGACCCACTTTAGAAGGGAAAATGATGCCTTCTTGATGTACATCACCAAAATATTGCAGGGATGAACTCATGAAAGGCTCACTCAGGAGGCCAAGAGCTTGATAAGCAAATATGGATCCTGGTTTATCCAGTTTCCAAAATTCACGCATATAAGAGTTCAAGGATTTACTAGATGTCCTTACCAACTTCCAATTTACTGTACCAACAAAATGGTCTTGCTCGAAGTCCTTAGACAATTGGAAACATATTAGGGCTTCCAGAGAACAAAGCAGAAAGCGACTGTTTTCCATTTTTCATTGGAAATATGCTAAAGTCTTGCCCAATGGCACAAGCAGCCGAGAGTGCCAGGTTGGAAATGCAGTGGTATCCATTCACATCTTACCGGTTCAGGCCTGATTTTGATCCTCATAACCAAATTGGGACAATGAATGGAAAGAAGTATAGACATAAGGTAGACCTAGAGGATTTTTGGGCAAATGTTGTGGATGAGTTTGATATCAAAAAAAGACTATGGTCTAGATTGCCAGTAAGCTTGATCAGAACAACCGAGCTTTTCTGTGTGCCGGACTAGTTAGAGGATGATGGAGAATATGTACAGCCGCGCTATGATGAGAGTTGGCCTCTTCCTCCTATGAAATGGTCAAAACCAGAGCTCGCAAATCTAGCTACCTTGATGAGGCCGATTGTTAAGTATTCACAGTGGTGGGTTGATCAGCAAGTTTAGGGGTTAAGGCGAAGAAATTTGACCCTCACTTATGACTTAATGTAATGTCCCCATTTTGGCCATACGCTCTTCTTTGATTCATCAGTCTATTCCGGAACCCGTAGACTGGAATGAGGTGAAATTAGGGTTTCTTGGCTTGGAGTTTTGTGGCATTTCATGTTGTTTACTATTTTTAGTAAATGCTAGTTGTGGCAGTTGCAGTTGTCCATTCTTAGTCCTTCTCAGTTGGAGCAGTTATTATATTGGCTTGGTCTTCAGAGAGCTTTATTTGGTGAAAAAATATTTAATTAAAGGCATTATGTTTTAATTCACTGTTGACACCCCCTTGGCCTAAGGAGATAACTTAAGTTGTTTTTAAAAGTGGGGCCATGAAGGGTATGCCTTCATAAAGAGCTTTATTAATTTTATTAAGAACTTTATTCCTTGAGCAAAAGTGGACGCCACTTTTATATTATTTGAATAAAGTGAAATTCTTGGAGGCTTTTGGGACGCCACTTGAGAAGTTGATTGGTCTTTGGGAATGGGAAAGGTCTCTTGTGTCTTTTGAGCTGCTTCTCAGGCAATTGAAGAGTTTTGGTGAGCTCTTATTTATTGAAGGCTTTTGCTCCAGCATTGGATCCATGAAAATTATGCTAAAGTTATGCTGTCGAAATGACAATTGACAAATTGCTTCGAGGAAGTCTACCTCCTAGCCTCTCATCCAATTTCGTGTTTGCAATATAACACCTAGTTGGCTACATTGCTGCTTCTCAACTTCAGACTAGCAGATTGAGCATCAAAGATTGAAGAATTTTGGAGATTTTGGTAATTTTGGTTTGCTGTTTCATCAACTGCTGAAAGTGATTTTTATTCATGGCTTATTTTCCAGCTTGAATTTCGTTCTGGGTATTTAACCAATCTGTTTGCTGACCTTGGGCGACCATTCATGCAAGTTTTGAGATTTTAATTTGAAGTGTCTGATTTTTAAATAAAATCGCCCCTCCCAAGAGGGTCGTACCATCTCATGTGCATTGGGAATTGTGCAAGTTAAAAAATAAGTTGGAGTTGCTGCTGTTTGGTGCTTGGTTTTTGGGCGCCTACCTCTTGAGAAACATTTGCAAAAGATTTCAGTCAATTCCGAGGTGAAATGAGTGAGTTATGAGTTTTTTACTGTTTTCCAGTTTGCTGTTCTAAATTTCCAGAACTCAGGAATTTGCATCAGATTTACCAGTTTCCAGTTTAATCACTTTTTCAGTCATTGGAAAGCAAAGAACATTGTTAGAATTCATTCTTATATCCATATCTCACTTCTCTATCATTGTAATTCATTTATTTGCAGTTATGTTGAAATTGTAAGGTTCTGATTAGTAGTACTAATCTAACCGTTATTATTGCTGCAACTATTTGATTTAATTCTCATTAAAGTCCCCTGGATGGTTTACCGCCAGTGTGGTTAACTTTGTTTGTAAATCTTGTACCCACTTAAGTGGTGAATCCCCACAGTTCTGTGGATGCCCGCCGCAGCGGATGAATTGCTTTTATTTGTAATCTTTTCCCCCCACTGTTTGGTGGTAGCGTGGAATTGTTCTCATGGCTGGTTATCCGCCTAATAGTTCATAATTTCAATTTCTAGACTCCGTCATATGTTAGCACCTCGCCCTCTGTGGGATCTTTAGTGCACATTCTTGACGTTGAGTAGTTATACTATTCAAGTTCAGTTTCTTCAGTTCAAGCTTCAGCATCTTCCATTCAAGTTCAGATTTTAATTTGAGGCTAACGCTAATCATATCATCTATTGTTGGTTATTTTGTGTTATTCCTTCGAAAAAATTGGTTAGCATATTTCAGTGGTATCAGAGCAGAAGACCCTGCCATCCTGTGGCAATTTTGCAGTTGTGTATCAGATGAGTGACAGAGATCTCCGGTACTACACCGATAGTCAGAGCAGATTTTAGTTCAGCTCCTTGTGGTATCCAGAAGTTGGCAGTTAGGCATGGCTAATGAAGAAGAAATGAAGTTGGCAGAGACTCTCTTTATGGCTGGAAAGAGACTTGGTAAAAAATTTCAGTCAAGAGAAGATGAACAAAACATTCTTCATTTGTTAGAACAATGTTTGAGACAAGTGAAGCAATCACCTTCAGAGAAAATGGAGTTGGCACTAGCTCCTACAGTGAATTTTTTGAATCAGCCCTATTGGTTGGGGCATCCTGATGAAGAAACCAAGCTACTGATTTCTTCCTGTTTCATGGAGATAATAAGAATTGTAATTCCCCAATTGCCCTATGATGTCGAAACTATGAAGACCATATTAAATATGTTAGTGGAAAGTTTTCAAGACCTTGATGAAATTGATAGCAATCAGTACTCCAGAAGAGCTACTATATTGAAGATGTTTTCTGAACTCAAAACAAGTATTTTGCTGGTTGAATTGGGTATGCAAGATCAAATATATTATTTGATCCATTACCTCTTCATTTCAACTTGGAGTGAACAAGAAGAGGATGTAGTTGCAGCAATGAGAAACATTTTAATTTTAACTATCAATGAGATGGATGACATTCCAAAATCCGTCTTAACTTATCTATTAAACATTCATGAACAAGAAGGAAATAATTCCTCTACTGCTGGTATGTTGATCAGAGATTTGTTCATTCAGTGTGATAGAAAATTGAAGCCACACTTGAGGAAGATAGAGCAGAAAAATGAGGTAGTCATTAATGCAGAAGTCAGAAATAAAACGTTGTTTCTCAATGATTGTAAGGCTGTTTCTCAAGAAGTACCTATTGATATGCAGTTGTCCGCACATGCTAAGGGTGAGTGCAGGGAGGCAACATCAATTTTGAATACATATGAAGAACTTATGACAAGTGACCAAGAAGATTTCTTTGGTATGTATGTGGATGCTAATGATAAAAGCAGCAACACATCTTTTCATGATGGGTTTGTTGAAGATAAAAATGATAAATTAATCAAAGCAGCCAACTTTGATGACTCTTATTTCCAGTATGATGACGGTGGCGAAGGCGGTATTGAGCTTGATCATCAAACTAAGCTCTTGGAGGAAGTTACTGATGAAGATTTCAGTTTGAATGGAATGAGGTGTGACTCATTCAATGAGTCAACAATCCAAGAGGAGCATGAAGATCTTGTTCCTGTTGATCATTACAATCAACCCTTTTGCATTTGGGATCCTGGTGAGATGGCACCAAGGTATGCTAAAGAACTTGAGTGGGATAAATTTCCCTTTGATCCTGATAAAGTTCAAAATTCATTTTGTATTTCAAGCTATGAAGTCATTGGAGAAGACATTGTCTTTGATGAAGAAGCTTGTTTGGCAAAGCTCCATAAAGATTCCTTTGAGGTAGTAGTAGCCACTAAAGCAGAGTATGTTGCTACCAAGACTTTAAGAGAATCAATCAATAATGATTCATTGTTTGAAAATATTGCTGTTAGGAAGGAAGCTGATTTTGAGAATCAAGTCAAAGAAAATAAATCAGAAAAGTTGATGTTTGATGAGCAAAGCTTCTTTGCTGATTTTGATCATGGGCCTAAAGAGCTGCAAGTTTTGAAGGATAACTTAATGGTTTCAGAAGAGAAAATTGTTAAAGCATTATCAAGATTTGATAGCACACACAATTTTGTTGAAGAACTCTACTGGAAGTCACAGTTTGAAGAGAGACAGAATGGAGTTAAAGGAGTCACTCTTTCCAAGTTGCAAACTATCAAAGAAGCATTGGAATCATTAAAGATAGATTATTTGCATTTGCTCTCAGATAGGGATAATGCCATTAAGTTTGCAGAAGAGACCTATGATGCCTACCAAGAGAAGGAGAAAGAAGTTGATCGTCTTTACCTTGATCTTTCCTTAGCTCATCACTCTTTATGCAAGGGAGAAAATCAAATTCCTATTGCAGCCACACTTGAAGGACAAGAAGCTGATACAAGGATTATGGAGATCAAGCAAATAGTTGAAGGCATTAATGAACTCCATAATGATGAAACCTTGCTTAATTTTAAGGAGATTCATGAAGATGATGGTAATTGGAAGGTAAATCAAGAGTGTGAACTCTTGAGTTGGGAAGAGAACTTGCCTCAAGAAGGGATAGCTTGCAGCCATGAGCTTGAATCAACAAAGTGCATGTTAGCGAATGTTCAGTTGGGTGTAATGGAGGTAGGAGACCAGCAAGTTGATTTCAAACTTCTCAGAGAATGTAGGGACGAGATATATTCTGTGATTGATAATCCTCCAAGCTTGCTTGTAAGTGAATGCATAAGAGGTTTAGAGAATTCAGTCTCCATATGGGAAGTGTTGATTCATGACGACTTCCCCATCTTTGACACCAAGGTGTTAAAACATGTTTTGGTAAGACATATTGTTTACATGCCTGACAGTTTATCATTTGGATTGAGTAATGCCCACACTATCTTGTCTTGGGAGAATGATTTGAAGACGATGTTTGTTTCAGGCTCCCTTGTTTTTGAAGCTTTCTTGGATAGACTTCAATGGTTTACCAAAGAAGTCATTAATTTTCTGGGTGTGCAATTAGAGTTGATTGGTACTCAGGAATTTGTTGTGAAAAATCTTTTGGGGTATGGTAGGAAGCTTCATTGGAGGGATAAGGATCAAACATTCAAAATTAATGGTGCATTTTCCTTTCTTACCAGCCACTTAATGATTCCATTTGTTTACCAACAAATGGATTGGAGAGAAATTTTGAGCAAAGAATGGTTCTTTGCTGTAATGGAACTCTTAGAGTGGGTGTTTCCACCCTTGTGTTCGAGCAATTTGGTCAAGATGAATGTGGATTTTCAATATTGCAGCAGTTGTTCCTACTCTTGTTTGCAAATTTCTTTGAACTCTAATGTTGAGTCTTTCATTCTTGATTTGGTGGTAGCTGCTGGTCACTCCATTGCAACAGCAACAAGCAAAGATTCTAGACTTATTACTCATAAAGTTTGGGAGAAAGTTGAACCTAAACAAATTATTTACTTTCTTAACAATCTATCTCTTGAGTTGAGTGATGTTTTGGCCCATCCTAGTCCTTTGAGGGAATGGGAATTAAGAACAACTTTTGTTTTGCGCTCCATTAATGTTGATGTTTTCATGAGTGGGCTGCATGGGTTTAACAAAGAAGACTCTAAATTCTTGAGTTTGCATTTTGCCTTGATTAGTACTTGGAGAAGTGTTGTGTACTATTTCAGATGCATTGGAAAACATTTTCAGTCGAGTATCCATGTTTGGAATCCTCAATATGGCTTGATGGAGATTGTTACAACTAGAAAGAGAAATCTTTGGAGAGATAAGAATTTAATTTTCAGATCCTCCGATGATGTCCTCATCTTCGCCAATCATTTGAAGGTTCTATTTGCTCATCAACTGGTGAATTGGAGAGATATTTCGAACAAAGGATGGTTTAATGTTGGTTTGGAGTCTCTTGAGAAGATGTTTTCAGCCTTGGTCATGAACAATCGTTCTATTATGGACGCTGATTTTCAGTATTGCAGCAACTGTTCAGTTCATTGCATGATGATTTTCTTAAAATCAGATTTTGAGAGGTTCATTTCAGTTTTCATAGGCAGCTGGTACATTCATTCTTCCTCTTCTCAATTTTTTTTCAGTAATGGTTTATGGCCTCAAAAGTGGGAAATGATGCTCCATAGTGATTTGGACCAGATTTGGATAGTGTTTAAGTTCCTTTCCAGTGATTTACTCTATACAATTTCTTGCACTAGTGTTTGGGGCAGCGAACCCTTGCTTGTTTGGGTTCAACTATTTGAGACTTTTGAGATTTTAGTGGGAGTTTTCATAAATTTTCTTGCATATACTAGAATTATTCAGAAGAGGCATTATACATCCTTGAGGAGCTTTGATGATGCGGCTGTTATGAACATGCAAAGGGCTGTTTATTCTTTTACAAATAGCTATGATGGAGTTACCTTTGTTGATGTGATTTGGTTTGACGCTTTGAGCAGTGATGTTGATGAGAATATATTTGAGTTGTTTAGAGTAATCTTCTTTATTCTCAGGATGGTGATTGACATTAACATCGCAGATGTTAATTCCTCAGAGTTTATTGGGCAGGAGATGCTGCTACATTTTGATTCCATTCCTTCCATGTTTTTCAGTTTGAATTTTAGGCATGTTATCTCCTTGAGGTTGCAGGGATGGTTTGTGCAGTTCTGGTACAGTGATTTCATTTGTGTGATCAGAGTAGAGCAGCATCAGCATGATGGAACCTTTCCGAGATGGACTTGGGACCCCGGGATCCTACATGTTTGGTGGGATCAGTTTGGAGTGTTGTGGCATTGCTTGAGGACAAGCAATTTTGGGAAGGGCGGACTGTAATGTCCCCATTTTGGCCATACGCTCTTCTTTGATTCATCAGTCTATTCCGGAACCCGTAGACTGGAATGAGGTGAAATTAGGGTTTCTTGGCTTGGAGTTTTGTGGCATTTCATGTTGTTTACTATTTTTAGTAAATGCTAGTTGTGGCAGTTGCAGTTGTCCATTCTTAGTCCTTCTCAGTTGGAGCAGTTGTTATTATATTGGCTTGGTCTTCAGAGAGCTTTATTTGGTGAAAAATATTCAATTAAAGGCATTATGTTTTAATTCACTGTTGACACCCCCTTGGCCTAAGGAGATAACTTAAGTTGTTTTTAAAGTGGGGCCATGAAGGGTACGCCTTCATAAAGAGCTTTATTAATTTTATTAAGAACTTTATTCCTTGAGCAAAAGTGGACGCCACTTTTATATTATTTGAATAAAGTGAAATTCTTGGAGGCTTTTGGGACGCCACTTGAGAAGTTGATTGGTCTTTGGGAATGGGAAAGGTCTCTTGTGTCTTTTGAGCTGCTTCTCAGGCAATTGAAGAGTTTTGGTGAGCCCTTATTTATTGAAGGCTTTTGCTCCAGCTTTTCATCTATGAAAATTATGCTAAAGTTATGCTGTCGAAATGACAATTGACATATTGCTTCGAGGAAGTCTACCTCCTAGCCTTTCATCCAATTTCGTGTTTGCAATATAACACCTAGTTGGCTACATTGCTGCTTCTCAACTTCAGACTAGCAGATTGAGCATCAAAGATTGAAGAATTTCGGAGATTTTGGTAATTTTGGTTTGCTGTTTCATCAACTGCTGAAAGTGATTTTTATTCATGGCTTATTTTCCAGCTTGAATTTCGTTCTGGGTATTTAACCAATCTGTTTGCTGACCTTGGGCGACCATTCATGCAAGTTTTGAGATTTTATTTTGAAGTGCTTGATTTTTAAATAAAATCGCCCCTCCCCAGAGGG